>BSBM01000134.1:2493333-3116666 GCA_027924585.1 Larix kaempferi
AATTTTGCAGCAGTAGCAGTTGCAGATATCCTCTATTGTTTTTGCAGTTCTTCTAAAGCTTCCATGTATTCAGAAGAAATCTATCCTCCTCCATTCAATTATGATACTCTTTCTCCATTCAACTATGATGAATGGAAACCAAAGATGATAGCACATTTGAAGAGAAATGGTCTCTTTGATTATTGTTTTGAGAGAGAGTTCGAATCCTCTGAAGAAAAGATTGACTGGTTAAATAATGGTGACAGAGCCATGGGAACCATGATGCTTGGTACATCAATTCATTGATGATGTTGAATCTCCAAAAGAGCTATGGGCCCACCTGGATGAAAGATTTGGTAGACAGAATGAAGGGATTGGTCCAAACCCATTCGAGAGCAAACAAAGTGTTGCATTTTCCCTCCTTGATGATATCATTGATCATGAACCAGTATCAACCACATCTCATATTGAGGTTGTCCACAAAGAACCTGTAGATTCTACACTCATGCTCCAACTTTCTTCTCTTTCTGTGCCAGCTCACACTCTAGATATTGCAGAAGGTCCTAAATCCTCTCTTGCACCAGAGTCTGTTGGTTTGCATCATGATCACATGATTATTTAAGAGGAAAAATAAGCTATTGGAGGTAATGCATTCGCTCTCCTCAAGCAATCACCTCTTATTTACTACTATATGATCATTATTCCATGATTTCAGAAGGTTATTGAAGAATATGGCCATTGCCATTCACTTGGGATAATTTCTCATGCACATCATGGTTTTGATCTCACCCCTGTCGGTTCAAAGGAGATCTCAAGAAACCATGACCATTCGCTTGGAATAATTTTTCATGCATTTACTGGTTTTGATCTCACCTCTTATGGTTCAAAGGAGATCTCAAGAAACCATGATTCAAGTCTTGGATCTAATTTGGATCATAAGCAAACACTACTTGAGATAATTTCTCATGCATATGATGGTTTTGATCTCACCCTTGCTGGTTCAAAGGAGATCTCAAGAAACTATTCTTCAAGTCTTAAATCTGATTTGGATTTCAAGCTATTATTTGATGGTTCCTCTTGGCATAATCTCACCCATGATGGTTCGAAGGAGAAGACAAAAGACTATCTGCATATTCATGTTTTTGATCCTACCTCAACTGATTTGAATCACAGGTTCAAGGATCATCCTCATACTTTTGGATTTGTTCTCATCACATTCGATCTAAAGAGCAAGTACAAGAACATGCTTGATGAGCATGATCCACTTCTTCCCAAGAAGAAGATACCTCCAGACAAATGACCAAGAATCACACCTGCTTGAGTTTGGAGCATTTATTTTTTATGTGTGCCTTACAGTCTGTTTTGAGGGGGGGGTATTTTTCCCATGAAATTTTCCCACTTCCTTGGATTATTGACTATTATTATTCATTGTATTGGGTGACCTTTGGTCTTAGTTACCAGGGCCCAGGATGGATTAAGGGGGGGTGTTAGGATATTCCTATACTCCATCCTAGTCCCACCAGTATTTTGATCATTTACATTTTCAGTCATGCATGCACTTTTAGGGTTTGCATGCATTTGCATGCATTTCAGTCATCAGTCCAGCACCTAGCCCTCAGTTAGCCAGCCCCCGAGAGCTTCTCTCAGATCAGTTTGAGCCCTCCTAGAGCTTAGTGCGCCCTTCCTCCTTGATTTAAGGAAGCCACTCGTCCTCTCTCACCTACCAGTCCAGTTTACTTCAGTTATCCACCAGTCTTTCCTTGATTTGAGGCCTGACTGACTCCTCACTGTTGTTATCACTTCGATTGACCTCCGATGAGACATGACTACCTATTTTGACTCCAGTTAGCTCCTCATGCGCCCTCCACTGAGCCTCCTTCATTCAGTTAGTGTCTCCATGTGCCAGTTACATTCAGTTACACCTACCACACTCATTTAGACTTAGTTTGACTGATGGTTGACAGTTACTTGAGTATTGATGACTCCAATGATGATGAGATAGACTACTAGTTGTGCTGCGATGACACTCTAGTGATCTTTTGATCACTCCATGAAGGCTAATTCGAATTGCCACCTTAGGCATTCGAATCCTCATGCATTGTATTATTTATATGTCCATTTGTGATTAATAATTTAGTGTGTGTGAAGTATTTTTGCTTCTATCCGAGTTCTACTGTATTATTATTATGTTGCTCATTATACTGCATTGACCACTCTTCTTCTATTTTCTTGCATAATCAATTACTTTCTTGTGAGGTATACATCATCTCTTAGATCTACTGTGAGGATTTTCACAGATAGAATGACAGTGTTGAAGGGAAAGCGATTTTGGGGTTTCTATGTAATAATCACCACAATTGAAGGGAAATCAATTTAGGGTTTTTATGTAATACTCAACACAAAGGCAATAGTTATCTAGCAAGTGGTATGTACATCAAATATCTAATAGATAGATGGATACAATCACATCTCAACAATTGGATAGATTCCTTAACAAATAAGAGTAGCTATCGAATGACAATATTGGTTGTGTGTGAACGTGAGTAGAGACTCTGCATAGGCTTTCTATGTGCTTGAAGAACTATCGAGCTCTGATCTATGAATTGTCAAGTGATGAGGATCATGCGGAGGTACTTTGTTCCATGGATATGAGAAACATAGTGGAAACCCCCTCATTATTTTCCAACCATCATAGTGTTGGAATATACTCACCATCATTTTTTATATTTGCATGCCTGCATGCATCCAGTCATCAGTATGGTAGTCTTCCCAGCACCTGGAGCCTATGTTCAGCCCCCTAGAGCCTTTTTTTAGCCCTCAGGATCCCTCCTACCTACCTAGTGCACCTTGTTTTCCTCACCTAGAAGACTAATGCACCCTACTACACTACTTGGATCACCAACAGTCAGTTGCAACATTTATTGACCAGTTTATTCATTTATTGCTCAGTTTAAATGCATGTAGCTTCTAGTTGTCTGTATCGGAGTGCCATTTGACCTACTGACATCCTCATTAGCCTCATGCGCCCTCTTTGGAGTCTCCATACCATGATTTGTGCTCACATGACTAAGTTAGATTCAGTTAGACTCATTTCACTGACCTTTGACCATTTGTGACTACTGCCACTAATTGGATGATATCTCCAATGCTATCCAAGCCACACATTGAGGAGAATTCAAATGACCATAGGAGGAATTCGAATCCATTTGATTGTGTTCAGTTATTATTCACTTTTCACAGTGCCAGCTTACAACTGATGTATGATACAACAATTTTTTCCATTTCTTGTGTTAATGAGTGATTATTGATTTAACAATTCTTCTTCTCTTCTCTGTTATTCTCGAGTGATTTTTAGTGAGGTTTTCTCCAGCTGTGTGATCTATCTTGCAGATTATCACATGGTATTAGAGCTAGAGTCAGCTATTCGAATTACAGTTGCAGCAATTCTTTGAGCAGCTGTCTTTCATTGAGCACCAGAAGTCTCTGGATTTCCACAACAATTCCTAGTGCAATTGTCTTGAAATCATTGGAGCAATCCAGTGAGGTATAGATAGGTGTGAAGGATCCAGTCACATGTGCTCAGTGTCTTAAGGCATTGTTCAATTCGAATTGCAGCAAATCTCCATTTACAATTCTCATTATTTTGTAGGTTATCTCCATCATTCGAATTCATCTTCAATTCGACTTCAACAGCTACCAATGGATCTAAAATTGAATTCATTCAACTATTTCCAATGGAAGGCCAAGATGGACATCTTCATGAAGTCCAAGAGCCTCTCTAGATTTTTGAATGAGACTGCAGTCGAACCCACTGGTGCAGTAGAGAAATCCAAGTACTTAGACAAACTTGATGAAGCAGTAGGACTGTTGCTCCTCAACATTTCTGAAGACCTTCATTTTCATGTCATATATCTAGCAAATCCAAAAGAGGTTTGGGACAAGATCGAATCTCTTCTTGGACAGAAAGATGACTTGAAGGGTCATAAATTGGAAAATGAGCTCATCTCCTTGAGCCAAAGCAGTTTTGAAACCATCACGAAGTTTCTCAATAAGTTTAAAAAATTGATTTCACAGTTGAAGAGATATGGGATAGAGAAGGAAGAGAAGCAACTCATCCTTGCCATACTATCAAAACTAGGCCCTGACTACTCATTATTTGTCTCCACATTTTAGTCAACGAAGTTCTTCATCCAAAAATGGAAGTTTCCTACTCTTGAAGACTTCATCCAGTATCTCACACTTGAGGAGGAGAAGTTAGTTCATATGGGAATGATAAAACCCAAATTGGATTCAGCTCTTGCAGCCACTAAGATGAAGAGAGAGAATGGAAAGGGTAAGAAAAATTCATTTGATAGAAAGTCGAATGAGCAGAAGAAGAAGGAGGCTCCAAATCAACCAGATGGAGTTTCGAATCCTAAGGAAGACAAGCAAAATCAGAAGGGGAAATCCAAATGCACATACTGCAATAGAGGATTCCAACCTGAGAGTTCATGTATGAAAAATACCATAGATATCATGGCTTCACTTCTTGGAAAGAATAACCTTCCAGTACCTGCATGTGATGGAAAGAAAGATGGTGAACCATCAAGATCAGAGGACAAAGAGAGATTCCATGCCCTCATGGAAGGTGCATCAACACAATCCTCCTTCATCATAGATTCTAGAGCATCAAGACACATGTATTCCTCTAAATATCTATTCACTAGTTACGAATCCACTGTTGTACCATCCATCATGTTGGGGAATGATTCTGGGGTCTCCTCTTAGGGGATTGGAAGAATCAAACTTGATCATGGGTACTTCTCAGATGTGCTCTATGTCCCCACACTCACTGCAAATCTACTTCTAGTCTACCATATGACCCACACTGGAGAGCCCAAGAGGGTTATCTTCTCTCTAAATGAGGTCGAAATACAAGACATGGTATCATGATCTACCATTGCAAAAGGTGTTGCAAACCACAAGTCGAAACTCTATGAGTTCTCCCTTTTTCTACCTCTCTCTAAACAGTCTGCTCTTCACACTCATGCAAATGAAGAGAGTAGGCTATGGCATGAAATATTTGAGAATATCAACTATCAATACTTGCAAGACATGCATACTCAAGAGATGGTTGAAGGGCTGCCCAAGATAAAGTTTGCTAAGGGAAACTGCCATGGTTGTTTGATGGGAAAGCATCCTGAAAAGAAATTTGAGAAGGGGAAGGCAAGGAGAGCCTCTCAACCTCTAGATCTGATTCACAGTGATGTTGCCGGGCCATTTCCAGATCTATCTTTGAACAAGGAAAGGTATATTCTTACTTTTATTGATGATTATTCAATATTTACGTGGGTATACTTTCTCATATTAAAGTAAAAAGTATTTGGATTCTTTAAGTTTTTCAAGTCTTCTGCAGAAAAGTTTTCAGATAGAAATATCAAGGCCATTCGCACTTATAATGGAGGAGAGTACATCAAGGGTGATTTTCAAACCTTCTGTGTTGAAGCAGGCATTGAGATGCAACAACTGTTCCCTATACACCATAACATAATGGTGTTGCTGAGAGGAAGAACAGAACATTGAAAGAAATGGCCACCTGCATGCTAATCGAAAGGGTTGCACCCTAGTCTTTGGGCAGAAGCCATCAACTGTGCCACCTATCTTCAGAACAGAGTTCCTCACAAAGGACTCAAAGATATGACTCCTTTAGAAGCATGGATGGGATACAAACCTGATGTGTCTCATCTTAGAGTGTTTGGATCCAGAGCATGGGAAAGGATTCTAATTGAGAAAAGGAGAGCCCTAGATCCACAAAGCAGAGAGTGTATTATGGTAGGTTATGCATTGAATGAAAATCCCTACAAGCTTCTTGATCTTTATACTATGACAACATTACTTGATAGGAGTGTATAGTTTGAGGAATGGCCTCTACATGATGCTCATCTTGTTGAGCAAGAGATATTTCCTACCACACCTCCATTGTTGGATGAGCTCCAAGAGAGCAAATCTTCATCACATGACAATTCCGATTCAGAGTATGAGAGTGAAGATGATGAAGAGCGAATGCTAGATATAGATCCACAAGAACTTGAAGATATAACACATATTAGTGAAGATGAGAGAATGGAAGACCAAGATCCAGATCTTGCACATGATGATCCTCCTCTTTCTAGATGGGAAACCACTACTCTTAGATCTATCGGATATCTTGTGGGAGATCCACTTGATCCGAGGAGAACTAGATTTGATTTTCAGAATGGAAGGTTTCATCCTTCTCACATTACAGATCCATTTCTTTTCGATAGATCTTTCTTCGGTGGAGAAGTGCACTTACCATTTGGGGTGAGTGATGACATGCTACATTAGCATCCTTTAGTCTATTTTGAGGGAAGGATTTCTTCCCACTGGGTTTTCCCTCTTTCCTCACTTTGTTTATTTAGATTGTTGTACGAGGTGACCTTTGGTATTAGTCACCAGGTCCCTACCATTAGTTCCTTCAGTTGTTCCTCATAGTTTGGCTTGCAGGGGGGTGTTGGAATATACTCACCATCATTTTTTATATTTGCATGCCTGCATGCATCCAGTCATCATGCATGCATATAGCCATCAGTATGGTAGTCTTCCCAGCACCAGGAGCCTATGTTCAACCCCCTAGATCCTGTTTTTAGCCGTCAGGATCCCTCCTACCTACCTACTGTGCCTTTTTTTCCTCACCTAGAAGACTAATTCTCCCTACTACACTACTTGGATCACTAACAGTCAGTTGCAGCATTTATTGACTAGTTTATTCATTTATTGCTCATTTTAACTACCTGTAGCTTCCATTTGTCTATATCGGAGTGCCACTTGACCTATTGAAAGCCTCATCAACCTCATGCTCCCTCCATAGAGTTTCCATCCCATGATTTGTGCTCACATGACTCAGTTAGACTCATTTAAGTGACCTTTGACCATTTGTGACTATTGCCACTGATTGGATGATGACTCCAATGATATCCAAGCCACACATTGAGGAGAATTCGAATGAACTTAGGAGTCATTCGAATCCATTTGATTGTGTTCAGTTATTATTCACTTTTCACAGTGCCAGCTTACAACTGATGTATGATACAACAGTTTTTGCCATTTCTTGTGTTAATGAGTGATTATTGATTCAACAATTCTTCTTCTCTTCTATGCTATTCTTGAGTGAGTTTTAGTGAGGTTTGCTCCAGCTGTGTGATCTATCCTACAGATTATCACACGTAGGTATAACAAGAAGTCATGTACTCTATTGGATCCAAGTTCAAATATCATAAAATACACAAGTAGAAAAACAAACAGTTTGGGGTTGCAATCCAGCCATGATGGTGGGACTCTATCTCGACAAGAAATACTTTATGCATAGCAAAATTTCTCAGGATATTTGATCAAATGGTCACGGCTTGTATCATTTATGATCATTTTCAATTGAATTTGGTGTTATTTCTTAGGAAAATGGCTTAGAAAGGGTGAATGATTTGCTTAATGAATGTAATAGCAAGTGTGACAAATCGATATTTTTTGACAACATCTAGTAGAAATTTTATGACCAATACTATAAATTATTTCTTTATGGTGGCGACTTGATACAACATATTAATCACATGAAAGAAGGCATGTTGAATAACCCGATGGGATTTCTAAATCGAATAAGAGAAGAGGGATATGAACATATCCTAACAATTTAAATAGAGAAATCGTAGCAAAGTCATATAATGGAAACCTCTAATAGAATACCAACACATTGTAGGAAACAACATACACATCGATATGATGCTCAACAATATAGAGAATGCCTAGGTTGAACCAGAGAAAATGGTGTAGACTTGGCAAGAGACATAAATGTAGTTCTAGAATGACATGTCTGGAAAAGTCAAGCAATCAAAGAGTACATACCAAAGCACTCAAAAAATCACATACCACGGAGCTCACAACAACTCGAATACCACTATAAGACGCATAAGAATGAAGATAAGCATGAGATTCCATTTCATTAATATGATACCGATATAAATACATGAAGTATGACCCTTGGTTTCATATTCCAATTGGTCTATTGGACTCTCAATGACTCTTCCTATTCACAGTGAATCTTCATTCCTTTTCATGTGAATAGTAGTTAATAATACAAAATACAATAAACCTAATAGTTTATGTTTCCAACAATATATAAGGATTTACACAAGCCAAATAGTTAATAGTTGCATTATACTCTCTTTTTTACAAGAGTGGGTTGTTTTTATATTAGGATAGTGGGGAAATCCCCAAGATTACATAACAAAAATGACCTTCCGGTCATGTGCCCAAAATTTAACTAGATTTCTTACAGCCACTGACAAGTCCTGCTTACTTTTTATTGCCTTCCTATTCTTCCTTTTTCTAAATATACAGTTATACTGCTTGATATACTAAGACAAAAAAGGATTACAACTGAATTACATAGTTAAACTACTAGTTGTTGTCCATCCTGGATGGAAATATTGGTTGCAAAGAAGGTGGGCGCAAGGTCTAGCCTTCATCTAGTGCTTTGATCTCTTGTTGTAGCTTCATTTGTGCCAATTGAGTTTTAAGGCTGTCCACACATTGCTCCAGTTCCTCCCATTGTTAACACTGTAGAGATAATTCACTTCTCAGGGTCTCCACTTGGTAATCTTGTTCCCGTCGATCCACCAACAATGCAACAGAATGGTTAGGACTCATCAAAGGTTTGGATATTGCAACCAGCTTGGGAATCAAGAAACTCATTGTTCTTGGAGACTCTCTAGTCATAATTAGAGAAGCTAGGTGTATTATAGCCAAACGGAAAGATCCCACCTCCAAAATGCATCTCCTTCTTCAATGCATTAGTATTGATTTTCATGAGCTCACCTTCCTTCACATTTCGAGAGTGCTGAATGAGAAGGCATACAAGATGGCGAATATTGGTGTCGAGCTTGATTATGGCAAGCTAAGGCTCGATGAAGATAACATGGAAAAATCTTGGATTCCTTAAAACCAAGATTAGATTTTGGGGATAAGACCCATCATTACTCCCTCTAACATTAGTGGACCTCTCTCAATTAATTAGCATCACAAATATTTTTTTTTGGGATTTCTCCCCTGGAGATTCGACGGTCCTCTTCTTCCTTGATCGCACCCTTCGCATGCACGAAGTTAATGCTCCCCAAAGCTTAGACAACTGGTTGGCATGCGAGCTCCTTGGATTGATTAAATTTCGCCCCCGGGCTCCCCTCAAATCTCATTCTTTCGCTTTTCGTCATCCCGTCGCCCTTCCTAGTCTGATTTTGCTGTTTGGGTATTGGAACATACTCCGTGTAGGTAAGGAAATGGCTCACCATGGAGCTGGGAGTGGAGGGGAGCACTATTGTCGCGGCGGTGGGCGTTACCATGGGAATGAGAACCCATCCTGTGGGAATTGCTGTAAGCTGAGACATGGCCCCAATGCTGGGTGTGGCAAGGGAGCACAGCCTGAGGAAAGGTGGGGTGATTCCACTGAAATGGAAAGTCATCTAGGGCTTGGACCCCGTCGAAGGCACGCAGGGGGTGGAAACGTTATTGGACAGGATGGGAAATGCAGTATTTCCAAGTTTGAGGTGGAGTTCTTGGATCGTTTACAAGACCTGGAGCTGCAGATGAGGATGGTCCGTGGAGAAAACATTGAATTCAAAAAGGTAATCTCTCGACTTTACAACTTTGCAACTGCTTCACATTCTGAGGTTAAAGACCAGTATTCACGAATGGCTGACAAGATAGAGCACTTGGAGGAAACCTTGGGTCTGGCCTACCCCCACAAGGTTCGGAAGCCCAAATTAATAGACATCGAGCTCGTGGACATCAACCGAAAGATGGAGAAGTTGAAGAAGTTCATGGCTACAACTGGTAACTTTGTGGACCTAAGCACTGAAAAGAATAAGGCTGCGGATGCTGCAGAGGCGACCATGGACGTTGGTCCTCACTAGCAGTTTATCTACTCAGGCCTCGGGTCGGCTTTCTAGTTAAATTATGTTTTCTATGCTATCTAGTACTATGCACAGAATCTCTGCTACTCACAGTTTAGGCTCTAGTTATATAATGGTATTCTGGATGGGCTCAATGCCCAAATTTTGTATAAGACAAACTATCAACAATGTTTTGCACTTGCATATTCCTCCTAGGACAGTTTGTTAGATGTTATAGCTTGAGCAGGACAGATAGGTATCAAGCTAAATTTCAGCTGGAACTTGATGAACTTGGATTGATGGTTGACTTCCTTTCATGGGAGCAATCAGATCAGTCTTTTTTGATGTAATCCTTTTTTATATATAATAAATACAATTAGCCATTTTCGTTAAAAAAAAACTTAGGGTATTTATCTATAAACCTCCTTCTTGAAAAGGATCCCCCACCATTTTCCAGTTCACTAGGTGCAACTTTTTATCATTATTTTTCCCTCATTTCCATAATAGCCTTTTGATTTTAGTCTTGATCAATAGAAACACTATAATCTTGAAAATAGGGTACATAAGAATAACAAGATATTTCAAGTTGTCTTTTGAAATATATATTCCGAGCCTTTTTAAGTAGTGATTCATTTCATTAACAATAAGCCTCTCGTCCCCATTTTCATCAACCAAATGGTAAAGTTTGTGAATTTCATTGGTATCTATACAAATGCAACTACAACTAAACAACTCATACAACTAGATAAGAACTAGAACTAGAACTAGAACTCATAGCTCATGCAACTGGTAAAGCTCATACTCAAACCGATACTGAAACTAATTGCTAATAACACTAAAGCGACTACCTATAAAAGAACTCATAGCTCCTACTTGAAACTCATAGCTCATCAAAGGGCCCTCTCAATCAGTAAAATACTAAGAAACAAATTCAGGTTGGTTCCCTTTGAAAACACCCCCCTCTAAATCAATAAAAGGCAAAAGAATAGATCATGAGCCCGTTTCCTTTGGAAACGCCCTCTCTAAATCAATAAAACACAATTGAACAGATTCCATGCTCATTTATTTTGGAAACACCCTCTCTAAAAAATTAAAATGAAAAGGAACAGGTTCTTAGTCTCATCTCCTTTGGGATCGTCTCCTTTGGAAATGCCGTTGAAATAAATAAAATGCAAAGGAACATATTATGGGCTCATTTCCTTTGGAAACTCCCTCAACATAGAACCAACAACTGCCTAAGTTTGATACATAAGCTAAACTAATTAAGAAGGGGAATACTTTCCATTTCAAAATCACGTCTTCGTTACAACACAAAGATAAATGACTTCTAAGGCATCTCTCTCTTAATAAATGCAATAGAAAAGGGGCTTGGTTCTTTCGTGGAGACCACTCGTCCATTCAACAGAAAATTAAGTAAAATAAGGGCTCTGTATTCCTCAGAAATGACCATCCAATCAACAGTCAATGCAAAATAAAAGGGCTCAGACCTCTTATGGAGGTCGCCCATCCATCCAATAAAAATGCAATCTATAAGAAAGGGGGATCTCCTTACCAGAAATGTAATCGATTTCTTTAGGAACAAATGAATTACTACAGGATATCTTTCCACCAGAACGCAGTATATTTCTGTCAAAGTACAGGATATGATTCCAAGATAAGCACATATCACTCTGCCCTTTCTGTCATCAATTCAACCCCTTTCCATTTTCATCATCGAATCATGATAATGCTTCCTCTCTATGATGCAATTCCTGCAGATCAGATTTATTGGAGTTTCCTTTTGAAAAATGCCCTATTTTCATTTATTTTCCTCTATTTTCCTTCCAAAACTCTTTTCTAATTTACCCATTTTCTCACTCATTCACTTTTCCCTCTTTTCCCTCTTTTGTCTTTTTTATTTAGTTTCCCTCTCTTTATTATATTTATTTTGTTTATTTACGCATTTTTCTCGCTCATTCACTCTTCCCTCTTTTATCTTTTTATTTATTTATTTAGTTTCCCTGTCTTTATTATATATTTTTTATTTGTTAATATTAACTATATATATATATATATATATATATATATATATATATATATATGCGCGCATATTATATATTTGCTACATATAACCTATAATACTATATTAATACATGTATAACATATCATTCATTTATATAGATATATATATCGAGGATTCAAGTTTTGGTTGGTCTAGCCATTGCACCGAGAGTATCGAGGTGCAAGTACTCTGCAGCCAAGTAGATGGAGCAGGCTAAATATCATGGAGCATTCTTTCCTTTCCAGTAAGTGGGGGTTTATGGATCCATCTTTAGCATTAAAATTTATGAAATTGTAAGAAAATTATTACAATTTTGTAAATTATAACGCTGCAGATGGAATCAGGGACTCCCTTAAAGGGGATCCTTGAATCCATCTGCAGCCTTAAAATTTATGAAATTGTAAAATTTTATTATCAAATTGCAACTCCAAGAATGTTTCTTTCCAAACATTCTTGGCAAATTGACAGTTAATGAATAAGTGTTGAATGGATTAGGAGTGGGAATAATACAATGGGTAGCGAGATGGACCTTGAAAACCTCTTCTCTAGAGATTGTCCCTCGTGGTAATTTTCCCACGAGCAATTCCCCCCCAAAAAATATTGATCTTTGGTAGGGCATTATTCCTCCAAACCCATTTCCATATTGTTGATTTATGTGAATTCCCTTGGTCTTGGAGGAGGGTCTGGTATCCTTGTTTTACAATGTACTTTCCATTTTGGGCACCCCAACCCCTAGAATCTAGTTTGAATTTGTTGATTGGGGCCTTACCATTCAGATGTTGATATTAAAATGAGTTCAAGACATGAAACAAATGAAGGGGAGGGTAAATTTGAATCCATTCTTTCCACCCTACTTCTGTTGAATTCTCCTAGGCACACAAATCCCTAAATCGTTCTATACCTTGACTCCTCAACCAGATTTGTAGCCCTCGAAGATCTAGAATAGTTCCGGTGAGTGTAATGTCCCTTGTTAGGAATTTTATTAAATGACCAAATTTTCACTTTTTTTCCCTAGTTCGACCTTTGACTAGTTTTGAGCTCTAGGTCTCCAAATTGCTCCAATTGCTCCCAAATATTCTGAGAAGGTATATGGATGATTTTAGAACGTAAATATGTGTTTCAGGGATGCTTTTGGACCTTTAAAATACTTCTACAATTCCTCTTTCGATTTTGGCCAATGTAGGGAACTTTACTAGTAATTTCCCTTTGACTAGTAGTGGTCTCTAGGTCTCAAATTGGCTCCAAATGCCTTCAAATATTCAAGGAAGGTGTATGAATGATATTTGTACTTTATTATGATGTTCATGGATTATTTATGACTATCAAAAGACTTCTGCAAACTCTCTTAATATTCTGGACCAAGTATGCAATTTTACTAGTAATTTGGGGTTCAAATCCCCCTGGGGTAAGTACTGAAAATGGCTTCCCAAATGCCTCCAAACCCACTGGAAATTATGAACAGAGGTAGGGTATGTCTAAAGTAAATTATTTAGGTCTCATGTGCACCATTAATCAGTTATTAAATCTGTTATAATGTTCTCCCAAACAACAACAAAAATCACTAGTTCGACCCTTGGGGAAATGGCACCAAATCTTCTCCAAATGTAAATAAACTGAGTAATATGACTTCAAGTGCTTGAGTACTGAACATGAAACTTGTATAATACATCAATAAAATTCCATTCATCAATAAACCATCAATATTTTACTTATCCATTCGAATCCATCAACATTACATTGGTTCACAACAAGGTAGTGGGGAAATGGCATTGTTCTTTCATTAAAAATGAGATTTATACATTCCTGCTTGGAATTTCGACCTGAAAATTTATGGAGATTAATAAATGGGGCATTAGAAAGCTCCCCCAAAGAGTACAATAGCTCACCAAAAACGCCCTCCCTCAAGGAGCAAGAATATGCCTTCAAAACTGGAAATGGTTGAGAGAATGTGATGCATTAGAAGAAACCATGATCTGCCTTGTATCTTAAACCTGCAACAAATGAATCCATTATAGCTCCAAATGAAATTTCTGAATGGACTTTCCAATTACCAACTTGGATGGGAATCTTTCACCCTCGAAATTGGCTAAGGCAAGAAACTAGTCATCCACTAGCTCTCCCTCTTCACAAATGCAATTGCAAATTTATCAAATGATCAAAATATGGTTTCATTCTTTGTTATTGAAATTTATAAACTTCTAATGTCCTCTATGGGTCGAATTCCTTCCAAGAGACTCATGCCAACTCAAGTTGGGAAGATATTCCAAAGAACGCCACTTGTACAACAATTCCTAGTCTCCCACTTCCACCAAATCACATGTGGAAGCTTCTTAGCTGCCCTAAATCCCTTGAGCGCCCTCTTGGAGGCTATTTTTAGCCCTGACATGTCATATATGTCATATTTCATCCTCAAGGTCTGATTTCTATCATAGGTGTCATAGCATCTTCATCATTGTTGTCATAGAGCTAGGGAATCTAGCCCAAATGTCTCACTAGCTCCAAATTGCCTCTTCCTCTTCCACGGGAGTTACTCTTCCTCTACATTTCGACCTTGGATGAGTCATGCAATGAATAATACCTTTTTAACTCCCCCAAGTATGTTACCATTCACCTTGAATTCGAATTGATGAGAGAATGATGCCAAGTGTAGTGGGGAAATCTAGCCATATGTGGGTCCCCCTTCCTCCATGTGTATTCATGATAAAATGCCACTTTGATTTTCACTTATATATATTTATTTATCTTCTTTATTAAATATTTATGCAATTCCAATGTTCAAACATCATTTATTATTCCCCTTATTCCAAATCCCAAAGCTTCCACCCCAAACCTAGAAAACTAGTAATTATTTGACCCTTAGCATCAATTTGAAAAACTCTAATGAATATTTCCAATGTGCTTAGGCCATTTTGACCCAATGCCAATTTGGAACATGACAGCGAGGGAGGGGCTATCTAGAATATTGTCCTCCCAGAGGTTAATCTTCCTGACATATCCAGGAATCCAATGAATATTTTTGTGAAACAATTCCCAATCCTAGCTACATAATTTCCAAATTTGAGTTGCTTTTTGTTTTCTTGGAGGTTGATCCAGGCATCAGAGTCCATTTCCCCTAAGGTACTTCTTTTTCATTATTTCTTTAACCCAATCTTGCTCCCCTAAGACTATTCTCCATAAGATTTTTGCTCCAAGGGAGAGGTTGTTTAGCTTAGGGTCTTTTATCTATACACCTCCTTCTTGCAAAGGAGCCCCCACCATTTTCCAATCCACCAGGTGCATCTTTTTATCATTATTTTTCCCTCTTTTCCATAATAACCTTTTAATTTTAGGCTTGATCAATGGCAACACTATACTCTTGAAAATAGGGTACATAGGAATTTTTTTAGCATATTCTAAACTTCTTGGAGGATTTTTGGGCTATAATTCCCCTCTTTTGTTTGTATTAAAAGGATGGATGACACAACTACAACACTCACTTTTTATTTTAATAAACAAAATTAACGATCGTTTTTTAGAAAAAACAATATTTACATTATATACATTGTATGAATAAAAAATGAAACCTCAAAAAAAAATATCTAGTTGGATGGAAACTATTCCATAAATAATTTAAGTTTTATCCTATTATAGATATATTATATATGGAGATGATAAGAATAATACAAGAAAAAAAAGATAAAAACCATGGTAGTAACTGAAGGTGTAAGTAATGGATATAGAAGATAAAATATTAAGAGAGTATATATCTTAATTTTATATTGGTTATAAACTAAATTGAAGTCTACAAAATGGTAAAAAAAAAAAAACATATTAATAATAAAGACAATATGATGGTGTCAATTCTCGCTAGTTCATTCGGTTAAGGTGTGGGTCTTGTCAGCAGGGTGACCCGAGTTAAATTCCCCTTAGGGGTGAGCTAGTTGGGAGACACCCAAAAATCAATCCATCATAAGGGTCTCGGCTGTGGTTCTTAACCAATGGTTCATTTCTACCGGCCCCGAGTGATAGGCAATCGAACAAACAAACAAAAAAATAAAGACAATATGATGGTGACTATGGTGGTGGTTATTAAACATCTACTGAGATCAACTAATTTTACTCTTGTAACAGACCTGATTACCCTCCGTGGCTAGTTGAAGTATGGGGTGTAAAAAAATCATCCTCTCATCATGAACAATACTAATTTAAGAACACTATATCATCAACAAGATTAGTGCATGTCTATGTAACAATAATGTCAACCTCTTCTAAATCATAAGCATATATATTCAAAGTATGGCATAGATCACAATGTTCACACTTATCAGTTAATCATTCATATTAAAGAAAACTAAAATTATTTAAACATTTAATCATCCATGCCACACTTTCTAGACACATAAGCAATAATATAAAGTCTATTCCACAATCAATATATTCTGGTTAAACTTCATGCGACCTGATAGCATCAGACTAAGATCATGAAAATATTTCACTTCTCTCCTCATCATTTATAAAATAGATGTGGAATTCAGATAATAACGTAACTATTTGGAATGATACAAACTTAACAATTTCTTATCTATAAATAAAGGACTAGTTTTCACATTCAAATGACATCTTTTAGTTCTTGTACAACAATCACAGAAATTCAACCATATTTATGAATATAATCCGTAGCATGTTTCCCTATCATTTATAAGTTGTATTTGGCATACTTATATCATATGAAGCTTCCTATTAATACATACATCTACACATATATTCATTAATACAACCATTATAACACAATATCAACATAAGTGAGTACAATCAATAAACAAGGTAATTCATGACAACATTTGCATTTATGAACTTGACATCTTCCAAAACAATGTAACAATGAAGAATACTTATCTGAGGGAGTATACTAAGCCGACTGAAGGTTTGACTTCAACTTTCCTCCCAACCATTTGGTTCCCTGTCCGATGTATACTCCTGCCTTCGAGAGGCCACCCCCGAGCTGACACTGAATCCACTAGGGTAGAAATTATATTAACAATGGCATTCTTATTCTTATAAACTGCTGTTTAGCTTTAACTTATCATTGAGGTTTATCAAGGATAATAGGATCAAGCCAACTTACACCCAATAAGTATATTTAATATTAGCACCAATGTGACCTCCCTTTTTGGACTTATACATAAATATGGATAATATACCTGAAATTTCCTTTCATACTATTATTAGAGAAGAGTTATCGACATGCATATTGTACATATGTATACTCTCTATCATCTTAACACTAGGACCTTGCCCAACTGAGAATTCCATTCTTAATAACTCGGAGATAGGAGGATATTGTAATGATTTACAGGTAATATACATATATACGTATATATATACAGATATGGTTTATCTTAAGGAGACCACGATCAAACGCTAAGCAATATCATGGCAATTTATCATAACCATATTTACAATCAACAAAAAGCTCTTTTCACACTACAATATAATTGCAGAGATCACTATTTACAGGCTTACTACTCTAAGCAAGCAACACAACATATAGTTATGTGGAAATCAAGTTGCGCTGTGCGGGGATCGCTATGAAGGTGATTCCGATCATGGCTCTGAGTACAGGGGGTGTGCATATAAAATATCGATCCAACATATGTGGATATTGCGTCTTGTGTGCAGAGTGTAACAGATATATATAATCTAGCAATTAGTTAAGAGTATGGGTCGATCTTCTCATTTGAGGGATCACATAGCCATCCTCAATGTCGAAGAATAGTTACCAACTCCCGCTTGGGTTTGATCCATTGAAGTGAATGCCCAAACTAATAAATATCTTAGGGTTTGCATGGGTTGATTCCCAATTGAATCATCTTACCTAGTCGGATAATATCCATATGCAGAGATCAAAATATCGAGATGCAAGAATTGCCATTGATCTCGCCTAACTCAATCCAACATTGTAATGTAGAGGGCATATGTTGATAGAGATTTCCTTAGCGTATCTCATGGAGAAACAATCAACATAGATCTCCAAACCTACTCACATCGCATGAATTCGATGGGAAAGTTAGAGAATACCAGCTTACAGAGATTCACAACAAGCAAGAGGCACATAAATTGGAACTCTATCCTATGATACAATTAGAGATCACTGCGATATACCAAACTATTTATCATAACAACGATCGCTACTGCAAACTCCATGTTGGATGAGTAATATTCTCTCTCGCAAGGTCTATATAACAATATACATTTATTTACAGTCAGATGGGATCGAGCTCTCCCATTTGGGGTCGTCCCTTCTCATCCCTTCTTGCACAACATATATATATATATATATATATATATATATATATATATATATATATATATATATATTCAAATAGGAAACAAAATAAGATTTCTATCAATGCATGGGATCAGGCTCTTCCATTTGGGGTTGTCCCTTCCCATCCCATTTCGCGGCATATATATATATGTTTTCAAATAGAAAACAAATTAATATTTCTATCAATGCATGGGATCGGGGTCTCCCATTTGGGGTCGTCCCTTCCCATCCCTTTTCGCGCAACATATATATATATATATATATATATATATATATATATATTCAAACAGAAAAAAAATAAATTAATATTTCTATCAATGCATGGGATCGTGCTCTCCCATTTGGGGTTGTCCCTTCCCATCCCTTTTCGTGCAACATATAATATATTCAAATAGAAAACAAATTAAGATTTCTATTAATGCATGGGATCGGGCTCTCCCATTTGGGGTCGTCCCTTCCCATCCATTTTCGTGCACCATATATATATATATTCTATCTGCAGTATCGCTCCCCTCTCCCCCCCTGCTTTCACTGCCAAACCAATATATATATATATACACACACATACATGGATTTTCTAAAATCCTTTCTTGGGGATTCCTCCCTAGCTACCCGAAAATAGGAGAATCATTTTGATTAGTTAGGACCATCGACAACATCCCTTGAAAAACAGTTGTTGTCCTTTCAAGATATTAAACCATTCTTCCTGGAATATCACCATACATAATGTAGTTAATATATTGTATATAGTCTCCAAGCATACCAACTCTAGGTAATCATATTTATACATAATATCTCTTTGAACTATTTATAATTAATATATCTATATAAGCATATGTTTGCATAAATAACTTATAATACTTTTTAAAATTAATTATCCTTCTTTTAAACCAAGTGACTATTTCATATAGTCTTTAGGGAGGGTAACCTTAATTTTTATCTGACAACCTCTTCCTCCCCTCATGGATTCATTGGCCCATCGTTTAGTCGTTTAAAAAAACTTTAGTCTCCTAGGTCTATAATCCACCATTATAACATAGGAAATAATAAACAACACCTACAATGTTGACTAGTGTGGCCTTGGCCTTGAGATCCTCACCAGAACAAGTATGTTCTTACATCTTTGATTACAAAAGTATAGGGGTAAAGGAGGGATGTTACATCCTCCCCCCCTTAAAAATAAAACTGTCGTCGGTGTTGATAATCTTTTATTTCTTTCCCCAAGCTCCTGCACTTCCTTCATACCTTTATTTCTCCTCTTATTTTCATAGTATGTGCTTTACACATCCTACACAAGGTCTTCCAATTTTTTTCCATATAACATAAATGTACCATAAATTTTCAATTTAAATCAGAATGTAAGCAATAAGCTTTTTTGCAACACATTATTTTCGTCATCCATGGAAAATATTCCACCATAAAACAAAATATTATATTATCATATTTCAATATATTTGCCAAAGAATGCATAGGTAAGGCAATAATTTACTTATCTTTTGGAGGATATCCTTCACTCCCAACTCTCAAAATCTTAGCTAGTCCTTTACTTGCGATAGTTGTACCCTTTATTCATAAGTTAGTAGCATTTATATCATATATTTTCAAGTAATAAACTTCAAGTTGACATTGGTCCTCATCCTTGTATTAATTTCACATTACCTATGGTATTATTTGCATAATTTTTACTCAAAAATTAGGGAAGCTAATAGCCCATTTACTCGGAAGCTCTTACCCTATGTCTCATTGTCATATCATGGAGATGGAAGACTTCAACAACACTTTGTTGAACACAAAACTCTCCCTTGAGTTTTGGTACTTCAGCAACACTTTGTTGAACAAAGAAATCTCCCTTGAGATCTGTCACCAATTTATGCGTGGTCTTGCAGGATTTAAGCTTTTGAGATTACTCCTATTTTGATTGCCAGTAAAAAAGTTTCCTTCTAAAAAAAACATCAAGCAACGTCCTGTCTTCCAGATGTTAAAATTGTGCGCTTAGGTCTTGCCATTGATGATCACCGACTCTTTCTCTCTTCCACTCAAGCTCCCTTGCTTGAGTCCAGGAATTTATTTTCCACTCAAGCTCTCTTGCTTGAGTCCAGGAAAATTATTTTAGCAAAGTAGACCTAGATCATCAATTTTGCCACTTGGTGTTGACATTGTCTTTCTCCTTTTTATGACTCATTAATAATGACCATATCATTTTTGGTCTGCATTTGCTGTCAACCACAACATGTAACACATAAACTTGGTTTCTCATCGTGGCTTTATTATTCATTGCCATGACCAAGTCCTTAGAATCTGTTACAACTTCACAGTTAGTCGCAACATAATATCATTAATCGATAAAAAATAGGTTCACCTATTTACTCATCAACATTTCATAAGCTTTAATGATTTAACTATCATTGTACATTAGTCTTCAAGTATTGGTATGTATTTAGACTTTTTGCAATATGACTTTCAATCACTCTATTGTATGCACAACCATATATACTGCTTTAGTTTGTCAATCAATAACATAGATCTACCAAAAATTCATAATTTTTTTAGGAAATCATTTTCTAATCATGGTTTTTAGTTTCCATACATTCCTATAACCAAGATATAATAAGACGTTTAAAATTCATCACTCACTCTTGAGCGATCATTTATTATTTTCATCGGCCATGAACCATGGACATAGTCCTGCAAGGTTAGTACATAACATTTATTGTTTCTTTCAATATGAATCAAAGTTCATCAAAAAACTAATATAAAGGATCAGTACATTTGCAAGTCAACCCTCAAGGAAAATATAAGATAACACCTTCATATATTCATTGCTCATAGGAGGAAGAACTATACTAAGTTTAATTTTTTCTCAATAGCTTACTAAGCCCCATAGAAATCTTATTTATATGATGTTCCATACATTTGATATCACTCAATTTTATTTATGGCCACACCATGCCCGATTATCTAAAAATATAAATAATGATATCATCATACATAGGTTGCACATAGTATACTTAGCTTCCAATATAGTTTGACTATTTCAAGGTACTATTCTTTTTAATTCACACACAATTCCTTTGCATGAAATACAACGTTGGTACAATGCACATACATATTATCGTTTTTACTCATCCGAATATAACTATTCATATTTTTATTCAACTGAATATAACTACTTATCTTCTTATAGGATCGATCACACACAATATCATTACACTCTTCTCATGGACTATAGTACTTTATCCCATGATAAGTCTACAATATTTTGTATAATGTCAATTTGCAATGGCTATTCTATTCAACAATTCATGACATCTTATCTTACATTTTTATAACATCATAAGATTATGATCCTATCGTCTAGACAGCCTTATCTACAATAATTCTAAAACAACATATGTACTTCTTGCAGAATATTATTTTAATCCGAACTCCATTAGTCAATTTATAAACATAATGCTTCGAAAATAAAACAGGATGAAAGTAATTACTTGTAAACTCACAGACTAATTTGTCATAGAATTCAATCTCCCTTTCTCATTGGTTACCTCTTGGATAAATTTGAGGATTAGTTCATCTACTCCATTCCTTCGTCCATTTCTCATATGCGCATATAACAAAAATCAAATTGTTAGTTCAACCAATCTTCATATTTGCTTACCTCATGGTAATCCCATATAGGCCCGAGTGCTGTAACCTAGGACCTGTGGGTTATTTGTTAGTTCCTAGGGATGTAACCAAGATTCGACCCTTTATGGGTATCATAGGTTACTACCATAGGTTCATTTAGGGGTTCTCCAAGATCACTTACCCAATAACTTCACTCCAAAAGAAAGGGACTAAATTCACATGGTCTAATAAATGTCAGGAAAGCTTTGAAAAAATTAAAAAGTTATTGACCGCCGCACCTATTCTAAGAATAGTATATACGTACAAGGACTTCGTTGTATGTACAGATGCCTTCTTAGAAGGGTTAGGTGGCGTACTAATGCAAGAGGACTATGTAATAATTTATGAGTCCAGGAAACTTAAACAACATGAACGTAATTATGCAACTCATGACTTGGAACTAGCTACCATAATACATGCATTAAGGATGTGGAGACACTACTTGATAGGAAGAAAATTCACCTTAATGTCGGATAATATAATCTTAAAATACTTATTTGATCAACAAATTTTAAATGCTCGACAAGCAAGGTGGTTAGCCTTCTTGAGTGAGTATGATTTTGAAATTAAACACATTAAAGGAAAAGAGAACAAGGTGGTAGATGCCCTGAGTAGAAATTCCATTCCACTTTGTTCGACTGCTTTTAGCAGTTATAAGATGAATCTTGAAGATTTGATAATAGATGCAGCTAAAAATGATGAAGAATACGTAAAAATTAAAGAACAATTAGAAAATTATGTTAATGGGAACGAATCCTCAACTTACTCTGTAAGCTCAGAAGACTTATTAGTCTATAAAAATCGGTTATACATACCTAATTCGGAAGAAGTTAAACAATTAATCATGAATGAGTTACATAAGAAACCATATTTTGGACTGGCATGGGATACCAAAAGATGATAACAAAACTAAGAAAGAGTTATTATTGGCCTAACATTAAGAACGATGTTGCGAATTACATAGCTAGATGCATTGAATGTCAACAAGTAAAAACAGAACATCAACATCCTGCTGGGTTACTTCAACCCTTACCCATTCCAGAATGGAAGTGGTAGATAATAAGTATGGATTTCATAACAGGATTACCTAAAACCAATAAACAACATGAATCAATAATGGTAGTTGTTGACCGGCTAAGTAAGGCGGCACACTTCTTACCTGTAAATTCCACATTTAAATCCATTAACATAGCTGACATTTTTATGAAAGAAATATTCCATTTGCATGGTATTCCGAAAGTTGTGATTTCTGATAGAGATGCAAAATTTACAAGTAACTTTTGGAAATTCTTGTTTAAAGGTCTAGATACACAGCTGAATTTTAGTACTGCTTATCATCCTCAAATGGATGGGAAAACCGAAAGAACTAATCAAGTATTAGAAGATATGCTTTGAATGTATGTAATGGATAAACCAGGTAAATGGGAAGAATATTTGCATTTAGTATAATTTGCTTACAATAATGGGTATCAACTTCAAGCATCATTTAAAATGTGTCCATTTGAAGTCTTATATGGTAAAAAATGCCACACTCTGGTGTCTTGGGATAACCCTTTTGATAGGATTGTTCTAGGACTTGACATGTTAAAGGATATGGAACAAATGGTGAAAGAGGTGCAACAAAACTTAAAAGTTGCCCAGGATCGGCATAAGAGCTATGCAGATTTAAAAAGAACTTCAAGAGAGTTCAACATTGGTGATCATGTGTATCTAAAGGTAAAGTTAAAAAAGAGTGTCTTGAAATTGGGAAGGTGTTCCAAGCTGTCACCCAAGTATTGTGGACCTTTCAAAGTGTTATCTAAGATAGGCCCGGTAGCCTATCAACTTGCACTTCCTCCTAATATAAAATTGCATGATGTATTTAATTTTTCATTATTAAAAAAATATATACATAATGCTACACATGTAATTGACTGGAATGTGATTCAGATAGAACCCGAGGGCGAGTTCCAGACCGAACCTTTCCACATCCTAGACAGGAAGGAACGCATGCTACGTAATCGAGCCATCGTTCAAATAAAAGTGCAATGGACTCACTTCAGCCCTGAAGAGGAAACTTGGTAAATGGAGGATACGATGTGAGAAGCATATCCCTCCACATTCTGGAATGAGAAAGGGAGCTTAGAATAAAGAACACCAAGGACGATGTTAATAATAAGGGGGGGGAGAAATGTGATACCCCCAAAAACATTATTATTTTGATTTAATATTTTGATAATTATTTTTATGTAAGAGTTATTAAAAACTCAAAAACACAAAGTGACACTTTGCACAACAACTATTTTTATTATTATTTTTAAATAAAAAGGAAAAGACTAATTGGAGAGTTCAGCTAAAGGAGGGGACACCACCATGGAACAAGAGAACAAGTGTAAGCAAGCTAGAGATAAATAAACCAATCAATTTCAATTTGAAACTAAGCAATAAGACAAGATCCTAAATCATAGGGATTTAAGGATAGATTGAATATTTGATTGGGATGGCATAAGACATGGGAAAAAATATAAATAAGAGTGCACTGAGATAACATGGGACGTTGTGTTGTGCACAGAGGAGTGTTCTCTCTTTTCATAAGTCCATCTTCTTGATACAGACTGTGGAAGAGTGTGCTGCAAGGAAGTGTTGGCTTTCGTTTCTGGTGCAAGGTGGTGATCCAGCTCAGGGGTGGAGCTGGGAAAACAAAAGAGTTGCTCTCTCCTATGGTTGGGAGGAGCTAGCTTCTCCAAGTGGTTTTTCCCAATTCCGGTATATCGCTCATCCTTTTCAGGTATGTAGATGATGAAATTTTAGTTTGAATTCATGATTGTAAATCTCGTGATACTTTTTGTTTCATGAAATGGTTGAATGCATATCACTATTATTATTATTGTAAATAAAGTTTTATGTCAGGAATATTTCAATCGGGTATAATAAGGAAAGAATCTGGGCATAGTTCGTATAATAACAATTTTATTATGAAGAGCAATTTCTCTAAATAAAATAATGATGTAGCAATATATGAATCATTTGAATGTTAAATAATAATAATAAAAGGATGTGATACTAAAATTCTGTTTTAGTCGGTATGTACATTTTTCTAAAAATCTGGAACTCTGTATTTTGTTCATACTCGACGATCTCTGTTTATTTTCCAAACTCTAAGATTTTTCAAAAACTCTGGAAACTCTGTATTTTGTTCATACATTCAAACTCGGTGACCTCTGTTTATCTTTCAAACTCTGATATTTTTTTCTAAAACTATGGAACCTCTGTATTTTTATCATACATTTTGAACTCGGCGATCTCTTTTCATTTTCCAAAACTCGAAGATCTTTCAACCTATGAGACCTTCGTATATCTGCGAATTTTTAGAGATCTTTGTATCTTCATCGAAATTCAACTGTGTGGTATACAGAGTGCCCGGTTAATATATATATATATGCAGTGTATATATGGACCCTATCGAATGTATCCTTTACACAGTCTTTAAAGAAGTGGAGTGAGGACTTAGTCCTTATTTCTGGATATCGGTGGCGTAATAGTATTGTGAATTCATGCAGAAGAAATCCGTTTATGGTACTGTAAAGCCAGTGGAAATGAACCTCCATTCTTGGCTATGAACGCATGAGGTTTTCTCCATTTTGTTACCCTGATCTGTCACTCGATGGGGGTCTGTGTTAACCTTGCTAACGTGAGTTAATTTGCATATTTTATTTCCATACCTGGTAGCTCTGCCGTCTTTTACCCTCTTCCACGCCAACATTATGACTTCCTTACAATTTCATTTTCTGAGATTATCGCCTCCTCGACGATCTGTCATAAGAGTTCTTTTCTTTAAAAAAAAATACTGCAACTGATTTTCGACCAGATACAGACGTTATGACCAAATTTGTTTCATTACTTACGCTTAGATGTTTGAAAGTTGATGGTTGAAAAGCAAAACAATGAATAACCTTTGGGGTTACCTTCTTGGTAGATTTCAAACTGAATCTATGCAGTCGGTATTCTTTTATTTTCTTTTTTTACGTCGACTCTGTGCAGAGTATTCCCTGGGCAATTAGTTGGTAATACTTCCAGTCTTGAAAACTCCAATCGTCTATACAACCTTCCCTTGTTTATGAACGCTGATCCCATTATCCGTGTGCTGGAAAATGGAGCATTTCACTACTAGATCGACAGTCATCATATTTCCTAGTTAGAAGGATGGTGTTTACCAAGATCCTCGAGTCTTTATGAACTGTTGTTTTACATCTTTTGTTTCCACACTCGGCAACTCGTTGGACTTAGTTAAAAAACAAGAGGTTAAATTATGATTGAATTAATTGTATAAATACACATGTGGATATACAAATAGTTTTGTAATCATTTTAAAAGTGTTATGGAGGTTTATTCTAGTGTAAATGTTGATACAATTTACGTATAGTAAATTACCCTGTTGTAAACAAAAAAGGTTACATTTTGATAGGAAAGAGTTATACAAAATATTAGGTTGATTGTACTTGATAAAAGATATATATTTTTTTATTCTCAAAATTTGGGTTGTTACAGGGCCCAGGTTATGGGATTAACATGAGGTAAGAAAATATGAAGATTGGTTGAACTAACAATTTGATTTTTGTTATATGCGCATATTAGAAATGGACGAAGGAATGAAGTAGAGGAACTAATCCTCAAAGTTATCAAAGAGGTAACCAATGAGAAAGGGAGATTGAATTCTATGACAAAGTAGTCTGTGAGTTTACAAGTAAGTACTTTCATCCTGTTTTATTTTCGAAGCATTATGTTTATAAATTGACTAATGGAGTTCGGATTAAAAGTATATTCCACAAGAAGTACATAAGTTGTTTTAGAATTATTTTAGATAAGGGTGTCTAGACGATAGGATCATAATCTTATGATGTTATCAAAATGTAAGATAAGATGTCGTGAATTGTTTTTTGGTAAGTAAGCATCATTGAAACCTTCTATTAATAGTGTACAAAATGGTACAAAAAGTTACAGTAAAAAGAGGCATTATTCCACACTAAAGCCCTTCCCAAGTTGGGAAATCAGGGCAAGACAATTCTTCACATCAGGGAAAACCAAAATGACCCAACATTTTCTTGAAGACCTTCAAATTGCTAGGTAATAGGATTGTTGTGCCTGCAGCTAAAAAAGATCGTTTGCAAAAACTTAAGAAGTTTAAGGTAAAGCACAAAACAAAACAGAGAAGGGGACAAGACTTAAACAACCCATGAAATCCAGATCTCAATGAGTCACCGTGCCGAGGTTTCGTTGGCATTCCTAGTTGTCTGGCTCCTTGCGTACAATGGGAGCAAAACAATTAACACCTCCATAGCTTCCTCCAGCGTGTGCATGCCAACAAGGCATCTCTGTTGGTGGCGTTTGATATCCTCTATAACTCCTCGAATATCTCTTACTAGTTGTTCCCGTGCTTGGATCTCATGAGAAAGCAGAATGCGCCCAGCCCAAAGGGATTTGTCGCTATCGGTCTCTCCTGGAAAGCTTGAAAATCCTGCTGGAGGGATATTTCCATGTTCGCAATTTGCGTCTCGGTGGTGCTAGACGTCTTCGCCAGGTACTGATCTTCCCAATCAAATTCCATAGGGTGAGCGTCCTTAGGATCATTCCTCTCCTGGTGAGAAGTCCCTTCCCCCATTTTTCGATTCCTCTCCCTGGTGCTTTTCCGAGAGCCTTTATGGATGCGCATTTGCATACGAGGAGCCATGATGCACAAGAAAAGAGTTCCCGACGTGAGAGAAATGACACCAGCAAACTGTAACCAACGATTCATGTATTGAAATAGAAACAACATAAAACCCCGCTAGATAAGGCAACCAGATTTAACAGTTCGAATTGTCCTTGAGCGTTCTAGATTTACGACCTTTAAATCCCGATTCCTGCTCCTGGATTTGGCCATGGTACATGTCCTTAGATTTCCATGCTCGAAAATCATTGCAATATCGTCCTTGCTATGGGCTCTGCATGCGTAATTGTTGATGAGATCTTAAGCCCGGAATAGGTTAATGCGATCCCACATCCTGAAGCCAGTCCAGACGTAATTACTGTCCTTGAACCGTCCATCAATCCTTGTCCGAGCATTAAAACCTCCAGCTTGCGGCATATCAGAAATAGGTTGTCGTATGAACAATTAAATGGTAAGCCTCATGCTACTGGTTTTAGTTGTCCTCTCATAACATAATAATGTCGTCTGGATTCGTGGTTAAATGAATCGGTTGATAATTTATGGGAAGAGACCTTTGCCCATGTGTGGCCTCGTGTCCTCTGCCCCATGTGACCTTTCACCACTTTGACTTGATATTCCTGCCAGGTGGGATTTGTCAGTGGAAACGATATCCAAAAATCGACGCCTCAGAGCGTGGTCATAGGTGTCCTCCAACGGGCCTTCCTGGAATGAGACACATGCTCTTACCCCTTTATTCGCTAGTTCATCCGCCACCTTATTCCCTTTGCGACGAACATGCATGAACTAGATGGTCGGGGGTGGTGAACAAGAGATGTTGCAGCTGGGATAGTTTGCACTCCCACTTCCAATTTTGGGAGATATTGGATATGGTTGAACCCCGCTGAATGCAACCAACAATTGCGATCATAATAATGGAATCCCCCTCCACTGTCAAAGGTAACCAGTTCTGTTGGATTTCCCATCTTAGTCCGCTAACTAAGACTTCTAATTCCGCTGCATTGTTTGTTGATTCACCCATGTCTCCCCAGAAGACGCTGAGCAGACTTCCTTCATCGTTTCTTACTACACAACCAAAACCTACCGGTTCCGGGTTCCCCTTCGCTGCTCCATCAAATTTGAGCTTAAAGGTACCAGTTGGCAGGTATTTCCAAAAGTCGGGGCTTTGGTGCTGAATCATCCGCCCACGCCATCTATCAATACTGCAGGTATGTTGAAAATACCCCATTCATTTAAAATTTGTCTTTCTGCAGTGTCCGCTTTCCTTGATTATGATGTCCACTGGTTAAGTTTGAGTGTTTCCTTCAGGTGTATTTCAATTAGCATCCAGACTGCCTCTGTGTTACGCTCCTTTCCCTTGAACGTTTGTTGATTCCTCTCTTTCCACACCTCCCACACCACAAACCCCGGGAACAATTCCCATATTCTGTTGAGGAGCTCGTTCTTGAAGGGATGGCATAGCCAAGTAGCTAGTGTGAGGTGTGGATGACCTATGACCCTTGCATTCTTTCTGAAACTTGCCTCCCCCCTATCCCACATTGAAGAAGGCAGAGGGCATTCGTCCAACAGAAGGTTGATGGCTTTGGTATCTTTCAAAAACAGACAACAGCGGGAAGGCCCTATCATGCCTCGTTTCAGGATATTTTCCCAAGTTAGGATGCGTCGGTGAATAATAAGGCAACTGAAGGTTGCAATTTTGGGCTAGAGGTTCCCGCACCACACCTTTTTCATTTCTCGTCCCACGGAAGCCTATTGAATTCTTCGAGCAGACTCACCACCTCTGCAATATTGAAATTCCCAATTTTGGTGTAGCCCCAATGAACTTTATCCGGTCCATCCACCTTTGGGATCTGACGGGTTTATAGTTCATCGTAGAAGTTTTCCAGGTTCTCCTCTGGGACGCAGGATTGCCACCAGTGTTTCGGATTCCATTTTCTAAAATGTTGTTCTCCCGTGGTAGGCTCCCAAAAGTCTTGAACCCTTTCCAGAGGACTACTCTAAAGATATAGCTTTAGGTCCTGTATGTTTTGTTTGTATTCTAGTCTAGATGATTGTTTCCAAGCGTCCTGGTTTATCTTCCCCGAATCTGATCAGATTTTGCTTGGGCCGGTGAGGTGGATACTTGCGGTTCCATAACAATTCCCATGGTTCCTCATAGCCTTACTAGCTCAACCAGCTTAAATAAAATATATTTTAATAGCACAAATATATGTATGCTCGCCATCAGGCTTGGCCATAGGTGATACCTCTAATTTGTTTGGTGTAGGACCCAATAAACTATCCTTATATTTAAACATGTTCTTTATACCATTTATTTTACCTTTACTGAACGAAGGGAAAAGAAAGGAAGGCCGGTTATCCGACCGGTACCCGAACACTGGATTAACAACATGCCAAGCGGCTGCTTGGCGGTTGAGAGGTAGTTCTTTATGATCGTGGTCCACCGCCACCAGATTTTAGCTCCCATTACCTTATTGACACTTTTCGGGTCTCGCAGTCCCAGGTCTCCTGCCGCTTTTGGGGTGCATAAGTTGTCCCATTTTACCAAGGCCCATTTCCTATGCTCTTGGGTTCCTCCCCAAATAAAATTCCTTTGAATGGTGCGGATTTGATTCAGAACAACTTTTGGGGCAGCTAGCACTGAGAAGAGGTAAATGGGAATTGCTTGAAGCACCGATTTGACCAGAATAAGACGACTTGGGAAATTAAGGGCTCTATAAGTCCATAGTTCCAGCTTTCTCTTTGTTAGTTTTTCATCGTTTAATTCAATGTGATCTAGGATCTTAACCAAGAGAAAAACATTTACAGCATATCAAACACAAGAGACAAGAGACACAAAGCATTTCACCGTGGAAAACCATAAAGGTGAAAAACCCCGCAACTTCCTCAGAGATAGAATAAGCACCAATACCAAGATCACAAAGATGAAACCCCAAAAGATAGATGTCTCTAGCAGATGCTCCTCCTCCACTTGTGCACACTCCTCTCTCTCAATTATGCGAGTTGGACGTGTGAGTTAATAAGCAAATAGAGTGGTGCAACCACTCTATTTATACTTTAACTTGACTTGCCTTTTAACCTAACTGGGCCGACCCCTTAGGGGAGTCTAATAACCCTTCCACTTAACTCATACTGGGCCGACCCCTCTAAGGTGGTCTAATAACCCATCAAATATAAGTTATGACACTTACAATAAAACTTGCGACACTTGCAAATACAAATGACGACACTTCCGATCAGAGGAATAAGACATCTTCGTCGGGGATACAATAAAGTACAAATGTAATACATAGAATATACAAGTTAATATCTTCCGAAGTTACAAATACATCAACACTCCCTCTTAACTAGGAAGGTATTCTCTTGACACAGGTCATCAAAACATATATGCACAAGTCTTCAATACTGGATCACTGGAGCATCATTGTCACTGGATCACTGGAGCATCATCGTCACTGCTGCTGTACTCGTCATCTTGATCACTGGTGCTATCTCTCAATTCTTCTTGTCATAGGAATTTCTACAGCGCCAACCCTTTTTCATGTTGGATGTAGGCCTAGCCTCCATGTAGTTCTTCATCATCTTTGCGAGCGACCCATCCAGTGGAATCTTAGGACTGATTATGTGCATCTGCAAAACCTGAAAAGAGCATCCCAGGACTGATTACAAGCTATTACTCAACTTGCAAGATCTCCTAGGACTGATTACATGCGAACAAGAAAAACCTCGAAAGATAATCCCAGGACTGATTATGTGCCAAGCACAACCTGCAAGATCTCCCAGGGACCTATTACATGTGAACAAGCAAAACCTCAAAAGAGCATCCTAGGATTGATTACGTGCCAAGCACACCCTGCAAGATCTCCCATGGACCTATTACATGCGAATAAGCAAAACCTCGAAAGAGCATCCCAGGAATGATTACGTGCCAAGCACAACCTGCAAGATCTCCTAGGGACCTATTACATGCTACTGCACAACCTGCAAGATATCCACGGCCACAGAGCATAATACGGATGCTCATGATCATACAGATCATCATCACTCACGGTGCATCATACAGATGCACATGATCATATAGATCATCATCATACGGAGCATCATACGGATGCTCATCACAGAACACTTACATCCACAGCCATGGGGAGGACCCGCCTGTCACCATGCTAGGAAGGGATCTTGCATTTGTGTATCATCACTTCCTCTTGGAAGTATCTTCTATCTGAAGAACACCAAGCCTCTCTCTAAAGTAATCAAACTTCACCCTGGCTAGTGGCTTGGTCAACACATCTGATATCTGCTCGTCTGTCGCAACATACAGGAGCTTCACTGCTCCTCTCTGCACTATATCCCTGATATAGTGATACTTGATCTCAATATGCTTCGACTTGTCATGGAACACCAGGTTATCAAACAAATTCACACAACTCTGGTTGTCACAGAAGATACAAGTAGCATCCAACTGGAGATCAAATAAATCTGACAGTAGCTTCCTTAGCCATATTGCCTCACAATTGGCCGAACAAGCTGCAACATACTCTGCTTCGGCTATACTCAGTGCTACGCAGGACTGCTTCCTGCTAAACCAAGAGATCACCCCTGATCCCATACTGAAGCAGCACCCCGAAGTGCTCTTCCTATCTGTCACCTACCCAAATTTCTGAACATTATTATTTATTTGCAAAAAATACTTTATGTTAAATTTAATTACAAGTTTTGTAATTATGATCAGTTTTGATCATCGATGAATGTAATTACTGAATATTATTATTTAAATAAATTAATTAGGAGACAAACACTTAAGAGGACTATTGGATGAGTGTTCACTGACCCACTAGGAGGAATGGAAGCTGTTGGAAGGTATGGAACACATGGCAGCAGTTACATCACACCACTAACTGTTGGTTATGGGACAACTTCCCCTAAAATAGGGCATTATCCCCCAGGTGGAGGGAGTGAGTAGGCAGCTCATTTAATGACCTAGTAACATTTGAAAAGGCCTAGGTAGCCTATAAAGGCAAATTCGAATTGGGTAGGCAGCCCTTAATCAATATTTCAGCAGAATATTTTCCTCTTGTAAATCAGGTGATTTCAAGAGAGATTCGAATAAGGGAGGTTAGTGTTGATTGAAAACTGAGTTTTGCTTATTATTGAGGAGAAACAGAGTTGTAGGAGCAAGTCTTTTGGACTGCTACCTATTGAAGATTTAGAAGGTTACTGCTACAGCAAGAAGAAGTCATAATTCCTGAAGTTTCTTCCTCCTAGTGGTTCAGCGAACAGGCTCGGGGGTCCTAAGATAGTATTTGACTGTTTTCAGGAGTTTAGTTGGGTGGAACAGTCTTCCTGAGTTGTTTGTTGCCCTACAGAGTTTCTCAGGTTCTTAAAAGATTTCCTAACTTATTCTCAGTAAATAATTCTGTTATGTTATCTAATATTATTCTGTTTATTTGCTTTCGAAAAGAATTCTAATTCTGGAAATGTTTAAGTCTGAATGTTTAAGTTTAAAGTTAAGTTATTAAATCAATATCCCCATTTTTCCACATGCTGTTTGGCAGCATCGTACTCTAGTAGAGATATGCAAATTAAAATGAATTAGATGATAGGCAAAATTTTCCATTGAATTCGATAGATAGATAATAATCTTATATGTATCAGTTCTCTGTTCCTAAGTTAAATAATTGTAGGAGGCTTTGTATAATAATTAGTATATATAATATTTATCAGTTATATGACAATCAGTCAATAAATAATTCCTGAGCAATCATCCTGCTTTACATATAAATTATGTCCATGGAAGGTAGATAAATTACATACTGTATATTGTTTTAAGATTGCTAACATTGAATAAAACATTCTTTATAATAAGCTGGAAAACAATAGTTTTTCACACAGATTTCATATTCATGTATTTCTTTCACATACAGTTTCATTGAAATTACTTCATCAGCATTATATGCATAGAAATTAAATTATAGACAGAATTGTAATTTACACAGTCTTCACGATTTTCTGCACTATACACTCACATTGCTTTCACTTACTATAGTAAGGATGTATTATCTATAAATTTAACAAATGATAAGAAATTACTAAACACTACTATTATCAACATGTATTTATTTCTCTCTTTTAGATCTACTAACATTAATTGTGATTGATGTAAATCTGAGTCTCGTATCAAACAGAAAACCCTAGCGAGATTCATACTTTTTATTTTATTGTTTTATAACAAAACTTTATACTCTTTTCAAACCTGGGAACAAAACTGATCAAATACCTTGAGTATTGTTTAGGTTATCATTTTCAACAAAACCCGATTTAGGGTTTGACCCTATTCGTTTTCTTTGAAAAACATTATTGAAATTCTCAGTTCAACCTTTACTCTTTTCAGATTTCAACATTGAAAAATAAGAACACATATTATCAACCTACAGTATCAAGACAAACTACACATAACCCTTATCATCAACGATATCTACAAACCCTAGTCTAGCTCGAAAGACATTGTAGTAACCTTCAACATGAAGTCGTTTTACACAAACTTTGAACCATTATACTTTAGCATGCAAAATTATTTCCGAGGAAAGAAGTATCTTTTACACAGTGATTGAGCCCACGGCTAATTTCAAAACTTAACCATTGGAATCGTGGCTTCTCAGAACGAAGGTTTTCAACATTGATTGCAAACAAAATTAAAATCAGGGTTTATCCCAAGTTTACAACAGTTCCAAAGGAACTCATTATACTAGGACATCGACGAGCCATAGCTCTAGTCGGTCTCACAAATTTACACTTATAGAAACCAAGAACCTTTCAAACGAAAAACAAAAGTCGCAAGCATGTTTTGAAATTTCCTCAACTAACAACAGCGACAGAGAAAACGATGAGTCTCGATAAGCAGAACCACTTCAACCACTGTCCAAGAGAACTATGAGGGTTATGGAAGACCCGAGGCTTACCAGTGTTGAGGCACGCTAACACCATTACCAAAAACGTTACTCTTTTGCTTCCTTAAACCCTGAAGCTGACAAACGATGGAGCTAAGTTAGATAAATGTTACATTAAAACTGAAAACGAAAACGCATCAAAGAAATAGTTCACCAAGAAGAATCGCTTACCTTCACAAACCCTGGCCAAGTCTTGATGCTCTCAGACAAACGACGAGATGGGTGCTATGGACGATACCAAAAAACTTTCAACCATTATTTTGATAACATTTCGAACCAGAGACTTAGGTCTCCAATAAACAAAATGCCATTGCGGAAGTTTAAGACCTGTATCTTCCACCTGTTTAGAAAGTCTCAGGGTCGAATCTCTCCCTAGGCTTCAACAAAAATTCCAGCAGCCTGTCGGCCACCTCCAATGAATACAATAAACAATGAAACCACTTCTTCCAAGATTATAAACTCAACACACGGTAGATGTTAGGGTTTTCATCCAACGGCCCATTGCCATGTTCATCGACGGTCTCCACCTTGCCATCAATCGTAGCATTGAAATCAACGACGTCAAACATTTAATGCCTGACCTATTTTACAGATCGACCTTGCCACGATGGCACATGGTGGAGCAACACAATCAACGCATGGAATATAATTCTTACACAACAACAAGCATGGAGGCATTCACGTCTACGTGGATCTCTGAGATTACCACTCAGCAGGGAGACAGTACCAAGTTTTAATGCAGGATCGTTGGACGATCTCTTTTTCAGCTCGAGACCGGCGCCAAGTTAAATGAGCCAACAACCTGTCAATTGTCCACATTAATTGCATGTCAGTGCGTCGACGGGACTGTAAACCTTACAAATTCATCGTATTATAACCTTTTGAATTTACCATAGTAGTTTAACATCTATGCAAAGTTCAATATAACATTTCATTATAGCGATTGCACTTTATTACCATCGAATCCAATGTATTTCAATGTTGGCAAACGTAGAGTATAGTTTGAATATGATTCTTTTGTTGCATGCCATTGTAATAGTTACACCTACATTCTAATATTGATATCAAACCGAGGATTAATATAGTTGCACTACTTTACTCATAAGACTTAGATTTTATCACGATATAGAATGGAATTTAAATAGCTCAAGTCTTGTTTGTACTATATAGTCAATCTATGATTTACATTGTTCATATATTTAATTGCTACCAATGTCTAGTCTTTGGGAAAGATCATGAATCGCTTATTAAGACCTAAATAATTATAGTGGTGAATATGAACTTTGAACCATAAAACTTATATAGTTAATCAATAATGTTGTATAAGTTCACAAGCACATACATGCTATAATATAGAGTTGGTAATGGAGTAATAATATTTTCTCCAACCTCTATCCACTTTTATTCTTGCGATACAACAGTACTATACCCTCATGGTACTACCAGCTAAATTGGTAACAACAAGACAACTATGATGACGACAGCATTTAGTTAATGAAAGGACGACGACAGAACCAGATAAGTACAATAATGACTACGGTGACGATGCTGCTATTTAAATACCTACTCAAACAAGCTAACTTGAGTTGTTATCACTCAGATACAAGACAAACTTTGGAAAGAAGAAGTGCAAGTATGTGAATCATACCTGTGTGCTTTTTAAAATTGCAATAGTCTCTATTTATTCTATTTTATTTCAAAACGACGAAAATTGCGTTCACACGAACTTAAATTTATTGCAACCATGAAACTCCTTACCCGTCGTCTGCACATAGAACAGGTTTAATGCTTTAGCGTTGCAGCTAAGTAAGCTTCGGGGTCCCTCATAGGACTCCCTTGGACAACAAAGAAGCAAACTGTCAGTATCATCTCAAAGAAAATGTATCATGTCTTATTTCTAACCTGGCATTGCATTTATTACATCAACCTTACGTATCAATACATTGGAAAGTGTCGCATCAAAAGTTTGCTTTATTCACGAATTTAACTATCATAATCATAGTTGTTATGAATGCAAATAAGTCGTCATTGTCACTTTAGTTATAACAGGATTTTAATTGTGTTTAGTACAAATAGAGGTTTAATTAACATTGTTACAATTCAGCATTTAATATTGTCCGCAATTATAAATTATCATAAATTAAGCTATTATTGCCATTAACAAAAATTTTTAAATTTTTACGAAAATATGGGATGTTACACTATCTGCAACACTTCCTTCCCAATTTGAATCAACATAACCCTCCAGGTTAACCTTTTGATTCACATCATACTTGAGCCCATAATCAATCGTACCCTTCAGGTACCTCAGCATATGCTTTGCAAAAATCAAGTGAACATGTCTCGGATCTGTCAGGAACTGGCTCAATGTGTTCACAACAAAGCAAATATATGGTCTCGTCTTCATCAGGTACATCAAGGACCCAATAATCTGACGATACATCGTGGCATCAACCGACTCTGATGAAGCATCACTCATTAGCTTCAGGTTCAATTCCCATGGCCTTGCAGTCCATCATCCCAAACCGCTTCAGGATCTATACTGTATACTTCCCTTGTCCAAGTAAGATTCCATCTGTACTTTGCTACACCTCCATCCCTAGAAAGTAATGCATCATACCCAAGTCCTTCATCTTGAACTCGGCAGCAAGCTTCCTCTTTGTGTCGGCAATCAACCCATCCTCACTTGTCACAAACAGGTCATCTACATACAGTAGGAGTATCACTGAATTGCCTTCCTCAATCTTGTAGTAAAGGTTGGAGTCTGCTTTACTCTTGGTAAATCCCAAACTGGTCAGGAAGCTGTCTATCCTGCGGTACCATGTCCTGGGTTCTTGTTTCAAACCGTACAAGGCTTTCTTTAATTTGCACACATGTGACTCCTTGCCATGTGTCTCAAAGCCGAGTGGTTTCTCCACATACACTTCTTCTTCGACCACACCATTCAAGAAAGCTGTCTTGACATCCATCTGGTTTATCTTGCACTTCATCACTGTAGCTAGAGCAAGTACTGTTCTGATGGAAGTGTATCTGGCTACAGGTGCAAAAGTTTCTTCATAATATATCCCTTCTTTCTGGGAGAAGCCACGAGCCACAACCCTTGCCTTGTATTTCTCTATGCTACCATCTACATCAAGCTTCACTTGGAAGTTACAACAGACTTCCCTTCTGGTCTTGGGACCACATCCCATACATCATTCTTCATGATCGACTAGTACTCCTCAATCATGGTATCCTTCCATTACTGTATCCCCGATCCTGGGAACTTCAGATTCTTCAATATCTTCAATAGGTAGTTTTTATTGAACTTCGTCGCTTGTTCTTTGGAACAAATGTCATTGTCCTTCTTTTGTAGGTGATTGTACACGATCTTTCCTACAAGTCAACTTCAATTTCATGATTAGAAACTTCTCATAGTTTTCAGAACAAAATCTTACACATATTTCATACAGTCATGCAATTATCTTAGCCAATGCTTCAATACAACATTCATCCATATATCGTATTCATAGGGTAACCTTCTAGATGCCTTCCATCTCTACCAGAACATTGTTAAGAGTGTGCACTACTCCCAACATGTCAGCAAAGAGGTTTCATTCTAGATAAGTAGCAATGGAATGTTGTACAGTACCATAGGCCACTTACCCATTACTTGCATATTAGTAGTATCTTGTTCATTAATCCAACTTGTCTCAAATGCATAGTATACATCCTAAATCTAGGAACATAAGTATGTACATGACTGAACAACATCATTTAAGTAATTATATATACAGGAAATAACAATTCAAATACTTATCTTTGTTTGGTTGTTGGGTGGACTCGCTCTCAATCTTTGCTTCCTTGCAGGAGCTATTGGAGTCTTTGATAGTGTGCACCTTAACCAATGCTGAAAATGGATGAGAGGTACTTTCATAGATTTTTTTTTTTTAATTTTTATTTTAATTTTAATTTTAATTTTTTAATTTTTTAATTTTAATTTTAATTTTATTTATTTATTTATTTTTATTTTTTATTTTTCCCGTAGTTCAACTCTGCAATAGCTTCTTCTACTCCTTTCATGTAAAACTTCATTACAATACATATTCTTCATCACTTGAAGAATCTTCACTGTCTTCCCTGGTTCTTTTCCTTGGAGGTTCATCATCCTCTGTGGTGTGAGCATGATGTCTTCTCTTGTTGTTGTTCTTCTTGTGGGAGCTGCTTTTGTTCCTGGGACAATCTATGGAATAGTGTCCCTTCTCATCACAAGTATAACATCGAATGTGAGAAAGATCTCTCATGGATCCTCCAAATTTCTCCCTCCGATTTTGTTGGTGGTATTTACCCTTCTTGTGATGAGGATGCTCCCTCTTGTGGTTATTCTTCCTAGTGTGTGCTGTGAGAGCATGGTATTCATTATCCATCTTTTCTTCTCGAGCTACAATTCGAGCTTCTTCCTATGAGCATTCCTCCCATAGCCTACTGAATGTGATGATCTTCTTTCTAGCACAAATTCCATGAATGAAGGAATCCCATGACCTAGGAAGACCATTCAAGGTGGTCATCACAATTTCACCATTCTCTATATCTTCTCCCGCAACTTCAAGTTTTTCTTTTATCTGAGAGACCCTTGTAAAGTAGGACTGCATGGTCTCTGCATTTTGTATCTTGACATTCTTCAATTGATTCCTCAAAGTCATCTTCCGATTTATGTTCTTCCTTTCAAACAGCTTGGTCAAGGAATCAAACATCTCCTTGGGTGTCTTTAGAGAAGACACATGAGGTATGAGATGGTCTTTGATAGAATCTGCAATGATTCTCTTGGCCTTGACCAATTTCTTCTTATGTAAGGCCTTAACCTCATCTCCCTCTGGAACTGGAACCTCTTCACTTATGTAGGTCTCCAATTCATTCTCTTCTAGGATTAACCCAATCCTATACTTCCATGCTCAGAAGTTATCAGCCCCTTCAAGCTTATCCTCAAGCTTGGTGTGGTGAGACATCTTAATGAGAAACTCAAATGGAAATAAAAGATTTAGGTCTTACCACTTGATTTGCTGAAACTGGATCTGGAGCTGGCTAGGGTTTGACAGAGAAACCCTAAAAATCCAAACTTGGAATTTCAAACTTCTGTCTAGACAGGGAGATGCAATTGATTGAGGTGAGCAAGCTGGTGCGCTCAGATTTTTAAAACTCCAAAACTTGATCCTCCAAAAATGACCTACGAATTTCGAATCTGCAACTTCTTTCAAAATCTGGTTTTCTAGTCCAAAAGTCAAATTAGGGTTTGACTTTCCCGGAGATTCACCCAACCAAAAAATTCGATCTTGGTCTCTAAATTTCGATTCTTCTGAGGAGATCAATCCTATGCTGAGAGCACTCCAAAATTCCACTTCTGTCAAAAGCCCTAATTTCCCACAACAGTGACAAGCCAAAAATGAAAATGCTTAGAATCCAATTCTGTTTTAACAGAAAGATATGCCATATTGTTTTTGGTGCATCTATGAAATTTTAGATCCTCAAGGTCTGAAACTTTAGCCTGTGGTAGACTGACCTGTCGTCTTTCCAACCCCACAGATATGAGCTTCAATGGATTCTCCATGAGCGAGATATGCTAAGTGTCGCAACATGACCTGTTTATGGGATGAAACAACATAGCGAACTTGTACGAAGTTCCACGTGTCACTGTTTCAACTTCGGTCTCTGAAACTCAGACCTGTGAAACTAAAGTCCGTGCCCTAACTGTCACTTTTTACGGAATTCCATTTGGAGCTTCCTAGCCCGAGATATGACCTTTGTTCCTAGGTCACCTGTTTAGGGTTGCATTATGGAAGAGGCATAAACCCTAAATTGTATGGATCATATATCACAAAGTACAACAAATTTGAGGGTGAAATTTTTACATAGGGTACATCCGTGTTTGATTCTGCCTGTAAAAATTTCAGATCCCGAACCTTTGCAAAAACGGAACCTTTGCAAAAACGGATTTATAGCGAAAGTTCCACGATGACTAGTTTTTACTATACCAAACCCTAACTTCCAATTTGTTGCAAGTGCAACAAGTGTCGTAAATGCCATATAATGCCTTCCTTCAGGATAGATCTGATACCATGTTAGTTTTTCATCATTTAATTCAATATGATCTAGGATCTTAACTGAGAGAACAACATGTACAACATATCAAACACAAGAGACAAGAGACACAAAGCATTTCACCGACAAAAATCATAAAGGTCAAAAACCCCGTAACTTCCTCAGACATAGAATAAGCACCAATACAAAGATCACAAAGATGAAACCCCAAAAGATAGATGTCTCTAGCAACTACTCCTCCTCCACTTGTGTGCACTCCTCTCTCTCAACTATGCGAGTTGGATGTGTGAGTGAATGAGCAAATAGAGTGGTGCAACCACTCTATTTATACTTTAACTTGACCTGCCTTTTACCCTAACTGGGCCGACCCCTTAGGGGAGTCTAATAACCCTTCCACTTAACTCATACTGGGCCGACCCCTTAGGGGAGTCTAATAACCCTTCCACTTAACTCATACTGGGCCGACCCCTCTAAGGTGGTATAATAACCCATCCAATATAAGTTACGACACTTACAATAAAACTTGCGACACTTGCAAATACAAATGACGACACTTCCGATCGGAGGAATAAGACATCTCCGTTGGGGATACAATAAAGTACAAATGTAATACATACAATATACAAGTGAATATCTTCCAAAGTTACAAATACATCAACACTCTTAAGCTTGTCTAGAAGGTCCTTCCAAGAAATTTGGTGGATTTTGGAGTCATCCAGAGGGGCACCCAAGTATTTGGAAGGGATTTGTCCTTCTGTATATTCCACAATGAGAATGATATTCCCGCGAGTGATTTTCAGAGTATTGAAAAAATAAACTTGGGATTTCTCCTTGTTGATTTTCAAACCACTAGCTTTTAGAAAGGTATCTAGGATTGTTTTGATACCTTTGGCTTCCTAGATAGAGGGGGGGGGCCATCAGCATAGTGTCGTCGAAAAATTGTTGATGGGTTTGGGGGTTCATTCCTGCACTGAGGGTAAGATTACAGATGCAGTTTCTTTGTTTCAAGGCTTTGAGCATTCTACCAATCCCTTCAACAATGATGATGAATAAGAATGGGGATAAAGGGTCCCCCTAACGAATCCCATGTGAGGCCGAGAAAGGTTGAGAGGGCGTTCCATTTACTAGGATCGAGAAAAAGGCCGAAGAGACTAAGCTCATTACCCATTCTATCCATTACTCGTTAAAGCCAAAGGTCCTTAGCATTGCTACTAGGAAGGTCCAATTAAGCTTGTCATAGGCTTTGGATAAATCAAGTTTAAGTAGCATACCTGGAATCTTGTCATTCTTAAAAGAGTGTATAGTTTCATGAATCAGAATTATCCCATCTAGAATTTTTCGTCCTTCGACAAAGCCAACCTGCTCAGGTGAAATTAGCATAGAGAGAAGTGGTTGCATCTGCTTTGCAATGACTTTAGTTATAATTTTGTATATGACATTGCAGAGGGAAATAGGACTGAATTTTCCTGGGTCTTCCGTGCCCGTTTCCTTTGGAATGAGCATCAGGAAAGTGGCATTGAGGGCCTTTAGAATACTTCTAGTGCGTCTTCAGTCTTCTACCAGTGCCAATACTTCCTCTTTCATCCAGTCCCAGCAAGAGTGGAAGAAGTTAGTGGTGAATCCATCTGGTCCTGGGGATTTATCTGCTTCCATTTGCTTGGCGGCCTCATCCAATTCTTCCATGTTTATTGGTTTCATTAGCATAGTGTTATGGTATGTCGTGATCACCGTCGGGATGTGATGGAGGACTTCCTCCCTTGCTGCGCGCCTATTGATGTTGGGTTCCTCTAAAATATATACAAAGAAATCATTCAGATTCTGCTCCATATCAGTTTGTGTTTCTGCATAACTACCATCAGTTTTCTTCAGACGAACCACCTTATTCCCCTTGCGATGCTGAATAGCAGCTTTGTGGAAGAACTTGGTGTTACTCTCTCCTTCTTTCAACCAACGATTCCTGGATTTTTGTTTCCAGAGGATCTCTTCCTATTGTTGCTTGAGGTTTAGTTCTTTTAGAAGGTTTTGTTCTTGCTCCATTAACTCCATAGAGTAACCCTGGGACATCGCAGCGTGCTGCACCTCTTTCATTTTTTGGTCTAATTATTTTTTCCCCTGGAGAATGTTCTCGAAGGTTTCCGAATTCCAATGCTTGATTTTTCCTTTTAGGTACTTGAGTTTTTGTTGAAATCGGTACATCGGTGTTCCCAAGATGGGAATCGATTCCTGCCACCATTGATGAAGTTGTTCCAGAAATTTCGGATGGAGGAGCCAGAATTGCTCAAACCGGAAAGGTCTTCAGAGGTTCTCCCCTATCCTTTTCCATTCCAAACTGATCGACTAGTGGTCAGATCTAGCAGAGGGGAGTACCATGGCAGCCAACTCTCCCCCACCCATCATGATTGACTCTGAAACTAGAAACCAGTATAACCGAGAAGCTATGCTTCTATCCCCGACTCTTTTGTTGTTCCAATTAAAAATACTGTTGGAAGTTCTGACATCGATTAAGTCTAGAGCCTCTATTACTTCATTAATTTTTTCACTAATGGGGTGTAAGCGACATATTCCTCCTCGCTTATCCTCAAGGCTTCAGATCAAATTGAAGTCTCCTCCCATGACCCAAGGGCATGTACCAACCACCTCCTTTAAGTTGAGCAGCGAGTCCAAGAAGGATTTCTTTTGGTTAGATGTTGAGGGTCCATAGACATTGGATAGGAAGCTTCGGATTCTCGTTCCTATCACATGAAAAGAAGTTGATAGGATAAACTTGGAATCCATCCATCAGGATAGACTTACCTCCCTTGGGTTCCATAAAATGTTGATTCCCCCAGCCGCTCTCGTTGCGTCAATTGCTATAACCTCACATTGTTTCTAGGTTCACTTCCCGAAGTACTGGAGGTCCGCTTCTGAGCATTTTGCTTCTTGAAGGAAAATTATGGATGGCCTTTCAATCTCTATCTTCCGTCTCAGAATACGGGTCTTCAGAGGACTATTACAACCTCTAATATTCCAGGATATAATCCGCATCTTATAACAATTTGGGGGAGGAAGAAGCTAGTGCCGCATCAATGGTGGGATATTGGCCTGAGGATACCAGCTTCGCCCTAACCATTTGGATTCTTTGAATATTACTGCATCTTTCTCATTTCTCCCCTTGACCTTTCTTTTTCCCTTCATTTTCTTTATGGGATTTCGAAGTTATGCCCAGATACTTGAGTGCTTTAGTCTTGATTATAGATTTCTTCAATAGAGAAACCTATTGCGGGGGTATGGAGGCTGGAACATTGTTTGTACATGCCTCCTCCAACCCTTCTAGGTCGATGTATCCCAGTTCCATCTCCTCTCCTTCCTCCCCATGCATGGAAACATCCTCCCCCACTACTTCTTTCTCCATGTCTTGGGTGGGAGTATCCAATATGGGGGTGGGATCCTTGTATGAAATTTCTTTGGATTGTCCCTCCTCTGTGACCACTTTCTCCACTACTGACTGCAAAACTTCAAAACGAGTGTGTGTCTGAGTTTTCTTGTGAATATCTGGCCCAGTTCCTCACTTGGCTGGACGCTTCTTGTTCGCTACTTTGGTGAAACCTTCCGAGTCTTTTCCGTTCGCATTGGAGATAGCTTTGGGATGTTTGTTTAGCGGATAATCATGGAAAATATTTCCATGCTCATGACATCGCCGACCTATAAATGGGATTTGTTCATAGTCAATCGCCTGGAACAAGTCCTCATCGTCCCAGGTTAGTTCAATCCCTTCTGGAAGGTCTTGATAGATGCCCATATAGAAACAGATACATGCATATGAGGTATACCTCATTTTCTTTGTTTTCTTAGAAACCTCAACAAACACTCCTAGGGTGTTTCTTATGTCGGTAAGAATTTCCTCTTTCCAGTATTCTATAGGTAAAGAATACAGGATAAGACAAACAAGGGCGATCGTCAAATTTTCTTTATCAGGGTTGAAGTGTTCTTTCCAAGGGCGTAAGTACAACCCTGTAGAGTTAAATAAATACGACCCATTATCGAAGATACGAGTGCGGTCTGACTCAATGAAAAAGACTACCGTGAAGAACCCTTTGGCCCCAAGTTGGAGGTCATAATGGCCCTGAGGTTTCCAAGTTGCATTAATACACCAGACTAGAGCCTTATCCACTGGCCAAATTCCAACAAATTTTCCAATAAGTGCATGATATTTAATGTACTGAATCTTTGGTACCTTTTTTGCTTTCAACACACACTGCCTTGGTTTCCTGGTTTCTCCCACAGCCTGAACCGATTTGTTGATTCCACTAGTCCCTTATTCTCCCATTCTGGAATGGAGGTTTGTCTCTATCCCCTTGTATACTCCTTTCGCCTTGTCATTAGGAAGGGGAGGGGCCACAACCTCGCTGCCCGTGGCTTCGCTCATGCCCTCTTCACTGTCTGTATCCTAAGGGGGATCTTCTGACAACCACCTTCCACCTGGAACCATCCCAAGCTTGTACTTCCTTGCAAACCCTATTTCTCCATAGTTCCTACTGCCTCCATCTCTCTCCCATCGACACTCAATCTCATTCCCCTCCGAATATATGTAGATGTCGTGAATTGTTCAATAGAATAGCCATTGCAAATTGACATTATACAAAAGATTGTAGACTTAACGTGGGATAAAGTACTATAGTCCATGAGAAGAGTGTAATGATACTGTGTGTGATCGATCCTATAAGAATATAAGTAGTTATATTCAGTTGAATAAAAAGATGAATAGTTATATTCAGATGAGTAAAAATGATTGTATGTATGTGCATTGTACCAATGTTGTATTTCATGCGAAGGAATTGTGTGTGAATTAAAAAGAATAGTACCTTGAAATAGTCAAACTATATTGGAAGTTAAGTATACTACGTGCAAACTATGTATGATGATTTCATGATTTAGATTTTTAGCTAATCGGGCATGGTGTGGCCATAAATAACATTGAGTGATATCACATGTATGAAACATTATATAAATAAGATTTCTTTAGGGCTTAGTAATCTATTGAGAAAAAACTTAAACTTAGTATAGTTCTTCCTCCAATGAGCAATGAATCTATCAAGGTGTTATCTTATATTTTCCTTGAGGGTTGACTTGAAAATGTACTGATCCTTTATATTAGTTTATTGATGAACTTTGATTCATATTGAAAGAAAAAGTAAATGTTATGTACTAACCTTGCAGGACTATGTCCATGGTTCATGATCGATGAAAATAGTAAATGATCACTCAGGAGTGAGAGATGAATTTTAAACGTCTTATTATATCGTGGTTATAGGAATGTATGGAAACTAAAAACCATGATTAGAAAAGGATTTCCTAATTTTTTTATGGATTTTTGGTAGATCTATGTTATTGGTTGACAAACAAAAGCAGTATATATGGTTGTGCATACAATAGAGTATTTGGAATTCATATTTCAAAAAGTCTAAATACATACCAATACTTGAAGACTAATGTACAATGATAGTTAAATCATTAAAGCTTATGAAATGTTGATGAGTAAATAGGTGAACCTATTGTTTATCGATTGATGATATTATGTTGCGACTAACTGTGAAGTTGTAACAGATTCTAAGGACTTGGTCATGGAAATGAATAATAAATCCACGATGAGAAACCAAGTTCAAGTGTTGCATGTTGTGGTTGACAACAAATGCAGACCAAAAATGATATGATCATTATTAATGAGTCATAAAACAAAGAAAGACAATGTCAACACCAAGTGGAAAAATTGATGATCCAGCTCTACTTTGCTAAAATAATTTTCCTGGGCTAGAGCAAGAGAGCTTGAGTGGAAAATAAATTCCTGGACTCAAGCAAGGGAGCTTGAGTGGAAGAGTGAAAGAGTCGGTGATCATCAATGGAAATACCTAGACGCACAATTTTAACATCTGGAAGACATGACGTTGTTTGATGTTTTTTTTAGGAGGAAACTTTTTGACTGGCAATCAAAAGAGGAGTAATCTCAAAAGCTTAAATCCTATAAGACCACGTGTAAATTGGTGACATATCTCAAGGGAAAGTTCTGTGTTCAACAAAGTGTTGTTGAAGTCCCAAAACTCAAGGGAGAGTTTTGTGTTCAACAAAGTGTTGTTGAAGTCTTCCATCTCCATAATATGACAATGAGACATAGGGTAATAGCTGCCAAGTAAATGGACTATCAGCTTCCCTAATGTTTGGGTAAAAATTATGCAAATAATACCATAGGTAATGTGAAATTCATCCAAGGATGAGGACGAATGTCAAGTTGAATTTTATTACTTGAAAATATATGATATAAATGATACTAACTGATGAATAAAGGGTATGACTATCGCAAGTAAAGGACTAGCTAAGAGTCTGATAGTTGGGAGTGAAGGATATCCTCCAAAAGATAAGTAAATTATTGCCTTACCTATTCATTCTTCGGCAAATATGCTGAAAGATGATAATATATTATGTTGTTTTATGGTGGAATATTTTCCATGGATGACAAAAATAATGTGTTGCAAAAGAGCTTACTGCTTACATTCTGATTTAAATTAAAAATTTATGGCATGTTTATGTTATATGGAAAAAATTTGGAAGAGCTTGCATAGGTTGTGTAAAGCACGGACTATGAAAAGAAGAGGAGCAATAACAGTATGAAGGAAGTGCAGGAGCTCGGGGACGATTCAAGGTCAAAGATAAAGAAATAAAAGATTATCAACATCGAGGATGGTGTTATTTTTAAGGGGGGAGGATGTAACATCCCTCTTTTACCCCTATACTTTTGTAATAAAAAATGTAATAATATACTTGTTATGGTGAGGAGCTCAAGGCCAAGGCCCCACCAATCAACGTTGTAGGTGTTGTTTATTATTTCCTATGTTATATTAGTGGATTATAGACCTAGGATACTGAAGGTTTTTGACATGACAAAACGATGGGGCAATGAATCCACTAGGGGATGAAGAGGTTTTCAGCTAGGGAGCCATGGAGGACACATTATTAATGATCGAATGCCAATTAAGGGGCTTCCTTGGTATTACTATTGAGTACAAAAAAATTGACCTAATAAGATTAAGCCAATAGCATGATTATTATAACTACCTTAACTAAAGCATTAAGTGCCAAAGTACTATCTATAGATCTTTAAATAAAAATTAAGGTTACCCTCCCTAAAGACTATATGAAATAGTCACTTGGTTTAAAAGAAGTATAATTAATTTTAAAAAGTATTATAAGTTAGTTATTCAAACATATGCTTATATAGATATATTAATTATAAATAGTTCAAAGAGATATTATTTATAAATATGATTACCTACAGTTGGTATGCTTGGAGACTATATACAATATATTAACTACAATAAGTATGGTGATATTATAGGAAGAATGGGTTAAGAACTTGAAAGGGTGCCAACCGTTTTTGAAGGGATGTTGTCGACGGTCCTAACTAATCAAAATGATTCTCCTATTTTCAGGTAGCTAGGGTGGAATCCCCAAGAGAGGATTTTAGAAAATCCATGTATATATATATATATATATATATATATATATATATATATATATTGGGTTGGAAGTGGAAGAAGGGGGAGGAGAGGGGAGCGATACCTGCAGATAGAATATATATATATATATATAGATGTTGCGCGAAAAGGGATGGGAAGGGACGTCCCCAAATGGGAGAGCTCGATCGCATGCATTGATAAAAATCTTAATTTGTTTTCTTTTTGAATATATATATATATGCATGCTGCGCGAAAAGGGATGGGAAGGGACGGCCCCAAATGGGAGATCCCGATCCCATGCATTGATAGAAATCTTAATTTGTTTTCTGTTTGAATATATATATATATGCTGCACGAAAAGGGATGGACCCAAATGGGAGAGCCTGATCCCATGCATTGATAGAAATCTTTTTTTTTTTTTGAATATATATATATATATATGTGTGTGTGTGTGTGTGTGTGTGTGTTGCGCGAACAGGGATGGGAAGGGACGACCCCAAATGGGAGAGCCTGATCCCATGCATTGATAGAAATATTAATTTGTTTTATGTTTGAATATATATATTGTGCAAGAAGGGATGGGAAGGGACGACCCCAAATGGGAGAGCCTGATCCCATCTGACTGTAAATAAATGTATATTGTTATATATACCTTGTGAGAGAGAAGATTACTCATCCAACATGGAGTTTGTAGTAGTGATCGTTGTTATGATAAATAGTTTGGTAGATCGCAGTGATCTCTAGCTATATCATAGGATAGAGTTCCAATTTATGCGCCTCTTGCTTGTTGTGAATCTCTGTAAGCTAGTATTCTCTAACTTTCCCATCGCATTCATGTAATGTGAGGAGGTTCGTAGATCTCTATTGATTGTTTCTCCATGATATACTCTAAGGCAATCTACGTCAACCGATTCCCTCTGCATTACAATGTTGGATTGAGTTAGGTGAGATCAATGGTAATTCTTGCCTCGATATTTTGACCTCTGCATATGGATATTATCCGACTAGGTAAGATGATTCAATTGGGAATCAACCCATGCAAACCCTAATATATTTATTAGTTTGGGCGGTCCCTTAAATGGATCAAACCCAAACGAGAGTTGGCAACTATTCTTCGACATTGAGGATGGTTGGGAAATCCCTCAAATGAGAAGATTGAACCATACTCTTAACTAATTTCTAGATTATATATATATGTTACACTCTGCACACAAGACGCAATATCCAAATATGTCGGATTGATATTTTATATGAACACCCCCTATACGCAGAGCCGCAATCGAAATCGCCTTCATAGCGATCCCCGCACAACGCAACTCGATTTCCACATATATGTTGTGTTGCTTGCTTAGAGTAGTAAACCTGTAAATAGCGATCTCTGCAATTATATTGTAGTGTGAACAGAGCTTTTTGTTGATTGTAAATATGGTTATGATAAATTACCATGATATTTCTTAGCGTTTGATCATGGTCTCTTTAAGATAAACCATATATGTATATATATATTTTACCTTAAAAGAATTACAATATCCTCCTATCTCCAAGTTATTAAGAATGGAATTCTCGGTTGGGGAAGGTCCTAGTGTTAAGACGATAGAGAGTATACATATGTATAATATGTATGTTGGTAACTCTTCACTAATAACGGTATGAAAGGATATTTCAGATATATTATCCATATTTATGAAAGGATGTTGGTAACTCTTCGCTAATAATAGTATGAAAGGATATTTCAGATATATTATCCATATTTATGTGTGATTTATGTATAAGTCCAAAAAGGGAGGTCACATTGGTGCTAATATTAAATATACTTATTGGGTGTAATTTGGCTTGACCCTATTGTCCTTGATAAACCTCAATGAGAATTTCAAGCTAAGCAGTAGTTTATAAGAATAAGAATTCCATTGTTAATATAATTTCTACCCCAATGGATTTAGTGTCAGCTCGAGGGTGGCCTCTCGGTGGCAAGAGTATACACCAGACAAGGAGCCAAATGGTTGGGAGGAAAGTGTAAGTCAAACCTTCAGTCGCCTTAGTATACTCCCTCAGATAAGTATTCTTCATTGTTGCATTGTTTTGGAAGATGCCAGGTTCATAAATGCAAATGTTGTCATGAATTACCCTGTTAATTGATTGTACTCACTTATGTTGATATTGTGTTATAATGGTTCTATTAATGAATATATGTGTATATGTATGTATTAATAGGAAGATTCATATGATATAAGTATGCCAGAGACAACTTATAAATGATAGGGAAACATGCTACGGATTATATTCATAAATATGGTTGAATTTCTATGATTGTTTTAGAAGAACTAAAATACATCATTTGAATGTGAAAACTACTCCTTTATTTATAGATAAGAAACAGTTAAGTTTTTATGATTCCAAATAGTTACGTTATTATCTGAATTCCACATTGATCATATAATTGATGAAGAAAGAAGTGAAATATTTTCATGATCTTAGTCTGATGCTATCAGGATGCATGAATTTTAACCAGAATATATTGATTGTGGAATAGAATTTATATTATTGCTTTTGTGTCTAGAAAGTGTGGCATGGATGATTAAATGTTTAAATCATTGTAGTTTTATTTAATATGAATGATTAACCGATAAGTGTGAACATTGTGATCTATGTCATAATTTGAATATATATGCTTATGATTTAGAAGAGGCTGACATTATTGTTACATAGCCATGCACTAATCTTGTTGATGATATAGTGTTCTTAAATGAGTAATGTTCATGATGATAGGATGATTTTCTTTTACACCCCATACTTCAACTAGTCACGTAGGGTAATCGGGTGTGTTACTTTGTAACAATCCCAATTTTAGCTAATGCAAAAATTAATAAATAAATACAAATTTATTTAATAAAACTAATATCTTGCAACATCATTTATTCACATAACCGAAAACATATACTTACTTGCAACAATAAAAATGGCTTCTTGGAGAATCAACTCCTCCCAACCATATGAGAGAGCAACTCGACTGTTTTCCCAGCTCCACCCCCGAGGTGGATCGCCACCATGCACTAGAACGTAAGCAATCACTTCCTCGCGGAACTCTCTTCCAGAGTCCGTAACAAGCAAAGATGGACTTATGAAAAGAGAGAACACTCAACTAGTTCCTCTATGCACAACATGGCATCCCATGCTATCTCAATGCACTAATATATATAGTTTTTCCCAGGTCTTGTGCCATCCCAATCAAATCTTCAATTAATACATAAATCCCTATGATTTAGGATCTTGTCTGGTAGTTTAGTTTTAAATTGGATTTGATTGGTAAAGATATCTTTTGTGCAAGGTGTCACTCACACCTCTTGTGAGTGTTTTTGAGTTTTTTAATAACTCTTATAAGAATAATTGTTTTTGAAATATTTTTCACAAATATTAAAATAAAAATAAAATAATAATGTCTTGGGGGTATCACATTCCCCCCCCCTCTTATTCTCAACACCATCCTCAGTGTTCTTTTATTCTGATAGCTCTTGCTCATTCTGGAACATGGATGGATATGCCTCTGGCATTTTATCCTCGATTTCCCATGTTGCCTCTTCAGGGATGAAATGATTCCATTGCACTTATATTTGAACGATGGCTCGATTCTGTAGCATACATTTATTTTTGTCTAGGATGCATAAAAGTTTGGTCTGGAACTCTCCCTCAAGTTCTACCTGAATCATATTCCAATCAATTACATGAGTAGCATCATGGACACCTTTTTTTTAACAAAGAAACATAAATACATTATGTATCTTTATAGTAGGGGGAAGTACAAGCTAATAGGCTACTGGGGCATTTCATATCAGATAACATGTAGTTTAGTTCCAATAACCTTATTAATGAAAGTTCTGAGACTTTTTCCCTTATAACATTTGCAAACTATTTTGCTATATACTTGATCCTTGACCACAATGTAACCATCATAAACTTTAATGCATTAACGTTCAAAACAATAATCATAAAAGGATTATTTTCTTCATAAAAATCATCATCTTAAACAATGCAATGAATACATCTATTTGTTATCTCCATAATCAAGAGTGGAATGTTATAAAACTCGATATAACTTAATTTATTAAAATAGTACTTATCTGATTCTTGAAGGCCTTTGCGACTGAAGATGTGACTGTAACTTTTGGATCTTTATCTTCCATTTTTTAATCATCTTGGATCCTTTACTCTTCCTGCATGTTGTTTTTCCTCGGCCTTCCTGCATGTTGTTATTGTTCCTCTTCCTTTCCTAACTGGAACTATACACAACTCATACGAGGTCTTCAAATTTTTTTAGCATAACATATGCATAACCTTAATTTATTTTTTTCAATCTCAATAAGAACGTAAGTAAGAATTTCGTTTTCAACATATTATTTGTTGTTGTTAATGGTAACTCTTCAAGTCTTTTTTCATCTGCACTTGTGTTCTTATCATCATAAGAGAATATAAAACATATATGTGATGATCATTTTTCAATATAAAAAAAAAATGCATAGGTAAAACAACAATTTACTTATCTTGTGGAGCATCATTCTTCATTTTCATTCTCGGACGATAATCCTCTTAGCTAGTCTTTAACTTGCCTGCAATGCCCCTCAAAATTGCTATGACTATCAATATTGATGACACTTATTGGTAAGTGACCCAACTAAAGAAAACAAGATAAATGACTGGATATGTGTTGATTTAGAATAAATTGTTGACTGATAGGCTATGTATGTGATAAACGAATATGTTTCTAAAGAATGATTGATTTAATGACGATTATGGATACTTGTGATTTTAATATGAAATATTGATGATTGATTACCACATGTGAACCCTTATGATGAATATCGTATTTATGCTGAAAATGGAAATGGAAGTATGCATGTGATTATGATGTGAACCCAATAGACAATTATCCATGTTTTCTTATCGATTAGCGAATGAATGAATTGAATTATGATATGACGGTTTTGAGCAGTAATATTGATGTGTGTGCATTGAGTATGTGTACAGTGACATGTAAGGCGTTTTACCAACTGACTCACGACAAAACAAAAGGGGGTCACAGAGGATGGGAAAAACACACATGGGGGTACGACGATGATGTCGGCTTTCGATAAGCATCCATGCACGAGTTTGGAAATCCCTTTCAGCTTTACTTGGGGGAGCGTGAAGTCGTACGGGGGAGACCATAACGGATTGGTCACGTACGAGGTTGAGGGGCGCGCAGTAAGAACAAACTTACTCTTCAGCGCCATTAGTCTCACATAGAGTGTAGTCGGATGATTTATGGTAACGGTTCCTAAATCACTACATGGAATCCCAACACAACAGTAAAATGAGAAAGTAATGTCGGAAGGGCCCGACGATGTGGTACCTAGACAATTAAGGAAAGGAAGTCAAAAGGACCCGATGATGTGGTACCTAGAAAATTAAGGAAAGGAAGTCACAAGGACCCGACGATGTGGTACCTAGACAATTAAGGAAAGAAAGTCAGAAGGACCCGACGATGTGGTACCTAGACGAATAAAGAAAATTGATAAATGAACACCTATGTACTTGGAATATAGAATTGCATTAAATTATTTGTGCATGAAAGGACTATTTGTAGTTATGTATTTGGCATTTAGAATCGCATTAAATTATTTGTGCATGAAAGGACTATTTGTAGTTATGTACTTGGCATATAGTATTGCATTAGATTATTTGTGCATAAAAGGAATATTTGTAGTTATGTAATTGGCATATAGTATTGCAATAGATTATTTGTGCATGAAATTATTATTTATAATTAAATAATTGGGAATAATTAAATATGGAGCAAAAGATAGACTAGAAGTCATTAACTAGTCAAATCCACATGCACCCACTAAAATAGGGGTTGGAATCCTAGTATCAGGGGACATCTAAGAGTAAAATGAGGAAAGTATGTGCACTGGGTGGGTGAATATTTGTATTAAATAATATTACCTAAAAGAGTATTTTTGCATGAAGCGACGTGTCGCAGGAAAGTTTCCTATTTAAGAAATATGAGAAGAAGGGAAAAGGGACCCTATTATTGGATGACTGTCGTAATGGATAAGAATTTCTGATTGTGATTTCTATGGTGATTTTGGCTAAGGATTTTGGTGAGGGGGGTCTCATGTCTGAACCTTTGCTAGTGTGTATCATCTATGACCCCAAACCTCGGGGCTGGCTATGCGACCGATTGCATAAGCCTATGGTTTGGTGGAAAAGCTAATGATTGCTTCACCTATGGTTAAATGAGCTTTTACTTGTTGGATCCAACGGAAGACATCGACGGAAAAGGACAAGATGGATCGGTTGGATGATGACTTCTCCTTTGACAGCGGGATCAATCTTCGGTTGACAGGTTTATGGTTTCATTTTGCATTTACTTGTTCAATATTTTAGCTAATTCATTTTTTTTTATCGAGTAAAAGATTGATTTTATTTATGCTCTGTAATTATATTTTGGTTTTTGAAATTGAAAAGGGCCTCGAAAATGGAGGTCCCTACATTGCCATAGACATATCCTTCATTCATAGGTTAGTAGCATTATATCAAACATTTTTGGGCAACCAACCTCAAAACTTGACATTCACCCTCATTTTTGGATGAGTTTTGCATTACCTATGGTGATATTTGCATACATCATACTTAAACATTAGGGAAGATAATAACCAATTTACTTGGAAGCTTTTACCCCTATGTCCCATTATGATTCCATGGGGATGAAAGACTTCAATAGCACTTTGTGAACATAGAACTCTCCCTTGAGAAATGCCACCAAATTAAAAGTGGTCTTACGGGCTTTAAGCCTCTAAGACTACTCCTCTTTTGATTGTCAGTCAAAATTTTTCATCCTCAAAACATCATGGTCGTTCTGTTTCCGTAACATTATTTTTAAATTAGTTGGCCTAAGTCTTGCCTTTGATGATTATCCGCCCTCTCTCTTTTCCACTCAAACTCACTTGCTTGAGTCCAGGAATTTTACTTTCTTTTCCACTCAAGCTCTCTCGCTTGAGTCCACGAAATTACTTTCTTTTCCACTCAAGCTCTCTTGCTTGAGTCCAGGAAAATTACATTAGCATGTTGGGGCTTAATCATCAATTTTGTCACTTGGTGTACCCCAAAAATCACAACAAATTGATTTTGTTAGTTGCACTAATAATTTGACGTAATCATTTATGAAACAAAGATAATGTGTTATGATCATAAACTCCTCTTCATCAACAATAGACAATTAACATAAAGCTTGTGTATATTCATACTTAGTTTGTTTGAGCTTAAATGGTATTCAACATGTGATATAGTAGTAGATCTTTACAAAATCATATATTTTCCTTCTATACAAAATGAACACTTTCTCATTCACATGTTCATTCAATTCTTTCCTAATTCATGTATTTACTAGACTACCTAATCCAAGCTCTAATGAAATAATGTCAATCAAATTTCAGTAATCTTCTACCTTTTAACAAAGATCATTTATTTATCCATGAATTAATTGAAATATGTTATAGACAAGCTAATTCATGCATCAATCTCATATGCAAGTTGATGATTAATAAGGAATACACTTTAAAATTATTATTTCGCAATCATTGGATTTAGTAGCATATTTACATCTTCCTTATTTAAAAAATAAGTAAACATGATTATGTTTTTATTTATCTATCTCGAAACAAGTATCAAATATATGTTGAAAACCCAATATATTCATCACATTCATGTTAATGTAAGGATATTATTCCAAATGAAATATAATACGTATCTATATGTTTATAAACCATATCCATATTAGTCCGATTAAAATCTAAAACATACCCATATCATATATATATACAACTAAACTAAACATAATGTTTCCACATTTATGCATGAATGATCTTTCATTATGACTAAGAATTTCTAACCACATGATTTCGATCCCAAATGTGTCATGTTTTTCTTAAGCAATTATATACTTTATCATATAAATGTTAACATTATCTCTTTTTCCTTTTCCAATAACATTATAATTTTAATTCTTATATGTAATACCCTCTATCCATCTATGACTTCGAATGTAAAATCTTTTCTATATTCTCAACAACATATGTACAATCCTTTTCAAGTATTACCAGTGGATTTTATCGACACCAATGTAAATCTATGGGTTCATGTATTTTATTTAAAAGTCATTTCTAAAATTCACTTCAATATTATCAAGTGAGCCACTAATCCCAATCATTTTCATGGGGAACTAAACTTCATAAACCCAACCCATTACTTATTTGCATTGTTGCATGCCCTTTATTATATAAACCATGGAATATTTGTCCCTATCATGAGTTGTATTCCATTAGTTCTTTCCTTTTTACAATTCCAGCGTGTTTATTCAATTCTATTTACCATAATATAAAATGTAAATATTAGTTCTTCTCCGATCAAGCAATTGTGCAAGGTTTGATGGTGTCGCTCTGGCTTCGTCGGGTCAATTTGGAGCTGGGGCATTTATTGAACTCACTAATGGGGACCAAATTAAGCTCTGGTTACATGGTGGTGATGGTACCAATATTAAAGGGGAACTTTTGGCTTTATGACTTGTATTATTTTTCTCTTCTAAAGCTAATATTATTTTGGAGCAGGCTGCGGGGGATTCGATGATCATCGTGAATTGAGCAAACATTGAAGCATCTATAAATGCCTTGGCACTATCTACTTGGTTGGATCAGATTATGTTTCTTCTCAGCCTTTGCCCTAAGACATCTATCATCCATATTTATCGAGAACACAATACTATGGCGGATTCACTTTCCCGTCGTGGTCTTGTGTCGTCTGCTGGAAGGATTTATTATGAGATCCTGGAGGGCTCCATGTCTCCCTCTCAGGGCTTTTGGAACATTTTTGCTGTTTAATGTTATTTTCTGCTTTTTGCTGGCGACTGGACTCGGACCTGTTTGTATCCACTCCTCAGGTTTATTTTGGTTTTATCATTTTGTAATTTGTTGTTTCGTGACTCTTTGGGGGATTGGTATATCCCGTTTAACTTGTTTCGATCTAGGTTTGGGTTGTATTCTTGGGAGACCTGGTGTGGTCTCAGCACTATTTGCTGCATTGTTTGGGGTATTGTTCTGGATATTCTATCAGGTTCCTTGTACCATTATACTTCTTTAATAAAATATAGCTTTTTCTTATGGAAAAAAAAGAGGAAATCTTCCTTTTTAGAATTTTTGAATCTCAATTACCTAGAAAACACATCACTAACATCTTTCACAAAGGAACTATATTAAGTATTAGTAATAATCTATATTTCTTTTCCCATAACCTATATAAATGGGTATGTCTTTAGACATTAAAGTTGGCATCCCTTTGTTTTATTGGTGCATATAATTACGTCGTAGGCGTTTCACCACGGAGGTGCATAACCTCCACGTTAGCTAGATTCCTTGCTCATGGAGCGAATGGAATCCTGCCACATGGAGGTGTTCTTCATTTTTGTTTTTCTCAGGAATTTTGTCCAATCGAGAGATATTTGAAATGGGTATTTCGGGAATCGAGAGATATTTGAAATGGGTATTTCGGGATTAGTGTTCTCTGTTCTCTGATCATTTGGCCTTTCCCCTGTAGTTTTTCCGTTCGGGTTCCTGTTTTGGGGTTTTGATCTATGGTTCTTCGAGGATTTCATAGCTGACTCTGATGTCGCTGCCGGTGAGGGAAACTGGGGTGAACGGTCCAATGGCAAGTGATAAGCCAATCCATGCCAGTAAGATCTGTCAGAACATCGAGGCTCGACCTAGTGCAGTCGAGAAGCACCGTCAAGGTTGCCATCAGACTAGCCTTGAACTTGGAAGAGCTTCACGTCTGTGTAGAAGAGTTCACGCTTCATGACATGGATCTACTGCAGGACGAGCTGGAGAATCCTGGTGGTAAACGCAGTCTTCCGAACGTTGGAAACGCTAGAGAACTGGCGGAAAGAGGACTTGGTGGAAAGAGAACGTTTTCGCTAGAGAGTTTCTCATTATGGAAAATGTTATGATAGAGAAAAGAGTTGTTCTCAGGGTTTGAAGAGAAGGGTACTTCTCTAGGGTTAAGTTAGTTGTACATGTTGTGGTTCGAGGGTACACTAGATAATGCAGTTTCTTCGTCGAGGAGAATGTACAAGCGTTTTGCTTGAGCTGGTTTTCATTACTAACTCTTTGCTTAACTAGCCTTCCCGATGATTTGTGGAGGTCGCTTCTTCTCTGCACAGGCATATCACTCTTCTCCGCACAGGCAATATAAGTCGAATTTAGCTTCACAGACTCAATCACTAGGGCTCAATTCACCCTATGGACATAGGGTTTTTCATGCCTCCTTCCAGCGGCGAAGGTACAGATCTTTAATTAACTCCATTTTGATAGGGGAGCTGTTGTCCAGCTCTTATGCTTTTGGATCAGGGACCTGAGATTTATAAGGCGATATCCATAAGAGGCCACCAAAGAGTGGCTCACTGGAAATATCTGCCCGACTCATTACATTTGGAGCTGTTGGCGAGAAACTCTGCTTTTAAAATTTTTGCCTCATTCTAAACTACTTTAAATGTCTAAAAAATCAATCTAAGGTTGCCCAAATGATAGATTGAATTTATACCAATGATACAGATAACTTTCTAAAAGAGTAATTTAATCAAAGAGAACCAACCAAGCAGTCAGCTTTGATTGATCAAGAACTCTAATCATTTTTGGAAAAAAAACCTGAATTTGATATGGATATGGATTCTCAAAGAAAATGGATATGGATTCTCAAAGAAAATGCGAGACCGTGGTAATATGCAGAAAGCAACATCAATTTTACTAATATGGGTTTTCACCGTTCTCAAATAAAATGGCAGGCCATGGTACTATGTAGAGAGTGGCACCAACTTTGTCAATATAGGTTCTTAACAAAAATGTCAAACCGCGACAAGGTGAAGGTAATCACCATATTGCAAAAAAATTATGAAGTCGAAAAGAAGATGGTAGGCAGTAGCTGACCTGTGAAATTCCAATGCCAGGGAAATGGTTTCTAAAAGCTTGCATTTTCTCTCTGGCCATAGAGGCTCCACCTGTTATAACTTCCTTGAGAGAGCTCAAATCGTATTGTTTTGCTCGACGTCAGGCAACTTTGAGAGCCGAATGGCAATAGCAGGAATAGCGCGAAGGTGCGTTACTTTGTATCTCTGAATGGCCATGAGCATGCCCTCCATTGTAAATTTGGGAAAGATCACCACAATTGCCCCTATTTCCATGAGCCCACACACAAAAATAGTGAAGCCATAGATATGAAACAACGGGATGAAACACAGATACACATCCTTCCATGAACCCATACGATCAGTGCATAGGATGGAGGTCATGGCAATAATATTTCTGTGCGTGGATACGATCCCTGTGCTCTGGCCTGTGGTGAGCATCATCTGTTTCATGTATATATATAATATGCCTTTTTTCAAAATACTGTCCACATTGTGAATAGAGACGTCAATACCTTGCAACTTCAACATTTTTAGCAGCCAGCAAGATTCCTTCTCCATTCGAATTCAATGAAGGTTGGATGTCGTGCCAGCTGAGGACACACAACCTAGGAATTCATTTTTATGAAGACACATTGTCCAAAATGCATGCATGCAATCTTCCATGTGTACAAAATACATGCATGCAATCAAACATATGTAAATACTTTCCACTATATTGCTAGGACAACAAGTGAACTCAATTCTCCATTTGAATTCAATTAAGGTTGGATGTCGCGCCAGCTGAGGACACACAACCTAGGCATATATTTTTACGAAGAAACATTGTCCAAAATGCATGCATACAATCTGCGATGTGTACAAAATGCATGCATGCAATCGAACATATGTAAATACTTTCTGCTATATTGCTGGGACAACAAGTGAATTCAATTGAAATTTGTCTTTTTTACTATGATGCCTACACGTCAATAATTCTAAGATTGCCTCTAATGAATGGTAGGCCTCCTGATGCCGCGACATTTCATTTAAGTGGTTATATAATAACATTTAACATTGATATTGATATGTAGTTATTGAGAAATCATTACATTGTTTATTTAAGTACTATTATAAAGCAAAGGAAATGCGAATAGAGGTTATCATTGATACAGCCGAGAAGAATTGGTTTGCACTTAACTTCTTTATGTTCTTTCCAGTGAAGATTGCCCCGGGAGATTAGTTTCAAGAGCTATGCATAGCCCACAATGCTTAAGGAATAGGTCTACACTAAATCACTGAGCTACCATCTACCTTTAGCTCTATAACTAAAGTTTCTTGTCTTCGTATACATTGACAAATTATTATTTTGAATGCACTATGTATCTCCGGTCATGGAGGTATCTGGTTGTTTGCGATTTTCATTAGTCATGGCTATAACAATGAGTTCATATTTTTATACTCTCACACGCTATCTGTGAGTGCCCTCGTCTTCTTCAGCAAGTTCATGACGAGTCTCGTTTATCTCGCTGCCATTTTTATGGCAACTAGCCAACATACAAGAAATCCTACCAATGACTAATGAATAAGAAGGTGCTAACCCCGAAAGACCCATAAAGTTCATGACGAGTCTCTCGCTTATCTCTCTGCAATTTTTATGGCAACTAGCCAACATACCAGAAATCCTACCAATGACTAATGAACAAGAAAGTGCTAATGCCGAAAGATCCATAGCGTTGGATTTCCTTGAGGAAGTAATGAATCTAATAGTATCTATTGTATGTTGGATGAGCCTCAACTTTAACCCTCAATGTCTGTTCTCCCATGGAAGGAACTATGAGAATAACTCATTTACATTGGTAGATGAAATGGAGTAGAAACAAGTAATTGGTTTGAAGGTTGAACCAACTACTATAATTTACAAGTAAGGCAAGACCATTTGAAGTGTCAGTGTCATTGGTGAATAATAGTGGTGGTTGTTCAAGTAGGTAGTATGTTGGAATCTTCCTAATTTGAAGTGTGGGTGTGAATGTTAAGTGTTATATTAGAAAATTTATATCTTTTTCACATTTAGTTTAATTTAATTATATCATATATTAATATACTAAACTTTATTAGTACTAATTTTGATTATTAATAAATATGAATGTTGTTTTAACTTTTATGAATTATTTGATCTCATAACTTTTTATGTAGATGGGATTAAGACTATTGTGGACATCACATTGTAGTAAATTTGAATAAAATAAATAATTTTTAAGCATTAACAACATAGCAGTACTTGAATTTGATGATGTTGAATATTTGTCAAGATTTAAAAATTTATGCACAAAATTTTAAATTATATTTTGTAAATGGTATCAAGACATTAAGGATATAAGAAATGATAAACCTAATACAAGGATATAAGAAATGATAAACCTAATAAACTCCACATTATCATAAACACATGGGAATTGCAAAGGAATTGAGAGTATAAGGGCATTGTTAACATTGAATTTTGCATTGAAATAAATCACTAGGTTTCTGTGCATTTAATAGTACCTAAAAATTTAGAGATGTTAAGAATTATAAAATAAGTGGAAAACAATTGACGACTTTTAACTATCATGATAACTTGATGATAACTTTACCATTGTTAATATTTGGAAAAATGTATATCTTAGCATTGGAGTGCAAGATGATACTTATTATAAAGAAAGTTGGAAATTGTAAACAATACAAATGCTACTTTATTAAATAATTCTTCCATTTAGTTATTTGACTTGGAAAATGGCCTTGAACTCACCACCAATGGTTGAAGAATTTTTTGCAAGAGTTCATTATAAGTAGCATGGACCATTTAAAAAATGCATTGCATGACAATAATCAATACACTTAACTAGAAAGTTATTAAACCTTAAGTTGCATAGACCATTTAAAAAATGCACATGACAATAATCAATACACTTAACTAGAAAGTTATTAAACCTTAAGTGGCATGGACCATTTAAAAAATGCACTACATTTAACTAGAAAGTTATTAAACCTATTTTTGAAGGTTCCCAACCAAGGTAAATATTTGGACATATATATTAACATTGGAGTGTAGGATGATACTTATTATGGAGAATGTTGGAAATTGTAAATAATACAAATGCTACTTACATTAATGATCCGAATTTTTTTATGAAAACTTTCTCAAACAAAAATCTTCGACGAAGGATCTTTCACTGACGATTATAAGCATGTGAACATGAGCAATTATTATTGTGTATATTTAAAGAAAATCAATCATACGACAATGCAATAGAAATTCAAGCACATAAATGAACACCCATGTGATAATGCAATTCACCAGACTATACTAGCTATGTCTTAGGTCTTGTACAATCATCAAACTGCTTGCATTAATTATCCCATAATAGGGGCTGATTCTCTCCTTTAAAAAGGGAAATGATGCATTCTCAAGCAAGTCTACAACTTACCATATCTCCTTTTAAAAGGGAAACCATGCATTCTCAGCAAGCCCGCAACTTGCCATCTCTCCTTTACAAAGGGAAAATATGTATAAAAGTTGATTACATCACAAACATATTTCACCTGTAAGAAGTCTTTACCAATTGTTCATTATTTGAACTGCATAACAAGTGCCTCTAAAAAACCACATTCCCATTCATATCCTTCACCCTTGTACTTTGGATCGAGAATGTCGAAGGCCGACACTTGCACCAATATGAAAATCTGTAGTTGCTTCTTTTGTACAACAACTGTCTCTGAAAGGCCACATTCGCCTTCAATTCCTTCACCTTTGTTCTTCAGACATGGAATGTTCAAAGACCAACAATTGCATCAATGTGCATGGTTGTAGCTGATGACCATAATACTGCAGGATCTAAGCAAGTTCATATTTGCTTCCTCATGTCACAAAGAGCTTATGAAACTTGGACAAGTTTACAAAATTTCCAAATAGGCTTTAAGAAAACAATGTCTCTCACAAATAAGTGGCTACAAAGCTCGTTATAACATGGAAACATTAATCTTCAAGTCATAATAAATGTGCACGAGTGGTAGACTCTATGGTCTCAAAACCACTACAACATGTGTGCACATGGATAAGTCAAAATTTTGAATATAAGCACTTGGTGGAAGATGCTATAGTCAAGTGCACATGAAAATTCCCAAAAAGTCATCTTTCTTACAATGCCATAAACCATGCATAAGTGGTGGAATCTATGGTCTCACTCCACCATATAAATGCAAATACTTATTTCCCTTGGTTACCATTAATACTTATATGGAAACCATTACAAAAAATATATATATGTGGCATCCTTTAAAAGTGCTAAGATTCAATAGTTTTATATATCAAGAAAACTATAATAAAGATCCCAATAAATAAAGCACTATAATATAATGGGTTACCAATAGTTTAGAACTATAAAATACCCATCTAAAAGGAATTAAAAAGGGACACATGATTTCAAAGCATATCAATACTTTATCCAAGTTGTCGACCCATCTCCATGGTGCGCTTGGACCCTTGATCCTCAACCTTTATTATTCAATCCACATGGATTTTCCTTGGTGTTAAATGCTTCGGCTTTGTAAGTGACTTGTCTGTTACTTCGCCTTGAATGAATTTGCTCGTTGTATCTGTGACTTACATTGTGACTTGTCTTCCCTGTTGAGTTGACTCTTGGTAAGCGTGCTTATATAGCACCACGGTGGTCCTAACCAACCCCACTTCTCGTGGAAACAAACATTTAACCATGGCTTAAATAAGTCCATTGAAAACCACCACCATGGTATATTGTTCCAACATCCATCAAACTTTGTCATACTTGGTAAGAAAAAACGAAATGGTGCTAAGTGTGGCCAACCGTGAAAATCGCTATCAAATATAACATATGGTCTATAACCTTGGGATCAGCGCCATCAGAAGTGTTGTTTCAACGTCCACTAAATGTGGCCAACCGCTAAAGTCATTTTAATGTGCATGATTCAAATGGTGAATATTTGTTGAATCTAGCGCCAAAGATAGTGCTTCCACCAAGACCAAGGCCCAAACATGTTCAACACCATAACCAATTTCCTTGCGAAGTCATATAGTGGATATATCATCCTAACTGCTCCAAAACCATATGCCACTGTTTAGGTTCGAGGGCTAAGCCCTTGGCCCCTTTTAACCACCAAATGCAACTCCAACAAACTTCAAATAGAAGTTGTGCCATATCATGGTAAGAACCAAACCGTAGGTGGGCCAGAAAGGGTGTGTGGCTTGTGAACAATAGGTTGTGGGTTCAATTCCTGCGACTTCCAATTTTTCCTTGGTAAGGAGAACCTATCAAAGGCCAATCGGATTGCCACATGGCCTCATTGGATTAGTCCACATGTGAGTGCTGTCATATGCCAACTCAGCTGTAATATTTTCCATCTCCACAAAATATATGCCACATGTCATCTTGAGGTACTTCCACATTAGAGCATGACTTGTACGATTGCCACGTCTCACCCTTTTAGTGGTGCAATGTGGCACTCTTGCCAAATTTTTTCCTATTGAGAGAAAAATTCAAAACTACATAACTTTTGCATACAGAGTCCAAATGAGAAAATTCAAACATCGTCGGAAACATCTAGATGAGATCTTCACAGTCATTCTACTTCCGTCAACATCAAATGCAATGAAATTTTCTTAATTTCAAAAATCCACCTAGATCAATTAAAAGTGATTCCCTTTAGTGATTTCATGTGGAAAAAGGACTTGAACTCACCACCATTGCATATTTATTTAAATATTTGTTTTCAAGAGTTCATTATAAGTGGCATGGATCATTTAAAAAATGCACTAAGTGACAATCATCAATACATTTAGCTAGAAATTTATTAAACATATATTTGAAGATTTCCAACTAAGGTAAAGTTTGAAAATTATTTTATATAATATTAAGAGTTGGAAAATGATGGGTGTCACTAAACATGAAAGAAAAATTATTGAAACATATTATAGCTTCCCCATTAATCGTTGATCACATCAAAAGTAGAAACAAATGCTATAACTTCTATGATAATTCCAATACTTCAAGTATTGTTGAAATGGGTTGTTTCCTTGCCTTGGAAAGGATATATAAATTTCATTATGCCCATCCCTTAATGGTTTAGTATCCATGAAAATCATTGTATCTTAAACATGAACATTGACAATGATTTATAGTGAAAATATAATATTGGATATAGACTAAACATAAGATTTAAAATTACGTAGCATAATCGAGTAATGCTCTTGTTAGGTGAAAAATTGTTATGCTTTGCTAGGGTTTTGATTTGCGATTAGGGTTTCTATTTTGATGCCTTTTAGGTAGCCATAGTTGTGATCGCCATGGAATCAACGAAAGGGGTGGATCTGCCCCCCTCCTTTAGAGATGTTGTTGCTTCTAGATAGCATCTCTCCTTAACCGATGAAAAATTGAATCGTCAACAAGAGGTAAACAACCAACAAACACAACTAATTGAAGGAGTGGTAGGTGCAGGAAATATACTCAATGGGAAAGATTCGATGATGAAGGAATTCAGAGCTTCTCATCACAAGAAATCCACCAGAGGAATAGGAAAGTGCATACCAAAAACATCGATGGTACGAAGGTACAAAATCACTTCCACTTGTCTAAGCCAGAATATTCAATATATGAAGGATTATGCTCTAATAGAAAAAAAATTGGGCATATGGCCTTCGAAATGATCCCTTCTGGGATAGAACAATACCAGATGGAAACCCAAAGGGAATTATGACCTCCGCCTTAGATCTAAGGGATTCCAATGTATTTTTTTACAATATGGAAGACAAAAATTCAACTTTTGATAATGGCTCATACTTCTTCAACTCAACTAGATTATATTTAATAACTAGGTTGAAAAAATTTACCCTAAAAAAGAAGACATTACTTATGCGTTGTTCTTGGTCAGGCTTGATTCGTTGCCTATAGAGTACTAGGAAAATGAGACCCTGGTAGGCATAGGTAATACTCGGGGAATATTTTTCAACGCCTCAGATGCCATGAACTTAGGTAGATACACTACATATGCTTATCTTTACATATATATGCACATCCCTCAAGCCTTGTTGGAAGCAATATGCCTAAGCCATCGAGATTCACAATGGATTCAACCAATCGATTATGCACATATACCCTTTTGATGTAGGAAGTTCCATGTGCATGGGAATTTGTTCTGAGAATTCCCTCTCAATGCAATGAATGATAAAACCAAGGAGCAACCCTCCCAAGATGAGTTCAAGTTTATACGTTGAGGCACTCGCCACAGTGACTTATATGGATATGGAATTGTTCCTTGGAGATTTCCTCATTATTAGTGCTATGGATATGAAAGTTTATCCTTATATGATGCAAAAATCCATCCAATCCCATATTAATTAATGTCTTGGTTCAATTAGTGTCTTAGTTCAATATTTTTATGTAACCATTCAATACTAGAGTCCTATTAATACTATATAAGGTGTTGAATCAACCTATCTTGGGTAGGTAGTTGGGATAGATAACTCCAATGGTATTTATTGAATGTTGAATAAACATCAACCTTAATTTCTATTCTCCCATGGAAGGAACCAGGAGGATTATCCATTCACATTGCTAGATGAAATAGAGTGGTAGCAAGTAATTTGTTTGAAGATCAAACCAACTACTATAATTTACAAAGAAAGACCATTTGAAGTCCAAGTGTCACTAGAGTGTATAAAGTTATCATTCAAAAATAAAGGGTTGGCCAAAAATTTAGCTAGTAGTGATGAACAATCCCTAATAATTTGTAGTGTGAATGTGAAAGTTAAGTAGAGTGGCCTAGATAAAAAAAAGGTCCATCATGTGGGATATGGGTCTTTATGTCCTCTCATTCACAATCATAGAAGGGAGGGGAGGGGGGTAAGTACATATACATTCATTCGTTTCCTTCTTCATCTGCAACATAGCATACTCATTCTAAACATTAACAAATGTGGAACCAACAACAAATGATTCTATGAATAGACAACTAGTTTGCAAATGAAAAATTATTTGAGTCTTAAATTGCTTATATATTCTAGGTATAGTAGTAATCTATAGTGTTGAGATTACTACTACAGAGATTGTGAGAAAAACAATTGTAGTTGGCTCACTGTGTTGATGAACTTAAAATTATTTTTTGTTATGGGTTGAGTGCCTATGTCTTTGTAATCTAAGATTGTTACAAACTTTGCTTTTTTCCTACCAGTACCCTTGGCTGCCTGTGCCTATGTTTTTGTTCCTTCTAACTTTCCTCTTTTCCTACCGGCATTCATTTTTGCCCCTCAAGAGGCAAATTCTAGTTAATAGATTAGCACCACATACTACATAAAAGAAAACTATGCTCATGAATGAGATCTAGGTCGTAGATATGGTTAGGTAAAATTTATACCAAATGCTAAGTATGCATGCGACTTTTCCCGAACTTAAATGATTTTATTATTTTGATAATTTAAAGAGGCCGCTCAAATCGACCAAAGCATTAATCCCACAATAGATTTATAAACACTCAAACAAGAGCTGCATATAAATACAATGCCGGGTCGATTGTTTAATTAAAGGCATATATCATGGTTTCAAAATGTACAATGACAACCACTTAATACCCGGTCAAATATGTTAACTAGAAAGTAGATTGTATTATCCTAACACTAACTTCTTGAGGTCTGGCTTATATTAATCAATTTTATTTATTTATTTATTAGTTTATAAGTTTGTGTATATAACAGCCATAATATCTTGTAATACTAACTGAGACCATTTCAACAGTGTTTTCACCATAATCGCTTTATAGAGATTTGATTAATTTAAGGAGAAATTATGCATACTTTTAATAACCCCCAATTTATATCTGATAATATAATATAGAGCACGAGTATATCATCACGGTTTCCAAAGAAATATATTTCTTTGGTGAATTTATATATTCGTCTGTGATGGAGTTACTATGGACTTTATGACCCATTATTAATTTATGGTACTCTACCCAACTCGCACTCTTCATTTCAATATGTGTTTTTTTTTCTATCCAGAATTTAACGCTAAAAATTACAGAGTTAATCCATAATTTCACTATTGATCACATAACTAAAGACTTAAAGATCTGCTTGGATGGATCTAGACCTTGGATCAAACTTACGACAGATTGACCTACCCACAGCGATGCAGTAGCATCGGAGCCTAGGAAAAATAGTCGAAGATGATCGACGAGAGAAGTCGACCAGGGGGGTTTGTCAACGACCATTGGTGTGAAGGAAGACTGGTTGTTGAAGCCAAGTAGTCGAGCAGAAGCTGTCGATATGCGGCCGACAAAAGGAGAAGGTCGAAAGTCGACAAGTTTGATGTCGACAGATGACAAGATTGCAGTGAAAGAGGTCGGGTATCGATGAGTTGTCGAACAACGATACCGATGGATTGCGGCGAAAGCCAAGCGTGGGGGACGGAGTGGATTGGCAGCCATGGAAGAGAAGTGAAGCCGACAAGCAAGGTCGAAGGTGACGAAATGTAGTATGGTTGAAGTAGGAGATGGGGCCGACAACTATAGCAAATTCAAAAAAGTGCAGAAGTCAAGGCGAAGTACTTAGCAGTCGTTGGAGGTTGTTGAGGAAGTTATGAGCAGTTATGAAGGTGGATAGGATCAGGAAGGATGTCACCATAGGCATAGGTTGTGCAGCACGACTAGAGGGCGTTGAAAACTACAGGTCTGCAGGATATGGAGGATTTGGTGGACAGAGGAAGAGTGTCTCGGGGAACGAAGTAGACCTCGAGAAGATCAACAATAGGGTAGAAGAGCAGTGCGACGACACATAGAGAGGGATCATTCATCCATAGCACATCAAGTTCTTTCATCCAACAGAGACCATGAGAGGGAGGGAGATCACATAGTTGAGAAACACACTTAGAGATAGAGTTTCATTTATGTACATTGTAATAGGCTAAGGCCGACTAGTTTTGAAGATTGCTTTGTAATTCAACATTGTAATTTGATTCAGTTTAATAGAAGCCAGCTTCTGGAATTTAGTTCACATCTAGTCTGTGTGAGCACCTATTTGTTGTTGTGTATCATAGTTAAGCAAGAGGATCCGACCAGACCTACCTTGCGCCAGTTGGTATCAGAGCTGGAGAGAATCTAGTGTTGAGCAGTTGAATCCATAGAGTCAGAAGAACCTGCTAGTGTGTTGACAGCTCCAACTGCGGTTGGGTAGATTTGTGCATAGTTGTGAAGTCCGGTTGCGATTGGATGAGTGAAGATTTCAGCTGAGGTTGAAAATGGCTCAAAGAAGCATTAATGTTCGAACCATAGGACAAAGAGTGCATGGAATAGCAGTCATAGTTGATCGTGAAATGTTCCACGAGTGCATGTGAACGATGTGAATTTTGGCGAGTGAAGTCGCAACGATCAAAGAAAGCTAGAGACGTGGATGCATTCCTGATGCACTAGGCCATAGCGACGAGGAAGTTGAGGAAGTGGAAGCATGTGCAGATGTCAAGGAGGAACCAGAAGAAAAACTGATCAAGCTATTGTCAGAAATGAGAGGTCGGACAAAGATGGATGTACCTACCTACTCAGGAAGTCTGGACTCAGAAGACTTGATCGATTGGTTCAGAGAAATGGAGAAATGATTTGACATAGAGAAGATCAAGGATCCTAAATGGGTGAAGACTGCATGTCTGAGGTTGAAGGGTCATGCCTCATTGTTATGGGACAATGTGCAGGCTGACAGAGTCAAGAAAGGAAAGGAGAAAATCAAGTCTTGGGACAGGATGGTTGCCAAGCTGAAAGGGAAGTTCTTGCCTAGCGACTATGTGATTTCATTGTTCAGGAAGTTGCAAAAGTTTTGACAAAAAGAGATGACCATGAAGGAGTACACAGAAGAGTTCTACAGATTGTCGATTTGGTCGGGTCAAACCGATGAAGGCGAAGAAGCTATCGCAAGATATGTAAATGGCTTGAAGTATGCCATACAGGACGAGCTGAGCTTGTCAAGGTTCAAAGCGGTCGGTGAAGAAGCCTATCAACTAGCTCTGAACGCAGAAGAGAAACTGTCGAGGAAAAATGTGTCGACCAGAGGGAGTATGATTGGTCGAGGTGCGAAGACTGTTTCCGCGAAGGGCCAAATTAGTGGAATCAGGAGAGAAGTCATCAAAGACAACCGACGTGCGGAAGGGACATCGACCAGAGAGAGAACGCAAGGTAACCGACAGGATGGTCGAGAGACCTGCAGTCGAGGTAGGTATGGTCAAACTAGTTTGACAGAAAAGAAAGGAGCTGTCAGTCCAGCTGTAGTCTGTTACAAGTGTCAACGTGTGGGACACAAATCCTATGAATGCCCGAAGAATCTACACACGGCGGATGAGTCGAAACCCAGAAGTCGAAGGGATGAGCAAGTCGACGAGAGGACGGATTCGACATCTAATAGTGGCGAGGATGGTCGAAGGAAAGGTTTAACTATGACGGCCAGAAGAACATTGGTTCAGGATGACTGATGCGACGAGAAGGAGCCGGCACAACAAAAGGATATCTTTTGGACTAGAGTGCTGATCGACGACAGGTATTGCAAGACCATAGTCGATGGTGGCAGTACAAAGAATCTTGTGTCGACATAGGTCATCAACAAGTTGGGTTTGAGATGAAGGGAACACCCAAATCCATACAAGATATCGTGGTTGTAGAAATGACATCATGTCAAGGTAACCAGACAGTCCCTGATAAACTTCAAGGTTGGGAAGCTTGAAGATAGTGTACTGTGCGACATAATGCCAATGGACGCATGTCATCTATGTTTAGGGAGACCATGACAATATGATCGAAAGATGATCTATGATGGTCGAGCTAACACAATCACAGTGTGGAAAAATGGCACGTGGAGGATGCTGAAGCCGAAGCAGGAGGACCAAGCTGACTGCAAGCAGGGCGAGTGAAACTATTGGGAGAACCGAGTGTTGATGTGCTTAGCCAAGGAATTCCTAGTAGAGGAGGAGAAATAGTCAGTATGTTTTGCCATCATCCGAAGGGAGCATGTTTCGATATGTCGATAATGGGGAGAATTCTAGTCGAAGTCGAAGAGATGCTCGACGAGTTTCGAAGCATAGTAGTCGATGAGGAACTGATGGGATTGCCACCGAAGAGAAGCATATCCCATTAGATCGACTTGATTCCAGGATCAATTTTTCCAAACAAGGAACCACATATAATGACTCCGGCAGAGGGTCAGAAAATCAATCAACAAGTCCAGGATTTTTTGGACAGAGGATTGATCAAAGAGAGTCTGAGCCCGTGTGCAGTACCAACTGTACTAGCACCAAAGAAGGGTGGAGAATGGAGGATGTGTATAGACTCCAGAGCCATCAATAAGATCACGATTAAGTATCGGTTTCCATTACCAAGATCGTCCTAAAGAGTGGTTATCACCAGATCAGGGTTAGAGAGGGCGATGAATGGAAAACAACCTCCAAGACAAAGGAAGGGTTGTATGAGTGGTTAGTCATGCCATTCAGATTGACTAATGCACCCAATACATTCATGTAGTTGATGAATGAGGTACTGAAACCATTCTTGGGAAAGTTTGTTGTAGTGTACCTAGACGATATTATGATATTTAGTTGAACCAAGGTCGAACACCTGGAGCACATTCGACAAGTATTGTAGAAGTTGCAGGAAGATAAGCTGATGGTGAACCTACAAAAGTGTTTCTTCATGAAGGAAGAACTGGTGTACTTGGGATTTGTAATATCGGGTAAAAGGTTAGTGATGGACCCATAGAAGGTGAAGGCAATATTGGATTGGCCAGAACCGACAAGCACGACAGGAGTGCGAAGCATCCATGGAATTGCTAGTTTCTACAGGAAGTTCATCAGAGGATTTAGTTGGATATGTGCACCATTAACTGAGTGCATGAAGAAATGGGAGTTTAAGTGGACAGAAGCTTCCCAGAGAGCTTTCGACAAGTTAAAGGAAAAGGTGACTGAGAGCCCGGTGTTAGCGCACCCATATTTTGACAAAGTTTTCCAGGTCGATTGCGGCGTGAGTGGAATGGAAATTGGAGCAGTGTTGATCCAGGAGGGTCGACCAATTGCATTCTTCAGCGAGAAGTTGGATGATGCAAAGCGGAAATATTTGGTCTATGACCAAGAGTTCTATGCTATTGTCCAAGCGTTGAAGAAGTGAAGGCATTATTTGTTTCCCAAAAAATTTGTGTTGTACACATATCACCAAGCACTGAGGTACTTGAACACTCAGTCGAAGTTGAATCAGCGGTACATGAATTAGGTCGAATTCCTATAGGGATATACCTTCATGTTGCAACATAAGTCGGTCATGTCAAACAAGGTTGCTGACATGCTGAGTCAAAGAGTTGCATTGCTGAACACAACGACAGTTCAGGTGATAGGAATGGAGTCAGTGAAGTCAAAGTATGAGACAGACTTGGATTTTGCGAAAGCATGGAAGGCGAGTAGCAAACCATGGAGTGTCGACATGACGCCATACTTGGATTATTTCATCCAAGAGGGATACCTATTGAAGGGACAATAGTTGTGAATTCCCAGAGGATCCGTAAGAGAGAACCTAATCCGAGAGTTGCATAGTGTCGGATTAGCAGGTCATTTTGGCATCGACAAGACCAAGGCGTTGGTCAAAGAAAAGTATTATTGGCCAAGAATGACGACAGATGTCGGAAGGTGGGTTCGAAAATGTCAATTTTTCCAGTTGGAAAAGGTAAGAAGTCAAAATATGGGGTTGCATGCACCATTACTAGTGCCGAATACCCCATGGGAACACATGAGCATGGATTTTGTGCTAGGATTTCCGAAGACGTGGCAAGGGAACGACTTAATCTTTGTTGTAGTCGACAGATTTTTGAAGATGGCACACTTTATTCCGTGTCGAAAAACAAGTGACGCAACAAGCATTGCTGTACTATTCTTTAAGGAGATAGTCATATTGCATGGGTTGCCGAAGAGTATAATGTCGGATAGAGATACGAAGTTTATGGGGCATTTCTGGAGAACCCTATGGAAGAAACTGGACACAAAGTTTCATTTTAGATCGACATATCATCCACAGACAGATGGACAGACCGAGGTGGTAAATAGAATTTTGGGAAACCTTCTGAGATGTTTGACGACCAACAGAATCAAGCAGTGTGAGAACATGTTGGTGCAAGCAGAGTTCGCATACAACAATTCTGTGAATCGGTCAAAAGGTATGAGCCCATTCCAGATTGTTCAAGGACGAATCCCACATGGAGTGGTGGATTTGGTCGGGATACCGACAGAGATCAGGAAGAGCGCAAATGGAGAGTCATTTGCGGAGCATATGAAAGAAGTGCATGACGATGTGTGAATGCGCATTGAAAAGAGCAACGTGACATAAAAGTTGAGAGCCGATTGAAAGAAGAGGCTACAGTCGTTCAGAGAAGGAGATTTAGTTTATGCACACTTGGAGAAGGAAAGATTTCCGACAGGAACATATAACAAGCTGAAGCTGAAGAAGATTGGACCATGTAAGATTTTGAAGAATATTTTGGACAATGCTTATGTGTTGGATTTGCTAAAGGACTTGAGCATATAACCTACATTCAATGTCTCATACCTGTACAAGTTAGAAGAAGGTTCAACCAACAACAGCGTGAGAGTGTCGAACATCAACTGGACAGTGCAGATTCTAGGTCGACACAACAAGGAAGAAATTGTTGAAGTGTTAGAGGAACGCGAAGTCGAAAGGACGCGAAGTTCATGAAAGAAAGAATACTTAGTCCGGTGGAAGGATGATGAGTTGTAGGAGGCGACATGGATTTTTAAAGAAGAATACAGGGGACTGACGGAGTAGTCGATTTATTTTTCACTTGGGGATTCTGATGCAGGAGCATCGAGGCCTAGGAAAAACAGTCGAAGATGATAGACAAGAGAAGTCGACCAGGGGCGATTGCCGACGACCACTAGTGTGAATCAATACTGGTTGTTGAAGCCAAGTAGTCGAGCAGAAGTTGTCGATATACGGTCGACAGAAGGATATGGTCGAAATTCGACAAGGCTAATGTCGACAGATAACAATATTGCAGCGAAATAGGTTGGGTGTCGACGAGTTGTCGAACAACGACATTGATGGATTGCGGTGGAAGCCAAGCGTGGGGGATGGGGTGAACTAGAAGTCGTGGAAGTGAAGTGAAGCTGACAAGCAAGGTCGAAGGTGACAAAATGCAGTATGGTCGAAGCAGGAGATGGGGCTGACAACTATAGCAGAGTCAGAAAAGTGAAGAATTCAAGGCGAAATACTTAAGAACCGTTGGAGGTTGTTGAGGAAGTTATGAGCAGTTATGAAGGTGGTTGGGATCAGGACAGATGTCTCCACAGGAAGAGGTTGTGCAACATGACCAGAGGGCGCTGAAAACTGCAGGTCTGCAGGATCTGGAGGATTCAATGGATAGAGGAAGAGTGTCTCGGGGAACGGAGTAGACCTCGGGAAGAGCAGCAATAGGGTAGAAGAGCAGTGCAAAGGAACAGAGAGAGGGATCATTCATCCATAGCTCATCGAGTTCTTTCATCCAGCAAATACTGTGAAAGGGAGGAAGATCACATAGTTGAGAAACACACTTAGAGATAGAGTTTCATTTATGTACATTGTAATAGGCTAAGGTCGACTAGTTTCGTAGATTGTTTTGTAATTCAACATTGTAATTTGATTCAATTTAATAGAAGCTAGCTTCTGGAATTCAATTCACATCTAGTATGTGTGAGCACCTATGTGTTGTTGTGTGTCATATTTAAGCAAGAGTGTCCGACCAGACCTGCCTTGTGCCACACAGATTTTAAACTCGACCGACAGTTATATCTATAATTCATACAAGTCGCTTCTTCTTAGTTTGAACATTCGGTCTATAATTCCTACCAGTCGCTTCATCTTAGTTTGAACAATAGATCTAGCACTAGGCAAGTAAAGGATTTTTTTTCTTTGCACAACAGATTTATAGTCTATCATTAACAATTAACCTATTTTGATAATTCACCTTAAAATCATAATGAGTACAAACATACAACAAGCCCTTATATCCTAGCATTTGAACCATGCTTGGATACCACTTTGTTTACAACCCAAAGGATGAGCGATATACCAGAATTTGGAAAAACTACTTGGAGAAGTAAGCTCCTCCCAACCATAGGAGAGAGAAACTCTTCTGTTTTCCCAACTCCACCCTCGTGTTGGATCACCACCATGCACCAGAAACGTAAGCCAACACTTTCTCACGACACTCTCTTCTAGAGTCCGTATCAAGCAAATGGACTTATGAAAAGAGAGAAACCTCAACTCGTTCCTCTATGCACAACATGGCATCCCATGTTATCTTAGTGCACTCTTATTTATAGTTTTTCCCATGTCTTATGCCATCCCAATCAAATCTTCAATCTATCCTTAAATCCCTATGATTTAGGATCAAGTTGTTTGGTTGTTGAGTTTCAGATTGAATTTGATTGGTTTAGTTATCTCTAGCTTGCTTACACTTGTTCTCTTGTGCCATGGTGGTGTCCCCTCATTTAGCTAAACTCTCCAAGTAGTCTTTTCCTTTTTATTTAAAAATAATAATAAAAATAGTTGTTGTGCAAAGTGGCACTTTGTGTTTTTGAGTTTTTAATAACTCTTACATAAAAATAATTATCAAAATATTAAATCAAAATAATAATTTTTTGGGGGGTATCACATTTCGTCCCCCCTTATTCTTAACACCGTCCTCGGTGTTCTTTATTATGAGCTCCCTTGCTCATTCCGGAACATTGAGGGATATGCTTCTCACATCTTATCCTGCATTTCCCAAGTTTCCTCTTTAGGGTTGAAGTGCTTCCATTGCACTTTTATTTGAGCGATGGCTCGATTCTGTAGCATACGTTCCTTCCTGTCTAGGATGCAGAAAGGTACGGTCTGGAACTCGCCCTCGAGTTCTACCTGAATCACATTCCAATCAATTACATGAGTAGCATCATGTATATATTTTTTTAATAATGAAACATGAAATACATTGTGCACTTTTATATCAGGAGGAAGTGCAAGCTGATAGGCTATCGACCCTATCTTAGTTAACACTTCGAAAGGTCCAGAATACGTGGGTTCCAGCTTGGAACACCTTCCCAAGTTCAAGGAACTCTTTTTTACTTTACCTTTAGATACACATGATCACCAATGTTGAACTCTCTTGGAGTTCTTTTTAAATCTGCATAGCTCTTTTGCCGATCCTGGGCAACTTTTAAGTTTTGTTGCACCTCTTTCACCATATGTTCCATCTCCTTTCACATGTCAGGTCCTAGAACAATCATGTCAACAGGGTAAGGGTGAGTGCAGCAGAAGCGTGGTGGGCCCATAACCCACAAGTCCCAGGTTACAACACTCGGGCCTATATGAGATTAACATGAGGTAAGAAAATATGAAGATTGGTTGAACTAACAATTTGATTTTTGTTATATGTGCATATGAGAAATGGACGAAGGAATGAAGTAGAGGAACTAATCCTCAAAGTTATCCAAGAGGTAACCAATGAGAAAGGGAGATTGAATTCTATGACAAGTTAGTTTGTGAGTTTACAAGTAAGTACTTTCATCCTATTTTATTTCCGAAGCATTATGTTTATAAACTTACTAATGGAGTTCATATTAAAAGTATATTCCGCAAGAAGTACATATGTTGTTTTAGAATTATTGTAGATACGGGTGTCTAGACGATAGGATCATAATCTTATGATGTTATAAAAATGTAAGATAAGATGTTGTGAATTGTTGAATATAATAGCCATTGCAAATTGACATTATACAAAAGATTGTAGACTTATCATGGGATCCAGTACTATAGTCCATGAGAAGAGTGTAATGATACTGTGTGTGATCGATCCTATAAGAAGATAAGTAGTTATATTCGGTTGAATAAAAAGATGAATAGTTATATTCGGATGAGTAAAAACGATAGTATGAATGTGCATTGTACCAACGTTGTATTTCATGCAAAGGAATTGTGTGTGAATTAAAAAGAATAGTACCTTCAAATAGTCGAACTATATTGGAAGTATACTATGTGTAACCTATGTATGATGATTGCATGATTTAAATCTTTAGCTAATCGAGCATGGTGTGGTCATAAATAAAATTGAGCGATATCAAATGTATGGAACATCATATAAATAATATTTCTTTGGGGCTTAGTAGGCTATTGAGAAAAACTTAAACTTGGTATAGTTCTTCCTCCTATGAGCAATGAATCTATGAATGTGTTATCTTATATTTTCCTTGAGGGTTGACGTGCAAATGTACTGATCCTTTATATTAGTTTTTTGATGAACTTTGATTCATATTGAAAGAAACAATAAATGTTATGTACTAACCTTGTAGGACTATGTCCATGGTTCATGACCGAAGAAAATAATAAATGATCACTCAGGAGTGAGTGATGAATTTTAAACGTCTTATTATATCTTGGTTATAGGAATGTATGGAAACTAAAAACCATGATTAGAAAAGGATTTCCTAAAATTTTTATGGATTTTTTGTAGATCTATGTTATTGATTGACAAACGAAAGCAGTATATATGGTTGTGTATACAATAGAGTGATTGGAAGTCATATTGCAAAAAGTCTAAATACATACCAATACTTGAAGACTAATGTACAATGATAGTTAAATCATTAAAGCTTATGAAATGTTGATGAGTAAATAGGTGAACCTATTGTTTATCGATTGATGATATTATGTTGCGACTAACTGTGAAGTTGTAATAGATTCTAAGGACTTGGTCATGCAATGAATAATAAAGCCACGATGAGAAACCAAGTTCATGTGTTGCATGTTGTGGTTGACAGCAAATGCAGACCAAAAATGATATGATCATTATTAATGAGTCATAAAATGGAGAAAGACGATGTCAACACCAAGTGGAAAAATTGATGATCCAACTCTACTTTACTAAAATAATTTTCCTGGACTCAAGCAAGAGAGCTTGAGTGGAAAATAAATTCCTGGAATCAAGCAAGGGAGCTTGAGTGGAAGAGAGAAAGAGTCTGTGATCATCAATGGCAAGGCCTAGGCGCACAATTTTAACATTTAGAAGACAGGACGTTGTTTGATGTTTTTTTTAGAATGAAACTTTTTTACTGGCAATCAAAAGAGGAGTAATCTCAAAAGCTTAAAGCCTGTAATACCACGCGTAAATTGGTGACAGGTCTCAAGGGAGAGTTATGTGTTCAACAAAGTGTTGTTGAAGTCCTAAAACTCAAGGGAGAGTTTTGTGTTCAACAAAGTGTTGTTGAAGTCTTCCATCTCCATGATATGACAATGAGACATAGGTTAAGAGCTTCCAAGTAAATGGGCTATTAGCTTCCCTAATGTTTGAGTAAAAAATATGCAAATAATACCATAGGTAATGTGAAATTCATCCAAGGATGAGGACGAATGTCAAGTTGAATTTTATTACTTGAAAATATATGATATAAATGCTACTAACTTATGAATAAAGGGTACGACTATCGCAAGTAAAGGACTAGCTAAGAGTCTGAGAGTTGGGAGTGAAGGATATCCTCCAAAAGATAAGTAAATTATTGTCTTACCTACTCATTATTTGGCAAATATATTGAAAGATGATAATATATTATGTTGTTTTATGGTGGAATATTTTCCATGGATGATGAAAATAATGTGTTGCAAAAGAGTTTATTGCTTACATTCTGATTTAAATTGAAAATTTATGGTATGTTTATGCTATATGGAAAAAATTTGGAAGACCTTGTGTAGGTTGTGTAAAGCACATACTATGAAAAGAAGAGGAGCAATAACGGTATGAAGGAAGTGCAGGAGCTTGGGGATGACTCAAGGTTGAAGATAAAGAAATAAAAGATTATCAACACCGAGGATGATGTTAATTTTAAGGGGGGAAGGATGTAGCATCCCTATTTTACCCCTATACTTTTGTAATCAAAGATGTAAGAACATACTTGTTCTGGTGAGGAGCTCAAGGCCAAGGCCCCACCAGTCAACGTTGTAGGTGTTGTTTATTATTTCCTATGTTATAATGGTGGATTATAGACCTAGGAGACTGAAGGTTTTTGACACGACTAAATGATGGGGCAATGAATCCACTAGGGGAGGAAGAGGTTGTCATCTAGGGAGCCATGAAGGACACATTATTAGCGATCGACTTACAATTAAGGGGCTTCCTTGGTATTACTATCGAGTACAAAAAAATTGACCTACTAAGATTAAGCCAATAGCATGATTTGTTGGAATATTCACACCATCATTTTGTATTTTGCATGCATGCAAGCAAATCTGCATGTTTTGCATGACACTGCATGCATCCAGTCATCATCATGGTTGTCTCCCTAGCACCTAGAGCTTGCTTCTAGCTCTCCAGAGCCTGTCTTTAGCCCCCATTTGGCCTCCTACCTACCTAATGTGCCCTCTTTGACTTTTCTTCTTAGCAAGTGTGGCTTTGTCACCTACCACTGTTAGTTAGAGCACCTTTACTCACCTATCACTCAGTTAGGGCACCTTATCTCACCTACCAGGAGTCATCATTCAGTTAGTGCATTGATTGAGTAGTTCTTCCACTGATTGCTCATGCTGACTGCTTGTAGCTTCTAGTTAGCTAGTTATGGAGTTCCACTTGACTATTTGATAGCCTCATGTGCCCCCCTTGGAGCCTCCATTCCCTGATTTATGCCTAGATGGTTATGTTAGACTCAGTTAGACTCACTTGACTGATTATTACCATTTATGACTGATACCATTGACTGGATGATGTCTCCATTGTTATCCAAGCTAGACTTTGAGTTAGACAGCCTCATGCACCCACCTTGGAGTCTTCATTCCTTGATTTATGGCTAGATAGTTCTGTTAGACTTAGTTGGTCACACTTGACTGACTCTTACCATTCATGACTGATACTACCGACTGGACGATGTCTCTATAGTTATTCATGCTGGACTCTGAGCTCAGATTCGAATGCCCTACTTGGGTAATTCGAATCCTATATGATGCCTCATCATTGATTATTGTAACACATTCTCTACATTCATTATTCATTGTATGATATTGACATTGTCCATTATTCTGTGTTTATGAGTGATTATTGAATGCATGCTTCTTCTTCTTTACAAATAATCCTGAGAGTTAGATTGTGAGTTTGTTACAGTTGTTAGATCCCTGCAGATTATCACATGGTATAAGAGCAGTCATCAGCTATTCGAATTGCATCCATTGTAGTAGTTGCAGTAGCAGCAATTGCAACATTTCTTTGAGCAACTATCTTTTCACTTGTGCACCAGAAGCCTCTGAGTTTCCACAACAAATCCTTGTGCTATTACTTGAATTCATTGGAGAAATCTAGTGAGGTCTAGCCAAGTGTGAAGGACTTAGTGTATGTGCCAAGTGTCCTTAAGGTAGTGTTGAATTGAAGTGTAGCATTCTCCATTAGCAAAAATTCTCTTGTTTTGCAGGTTTATTCACCCATTCGGGATCTTCTTCAACTATTTGACTTTCTTTGTTTTAGATAGATCTAAAGCTTATAACATCTTCCAAATATGTTGAGTGGAAATCCAAGATGACTCTCTTCATGAGATCAAAGAGCTTCACTCGAATACTCAACAGAACGATGGTAGAACCTCTTGGTGCAGTTGAAAAGTCCAAGTACTTGGATAGGCTTGATGAAGCAATTGGCCTGCTCCTTCTCTCAATTTCTAAAGATCTTCACTTCCATGTCATCGATCTTACATCTCCTAAAGAGGTTTGGGACAAGCTCGAATATATTTTTGGACCGAAAGATGATATGCAAGGACACAAATTGGAGAATGAACTCATAAGTTTGAGTCCATACAGCTTCAAATCTATAAATGCCTTCCGCACCAAGTTCAAAATCTTGATATCACAGTTGAAAAGATATGAGATAGTGAAAGAAGACAAGCAACTTATACTTTCCTCTCAAAGTTGGGGGAAAACTTCTCAGTTTTTGTCTCTACTTTCCAGTCAGCTAGGTTGTCCATTCCAAGATGGAAGTTTCCCTCATTTGATGATTTCATCCAATCTCTTACTCAATAGGAAGAGAATTTTATCTCTATGGGAATGATCAAACCCAAATTGGATTCAACCCTTACAGTTGTAGAGAGAGCGAATGGTAAAGGCAAGCAGAATATTTCTGACAAGAGATCGAATGATACAAGGCCTATAGATAGTACATACCAGTTAGATGGGGCTTCGAACTCAAGGAAGACAAAACATTCTCATAAGGGAAAGACCAAGTGCACCAATTGTTTTAGAGGTTTTCATCTTGAGAATTCTTGCATGAGGAAGACTATAGACGTAATGGGTCAATTACTTGAGAAGAGCAATCTTCCTGTACCAGCATGTGCAAGAAAGAAAGATCCTGATATTGAATCTTCTAGATCCGAAGGCAAAGACAGATGTAATTCTCTCATAGAAAGTGCATCAATTGATTCTTCTTTCATCATAGATTCAGGAGCATCATGCCACATGGCTTCCTCCAAAGATCTCTTCTCTAGTTTCGAAAGCTCTATTGGCCCTTCCGTCAGTTTGGGCAATGATTCAGAAGTCTCCTCTCATGGGATTGGAAGAATCGATTTTGATCATGGTTACTTTTCTGATGTGCTTTATGTTCCTTCTCCTGCACCTAATGTCCTTTTGGTGTATCAAATGACTCATACTGGAGAGCCCAAAAGAGTGATCTTTACTCCATATGAAGTTGAGGTACAACACATGGTTTCAGGGGAAATCATTACAAAAAGAGTTGTAAACCATGAGACAAGACTCTATGAGTTTTCACACTTCTTGCCTTTCTCAAAGGAGTCTGTTCTTCGCTCTCATACTCATGAAGAGAGTAGACTGTCTCATCTCAACCACAAGCTAGCTCAGAATGTGGTTGATGGCCTTCTAAGTAGCAATTTTGTTCATGGCACCTTCGAAGGTTGTCTAAAGGGAAAAGATACATCAAAGGAGATTGAGAAAAAGAGGGCTCTTGAAGAAGTGTGAATGCTAGATCTAGATCCACAAGAACTCGAAGATCCAACACCGGTTTGTCCAACTCCCACTTCAATATGGGCCTCTACTGCTGCATCCTCTTTTTATATTAATGAAGATCCATCATCATCTAGTCCTTGTTCTTCTATTGATTACAATCACACTGGGTCAGATGAGGACTACATGCATATTCTGGAGCAGTTTCATGACATCAACTATTATGTTCCTCTTTCGAGTGATGGTGAGTCAGTTTTACTTACTTCTCCTCTTGATATTCCAGATTTTTCATATGATGATCCAGTTTTACTTGCTCCTACACATGAGATTTCAGATTTAGAGTTTGGATGTGATGATGCATCTTCGCACTATATTGTGGATTCAGAAGATAGTGATGATGATGATAGAATGCTAGATCCAAATCCACAAGAACCTGAAGGTCTAGCAATTGATGATGAAGATGAGCAAATGAGAGATCCAGATCCACAAGAACTTGAAGATATCTCACTTGATATTCCTCCTCTTCCTCGATGGGCAGCCACTACACTTCGATATGCCGGTGATTTCGTTGGTGATCCACATGATCATAGAAGAACCAAATCAAATTTTCAGAATGGAAGGTTTCAGCCTTCTCACATTGCTGATCCATCTCAGATCGATCGAACCTTCTTTGGAAAAGAAGGACACTTACCTCCTTCAGGGGTGAGTGATGACATGCTATTTTAGCATCCTTCAGTTTATTTTGAGGAAGAGATTTCTTCCCACTGGGTTTTCCCTCTTTCCTCACTTAGTTTATTTAGATTGATTGTACAGGGTGACCTTTGGTCTCAGTCACCAGGGCCCTATTTTGTTTTTTGGTTATTATCTCATAGTATATCTTGCGGGGGGGTGTTGGAATATTCACACGATCATTTTGTATTTTGCATGCATGCTTGCAAATCTGCATGTTTTGCATGCCACTACATGCATCTAGTCATCATCATGGTTGTCTCCCTAGCACATAGAGCTTGCTTCTAGCTCTCCAGAGCCTATCTTTAGCCCCCATTTGGCCTCCTACCTACCTAATGCGCCCTCTTTGACTTTTATGCTTAGCAAGTGCGCCTTTCTCACTTACCACTGTCAGTTAGAGCGCCTTTACTCACCTATCACTTAGTTTGGGCACCTTATCTCACCTACTGGGAGTTATCATTCAGTAAGTGCATTGATTGAGTAGTTCTTCCACTAATTTCCCATGTTGACTTCCTGTAGCTTCTAGTTAGCTAGTTCTGGAGTTCCACTTGACTATTTGACAGCCTCATGCACACCCTTCGAGTCTCCATTCCCTGATTTATGCCTAGATGGTTTTGTTAGACTCAGTTAGACTCACTTGACTGACTATTACCATTTATGACTGATACCATTGACTGAATAATGTCTCCATTGTTATCCAAGATAGACTTTGAGTTAGACAGCCTCATGCACCCACCTTGGAGTCTCCATTCCTTGATTTATGGCTAGATAGTTCTGTTAGACTTAGTTGGTCACACTTGACTGACTCTTACCATTCATGACTGATACTTCTGATTGGATGATGTCTCCATAGTTATCCATGCTGGAATCTGAGCTCAGATTCGAATGCCCTACTTGGGTAATTTGAATCCTATATGATACCTCATCATTGATTATTGTAACACATTCTCTACATTCATTATTCATTGTATGATATTGACATTGTCCATTATTCTGTGTTTATGAGTGATTATTGAATGCGTGCTTCTTCTTCTTTGCAAATAATCTTCAGAGTTAGATTGTGAGTTTGTTACAGTTGCTAGATCCCTGCAGATTATCACATGATTATTATAACTACCTTAAGTAAAGAATTAAGTGCCAAAGTACTATTTATAGATCTTTAAATAAAAATAAAGGTTACCCTCCCTAAAGACTATATGAAATAGTCACTTGGTTTAAAAGAAGGATAATTAATTTCAAAAAGTATTATAAGTTAGTTATGCAAACATATGCTTATATAGATATATTAATTATAAATAGTTCAAAGAGATATTATTTATAAATATGATTAACTATAGTTGGTATGCTTGGAGACAATATACAATGTATTAACTACATTAAGTATGGTGGTATTCTAGGAAGAATGGGTTAAGATCTTGAAAGGGCGCCAACTATTTTTCAAGGGATGTCCTCGACGATCCTAACTAATCAAAATGATTCTCTTATTTTCGGTAGCTAGGGTGGAATACCCAAGAGAGGATTTTAGAAAAGCCATGTATAGATATAGATATAGATATAGATATAGGGTTAGCAGTGGAAGCAAGGGGGAAGAGGGGAGCGATACCTATAGATAGAATATGTGTGTGTGTGCGTGTTGCGCGAAAAGGGATGGGAAGGGATGGCCCCAAATGGTAGAGACCGATCCCATCTGACTGTAAATAAATGTATATTGTTATATAGACCTTACGAGAAAGAAGATTACTCATCCAACATGGAGTTTGCAGTAGAGATCGTTGTTATGCTAAATAGTTTGGTAGATCGCAGTGATCTCTAATTATATCATAGGATAGAGTTCCAATTTTTGCGACTCTTGCTTGTTGTGAATCTCTGTAAGCTGGTATTCTCTAAATTTCCCATCGCATTCATGCAACGTGAGTGGGTTCATAGATCTCTTTTGATTGTTTCTCCATGAGATACGCTAAGGAAATATTTGTCAATCGATGCCCTCTGCATTACAATGTTGGATTGAGTTAGGTGAGATCAATGGCAATTATTGCATCTCGATATTTTGACCTCTGCATATGGAGATTATCTGACTGGGTAAGATGATTCAATTGGGAATCAACCCATGCAAAACCTAAGATGTTTATTAGTTTGGGCGGTCCCTTCAATGGATCAAACCCAAGCGGTAGTTGGTAACTATTCTTCGACATTGAGGATGGCTGGGTGATCCCTCAATTGAGAAGATCAACCCATACTCTTAACTAATTTCTAGATTATATATATATATGTTACACTATGCACACAAGATGCAATATCCACATATGTCGGATTGATATTTTATATCCACACCCCCTGTACTTAGAGCTGCGATCGGAATTGCCTTCATAGTGATCCCCGCACAGTGCAGCTCGATTTCCACATAAGTCTATGTTGTGTTGCTTGCTTAGAGTAGTAAGCCTGTAAATAGCGATCTCTGCACATATATTGTAGTTTGAACAAAGCTTTTTGTTGATTGTAAATATGGTTATGATAAATTACCATGATATTGCTTAGCGTTTGATCGTGGTCTCCTTAAGATAAACCATATATGTATATATATATATATATATATAGGTATACATATAGCTTACCTTAAAGAATTACAATATCATCCTATCTCCGAGTTATTAAGAATGGAATTCTTAGTTGGGGAAGGTCCTAGTGTTACTATAGAGAGTTTACATATGTATAATATGTATGCTGGTAACTCTTCTCTAATAATAGTATGAAAGGAAATTTCAGATATATTATCCATATTTATGTATAAGTCCAAAAAGGGAGGTCACATTGGTGCTAATATTAAATATACTTATTGGGTGTAAATTGGCTTGACCCTATTGTCCTTGATAAACCTCAATGAGAAGTTCAACCTAAGTAGTAGTTTATAAGAATAAGAATGTCATTCTTAATATAATTTCTACCCTAGTGGATTCAGTGTCAGCTTGGGGGTGGCCTCTCAGTGGTAGGAGTATACACCGGACTGGGAGCCAAATGGTTGGGAGAAAATTTGAATTTAAACCTTCAGTCGCCTTAGTCTACTCCCTCAGATAATTATTCTTCATTGTTGCATCATTTTGGAAGATGTTAGGTTCATAAATGCAAATGTTGTCATGAATTACCTTGTTAATTGATTGTACTCACTTATGTTGATATTGTGTTATAATGGTTGTATTAATGAATATATGCGTAGATGTATGCATTAATAGGAAGCTTCATATGATATAAGTATGCCAAAGATAACTTATAAATGATAGGGCAACACGCTACGGATTATATTCATAAATATGGTTGAATTTCTATGATTGTTGTATAAGAACTAAAAGATGTCATTTGAATGTGAAAACTAGTCCTTTATTTATAGATAAGAAATTGTTAAGTTTGTGTGATTCCAAATAGTTACGTTATTATCTCAATTCCACATCTATCATATAATTGATGAGGAAAGAAGTGAAAGATTTTCATGGTCTTAGTATGATGCTATGAGGATGCATGAAGTTTAACCATAATATATTGATTGTGTAATAAACTTTATATTATTGCTTCTGTGTCTAGAAAGTGTGGCATGGATGATTAAATGTTTAAATCGTTGTAGTTTTCTTTAATATGAATGATTAACTGATAAGTGTGAACATTGTGTTATGTCATACTTTGAATATATGTGCTTATGATTTAGAAGAGATTGACATTATTGTTACATAGCCGTACACTAACTAATTTTACTTTATGACACTTTTAAAAAGTTAAGAAATCGCTTGAATTTTTTTATAATTTTATTTATATAATCCAAAAGCTTTAAAAAAAGCATTTCTATATTGTCATAGTTGTGATGTGTTAAAAAGTTAAAAAAGTCATTATTATAATAAATGTTTTGAAATTACATTTTAATGCATGAGGATATTTTATAAGAAAGTGATTTTATTTTTATAAATCTATATTAACCTCTAACATTTAAAAGTACCTCGATTGTATTTCTATTTACATTTGATTTTTTAAATATTTTATAAATTTAATAATTTGAAATTAAAAGAAATCTATATTAATTTTTAAATATTTATATTTTTTAATTATATATAAATTAATTGTATTTTGAAAAGTATTAGTTTTTTTTCAGTGACTTTAAAGTTAATTTTTTTAATGTCAACTATAATGTTGTTTTTAGGTAAAAAAAAATTCATAATTTTGAAAAGTATTAGTTTTTTTCCAATGACTTTAAAGTTAAATTTTTTAATGTCAACGTTATTTTTAAGTAGAAAAAAATTCATAATTTTTAATTAATAATTATAAAGTTAATGATGTAAAATATAAAGTTTTTAATTAAAAAAAAATCAAAAATTTTAATTAAAAACATCAAATAAATTTTTATTTAATTAATAATATCAAATAAAATGTTAAAACTAATTAAAATATTAAAAAAATATACTTTAAAAAAATTAAGAAAAAATATAAGTAAGAAATAAAAATCTAAAACCAAGTAAAGATTAATGGCATAAAAATATTCAGAAAGAAAAGAATAGTGATGTGTAAATAAGGTATTATAGTTTATTATATAAAGAAGAAGATTGACTATATATATATATATATATGTTTTCAGAAAAGAAAGAGGCAATCTTTGGAATAATGGAAAGAGAAGATTTTTAGCCTTGGAACAATGCAAAGAGAAGATTAATAATCCTAGGGATCCTTTGAGTTGATATATTTATCGCTCTTACAATTCTTGTGCTTGGATTATTTTTTGGTCTTACTTATTTTTTGTGTATATATATACCGGTAATATTGGGAATTGGTTAATAGTTTTAGTTTTTAGTTTATATCATGTCATTAGTAAGTTTGAAGTAAAATTGTAGTATTATCATGGAGTCTGTATCCATGTTATTTTGGTTTTTTGAACTTTGGAGTAGGGATTATTGGAAGACTGTAATAATGGTTGGTAGACAGATAATACTTTGTTTTAGAGAAACAAGTTACATTGTAGTTTCTTTGATTCAAGCTATGAATATCAAGAAACTTTTTTTTCTTCTTTAATATATATATATATATATATATATTACGAATTTTTCTAACTTGGGGAGTGGCTCTGTAATCTAAAAAACCTTCGTCAATATCACCGGTCAAGGCCACACCAACCCTTAGCATAGCTAGAACTTCTCTCTATATATTAATAAAAATTTATGTTAATAAAGAATATTTTTAAATAATATATAAAATAAAACGAGAAGAAATATAAATATCTATAATAATTAAAAAATTATTAATTTATAATAATATTAGTTAAAAATAAAAATATATCTAAAAATATTTTAATATTATTTATTAAAAAAATTAAAATATGTAATTAAAAATGAAATTGCTGCAGATATTTCGAAGTCTTCATTGTGTATGTCGTGTGAAACACAAACACTGCTGATGTTTTTTTTCCAAAATAAACACATACCTACTATTACTAATATAATGTTATTAGCTCTACATAATATAAATATTTAATTAATAATAATAAATTATTTTTTAATTTTTAAAATGTTATATTCTTTATTTTAAAATATAAATTAAATGTACCATGTGTGGGGTATTTTAGCTTTATATGATATAAATATTTAATTAATAAAAAATAAAAATTTCATTTTTAAAATGTTATATTCTTTATTTTACAATATAAATTAAGAGTACCATGTGTGGGTATTTATTATATTCTTTATTTTACAATATAAATTAAGTGTATCATGTATTGGGTATTTCTTAGGTGTGAGGTATTATATTATTTTTAGGGTGTGGGGTATTATATTAATAATCATGGAAATAGATGGGTATTGTTATGGTTGATTCTATTTTAGTTGGGATTTTTTTTTTGATAATGAGGTTTAGGAGATTTAAAGGGTTTTCAGGCATATGGATAGTTAATTGGATTGTTTGTATAATGTAATTTCTTATATTAACATAATGCATGGAAAGTTAATTGAAGAAATGGGAGGAGCTGTAAATTCAAATGGAGAGTAAAAATATAAGATTGATAAATTTGTGTGTAGCATGGACATGTCGTATAATATCATCAATATGGATCCATCTTAAATCCAAATCTCAAATCTATCAAGAGAGGGATCCAATTTATTGAGTTGTTTTTTTTTAATCTTAAATTTTTTGAGGGATCCAATTTATTAAGGGATCAAATTACTTTTTATTTTTATTTTTGATACATGGTGCTACGTTACAACATCTCCATTATACTAGACAATTATGAGCTTCACCCATAGTTGAAGATTTTACTATGCAACAACTTAGAGAAAAACTAGTGAACAATGAGTAAGCGAAGCAAGAAATTGCAAACTAAAAACTTAATATATCACAATGAAAAAAGCATATAAAGGTTTCTCTGATACTTAACATATTGTGAATATATTTCAATAAGTGAACAATTTATTAGAACTTATAATTCTAATTTCCTTTTGAAGAAAATAGGTAGTAAATATTAGCAAAACAATCAATGATTGGATAACTTTTGTTGGTTTTAAAAACTCTATTTTCAAACATTATATATCTTTTAATGTGTGATATGACAACAACTTATATATAATAATTTATTTTATAAAATTAAAAATATCATTGATAATGCAATTTATTTTATAAAATTTAAAAATAATAAGAATAGTTTATTTTATAATAGTAAAAAATGACAATTAAAATTAATTTTTATTTTAAATTATAATTATATATAAAATATAATTAGAAATTGCAAACCAAAAACTTAATATATCAAAATGAAAAAAACATATAAAGGTTTCACTCATACTTAATATTAACATATTGTGAATATATTTTGATAAGTGAACAATTTATTAGAACTTATAATTCCAATTTCCTTTTGAAAAAATAGGTAGTAAATATTAGCAAAACAATCAATTATTGGATAACTTTTGTTGGTTTTAGAAACTCTCTTTTCAAATAGTATATATCTTTTAATGTGTGATGTGATAACAACTTATTTATAATAATTTATTTTATAAAATTAAAAAGATCATTGATAATGCAATTTATTTTATAAAATTTAAGAATAATAAGAATAATTTATTTTATAATAGTAAAAAATGATAATTAAAGTTAATTTTTATTTTAAATTATAATTATATATCCATTTTATAATAAATTAAATAAAAATAAACATCAAAATACAATAATGTATTATTATTCTATTTATAATTACAAAGAAAATTAAGCAACAAGGAGAGTGTGAATGTTGTTATTGCGTTGCTTAAATAAACCAAAGAAACCACCAAATTTAAAACCAAAATGTATTGTTTTCTTTTTAGCCTTCTTCCTCTTTCAACATTTATCTGAAAGATGATTTGTCTCCCCACAATGAAGACAAGGATGGAGATCAAAACATTAATTCTCCATGTATGATTTGACTCCTCACAATAAAGACAAGGATGGAGATCAAAACATTAATTCTCCATGTGACCAACTCGATTCTATTGTTAGCAAAGCATTTCGATGTTGAATTAAAACAAGTGAAGTGGAATCTTCAAAAAGGAATCCTACACTATGGTAGTGGATTGGTCTAGTATAGTTGAGAATATGAATGAACTTCATTATTATAACGAGTCTTGTTTTGTGTTTATTGCTGCAGGTTTCTTCCCTAGGCCCGATGATAGGCTTGGAAATATTATTTTGAATGTGTTGCTTGAAAATTTGTGGAATTGATTCATTGTATATTGTTGCAACATTGAAAGGTTTCTGTTAGTGTGAACTCTTGAAATAGAAGTTCATGTATAGCTTTAGCTTAATGGAATCTTCATCTATAACTACATTATTGTGTTAATCCTGTATTTATTGCTAATTGGAATATGGAATCGGAAATTGATGGACATCAAATTCGAATAAGGGATTGTTCCAAACAAAGACTAGTTCAAAGTGTCGTAGAATTGGTTAATTCCCAAGTTGTATTTCATCATGTTGGAGTTGTCATTCAACTTTGGCTTGCAAAATTTGCAAACAAGTTAAAACAAATTGAAGAGTGTATAGGCAAGCAATGATTGTATTGCCTTTAGTAGTGAGTATTAGAGTGTTTAGTAACTAATAATTCTCGTCTTCAAGTCATAATGAGGCTTTCTTGTGCATGTAAGTCTTGGTACAATATGCTAGTTAAAAAAGTATGAATAACTCAACAAACAAGAGGGTTTCTTGCAAATCCACACTTCGACAATAAGACCCAACAATTTCATTTTAGACCCAAAAATTGGAAGGTGTAATATTCAACCAAGAATGCACCCAACATTTACAATGCAATTCAACTTAATTTTGATTTGACACTTGCAAAAAAGAACTATTGCAAAGGCCAAATGTTGAATTAATGTTGAGTAAGAAGTTGAATTAATGCTAATGTAGATTTGTTGTTGAATATTGATGTCATCAACAACTCGAATGCTTGAATATGCTTTGTTAAATGATCAAGTGATCACAACTTGAATGCTTGAATATGATTTGTTGGATAAACAAGTTCTTGTGCCTTTTTACTTCACGTGTTACAAAAAAGAACCATTGCAAGTACCAAATGTTAAATTAATGTTGAGTAAGAAGTTGAACTGATGCAAATTGGAATTATTGCTTGTGTAATTTCTCATTGCATGTTGATGAATTATTGCTTGTGTAGATTTCTCTTTGAATGTTGATGTGATCACAACTTGAATGCTTGAACCTTTTTACAACATGTGTGTATGGCTGAATGACAAATTACAAGTGTTATTTTTGCTTGTCAAAACTAGAAAGAAAGCATCATAAGCATCCAAGAAGATTATCCACCATCACACACAAGTACAGATTCCTTTAGACAAGGAGCAAAAAAAAATTGATTTGATTGTAATTTAATCATTTTTTGCAATAATAATGACAACATCCAAGGAGAAACATTCAATAGTTTTCATGTCTCAATTTCGACCATTGTGCACTTAATATCAATATCCACTAAACCCCAAGGTTTTTCTCCTTTAGCCAATACCACCTTCACACAAGATGTATTCCCAAATAACCCTCTTTAATTTCAAATAACATACAATTACAATTTTATGGTAATGGCTCACATATTATCGAGATGCTATTTCCTTTTGTATGAGGAAATAGTCAATTTACAACAGATCTAAGGTTAACCAACGTCCTCCTTTTCATTCTTTTCAAAATAATATATATTTTGCTTCTCACACTGGCTTGCAAAAACAATAAAAAATTTCAATGGAAAGGCAAAGTGCCAAAGAGTGTTTACAAGAAGGAAGATGGTGTAACGTGCCAAGATCTATGTTAGCAGACTTGGAATTGTTAGATCTATGGACGTGTCAAGAACCAGATCTTCTGGAATTGTAATCCTAACCTTGGTATGAAACACTTCCACATTCTGTGGAAAAATGAAACACTTCCACTTTACGATCAAATGAAGATCCCCTTGACAAAAAATTTCATGAATGACAGAAGATTGAACAGTTCTCTTTTGACCATACCCAAAATGTCCAGGAGGCACCTAATCCCAACAGCTCAAAGTAAACATCTTCACATACCTAACTACAAGAAAATAATGATGATAGCAACATTGAGTTTAAACTGACCAAACTTGAGGTAAAATTGACCAAATTACAGAATTGACAAACTATCCATTAGACTGCCAACATTTCTCAGCAAATTAACAAATAAACCTTACAGAAAAAGTGCACTGCACTGTAAAGTTGCTGCTTCAATTTTTACAAATTTCAGCCTTACATCTGAGCCTTGTATCCAAGGGGGCCTCATCACCTCTTTACAAGTTCCGAAGGCTGAAGAGAGGAACATCTTCCACCAAATGACAGAAATACAATATATTACAAGTTTTGCAACTGTACAATATCACCAGAAACAGTTAGGTTAAGAATTGTTACCAATCATTTGACAAAACTCAGACTACAGATGGCTGTCATTCCCTACCTATACTTACAGTTGAACTGTATAATACAAGGTAAAATAATACCCTCCTGAATGATTACTACAGGCTTCTTTGGGCAATATATCCTCATTGACAGAAGTGAGGAAAATGACAACCTTGTGTGTTTAATATACACCTATACGCTAATTGAGTAAGATTGTTAAAGGCTTATTGAACATGATTTCATTTGCCAGAGTTTATGGAAACACAGCTCTGTGCAGTTGTTTGCAGGGGTTTTTACTAACTTCGTGATGAGTGCTTACAACTCCTTAGATCGTACAAAATTACAAATCATTCAACTGGGGTTTTAGGCGAAAGCTGGCAAACTACAGTGTGACTCTTTGTTTTTCGAAGCAAAACCTTCCACCCGCACTAAAGGCTTTGCTCCATATGAAGCTCCACAAGAAGTATTCTTTGACAAATTGACAGGTGACAATGGGACTCCTTTCCTTATGAATTGTGTGTCACGAACAAGAGGATTGTCGGAGCGAGTTGGGGGTGACCCACAAAAGAATGGCTGAGAACTTTTTACATTTGTTTGATCTCCATACTGACTCTGCACGGTAAAAAAAATTGCAACATCAGTTATACGTATGAGAAGTATCTGAAGCACAACCAAAATAAGAAGGATGACCAGAGTAAAGAACATCTACCCAAATTTCCAATAAATAAAGTTTCAGAGAGCCAGGCTTCAAAAACTCGTGCATTCACTTCATTCGATAGGTGTTCTCTTCTCCAAGTATGTTGGAGGCTATAGCGTCTGTTTGACGATCATACGAGTTCTTAAAGCCTGGCCATGTCACACATAAGCCTAGATTGAGCTAAAGATTTACATGTAATGACCAAAACACAGTTAAAACGAAAGGAAAATGACCATGAAAGACAAACACACACTCCAAAAAATGATAAAAACTATAAAGACTACCTTCCGATAATAATGCGAACACCCACTAGTAAGATCATGAAGAATATGAACAATGTTACAACAAGCACAAAGAATATCAAGGTTCCACTCAACATGCTTCTCTCTCTAGCAGTACACCATACAATTATATACAAATAAAAGTTGCAATTCTCTCTTTAACTGGTAAACATCTAATTAAAAAACTTCATGAAAGTATATGTACTAACATTCCTGTTGTCCCTTAGCTTCTGTATGCCTAGAACAGGGATGAAGGTAGAGGTTAGGGGCATCCTCAAAAGCTGTGTGGTTTTTACTTGTTAGTTGTAATCTATCTTGAACAGAGGTTTAGACTATGATGGGCACAGAAGAATTAATGATCAAAGGATTAATTTGCATCAAATGACTGTTTGCCTGGTTGACATAACATGATTGTTTGCCTCGTTGACATAACAATTTTTTGAAAAGACATTATTCCACAGAGCTCTTAAATGTTCTTGATAGCAGTGCATAGTCTTCACCTTTACAACGAAAAAAATAGATATATGTTTCAATATAAGTACAAGGAAAAGCTTACCTCGCTCAATAATATATCTAAAATCTCATAACTTGGTTCCCCTTCATTTCCAGCAACTCCATAGCTGCAAGCAATACTTTAAAGGTCAGACCATCAATGGCAAACGATGAAAAAGAAATATGTAGTACAACAGGTTGAATATACAGAAGAAACCCAAATACAAAAACAGGTTCCTAAATGACGGGCATCAGCGATTATCAACATATACTTGTGGGTGCTATTGATTTCGTTAACTCACAAGAACTTTTGAGCAAAGTGAGATTATTAATAAAACCAAAGAACTATTGAACAAAATCAGATTATAAATAAAACCAAAATCACCTTTGATTATGGCCTCCTCAACCATAAAGTCAGGAGGATGAGCAAATGAATTTATAAGTGGAAACAAGAGTTATAAAACATGGATATGACAAACAGTTTTACATATAAAATCAGATGTTTTACGTGAGGGTTTTTCTTAGAGCCATGGGATCACCTTGGGGTATTGGTATTTCCTAGAGTTATGGGGTCACATTGAGGTTATGGTCAACATGTGATTGCACTTAGATGAAGATTATTAATATTTCCTATTTTTGAATATTTAGACCACAACTAACCAACCATTATGTTAGGAGGTACTACCTCTTGTGGTTTCCCCCATTGGCATAAGGATCATGGTATAATGGAGTTATATGTCATTGTTGACTATTTCTCTCAACCAATGTGAACCAATTGAAGCGGGCAGGGTATGAACAATCTCACTCTTGCTTTAGGGCTTGAGGATTGAATGAGACATTGGCAAAAAAAATTTAGCACAAGGAGTTAGCTCAACCAAATGTAATTAGTGTTGTTGAGCATTTAACTACCAACAGGTTTATAAGAGATGCCATCACAAATGTGACGAAGCATCCTTGGGTTTCCTCATAAGGGGTTTTACATGCATTAGCTGTAAAGTAAACTAATAATATGTGACTTCTTGATGTAAAGTAAACTTATTAGCTGTAATACACCGTGGCACATAGTGTCCAGTAGAGTCGACTTTATTAGCAATGTTCTTGCTCTTGGGACTTAAACTGGAGAGTACATCCCAGTATGTCAACAGGCCGAGAAGCAAGACTATACCGTTCTATTAGAGCTAGAGAATATGTGTCAAAATGAGACCCATTGATGTGTTCGTGCCAAGTGATGCAAAGTTTTAACGGTCAATGTTAAAAGAATCCAATCATGAAAGAAATACAAGACCTGTAGGTTTTCCTAGAACCGATCTAGATGGATGTGTGTTTCCGTAGTGCTAATGTGCAAGAACAAGTAATTCCCAAATCGAGTACTGCCGGTAACATGTCATGCTAAAGAGGCAACATGTAACACCAATTTATCGAGTACTGCTGGTAACATGTCATGCTAAAGGGGCAACTTGTATCATCTAACACCAATTAAATTGGATAAAAAACTAATAATTATACACCTTAAACAAAGTGGAAGACAATAAATTTTCATAAAGTGATTTCTAAGACAAATTTTCCATATTTAAAAAGAGTTTATGAGGCAGTAGTTGTTTGTTTAGTTGTCTGGTTCCAACTAAAATCATATTTTTGGTTTGGAGTAACATTTTAAACTTTATCAAAAACCACAATATGAACCGTAAAACCAAATATGAACCACGCAGATTTTCTGGCCATTTTCCAGAAACATATTTTCAAGCAATGGTCAAGAAAACATCTACAATGTTGGGTTCTCGAAATAAACAAGAACTCGGAGTTCGTACCCTACTATATGCTTTCAAAATGAAAAAGTTCACAACATATTATAAGGCAATCTGAAATCATGATAGTGATCAGAACCCTAAGGAAAAGTTAAGCAAAGATATACAATTTTTTTGTTTATATATTAAATTTTGTAAGAAATATATCAAATATTACCATGAACATTTTGGAAGATCTAATCATCAATGAACAACCCAATATATTGGTGAACTCAAGACACCAAATAGCAAGCTCAAGCTCTTGGGTTTGGATTTGTGGGTAGGTTTCTCTTTGGAGATGGCAAAATTAATGGCTAAAACATAACTTATTGCATCTAGAGTAGAAAAAAAAATTAAAACCATCATAGATCTATCTTAAATCTATGTATCTATCAAGTATATACTAAGAAGTATCAATTTTTTTTGTATATATTTTTTCTAGATGTATAAAAAAATTTAAAAAAATAAAAAATAAAAAATTTACACCTCAAGAAATTGGATCCCTCTAGGTATTTGATAGATCCAGGTTTAAAATAAATCTATGCTGGTCCTTATTAGACACCTCTATTTTTACCAAGCTTATGAGATGCACACTAACAACTTACAATATTTTATCACAGTCATGTAGCTGCTTCCCAGTAATCCATCTTCTCTGAAAGGATCCAACAAAACTGCTGGAAAAGGGATGAGGAATGGTTAAAGACTATCGGTCGACCTCTGCACCATACCAGTGCTGTTATATACAAAATAAAAGCACTGATGAACCCCAAAACAACTATAGCTACTTTTGGGTTTTCATATATATATAAGCTAATCAACTCGAATGGTTGTTTGGGGTACAAGGGAATCAGAGCCAGATGGGTCACCTCTGAACAAACTACTGTAAAATGGGTCAGTCCCCAGATGCTAAATTATTTGCTTTTGATGCCATGGGTATCATTCTATTGGTCCAAGAATACAAAAAACTGAACAAAATCTATGCTTACGTGGCCTGCCTCGAGAACCCACATGAAAATCAATAAAAAAAGCCGGGGAGCCAGCCATTACCTGTGATTATTGGCATAGGGTTTATGTATTGCTCTCGCTGTACAAGGGCCAGAGGCCATCATCCTGTGAGGTATGGGGCAGATCAGTTGGTCCTTCCTCAAACTTCCATTCGTATTCCTTAACGTATACATTCTGCTCTATTGTATGGTTACTGAATCTCACAGATCTCAAGTCCAAACAACAACAGATCTGCTTTCAAAAACTTATAAAACGTAGAATGGAGGCCAATAGACCCAAATCTGACCATTGAAACTAACAGACAAACATATATATATATACATACAAGACCACTGCCTTGAGAAGGCTAACGGTTATGAAAAACTCCGAAAATGCAATATTGAAGGAGTCCAGGGAGGACTTGGGGCTAGCAACCAGGGTAGGTGGCATCCAATAAAGGGGAAACATATGGCTTCAAGGTTCTGGTTGGACGGTGGAACGGTTGGGGACCCAAAAAGAATGACAGCGATTGGTGTCCGGGGCCAGCAAGCAATATATTATATTGTTTGGACTGGGCTATTATATTGTAAAGGCAGTTTTAACTCGGAAGGTGGCTTGAAATGGAATTTGATTGAGTCAATTGGAGCATCACTTTTCAATGAGATTTGGTAAGAGTTTTTCCAAAATTTTGATTTCCAGCTGTTTGTGTATTATTTGATACCATCTTCTCATCGAAATGTCGGTATTATAATGCTGAGAAAAGTAGATGATAATGGAGTTGACAAGTGATTACAAGATAGACTCAAGGACTTGACCATGTAGAATTGTTTTCACATAATGAGCTGGTTTGGTTTTTGTGATGGTGTAAAGTAGTTTGTATTCACATGTGAAGTAGTTTGCAATGAGTAGGATAAATAGCTAATGATTTGATGTTTTTTTTTTTAAAACATTTATGAACTTAAATAAGAGTTTTTCATATGAATTTGGCATAAATGGAAAGTTTTTAATATGGAAATGTAAATTTAAATGATTGAAATTGTATATTCTAAATGTTATAGAATTTGCTAAGTTGTCGAATCAATTTGTGTAATAGGAGTTGATAATGGAGTTTATAATGCTGACAAACAGTAGATGATAATGGAGTTGACAAGTGATTACAAGATAGACTCAAGGACTTGACCAAGTAGAATTGTTTTCACATAATGAACTGGTTTGGTTTTTGTGATGGTGTAAAGTAGTTTGTATTCACATGTGAAGTAGTTTTCAACGAGTAGGATAAATAACTAATGATTTGATGTTTTTTTTTAAACATTTATGAAGTTAAATAGGAGTTTTTCATATGAATTTGGCATAAATGGAAAGTTTTTAATATGGAAATGTAAATTTAAATGGTTGAAATTGTATATTCTAAATGTTATAGAATTTGCTAAGTTGTCGAATCAATTTGTGTAATAGGAGTTGATAATTTTCACCATTTTATCATAATTTCAATAGAATTTGAATCGTAAAATCTTATTGAAGTCAAATTGAAAAATTGTTAAATTATTAGTTAGTTATCAAATTGTTAGCTAGTTAGCAACCTCCGTTTGTTTGCATCATTTGAAAAAGATTGGGGTTGAGGGCAGGAGCTAGCAGTGGGGTCTGATGGTTTTCCTGGTGAAAGTCCAGGTTTGAATCCTTGCGGGGAGGGGGAAGCATACCTCGTCCTTAAAGGCCTCGTACGAACTTGGTGGTGACCGTATTCCCATTGATTATGTCATGTCCAACATTTACGTTGGCCTTGGCCCATGAGATTTGTCTTCCAGGTGGCGCAGTTAACAAAGCTTGTTAGGTGGTTTGGAAGGATTCCTCCCGGTTTATTAAAAAAAATGAAATTGAAAAAGACAATTTGAGTAGAATAATTTTTAAGGGGGAACTAGATCTTAGAATTTGGATAATTGTTTTTTATTAATAATTTTATTTTGATTCATTTGTGAGGAATTAGAAATTCCACCTCTACATTAACACATTGCAATAAAAGGGACACTTTTTCTAGCACATTCTTGGCACTATTCCAACTCAAATCCGAGAATGAATCTAACATAGAAAATTTCCCTATTCACAAATTTTCAATTTTCCTACGGTGTTTAGAAATCTCTAAATCTACCTGTGAGTCAAAAAAATAGAAACATGTCAAATTGACAAGAAGCACCAAGAATTGTTCTAATGGATTTCGACAAGGGTTGTTGGAAAATGACCATTTTGTTGCATGTTTAGTCCTATTCCTTTAGTACAAAGAAGAGAGATTTGAACCTGATTTGAACCCTACAACTTTTCCTAGCAAGAACAATGTCTTTTCCAAATCATTGTGGGGTGTGCTCAAACTCACCATATGGACATGTCAATGTAGTAATAGCTTGTAAAGGGAACTCAAAAAGCATGGAATTAATACAATTGGAAATATGAACACCGAAGTGAGGGAAGATGTTATAACATCAATTCAAAGACTTACAACATAAGCCCAATTTTTGAAATAGAAAAGCTTTTGGTATGAATTATACTCGTGAAAAAACATACCTTCTTTGGCTTTGTAATTGCTCCACATTGGCTCCCTCGTCATGTGGAGTAATCCAATGTTTATTGACTACTGTTGAGGTAGCTTTTAGCTAAGGATAAGTATGGTATAAACACATTCAGATCTAGCATTGAATACGTTTGTGATTTGCATTTGGGTGTTTGAAAGGGATCTTGATGCACATATCATAAATGCCCCTCCTCTTGAGATGCAATCAGGAAGTCACTTTGTTACATAGTCAACAAAATTCTAATAATAGTTATTAACAAAGCTATTAAGAATTACCACATGATAAGTAGTATAGGTAGAGTAATCCCTTGTAATGCATTGCAAAAATGATGTTCTATTCAAAGTCCTTGGGTTGATGCAATATCATCCTCTCTCACTCTCATACTAACATTGTTGGTAGTTTTGGTTCCATGCCTCATGGGTCATCTTTCACTTGTAGTTGTTATTATCTATGTGATGTTAAAAGCTATTTTATTTTAATAGCATACTCTATGTTAAGATTTCATTCCACATTTATACTCTTCTATTCATCTAGCAATCCAAATAATGATAAAGTTAGACACATAAAACAAATATTACATGCCTTTTGAGGGATGTGATTGGAAGGCGATTTAGGCAAGTCTAGTGTTGTAAGATCTTAATCATGATATCCTTACTTTTTTCATGGATTTCTTTGTGTGCGTGCGTGTGCGTGTGTGTGTGTGTGTGTGTGTGTGTGTGTGTGTATTAGGTGGGTGTTAAATGAATGGTGTCTCATGATGTAAGTAGTTGTGTATATATAAAATAACTCGTGTGATCTTATTTGGAAAGGTTCCTAGTGAGAGTCCAAGGACAAGGCCCCACTAGTGATTGTTAATTATAGCGTAAAGGTTATTTTGATTATCCTAAGTCGGCCATAAAGCTATGGGGAAAGTATCATGTAAGTGTCGAAGTGTGAATTGATATTGAATTGGTGTCAAGATAATGAGTTTCTTATAATATTTTCCTAAGTGTCAAGTTAAGGCTACTTCATGATGTTTTGCATAGATGCCAAGTCAAGGGTACCTTAGGTTGTGAATTTAATATATATGTTGCAAGTTGTGTGATCATGTAAATCTATAATTAGGAGCCAATAGGAATGCCTTATTGATGAATCATTAATTTATTATATTTATTTGTTTATCGTAAATTGAGACTTAAAATTAATATAAAATAATATATGAATGGTTACATGGAGCAAAAGAGAATGGGCTATGACTTTACCACTAACAATGAGGCTACATGTAACAAAGAGGATGTGTTGTGAGTTGACAATTAACAATGATAAAGGGGGGAGAGAAAAAGGGGTACATGTTGCCTACCTAGATAACACCCTCCGTCATTATTTGCTAAGTGGCTAGAGCATATGTTGCCTTGAGAGAAGCCAATGCCTCACCTTTTCATGCACACCCACCATGATTTCCTAAATATTCATCCTCTTGAGCTTTTGAGGGATATTCTTCATGGCACTCTCTCCTTTATTTCTTTTACCACCATATGTTCACCTTAATGGAGATTACTCCCATGTTGGTTGTAGTTGTATGAGTGAGCTTGAGTTACAGTTGTGTGAGTGAGCTTGAGTTCGCAGGGTTGAGAGAGGGTTGTGTACACATTTTCCAACTACTCGCTATGTACTAGGGGGAGGATGATCGTCCTTGTTGTTGAGAGATAGAGAGCTTGAAATATAATGAGAACTTGTTGACATGATTTCCTACTTTCCATGGATGGATAGTGATGATGGGTAGAGATAGAGTGTGTTTCAAAAATATAGTTTAATATTGATGCACTAACTAATGTGTGGACTAACGGGATATGGTATTTTATCCAATATGGGGGACTAACTAGTTTGTAGACTAACAATATACGGGATTTTGTCCAACATGGGGGTGGAAAAAGATGTTTCTTAGAATGCAAGTCAACAAGTTACCCATGTAATTATCATAGTGTCATCTTTGCAAAAATAATTATTCCATATTACTTATATGTTATATTTTATAGAGTTGGATTGTAAGTATTCCAGATGATTTGTATATTGTATTTTATAGAGATAGATTGTGATGAATTATATGCTATGATTTCAATTGCATTATGATTTAAATACCCACAACATGTTTCTTCTTACATGAATGGAATTCTCAATATCATGAATACATATGCTTAAGTAGAGTGTGGATGAAGTAAAATGACTACATATCCTATGTATTTAGAATGTTCTTATACATAAATCTCATGTTCAGTAGCCACTAGTGGAATTGAGATTCTACATGAGTTCATGTTGACTAGTGTGAAAGATGAGTGGAGAAGCACGTGTATGTTTCTTGCATCACATACTCTTGTAAGCATTTTTTATGGAGTTGGAATCAATCACAATGTACATGGGCTAACAACTGTAAGACCTAGTTAGGCATGCATAGCCCTAGCTTGATGGGTCACCTAGGTAAAGCCTATTGTAGATTTAGATAGACTAAATAGGGGGGCATGTTATTCTTGATACCTAGTTAAAAACTTTGAGGGGGGTTGGTGCTTACCCCAAGTCAAGTTTAAAGGGGGGAATGTTAGCTTAATATTGACTTGTTAAAAAGTGATTTAAGGTCGCCTTGATTAAGTCAATAATGGGTTTACCTTACTGGTTCACGGGCCCATGGTTTTGGGTAACCCATGGTTTTAGCATGTGATAAAGCCTATTTAAAGGCTTGAGTAACTGCCTTGTAAGATGCCTAAAACAGTCGATGTTGGCGGTAGCCAAGACTAATAGATATCTAATTGATGTTGGTTTTCCCTATATTGAGTTTCCAAGGTAAAAAAATGTGTTCCTCTTATGTGCTTTTTTTTGTACATTATTATTTTCTAACTAGTCCTTTTTGGCCTTTTAAATAAGGTGAAGTCCCATGGATTTTGAAGAAATATGATATGCCTCTGGAGAAGGATGTTGTATTGGGCGTGAAGGCACCTTCTTTACATGGGTTAGCTCTATGATGTTACTTCACAGTAGAAGGAAATTAGTTAGGGTTGAAATCACATGACCATTTGAACCTTCTAAGGTTAAGTATGTTGATTACATGTTCCTTTTTCTGCATTGTATATTATATACTATGCACTCACAATTTTATGACAATAATTTTGTATGTATTTATTTTGTATTGTCATTATTTGTTGCCCATGCATGGTTGTATGGACCATGACTTCTCCCAAGACTTGTGATGCACAATATCTAAATTATCTACATTTGTGCATTGGATTACATCAAAGGAGATTTGCATGGCTAGAATTCCCTGGCTCCACTGGGAAATAGTTGAGAATGTTTGAATGTTTGAGAAGGAATTACCCACGAGTTTCATGGACTTGTAGGTCCATATTCTAATTCACCTAATAAGTGGGCGAGGTTGAATTATCTAGGGTGGTCTCATGTCATTGGATGTTATTCTTAGTAAGGTGCATGGAAAAGTTGAAGGCTTTCATTTGACAAAGGACAAAACCTAAGGGGTCTATGTCGAAGGGGTATGTAGCATATGATTTGTTTTATTATGCTAATGAGTATATAGATAAAATTGATGACACACTAGGTGAAGTGGTCTAGGATGACATGAAGGAGATTTACTCCAAACCAATAGCAAAAGGTGCATGATAAAAAGTAAGTCGGTTATCTTTTGACAATTTTCTATAGAGTTATTATTTGCAATGAACTTGATAATATATATTTTGATTTCATGCTAATTGTTTTGATTATGATTAATACATCAACACAATAAAAAAATTGATGCCATCAATAAATTTATTCTTTTCAATGTAGAGGCAATGCAACCATGGGTTGCATTGTATGAAGAGAAGAGAAGGAAATGGGATTATTATAGGAAAGAATTCAGACGATTGAATTGTAGAAGCGTGCCTTATTATTATTAATCAAAATAATATATACAAATGTTATGTCTCAATAGTTGGGTGGTTAAATAGATCACAAATAAATATAGTTTTTCCAATCATTAACTACATGGTGAAGATGATGCACTAAACATAGGGATTAGGTGCAATAACAATGCAATGATATCTCTATGTCAATTGTTCATTTGATAATGTACATTTCAATTATAACATGTATATTGTTGTTAATGTTTGAGTTACTATACATATGGCATCATCCTTTGTTCACATTTTTATAGGTGCATTTGTTCCTATCTATGTGGGCATATGGACATCAATTTCTCATTGAGGATGATGATGATGGATGTGTCACACTTGACTGTGGAATGGAGGTGAATTTCAACCAATCTAATCATGCTAGACACTATGATTAGAACCTAATAGAGAGAAAATAAGGTTATGTTGAAAAGATACAAGAGATCATGCAAGTGGATTTCTCATATTTCCAATGTGCTATATTTAGGTGCAAGTGGTGGAATACCTTCAACCTAGAGTAATGTAAAGGAAGATCATGACAACTGGCCAACTTGTATCAACTCCAAGAAGATGTGGGATGTAAATAAGGAGCCTTATGTTTTCTCCAAACACTTCGATAGATTTTTTTTCACTTGGATGTGTTCGATAGGGATTGGTGGTTCATACTAAGCCATGATATGAGATCAAACATGTTTTTTAGAACAACAATGTTATTATGCCAAGTGATGAAGATAATAAAGCTAATGGAACTGAATAATGATTCACTAGTTGCCTCCAAAGATGGATTGCATGCCACTTGAGGAGGATTCAAACCCAAAAGAGCATCCTTCCTCGTTAGTTGGAGTTCTTCCTTTGCACCATCCCACTATGTAGGTCTATGATGAGATTTCCTTGAGTATTTGTTCTTGAGATATTTAGAGAAATGAGTTGCAATGTACCTATTTCATAACAATCTCAACAATGGAATGTGACTTGATCATATCCCAATTTTAGGGTTTAGGTACAAGTTTTAGTTATCAAAATTATTTTTGTTGGAAACCCTTTACTAGAATCCGTATCTATGCAAATGTGGGCATATGGTGTGATGTGGTGATTATTCATTTATTTTTTTATGAAATGATACTTACCAAGGGTGTTACCAATGGCACAAAGTGAATCATAACCCATAAATTAGGGGATGATTTGTGAACCTAATCCACAAAGGTGTCGTGGAGAAAGTGTTTGTCATTGGATCAAATGAAGGAGTCCAGGGTTTCATGTACAATCTAGAGTTTCCCTAGAACTAAGGTCTCAGGTTTAAGATCCAATCCCTATCTACTACCCACAATTCATAAACCATTAGCATAAGGTAAATAAGTTATTCCTCTTGAATTGTTGGCTTCTAGATGCATGACATCCATTGATGCAGATCTACTAAACATGGAAAAGACCAATAAAATGACACACACACAAGACCATTTGTGTTGTAAAAGGATACTTGATCCACTACATCCTAAAATATTGGGAGGGTCAAGGATATAACCTCATGGACCATAAAATGGTTTTAGGGAGGAGATTCAATATTGTTTTCAGTTTTGACCACATTGTTGAAGGAGACCCCTAATAAGGCACTAAAGGAATAGATGTTGGCATTGACATCTTTGCTAGAAATTATTGTAGAATTGAAAGGAGGATCCAGATAGTACCTGGTTGAAGAAGAAGAGCTAGGAAAGATAGGAGTGCATGCAACATTATTGATTGGAGAAGAGGAAAGGCTCATTGCCATGGAAAAATGGAATGCATAGAGAGATGTTACACAAGCTTAAAAAAAAATGGAAGACAAGAAAAGTGTTGGGATATAAGGCTTACATTTTGTAATAAAAGACACTTTATGATTTAGTTATGTTTTTGTATTTTTTGTGGAAAGCAAATCTATCACACATTCATAGGTGGAAATAATTTTCTCTATGAGTAACCATATATAAGGAGGTGAAAATCCTATGTAATAATTACACCATTTACTCATAATATCATATTGTGTTTTTATGTATAATCTCTCATGTGTTTTGTGATGTAGAACTATATAGAGTTTCTAGATTTTGTAATATGGTATCAAAGAGGGAGTGAGCCTAGGAATAGTCATCAAGGTTAGATATATTCTTCTTTTTTTCTTGAATTTTTAAAAATGATCTTCTATGGCACCAATGATGATCTACAGAATAAAAAAGGTTTGATAGAAAGATTAGATTCTCACAAAATGTTTTCAAGGAGTTTCCATGTGGTATTGAAGGGAAGGAGTAGCATTGTCAAGACAACAACCATTGAATGCCAAGGGGTGTTCTAAAAGGATCGCAAGTGAAACATAAGAATTTTAATCTTCAAAGAAGAAGAGGGGACAAAAAAATGATCGTGCAATTAAGATATTGATCTGCTATTTTGTGAGATTCTTGTAGTTGAAGGTTTCCAATGATTTTCCAACAACACAATTTGCATTCAACAACATTTGTTTCAGGAGTCTTCATCAATATTTTTCAATAAGACAATCTAGGGATTCTTCATTCAATAATCTACCTCATTTTATTATGATGTTGACAAGTTGCAAGAAGATGGGTCACACAGCTCGTGCTCTCGGGTTTATCAAAGGAGATGTAGCCATTGTTGAATATCCACATGACATCGACAATGATGATGAGCGTATTGAAGAAGAGTAGATTTATACATTTTAAGAATCCTATGCCATGAAGAAAGGAAGGGGTCTAATGTAGATAAAGATTGGCATGGATGGTTGCTAAGATAGTTCGAGAGTTTTTGAATCTTGGGAATTATACCCATGATAACTTGATGGAGAACTGTGGATGTAGCTCAACATGGCTAGTTGTCTAATCATTCAAAAAACAATCCTAATTTTGGAGTTTGGGGAGGTGGAATCCGGGAACTCGAAAAATTCAACTTGGTAGTGTTAAATTTTCAGAATTTACTTCAATCTGATCTAGGATCTTAACTGAGAGAACAACATGTACAGCATATCTACAGCATATCAATCATGGATACAATAATGCAAGCACACAAGAGACACAAAGATTTACTTGGGGAAAACCATAAAGGTGAAAAACCCCAATAACTTCCTCAGAGATAGATAGAGCAATGATACAACCAACCAAGAGAGATAGCCATAACCTAGTAGCAGATCCTCCTCCTCCATAAGTGCGCCACTCCTCCTTGAGTGCATGTGTGAGAAGTGAGTGAGCAAATAGAGTGCCTCCCGCACTCTATTTATACTTGAGTTGACTTGCCTTTTTACCTAACTCATGTAGGCTCGAACTTAACCACATAATATAATGCTGACTGGGCCGACCCCAAATAGGGTGGTCTAATAACCCTTTGACCCACATGGCCGACCCCCAATAGGGTGGTCTAATAACCCTTTGACCCACATGACTTATACAGGGCCGACCCCAACAAGGTGGTCTAATAACCCATCAAGTATAAGTTACGACACTTACAATATAAATGACGACACTTCCTTATAGAGGAATAAAACCATCTCTATAGGAATACAATATACATATATGCGAAATACATTCCGAAGTCACATATACATCAACACTCCCTCTTAACTAGGAAGGTATTTCTCAGCACAGTTCTTCTAGCACAAGTCATCTTCTCTGGATCATCGTCACTGGATAATCGTCATCGAGTCATCATCATCGTCACTGCTGCTGCTATTTCAATCAATCTCTGAATCTACTCGTCATAGGAAGTTCTACAGAGCCAGTCCTTTTTCATACTGGATGTAGGCCCACCACCTGCAGGTCTTCGTCATCACTGGCCATACTGTGGAATCCTCAGGACTTATTACGTGCGTCACAAAACCTCGAAAGAGCATCCCAGGCTGTTACGAGCACACGGCTCTACCTATAGGATCTCCCAGGGCACAAATTACATGTGACCTCACCACAAAACCTCGAAAGAGAATCCCAGGACTAATTACGAGCACAAGGCTCAACCTATCGGATCTCCCAGGGCACAAATTACATGTGGTTACCACAAAACCTCGAAAGAGCATCCCAGGACTGATTACGAGCACACAGCTCAACCTATCGGATCTCCCAGGGCACAAATTACATGTGGTCATGGCAAAACCTCGAAAGAGCATCCCAGGACTGATTACGAGCACACAGCTCAACCTATCGGATCTCCCAGGGCACAAATTACATGCCATAGGACAAAACCTCGAAAGAGCATCTGCTAGATATCCCAGGGCACAAATTACATGCCATAGGCAAAACCTCGAAAGAGTATCTGCAGATCTCCCAGGGCACAAATTATATGTCCTCCCAAGCAAAACCTCGAAAGAGCATTTGCCAGATGTCCCAGGGCACAAATTACATGCCATAGGCAAAACCTCGAAAGACCATCTGCAAATCTCCCAGGGCACAAATTACATGCTTATCTGCACAACCTAATCCACGGCCACAGAGTATCAACTGATACTCACCATACATCATCCTGATGTATCCATGATCATCCTGATCATCATCACTGCAACATCCTGCTGCATGTCATCCGGAGCAACATCCTGAAGCTCGTCATCTATGATCATCCTGATCATCACTGCAACATCCAGCTGCATGTCATCTGGAGCAACATCCTGAAGCTCGTCATCTATGATCATCCTGATCATCACTGCAACATCCTGCTGCATGTCATCTGGAGCAACATCCTGAAGCTCGTCATCTATGATCATCCTGATCATCACTGCAACATCCTGCTGCATGTCATCTGGAGCAACATCCTGAAGCTCGTCATCTATGATCATCCTGATCATCACTGCATGATCCACCTGATCATCAATGCATCTACCTGATGCATACCAAGTATCTACCTGATACATATCATCATACATGATCCTCTTGATCATCAATGTATCCACCTGATACAGACACATGATACATATCATCATACATGATCCTCCTGATCATCAATGTATCACCTGATACAAATACATGATACATATCATCATACATGATCCTTCTGATCATTAATGTATCCACCTGATACAAATACATGATACATATCATCATACATGATCCTCCTGATCATCAATGCATCTACCTGATGCATACCAAGTATCTACCTGATACATATCATCATACATGATCCTCCTGATCATCAATGTATCCACCTGATACAAATACAAATACATGATACATATCACCATACATAAAAATGATCCAACTGATCATATCAAGCAGAAACCAGAACATCATCCTAATGCTCATCATCCAGCGCTTACATCCACAGCCATGTGAAGGATCCTCCTTCCAACATGCTTGGAATGGCTTCAGCAAATGTGTCCATCACTTCTTCCTCGAAGTTTCCTCGATCTGAAGAACGCCAAGCCTCTCTCTGAAGTACTCGAAATTCACTCTGGCTAGTGGCTTCGTCAGCACATCTGCAATCTGCTCGTTTGTCGCAACATACAGGAGCTTCACAGCTCCTCTCTGCACCATATCCCTGATATAGTGATATTTGATCTCTATGTGTTTCGACCTGTCATGAAACACTGGGTTCTCGGACAGCTTCACACAACTCTAGTTATCACAGAAGATACCAGTAGCCTCCAACAGGAGATCAAATAACTCAGACAGTAGCTTCCGTAGCCATACTGCCTCACAACTAGCTGAACAGGCTGCAACATACTCTGCCTCAGCTGTACTCAGTGCTACGCAGGATTGCTTCCTGCTAAACCAAGAGATCACACCTGATCCCATACTGAAGCAACATCCAGATGTGCTCTTCCTATCTGCAGCACTGCCAGCCCAATTTGAATCAACACAACCCTGTAGGTTAAACTTTTGATTTGCCTCATACCTGAGCCCATAATCCACTGTACCCTTCAGGTACCTCAGATAATGCTTTACAGCAACCAGGTGAACACTCCTCGGATCCGTTAGGAACTGGCTCAATGTGTTCACAGCAAAGCAAACGTCTGGTCTCGTGTTCGTCAGGTACATCAAGGACCCAATCATCTGACGATACATAGAGACATCAACCAACTCAGATGAAGCATCACATAGAAGCTTCAGATTCGATGCCATAGGTGTGGCCATGGCCTTGCAATCCATCATCCCGAACCTCTTTGGGATCTCTACTGCATACTTCCCTTGTTCAAGGAAGATTCTATCTGCACTCTGCCACACCTTCATGCCAAAAACAAATAGTGCATCATCCCCAAGTTCTTCATCTCGAACTCGGTAGTAAGCTTCCGCTGCGTGTCGGCAATCAATCTATCTTCACCATACCAAGTTCTGCACATATATGATTTCCTATCATGTGTTTTAGAACCAAGTGGCTGCTCTACATACACTTCTTCTTCAACTACACCATTCAAGGAAGCTGTCTTGAATCCATCTGGTGTATCTTCTATTTCATCACTTTTATATTTCTCAATGCGGCCATCTGCAACATGCTTGATCTGATAGTTCCAATTGGAAGTCATAGCAAACTTCTCTTCATGTCTTAGGATTACATCCCAAACATCATTCTTCATGATCGATGGATCATGGCATTTCATTTCTTCATCCCAGATCCTGGGAACTTCAATATCTTCAATATCTTCAATAGATATCTTTGTTGCTGGAACAAAATGTTGTAGTTCTTCTTTTGTAGGAGATGGCATACGATCTTTCCTACACAACAAGTTAAATTGCATGATTAGAAAACATCTCATAGTTTTCAGAACAAATTCTTACACATAAAAAAAATATGCCATACAGTCATGCAATTATCTTAGCCAATGCTTCAATACAACATTTATCCATATTCCGTAACTTTCTAGATGCCTTCCAATCTCTACCAGAACATTGTTAAGAGTGTGCACAACTCCCAACATGTCAGCAAAGAGGTTTCATTCTAGATAAGTAGCAATGGAATGTTGTACAGTGCCATAGGCCACTTACCCATGCATATTAGGAGTATACTGTTCATCAATGCAATTATTCTAATATGCATAATACACAACCTAATTCTAGGAACATCAGTATATACATTATTGAACAGTATTATTTAAGAAATGATGATTAAAATACTTATCTTTCTTTGTTCGTTGGGTGGACTCCCTCTGAGTCTTTGCTTCCTTGCAGGAGCTATTGGAGTCCTAATCTGAAGTAGCTTCTTCTACACCTTTCTGTTGTGGAATGTAGAAAGATGGTCAACTCCCTCTGAATATCTGCATCCTTGCAGAAACTACTGAAGTGTGCTCCTTTGCTTTCTTGCAGGAGCAACTGGAGTGTGCTCCTTTGCTTTCTTGCAGCAGCAACTGAAGTGTGCTCCCTCTTGATCTTTGCTTCCTGAATTACCTGTTCTTGAACTCATATTCATCCTTGGTCCCTATGCATGCTTATTAGTATCATGAATGTGTTATCCTTGTGATCTCATATAAAATCATACATTCATTAGTATACTATTAAAACACAATAATCTCAAGCATGTATAGTCATGATCATTTCAAACAGAAAATAATAAGCATTAGCATTCAAGGTTTATGTAGGATTCTTAAGGTTAGTCAAATCATAAGAAACATAACATGTCTAAACCTGACTCTTCAGGTTCGTTGAATCATCAATCAAGATAAGAGATACAAAATGCATAAAACCTGTGATTATTCAACCCTATACCATCATGATTTTTCTGGTTAGTCATATCATCAATTATGGTAAGAAACATAATATGCATACAATCATGATTATTCAAACCTATGACTTCATGAATAATCATTATCAACAACAATATAAGATCCTAACCCAAGGTAGGATTCTATCTTGATATAGGAAAAACATACCTGGATTAGCATGCTAGTTAGTTATGTCTAACATACTCACAAGATGTCTTCTTGTTCTTCTTAATGACTTGTGCTAGTAACCTGTATATCTCATAGGTTAGCCATTACAAAACCAAGTTATACATACCTCGTAAATGGATCTTCTATGAGATCCATGACAATGGATGAATCTTTGTCCTCATGTTATCATGATCATATGTTCTTGGACCAGAACATGATTTGTCTTTATCGGTGTACCTTTCATGTTAGTATACAACATAAACCTCATACAACACCATAATGCATTAGTACAATCATAAGTGTCAACACCCTAACCAGTGAATATCCTCTATCATGCATTCATAATTTTGTTAAGGTTATACGACAAATCTAAAATCAAAATTGTACTAACCGTAATAACATGAAGACAAACATACCATAAACTTAATCATGGACAAATATCGAAACATACCTCGATGAGTCATACCTGTCGAGATCGCTTGTAATCTTCTTATGTAAGGCCTTAGCCTCATCTCCCTCTGAAACAAGAACTTCTTCACTCATGCAGATGATCAATCCATCTTCTTCTAGGATTAACCCAATCCACTTGATTTGCAAGAACTGGACCTTGAGCTGGATATGGGTTTGTCAAAGAAACCCCAAAAATTCAAACTTTGAATTTCAAACTTCCGAAAGGATAGAAATATGCGCCTTGATGAGCTGATCAAACTGGTATATTCAGAATCTGAAAACTGCAAAGTTTCACTCCTCAATTTTGCCTTTGAAACTTTCGGATTCACTGGTCGTGACCCTAAACTGGGGTTTGATGAAGCCCACTCTTCTGCCCAATCAAAATGTTTGATCCAAATCTCTAAGCTTCTATTTTTCTGAGGAGCTTCCAGCCGTGGTCACAGATTTCAAAAATTCCCATTTTTACAGAAGCCCTAATTTTCCATTTTCTGATCAAAGTCCCGAACTAGGGTTTGATCAAGCCCGGCATTTTTCCCAACCAAAAATTCTGATATTGGTCTCTAAATTTCTATTTTGATGAGTAGCATCCAGCCGTGGTCTCCGATTACAAAAATTCCAACTTTCTCCAAAGCCCTAAATTCCGAAAGCCATGAATGAAGGTACCAAAAAATAATTCTGTTTTGACAGAAATATGTACCTGATTGTTTTTGGTGTAACTCCGAAATTTTTGATCCACAGGGTCTGAAAAAGTTTCCTGAGATAGCCTGACCTGTTATCTTTCCATCCTGACAGGTATGACCTCAATTGGATTCTCTGAGAGAGAGATATGCCAAATGTCGCAACGTGACCTGTTTATGGGATAATACAGGAGAGCGCACTTGTACGGAGTTCCACGTGTCATTGGTTCAACTTCGGCCTCTGAAAAAGTTTTCTGAGATATTACAGTCTGTGTACTACCTGTCACTTTTCACGAAATTTCATTTGGAGCTTCCTATCCCAAGTTATGACCTTTTTCCCAAGGTCACCTGATTTTGACTCAGATCTGGAAGAGGCAGAAACCCTATATTGTACAGATCATAAATCACAAAGTACAACGAATTAGAGGTTGTCCTTTGGACACAAGGTACCTGGAGATTTACTCTTCGTCCTGTAACAATTTCAGATACGAAAACTTTTCCAAAACGGATTTATAGCGAAAGTGCTACGATGACTGGTTTTTGCTATATCAAGCCCTAGCATCGTAAGTACAACAAGTGTCATACATGCCATATCATGCCTTCTTTCAGGCCAGCTCTGATACCATGTTAAATTTTCAGAATTTACTTCAATCTGATCTAGGATCTTAACTGAGAGAACAACATGTACAGCATATCTACAGCATATCAATCATGGATACAATAATGCAAGCACACAAGAGACACAAAGATTTACTTGGGGAAAACCATAAAGGTGAAAAATCCCAATAACTTCCTTAGAGATAGATAGAGCAATGATACAACCAACCAAGAGAGATAGCCATAACCTAGCAGCAGATCCTCCTCCTCCATAAGTGCGCCACTCCTCCTTGAGTGCATGTGTGAGAAGTGAGTGAGCAAATAGAGTGCCTCCCGCACTCTATTTATACTTGACTTGACTTGCCTTTTTACCTAACTCATGTAGGCTCGAACTTAACCACATAATATAATGCTGACTGGGACGACCCCCAATAGGGTGGTCTAATAACCCTTTGACCCACATGGCCGACCCCCAATAGGGTGGTCTAATAACCCTTTGACCCACATGACTTATACAGGGCCGACCCCAACAAGGTGGTCTAATAACCCATCAAGTATAAGTTACGACACTTACAATATAAATGATGACACTTCCTTATAGAGGAATAAAACCATCTTTATAGGAATACAATATACATATATGCGAAATACATTCCGAAGTTACATATACATCAACAGGTAGCTACACCTTTACAAGGGTTATGATGCAACTTGATGGAGCTCTACTTAGTCCAAGAACTATTTTTAAAGAATAAGCTTATGAAGAATGTTTGGTTCTTATTACTTCTATTTTTTTTTCATTCAATGTGTGTTTGATTTCATTTAGTTTGAGTTTCAATGCTTTAATCCTTAAGAGAGGGTGTCGGGATATAATCCTTACATGTTGTAATAAAAGTCACTTTATGACTTAGTTATGTTTTTGTACATTTTGTGTAAAGCAAATCTATCCCACATTCATAAGTGAAAATGATATGCTCCATGAGTAACCATATATGAGGAGGTGAACTCCTACGTAATAATTGCACCATTTACTCGTAATATCATATTGTGTTATTGTGTGTATCTCTTTCATGTGTTTTGTGATGTAACACTATCAATGAGAAACTTGTGCTCATAGATGGTTTTAGTTACTTTTTGTAGTTTTGTATTGACATTTATTTAGAGAAACAATTGCTCCAAATCATGGTAAGGAATAAAAGTGTAATTAGTGGTTATTTTGTAAACATGATGTTTAATGAGTTATATTTAGGCATGATTAGTTATCACCAAGTTTTAGTGAATCCAAAAATGAGTGCAATACCAAACTCATTTTCCCTTCATTTTATGATGTTGGATATGAAAAGTTAACAACCATTTACAACCATCATTTTGAAAAAGATTAAATCTAGAACTTCAAGGTCTTTAATGAATTATGAATCATTTTTAATTGTGAAACCTACATGTATTTTTTCATCTCTTTTTATATTTTATATAAAAATTTATAATTATTTTCATTATTTAATAGAAGATTCAACTAAACAAATTGATTTAAAAAATTAATCAAATGTGACTTAGAATTATTTTCATGATTTAATATGTAATTTGCTATCACTTAGTTATACGATTCATATTAAAAACTATTATAGTCAAGGTCACTTTAATTGAAGGTTTTTTTAAATCTCTTTATTTAATATAAAATCTAGAATTATCTTCATAGTTCAATAAAATATTTAATCAAATTAATTGATTTAAAAAATTAATCAAATCTGATTTAAAATTATTTACATGATTTGATATACAATATGTTATCACTATTTATAAGATTAATATTAACAACTATTATAGTCAACATGTAGTGTTTGTTTTGAGGAGGAAGTTGGGGGCTCCAAGAAACCTAGGAGTCATTAGGATGAGAGCGCAGAGAATGGGCGATGGCGGCTTGGGAAACCTGGGTTTCTGATCACTGGAGGTTTGGGGATTTAGATCTACGGTGACTCGACTGGTCTAGATGATTTTTGGATGATTCTTGAAGATGTGTGGCGTAATTGACGGGGTTTGCTGGTGGGAACTTGAACCCTTGTAGAGGTCGCGTGACGGGCTATTCGGGGAAGCGTGGGGATTTCTGAGGACTGTGTGGTGACGATAGCTATTTTCCTGAACGGTGGATAGGGGACCGTGCCCTTTCTGGGGTTTCTATCCTGTCAGTATTGCTGATTGTTTGGTTGGGGTTCGACGATTTGGCTGTTATGCGAGACCATCTGGGGCGGCATTGCTAATTGTTTGGTGGGGGTTCGACGATTTGGATGTTTTGAGGGACCATCTAGGGCGGCATGGCGAGCGGCTATGAGCAGGAGGTGGAATACACCTCGGATGGTGAGCGTGATAGAGGGATTTTCGATATTGGAGATGTCAATGCTGCGGAGTATGGGTCGGGGGTTTTGCCTGGACCATTCTTGACAGGCGGGGGGCCAAGGGTTTTTTCTGGGCCCGTGGATGCGATGGACTTGGACGGGCACCTTATTACACTAACAGCATCTGCCAGGGTCACTTCGCTGGTCATCTCTCTGGGGCTGGAGGGTTTAGAGGCTGAATTGGAGACTTTTCGGTCATCTGCTAGAGATACTGACAGGCCCGACTTGGCTGGCCTTTTGGGGCGGACTCTACAACCCCAACAGGGGTCATACTCAAACTTCCCCATTAGTTCGGATGCCTTGCATGTGAAGGGGCTCGAAACTCTGGCTGGGAGTGGCAGACGGGGGAAGGATCAGGGTGGCGCATTGGCTTCCTTTTCCGTCGGAAATTTGGTAAGGTTGGTGGAATTTCTTGAATCTGATGACCGGGGACAGGGTAGCGGTGGACTGGGTTACTCTTCCAGTGGACATGTAGCAGCGGCTCCTGGCGGTGGAGAAATTCTACCTGAAGATGAATCCCTGCTAGTTCCACGAGCAGGGGTTTCTACGAAGGCTGGTTCACATAAAAATACTGCTAAAAAGGTTAAGGAACGGAAGAGGAAGGATAAGCTTGTGCTGGGAGTGGATGTTACGATGGAGGAGGCGGAGGATTTCTCACACACTGCAGTGGTTGGACATGTTCGTGGTAAGAGACTTGGTCGTGGTTTCCTCCAGCAATGGGCGGTCGAGCAGTGGAAGGATTTAGTGCCTAATGCACCTGAAATTAGGGTATTGACGAAAGGATGGTTCTCCTTCATCCTGTCGAACATTGGGGAGGTTGAAGCTATTTTATGCCGCCATTGGTCGATATTGGGCATCCCAATTGTTCTGAAACGATGGTCACCTTTCTTCGACTCTAAAACGGAGAAAATTGACAAAGAACCACTATGGGTGAAGCTTCCTGGGTTCCCTATGCATTTGTGGAATGAAACATGGTTTGCCGAGATTGGGAATTTCCTTGGAGACTATGTGTGTTCTGATTACTCCCATAATGAGATAGGCATTTATACGGTGGCAAAGATTTTGGTTAAAATCGATCTTCGACTGGGGTTATCGGCTGAGATCAATGTACAAACGAAGGATGGGGCCTTCGTACAAATCCTGGACTATGTGGGTGTGCCATTTAGGTGCCACCGCTGCCACGCATATGGACACCTGGTAGCATGTTGCCCGTTATCATTTAGGAGTAGCAGACCGATGGTCGTTGCTGAAGCTGATGATTGCACTGATCCAGCGATGATGGTGAACCCACAGGCGGTGGGGGATGTAGGTATTGCACCTGCTATTGTCAGCGGGGCAGAACATGATTCGGTGGTACCAGCTGCACAGTGTGGGATGCAGGGATCCGAGACACTTTTGGCATCTTTGGTGAACTCAGGATTGGAAATCCTTGGGAGCAAGGCACCGGTTGATGTGGGGACTACATTGGTTACCACAACACCTTTGACTCGGGCAGCCTCCAGGAAGCTACATGAGCAGTCTCTTATTCGTCGGGGTTCATCCTTGAATCCCCCGGGTATGTCTCACCACATTTCTTCTGCTGTTTCATTATTTGCTGTCTCTAATGAATTAGGGGGGGGTTGTCTTGGGTCTCATCCTCCTGTCTGTACAGTATTACAATGCCCTATAGCTCCTTGTATGTTACCTGAAGCGGATAGTGTATACACACCGTCCATTGTATCCACTAAACATTCTCCCTGTTCTGCAGGACGTAGTATCCGATATGCTCTTAGAAATAGGGTGATCTCTGCTGATGGATCGGGGGGAAAGGGACTTCCTGAATTGGCTTATAGTGTTGGGGGAAAAGGTCGGGGTCGAAAATCTCTTTTGTCAAAAGCTCAAGACCGAGCTAAAGTTGATTTAGTAATGGGTACACAATCCTCTATTGAATGGGCACTTAGAGCAGCGAAAGCCCTGGAAGGGGGTTTCATATGAAATTATTGTCATTCAACTGTCGTGGGTTGGCGAGTCCCATTAAAAAATCGTCACTTCGGAGGTTGGTGGAATTAAATCAACCGGATGTGTTACTGTTGCAAGAAACATTGGGTGGCAGTGAAGAGGTTGTTTGAGCATTGGAAAATTTGCTACCTGGTTGGAAGTTTGTTGGAGTGGATGCTCGTGGACGCTCTGGGGGGCTGGCCACGGGATGAAATGTGAAGAGTTGTAGATACGATTGTTCTTGGGGCATTTCTTCTGGTATCGGGTTGGAAGTTTGGGATGCAGCGATTGGTAGGATGATCACGGTTCTCAATATCTATCGGCCCTATTTAAATAGGGTTGGATACTGGGACTCCTTGTTAAGTATGGATCTCTTTGCAGGAAGGGATGTGATATTGGGTGGGGATTTCAACCTTTCTCTGGGGTCTTCTGAAGTTTGGGGGCCTCGGGTTGCTCCGGATCCTTTAGCTAATTATTTTATTCAAACCTTCGCCAGGAAGGATCTTCTTGACATACTACCAACCAGGTTAACCCCTACTTGGAGGAATAAGAGAACAGGGGAACAAAGGGTGGCTAAAAGACTGGATCGATTTCTGGTGGCTGATGTGTTGGATCTGGGGGTTGATGTTGTCAAGTAATGGGTAGGGTCAGGGGGGGTATCTGACCACTGCCCCATCCTTCTGGAGTTAAGAGGTAGACGAGATAAACCCCCTAGTCCTTTCAAATTCAATCCTAGCTGGCTGAAGGAGGAGGATTTTCTTAAATTGGTACAGGATTAGTGGGTTCATCGACCTCCGGAGTCTCAGGAGCATGCGAGCGCACACTTTCATCTCAATCTCAAGCGTATTAAAGAGGCCACTATGCTATGGGATACTGAAAAAAGGGTGAAAGATGATCAGAACCTGAGGGCTGCTGAGCTGAATATTGATAGACTTCTACACTGTCAGGGTATGGGTTATCTGGATGAACTGCAGAAAGGAGAGCTGTTGGAGTGGGAAAGATGCAGGAATGTGATTCTGTGTGAGAGAGAAGAGATATGGAGAATGAAAAGTAGGGCGATTTGGCTACAGTGTGGGGATGAGAACACAAATTTTTTTCAAGCATATGCAAAGGGGAGAAAATTCACTAACTCTATTTGGGAACTATCTTCTACTGAAGGGGAACTGGTCTCCAGTTTTGATGGTTTGGCAGAGCTGGGTGTTCGACACTTCGGAGACCTATTCACCGCTCAACCTAGGGCCTCTATAGTTGAGGTTATTAGGATTGCTCAGCTCTTCCCTCGATTTGTGGGGGAGGAGGAGAACAAACTGTTGATGGAGGAGGTGTTGCCGATTGAGCTCTCGTAGGTTATGCACTCCTTCCAGAAAGATAAAATTCCGGGGCCCGATGGCTGGCCTATTGAATTTTTCTTGGGTTTCTTTAACTTCTTCGGGGAGGAATTATTGAATGTGGTGGAAGAATCAAGAAAGGCTAGGTTTGTACATGGTCCCTTCAACTCGACCTTTATAACTCTCATTCCTAAAACGGACAAGCCTGAAAGCTTTGATGAATTCAGACCTATATCTCTATACAATTGCATCTATAAGATCATCTCTAAGGTTATGGTGAAGCGACTCAAGAATATTCTGTCTCAGCATATTTCCTGTGTACAATTTGGGTTCTTGGAAGGCCGTCAAATTCATGAGGCCATTGGTGTTGCACAGGAAGGAATACACACTATGAAGGTGCAGAAGCAGAAGGGTGCTGTGATTAAGATTGATCTCTCTAAAGCATTTGATAGGGTTAGTTGGCTCTATATCCGGATGCTTCTAACACACCTGGGCTTCTGCTATGAATTTATACGATGGATTATGGCCTGCATCACCACGGTGAGCTTTGCTGTAATGATCAATGGTTCTGCTAGTCCATTCTTCCACGCTGGCAGGGGTCTACGACAAGGTTGCCCACTATCACTGCTGCTTTTTCTCCTTGTTGCTGAAGGCCTCAGTCGATTTCTTCTGAAAGCAAAAGCTGATGGCTCCTTTCGTGGTATATCCATTTCTCAGGTATTGTATATTACACATCTCCTTTTTGTTGATGACATTCTGATATTTTGTGATGGCTCGAGACAGGATATTGATAAGGTGGTTGAAGGTCTCAATTTACTGCAAGATGCAGCGGGTATGTTAGTGAATATTGATAAATCATCAATCACATGCTCGCATTTAACCGAGCAAGAGATTCACAGAATGGCTACCAGACTACCTTACAGGACTTTGGATATTGATGATGGATTAAAGTACCTTGGATTTCACTTGAAACCCAATGCATATTTGAAGGCAGATTGGCACTGGTTAATTGCTAAATTAGAACAGAGACTTCATGGATGGAGTCATAAATGGCTCTCGCAGGCAGGGAGGCTGGTTCTGGTAAAATCAGTTTTGGAAGCTATTCCAGTGTATTGGATGTCACTCGCTTGGATCCCCAAAGGAGTCTTGGAGCAGATCCGTCGGTTGTGTTTTTCCTTTCTTTGGAAGGGTAAGGGTGATAATCGAGCTTTGGTGTGGGTTAGATGGGAAATGATTGTGGTCCCCAAAGCACTGGGAGGATGGGGCTTAAAGAATATTTTTCTTTTTGCTAAATCCTTGGGGGCCAAGGTGGCATGGCGAATTATCCATACACAGAGTCTTTGGACTAGAGTGGTATATCATAAATACATTTCTCCTTTAACTCTACTCGATTGGATTAGGCAGGGCAATAAGTCGAGGGCAAATTGCTCTGTGGTTTGGAAAGCGGTGGTGCTGCATTTTCATCTGGTTGGATCTGGATTAGTGTGGAGAATCGAAATGGGCGATTTATACGTATTGGACTAGATCCTTGGGTTGGATGTAGGGGTGGACATGTCCTTCCTGTGGAATTAAGGACTTTTCTGGAAGCTAGAGGATGTCATTTTCTGGCTGATATTGAGCAACCGGGATCATCCACTCTATGGCATCAGGGGTGGATCTCTGCACAACGTCTAGAAATTCCTGATGACATGCTTGGAGATTGGGAGGATTATATTCGGAACTTAAGATACATGAATATTCTCCTGACAAATAGGATTGATGAACTTATCTGGGATCACCATCCCTCTGGAATATACACCCCAAAACATGGATATATCCAGCTGAATGTGGAAGTACATAACAGGGAATTGGTGTGGTGGTGGAAATATCTGTGGAAGTTTAAGTGCCTGGGTAAAGCTTAATTACTCTTCTGGGCTATATTGGAAAATAAGGCACCAACCTGGGACATTCTGAAGAAACGATTCATCCAGGGCCCGGGGTTTTGTCCACTTTGCAGGGATGCGGAAGAGACCATTTCTCATCTTTTTGTTCACTGTCGGTTTTCTCAGGCTGTTTGGGCTGATATCTACATATATTTGGATCTCAATGTGAGGTGGTGGGGAGAGAGTGTTCATGACGCGTTTCAATTGTGGTGGTCATATCAAAAGACCTCTTCCATCCAGGCTGCCCCATGTATCTTCGCCTGGGGCATTTGGATCACCTGAAATAAGATCATATTTCAGGACTGTAGGGTCCCGCTGGAGCATGTAGTGGCTCAAGTTGTGGCTGTTATACTACACTATAAGGCAACTATCAAAGCGAATAGGATACGACCTGTGATCGCGGAATCGATAGATAAATCCATGCCATGGGCATATTTCGATGGTGCATCACTTAACCAACCATTGGTGTGCGGTGGGGGGGGGCGTACTTTACAAATCTGAGTCCCATTATTTTCATATCGTGGCTGGTTTGGGGAGCGGTTCAAATAACTATGCTGAACTTATGTCACTTAGGCTGTTGATGTTATTTGCACTTGAACAAGGCTGTCTATCTCTACAGATATTTGGAGACTCACTGATAGTTATTGATTGGGCCAAGGAGCTTACACATTGTAATGTAATGGTACTCTTACCTATCCTAGAGGAGGTATTACGGTTAAAGCAGACATTTAATCTTATTACATTTACACATGTCTACAGGGAGAGAAATGGGATGGCCGATCTGCTATCCAAAGAAGCGACGCAACAGCATATGACATTCGGCACATGGAGGATTACTATACATTCCACTGATGGCATCTACAGTTATTACCACAGGCCTTTCCATGAGGATTTTGATGACCGGATGGAGCATTAGAACAGCTTCTGTTGATCTGACTCTACAATACTTCTGTTCTGTTTCTGTTTTTATATACACGGGCTGTATGGACAGAATTTATTTTCTATCAATTGGAACACTTTCTTCATTTTTGAGACAGTATTTGCTATATGTACGGGCTGTATGAACAGAATTTATTTTCTGTTGATTGGATCACTTTCTTCATTTTTGAGACAGTATCTGTTATATGTAGTCGGATATGTGAGGGCTGTATGGACAGCCTTTTTCATTGTTTTGATTTTGTATGGGACACTAGACAGTATATATGTGACAATGTAGGGATCTCCGTGATTCTATTACATGTGCAGAATGTAATTTTGTTCAACTCATTGAAATAAAATTACGACTTTTTCCAAGGAAAAAAAGAAAACTATTATAGTCAATGCCATTTTACTTAATTTTTTGTTTTTAATTTCCTTCTATATTTAATATAAAAATTTAGAATTATTTTCATGATTTAATAAAATATTTAATCAAACAAATTTATTTAAAAATTAATCAAATTTATTTTTATAACTTAATATGCATGATGTTATCACTATATAAAATTAGAAAAATAATTATTTTCTAAGATTTAACTATCAAAATTTTAATTTTTTGAATATTAATAATAAAACATCAAGTTCTAATATGGATTAACGGATTCAGGTTTTGGATGTTGTGGAATACCCAAATATTGTATTGTGAATGGTTAAGAAAATACAATGAAAAAGTGATAGTGTGGTTTTCTATTTTGTTGGTTTTCCCAATTAAGGGTTTCTAGGGTAAATCTATGTGTATTGTGTCTATGTCATTGTTAATCTATGTTTTGCTTAAGAATATCTATGCATTGTTTCGCTTCACAGGTTTAAAACTTACAAAAGATGAATGAGCACACCTTGTATATTGTTGCTCCTCAATCCTCATCCTATGGAATTGGATGGGTATATTGACAACATGATGCATCACTAATGTCATATCACTCTAGGTCATATTAGCACTACTCAGTAGCCAGTTATTAGTGTACACAATTGATTGGTGACTTCATGACAAAAACTATGGTCTATTCTTTGTGGCATACCAGGTCTGCATGCTTAAGGTGGCTTACAAAACTTAGCCACCTTGGCACATATCATCTAACATCTACAAAATAGTAGACAATAATATTTAGACAATTTAAACAAATCTTATAATTAATTACATGTGCATTAAATAAAATAAAAAATACGCAACTATAATAATCAAAATATAATGATAATATTACCTCTCATGTGTGGTGCCTTGAGTGGAGTAAATATAATGTGCATACATCCTCCCTACCCTATCCCTGCATATGGATACTCTACAATATTGAGGATGTGGATGTCCTCACTACCTAACAAAGCTAAACATATGCACTCATCGACCTACATGGGTACTCATGCCTCTCTTAGCAACATCTACTTGACATGCACATATACACATTAGTGATTGACGTAGGAGGGTGGGAATTTGTTAGTTCCAGGACGCATCAAACATTAATATGCACAGTAAAAATATATAATAGTAAAGAAAACCATAAAATCATACACATGATAGACACCATGATTATATCCTGGAAACCCTTATATAATGTCCTCTTCACCCAATCCGACCAATGAGAGGGGACATTAGTTGATTTCAAGCTCTCAAAAATTCATCCCAAAGCCATATTATGAATTCATAATATGTAAAATATGTGTGCAGATTCAAAATAAAAACACACAGCGGAAATAAACTCGATCCACACACACACACAACATCTATATAAAAGCATAATCATAACATGCATTAAATAAAAAGATTTCAGATTCAAATGCATTAGAATACTTATCTTTATCCAATGTAGATCCAAGCAATTGGATATGTAAGAGTGATTTTCCACCCAATCGTAGGCATTTTGTCCAACATATAATCTTTATGTTGAGAGGCCACCCCCAAGTCAGGCTATGAGGCCACCATGGCGAATGAAACACCTACATGATTCTCTCTCTCAACCCACAACCCATTCTACTCTTTATGCTTAGCCAAATTCTCATACAGATCTCTATAGGGGTCTCACTTAGTCATCACAGCCTTGGCCCCAACAATCCCTACCCCACACAACACCCTTCTGAGCTTAAGTATCCCCTTGACTGATCCACAGTTCTCTTGGGCAATCCATCTTGCTAGGTGCTTCCAGTGTGTGCATAGAAGGAGTCCAATATGATATGTGATGTTGGAGAACCACCTGTAGCTTCAATTTGTGGCTTCTCAAGCACATGTGAGTAGCAGAACTTCCTGGGTAAGGTTCCTAGCTTTCCCAACCTCTTTGCTCATCCACAACCATCTATTTTTCCCTTCAAATCTACAGCTTTGTCTCTAATTTCGAATTTATGGGCTACATAGTCCGGTAGTGGTCATGAATGACAATGGGGAGCTCTGTGTAGTGTAGATCTGCATGAGAGAATGAGAGAATGAGGGTTGACTCCAAGGGATAGGAGATAATGGTGAAAAGACAACTAACATGGCTTCTGACCATAGAAGAAAGGACTCCTGGAAGCTGCAGAATGACTTCTGACATATGACAGAACTAACATAAAAGTGCACTCAGCCCCATACTTCAATAACTGCATGAGGTGACTTTTCCCACCAACCTCACACATGCATTCAATGATTGGGTTCAATAATCAAAAGGAGGTAATTGTCTTATTCAAATCACATGGGAGAATTTGGATGAGTTCTAAGGTTTACAGTTGGAAGCAAAGTATTTAGTCTCCCATAGGCCCTCTTTCCTCTTCCCCTTTGGTGGAATCATAACCCCTCTAATGCTCTTTACACATCCATTATTGGAACATTTCTATTATTTATGCAACATAATAGTTACATACATTTCGAGTTAGCATGAAAAATCAACCATACCATCCAAATGAAAATATATACATCATACTTGCCTATCCATTCACTAGTTGGGCATTGTCCTTGAGCTTCGCACTAGGAATTTGTACTAGCATATTTACATCATTTACATAATTTTGGTTAGATACATTCCAATACAAAACTGGGGGTGTTACACCTTAATTGGGAAAAACCAACTGAAGATCTTCATTATGCCCCTTGGCCAAATCCAGCTAGGGCATGGTCAAGTGTGGCTCTACTGCCACAGATGCACCCTCAACCGTCAGTCAGTTCTATACATACATATACAATGGAGTACAACTAGCCTCTTTATAGGCTTCGACCACAAGAATACCATGAGAAAATACCACATGCCACCTAATACCTTGGATATGTAAACAAGTCGACCATACCAGTGACTAGTCGACTATGCACCGACCTAAACAGAGTTAACTTACTCTATGAACGAGTCATGATTAACCCAACATAATTAAATGTTGATCGTGTCATTAGAAGCCTCTCAAAATATAAATAAGTAACTATGATGCAAAGGGGAAGAAACATCTCCCTTTCAACATGCTATGACAATGATCCAAACAATTACAAAAATATCATAAAATAATAACAAACCACCAATCAACTGAGATTTTTAAAGCGACTGTCTACATAGTACATCATAGGGCTACTAATGTAATACTCATACATGGTATGGTGTGCTAGTGGGCCATAATGATAAGGCATAAGTACCTAACATTCTTCTATTCCAACAAATGTAATCTCAATTGACCCCTAGTGACCTAGAAGTCATTGGGGGTCAAATGTATACAGTGAAATATCTCTGTGCATATTCCAACTAGCACTCTCTTGAAACATCAAATGGTAGATTGGGGAAACGGAAAAATCCTCCCCTCTCCTAGATATCTTGGTGATGAAATAAAAATCATTCTCTGTGGGTTGGTACCACAAATTGAAACCACCCCTAAAGGCAATCTAGGGGCATCAAGATATATTAAGGTATAAAGGGCACATTGTTATGGTAAAAAATTATGCCTTGAAATAAAGTGTCTTAGAGGAGTTTCATCCATCACCTACAATGGGTCATTATAGCTTTTATAAAACCTATTAAAGAGATAACAACTCATTCTTTTGGCATGCATGAAAACTAACATACATAATTTTGTTGCAACCCATGGCACTTGCCAGAAAAACAAGGGTGCGGAAGTAAAGATGCAAGGGGCATTGAAAACACTATTGATCCCAACACATATATGGATTGAAATTTAAATGGATTTTATAATGGGACTCCCAAGAGTTGGTAACAATATAATCGTCACGGTTGCAGTTAATTGTTTTTCCAAATATTCTCATTTATGCATCTTATCACACCCAGTTAACCCCTCCTTAGTTGCCCATTTCTTCATGGATCATATTTTAGAGTTACATGTCATGCCCACTTCCATTTTCTCGGAGTGGGACCATACATTCAATAGAAAATTTTGGCAGGAGTTGTTTAAACTTCAATGTACCCAACTAATGGCATGAGCATTCCATGTCATCCCAAACAAATAGTCAAACAAAAGTGGTAAACAAGTTCTTAGAAATGTATTTGTGATGCTTCACTTTCAAAAGCCACACCAATGGGCACAATGTATTCCCCTTGCAGAATGGTGGTCCAATACCACTTATCAGAGAGCTACCAAAATGACACCATATGAATTTGTCTATGGCCATAAACCCTTGTCGGTGGATTTTTACTTGCCAAGCATCTCTAAGGTTCATGCACTAGATAAAACACTTCACACCAAAGAAGCCATTATCTGCACACTTAAGGACAATTTGGTTAAGGATCACAATACAATGAAACAACAAGTTGGCCATCATCACTCTATTAAGACCTATATATTGTGACATTATATTACTTATATTAATATTGTCTTTTTTGGTCGGTTAGGACCTCAATTTTAATTTTGTGGTCAGCGAGAATTATAATTGTATCGTTTGTCTCCTCTCTCTCTCTATATATATATTATCTCATCTTTTCGTGTGCATTTGATACATTGTATAAAGAGGTTTTCCCCTAGAAATTAATTCGTATTAATCTCTTTATTTTTCTCTCAAGGCGTTGGGTTGCTCTTTCTTTTTATTTTTATGCTATTTTGGGAATTTGGTGCATAACATTTGGTATTAGAGCCATCTTCGCTATATATTTCTTTTGGGGATTTTTAGATAGAAATTTTTTTAGGAGACTCGGAAGAAAGGGAAAAGTACCTATGATAAAAATTTTAGGTCCTATTTCATAATAAGTTCAGAGTTATGGTTTGTGGAAGTTAGGGATTTTGACTAGTCCAAAAACTAATTTCAAAAAGGTGTTCTAGGTAAAATTGTTCTATATGAAACTTGAGGACTACAAATTGAGTCCCACCTATTGCATTAGATAGAATATAGACCATATTGTTTGTGGTAAAATTAAATTCAGACACATGGAAATCCATACAATTTTTCTCTCCTAAAAGGGACAAAAATAACAAGTTTTGGGAAATGTTGCCATAATGTTATCTTGCCACATCATAATTCGGTCAAACCTATGGAATTGCATAGAATACATACTAGAAGATGAAATTTCAAACTCAGGGGGGCTTAAATTTCAGAGATAATTGAGAAGCAAGGTTAGGTACCAAGAAAACCTACAAACAAGGGTTTCTAAAGGTATGCTAACTTGAAACTTGTATATCTTTTGAATGGAATATATGTTTTGGGTGATTCAAAAGGTGTGATAAATAGGAAATATATGATAATTATCTTATTTTGGGATCTCAAGGAAGGACTTCTGCAAGAAAATATTCACCAATTAAACCTATAAAGAGCTCAACCATGAATCATGAAGAAAATTAAGTGTAACTAGCTATCCAATATGGAGGCCAAGGTTAAGGAATTGAATGATAGGTCAATGACCCATGTTCAATTGGTAAACACAAAAAGGATATAGAAAGTGAGTTGAAAATGATGTCTAGTAAAAATGATCTCGAAGTTCTGAAGGGGTAATTCTGAATGAGAGGATACATATATTTCCTCATAAGCTCCTCGGGAAGAGAATAAGGAGAAAAAGAGGGACTTGTCCCAGTCACAGATTGAGAAAATTGAAAAATAGTTGGAGAACAAGAGTTTGAAGTATCCAACATTTGATCATTCATCACATCATCATGGGTTCAACTTAGGACCAAGGAACTACTTCATTCCTGAGATTGATATGAAAAAGTTTGATGGAGATAATCCAATAACATGGATATTCCAAGTGGAGAAATTATTTTATCTACACAAAGTACCAACTTTACAAAAGGTACATCCTTGTATTTAGAATTTGATCAATTTGTATGGTACCAATGGATTTGTAACCGTAAAAAGGATTCTATTGTGTCTTGGTTTATATTTACGGATGAATTGATAGAATATTATGGGGATATTAAGCGAAACACTTTCTTTAGTCAGTTGATAAATCTCAAGCAAAAGGTCTAATTATAGAGCACATTAAGCAGTTTCAAAAGTTGAGTCTTAAAGTGAAGAACATTCCAAAGGATAATTTGTTGGGTCTCTTTATGGGCACTCTAAAGGAGAACAATCAACATGATGTACATCTCTTTGAACCTAAATCATTGGAGAATACTCTTAGTTTGGAAAGCAAAGTTGAAAGTAAAAAAATGGCTACTAGAAGGGCTTATACTAACACTTATAGAGAAGGAAATGTTTCTTCCCCCTACCTCACTCAACCTACAAGGTTGAAACCTTAGCGGGTGGAGGAAAGAAGAGAAAAAGGACTATGTTTCAATTGTGATAGCAAGTATAGTAAGGGGCATAAGTGAAATGAGAAGAAATTATTCTCTCTCTCTCTCTCTCTCTCTCTCTCTCTCTCTCTCTATATATATATATATATATATATATATATATATATATATATATATATATATATAATGAATAGGAAGGAGATCAAGAACCATAACAGTCGCAAGAGGTAAATATAGAAGATACTACTCCAACCATATCTTGCCATGCATTGGCCAACATTATCACTCTTCAAACTCTAAGGATAGAAGGATATACCAAAAAGAAAAAGGAAACAATGTTAATTGATCTAGTAGTACCCATATATTAATTAATTGCAAATTAGATAAACTTCTCAATTGCTTTGAATATCCAGCACCATAAATTCAAGTAACAATTGTAGATGGAGGTACCATAAATTGTTCATTAAAGTAGCATAGTATAAGCTTACTATGGGTTATTGGATAGTCCAATGGTTACAATCCAAATGGGTGGTGTCAATATTGTACTAGGGGTTCAATGGCTACAATGATTTGGAACAATGGCTCTTAATTTTTGGGAACTTTCCATGAGGTTCTCTTTAAAAGGAAAGGAAATTGAATTCAGAGGTATTCTAGGAAAATCCTCTAAAGTGATAAGCTCTAACAGCATGAGAAAATTTCTAAAAAAGGGACGCCATGGAGTAATTGCACAATGGTGCTCACTGGATGTTCAAGCATCTATACCCTCTATTCCAGTGGATCTCCAACAAGTTATTAACAATCATTCCAAGTTATTTGGAAAGATGCCTAAAGGTCTTCCACCTACATGAGATCATGACCATGCTATTCACTTGCAACCATGAATTGTACCACCTGACATCAGACCCTAGAGGAACCCATATGCAAAAAAGAGTAAGATTGAAAATATGGTTCAAGAAATGTTAGATGTAGGCATCATTCAACCTAACCAAAGTGATTTCTCTGCACCAATGGTGATGGTTCAAAAAAAGGAAGGTTCATGGCATATGTGTCTAGATTATAGAGAGATCAATAAGATGCCCATTAAAGATAAGTTTCCTATTCTTGTCATTTATATGAATTACAAGGAGAAATTTTCTTTTCCAAGTTGGATTTATGTGCTAGATATCATCAAATTAGAATGAGGAAAGAAGACATTCCAAAAATAGCTTTTAAAACACATGAAGGTCATTATAAATTTTAGGCGATGCGATTTGGCCTTACCAATGCACCTTCCACATTTCAAAGATTGATGAATTCTATTTTTAAACCCTTAGAAAATTTGTGTTAGTGTTTTTTGATGATATACTAATCTATAGTAAATCTTGGGAAGAGCCTGTAAAACATGCTGACATGGTCATAAAACTATTGAAGGAGCACCAACTATATGCCAAGCCTTCTAAGTGTACCTTTATGGTTCAAGAAGTGGAATATTTGGGTCATATTGTATCTCATGAAGGTGTCAAAGTGGACCCTAACAAAATTAAGGCTATCATGGAATGGCCAATTCCCAGAACCTTAAGCAATCTTAGAGGACTCTTAGGATTGATAGGCTACTACCACAAGTTAGTAAAGAATTATGGTCAAATAGTAGCACCTCTAACAAGGTTATTGAAAAAGGAGGCATTCTCTTAGACTCGAGAAGCAATCAAAGCTTTTGAAAAACTTAAATAGGCTATGTGTAAAACCCTTGTATTAGCCATTCCAAACTTCTCAAAAACCTTTATTGTGCAATGTGATGCCTCAGGGAGTGGCATTTGTGAAATTTTAATGCAAGAAGAAGGCCCCATGCCTTTGAAACTTGCCAACTTAAATGAAAAACCTTACTCAAACCAATTTATGAAAAGGTAATGTTGGCCATATTGTATGTGTATAAGAAATGGAACCCGTACCTAATAGGAAGACACTTAAAGGTAAGAACATATCATGATTGTCTTAAGTACTTCTTAGAACAACAATTATCTTCAGAAGAGAAACAAAAATGGGTTACAAAGATATTAGGTTATGACCTTGAAATTTTCTACAAAAAAGGAAAATAGATTGTGGTGGAAGATGCACTTTCAAGGAAACAAGAGGACATAGAGGACTTATTGGGTGTTATTTCCATTATGATATCTAATTAGGTGGAAGAAGCAAGGATAAAATGGAAACAAGATCAAAAAATCATGCAAGGTAATTCAACAACTACAAGAGGACCCTAGTTCACTAGATAATTTTTTGCCAAAGAATGATTCCCTATGGTACCATAATTTCCTATATTTATGTAAGATTTCTCAAATCAAACAGAAGGTCCTTTTGGAATTGTGCACTTCTGCTATATGAGGGCATTCAGGTTCTTAAAAACTTACCACATGATCAATAATGATTTTTTTGGCAAGGTCTTAATACTGATGTCTAGAAATTTGTGGTAGAATGTTTCGTTTACCAATCGAACGAAGGAGAGGCAATCAAGACACCAGTTTTTCTGCAACCATTTACCATACCAAGTCAATGCTGGGAATGGGTATCAATGGATTTTATCATAGGTATACCAAATCAAGAAGGAAAGACTATCATCATGGTAGTAGTGGATCAACTCATAATGTATACCCATTTCTACTCTATTTCTCATCGTTTTAAAGCAAGTACAATAGTAGCGGCATTCATGGAAACAATTCATAAGCTACATGGAATCCCCAAGATTATTGTCGGTGATAGAGATCCAGTTTTCAAAAATAATTTTTGGAAGGACATATTTTTTTTTTGAGCACTTGGCTTACAGCTCCTCTTACCATCCTCAATATGATGGGAAAACTAAAATTGTGAATAAAATCCTAGAAGGGTATCTTCATTTCTTTGCATCTAATAAAAAAACACAACAGGTCAAGTGGTTTCCCTTAGTAGAATGGTGGTACAACACATATTTTCCTACTTCATATAAAATGTCACCATTTATGGCACTTTATGGCTATGATCCTCCTTGCATCACATCATCCTTGAAGGGTAAATATAAACTTAAATCATTGGAGGATCACCTACAACAACAATAAGCGGTTCTCCAACTATTGAAAGATAACTTGGATATAGCACAAAATAGGATGAAACAACAAGCAGATCAACATCATAGTGAAAGGAAATTTGAAAGGGGGGATTGGATATTTTTTAGGCTAGAACCATACAAACAAATGTCCCTAAAGCAACAAAAGAAGGACAACAAATTAACATCCAAGTACAATGCTCCCTATAAGGTTTTGCAAAAAATTGGAAGTATGGATTACAAATTGGATTTGCCTCCGTCTTCACGTGAACATCCAAACTTCCATGCTTCCATGTTCCTTTCCCATAAAAGTTAATTGGTGGTAAGATCCCAGTCTAGTCTATTTTACCAGAGATTGATGAAGAAGGGAAATTGATACTAGAACTTGAAACAATCCTTATCACGAGGATCAAGCACTATGAAATAGAGCAATTACGAAGTACCTCATCAAGTGGAAGCAATTTCCAGTAGGAGAGGCAGCATGGGAAGATGAGTTCTTCAACATAAACATCCATAGTTAATCAAATGTTGAGGAAAACACTTGTTTGAAGGGGAGGGGCATGTTAATCCCTATATCTTGTGACATTTTATCTCTATTATTATATTAGTATTTTCTTTATTGGTCAAAATATGCCACATGGGAACTAACAGTGCTTTTGTATCAATTTCCTCACCTTTGGCCTTGAGGACAACATTGCTTCTGAAGGGGAAGGTCATGTTAGGGTCCTAACCTTATTTCCCTACTTTAGGCTACCTAGGAGTTAGTCAATTAATGTATGCAACCATCTTCCTTAAATAAGGCCCTTTAGATAGTAATATATAGTCGTTTAATGTAAAGGGTCCTCTTACCCAATTAAGGCCCACTGGGTAGTTAGTACTCATTATTGATTGGACCACAAGTAGTTAGGGTTTTGTTATTGAGAATCTATTTAAAGAGATAGGATGCTATGGAATGTTTTGTTGTGTATTGTTGTATTTGGAGCTTGTGGAAGGTTGCCCCACCTTACGAGGCAAGTGAACACTAAACATTGCTTTCTCTATTTAGATTTATCATAATACAAGGGTATATTTTATATAGTTCATCTTATTTGTCTATTGCATATAATTTTTAGCATTTAAACTCTTTGTATACCTAGTTTGTGTTCCAATATAGGGTAAAGGAACACTACAACACCATGTGTATTTTAAGACATCTGCCAACGACTCCTCATCATTGTGTTCATAATACAAGAGAGGATATGGAGGAAATGCATTGTTATCATGGTTTGGCTTCTCCATTCTCTTAGCAGTTTCTCCATGATTGGTCCACTCATTTAATGAAATATGGCTTTGCATAGGATTTGTATTGACATAGTAATGTTGGTTAAGGAGATATCTTCCAACAACTCTATTGAATTTCCCATTGCTTCGGTAATCCATGGGACTCTTCTTCATTGAAATGTATTCTAGTGGATCCCTTGAATGTAGGTATGATTTGAATGAATGGTATCATAAGGACAGAGCACTAGAAGGAAAACTCTTGGCAAATAAATTTCAAAATATGAATCACTTTAACCTAAAGGACCTCTAGCAACATTTCATATGGATTGTTGAATTGCTATAACTAGACATTACTTAGTAGATATTTAGCTTGTTTTTGTCTCTTGAGAAAACACTAACTGTGAAGGATAACTATGGTTTTTGTATTCATAAATTTTTCTACCATATTATGATTAAATGAAAATTTATGTGTTATAATATCATGGTATTGCTTGGTAAATTTTTGGATCTAAGTAGTAAATAATAGGGGTTGGATGGGAATACTATTACCCCCACCTAGAATTGATAAAATTTGTTGTTTTTTATTATTGATGTTTGAATCTCATATGTGTGGCTTGAGATGATTTAAGATGATATGAGTAGAAAATAATGATCAAGGGACAATATTATCACCTTAAGCAAAACTAAACAGATAAGAATTGTTATTTTTTATTGATGTTTTTATGTGTGATATTAGGGTTTAAATTATGAATCGATTTTGTTGACAATGGGAGGGGTCAATAATAGAATTGGTACATTGATAACTCATGGTAGATGAATTCCTAATGTCAATATTTATAACCAGTCATAAGTAATCCAACGGTTGAGATGATTGTCATCGCAAATAAGCCTAGAATATCCATTGAAGGTAGGAAATCTCAATGGAGAATGATCCAATGCAAGGGCACAATCATGAGGAACAACTTGGATTTGAGATGATCATTGAAGGTATTATCCTAGAATAAGCCAATGATCCAATGGAAGGGTTTGTTATGGAGACATAAAAAATATGCCTAGAAGAGCCATCGAAGGAAATATATCAAGGAAAGGTCCAATAATCTCTAATGGAAGGCGATCCAATGGTCAACATCAAATTGGATAAGACATCATAAACAAGGTTGGAAGAGCCATTGGAGGAAATAAGATAAAGAAATGTCAAAAAAAATCATGGAAGGTGATTAGATGGTTAGTGTTAGATTAGATAACACATTAGAAATAAGCCTATAAGAGTCATCACAAGAAATAAGATAAAGAAAGGTCCACAATTTTCTAATCGAAGGTGATTTGATGGTTAGCATTAGATTGGATATGAGATAAAATATAATCCTAGAAGAACCATCAAAGGAAATAGGACAAGGAAAAGTTCATTATTCCCAATTAAGGTTGATTCAATAATTAGATTCAGCTTGGATAAGATACAATACACAAGCATGGAAGATCCATCGAATAAAATAAGACAAGAAAATGTCAAATATTTTAGGATAGAAGGCGATATAATACTAATATACAATAGGGTAAATATTGAAAAATGACATTGGGAACAAGACTAGAATAAGCATCAGAGGAAATTGGACAAGGAAGGGTCCAATATCTCCTAATGGAATATGATCTAATGGTAAAAATTGACAAAATATTAGAGGTGACATTAGGAAAACTAGGACACCAAAGGACATAGGATTTCTCAATTCAAAGTGATATTATGCTAAAAAACAACTAGACTAAGATATTAGAAACAAGCTAAGAATAGAAATCGGAGAATGGGGATTAAAAAGGAACCAATATTTTCTAGGGGAAGTCAATTTGATGGCTAGATTTAGCCCAAGTAAGACAATATACACAAACCTTCATGAGAAACAAGCCTCGAAGAACTACCAGATAGAATGGGACAAGAGAATGCCAAAGAATCTCCAATGGAAGGTGGTCTAATTTAAGAGGTAAAAACATTAATTTATTTTTCATTTAAGGACAATAGGAAAAACGTCCTAAACACTCGATAATAACTTGATGACTGTGAGAAATCCATGAAACACTTGGGAAAATAGAAAAGGAAAAACAATGAAGTATATTTATAACTCTAAGATAAGGTGTGGTTTCCATTGAGAATAAAATCATCGAAAAGAAGGAATGATGAAAAAATAATCGATGAGGTAGATGCAAGGATTTTGATTCATAGAACCATTTTTTGATATGATGTGACTAATAGAGGAAGGTAATATCTACTTGTGTTCCTATAATCGAAGTAGTGATAGGTTGAAATGGATCCTCTGGTTACAAGACAATTAACCACATAAGAGGTACACTTTAGATATTGAGAAGACAACCATTGATATCATAGCTTACAAACTGCTAACCATGCTGATAAAGGGAAACAAAAACATCTCAATAAACTTTCTAGGAAAAATAAGTGATAGGTATTTATGAATATGGTACGTGAACCTATCCTAAAGGGGCTGGATCCATTGGTGAAGAACGAGGATATTTTCACTAGTGGGTAAGGTTCAATTCTCGCGAAGGCCTAGCTTGAAGCCATGGGATCACCTTGAGGTAGTGGCCGGATGTGCGGTTTCACCTAGAGAGATTGTATTAAATGATCGTGTGACCCATGCACACATAAGTGGATCAAATCCCACCCCCATGTCCTTCAATTTAAAAAGTAAAGTCTCACTAGCGCGATTGGTTTTTAGGGGTTTCATTTGTTAGGTGTCCTAGGGTTTGAAACTCCGTTGTAGGAGGAGGGGACACCTAAAAATATATCCATGCTAAGGGTTGGTGTGGCCTAGGATAGGTGTGATCCTCGAGTGATTTTGATGGATTAGATGCCCCTGAGTTGTGGTTTCCTAGAGCACAAGCTAGCCTCGCAAGTCACATACACTCTAGAAAAAAAAATGGTATGTGAACCAAGAAAGGATGAATTGATAAAAGAGAAGGGAGTGGAAAATCAACAAAGACAAGGAATCAAATTGGAGTAATAAAGCATAATAAAGCTAAGAGAGCATAAGAATATAATGAGATACTTATATATTTTTCATAATCATATAAAAAAGAGCAATAAGAATAGAAAGAGAACAATGACAAGAGTGAAGAAGTAACAAACGTAGTATACAAACTAAAAGATGGTGATTTCTAACACCTATAACCCAATATAGGATGAGAAGTTGTTTAGAGGTATCCTAGAAGAAAATTTCAAACAACTAGAGGATTCCATGCTATTTTCTAGAGTGTATTAGGTAGGATTCATCCCTAGGGAAAACATGATACCAAATTTGGTATATGTAGCAGCAAAATCCTATAATCCACAGGAAAAAATGATTTGGATCCCATGAATATAGGGACATAAAAAAGAAATTATAAGGGAGGTATTCAAGATTCCATAAGGTACATAACTATGCAGCGATAAGATGTTTGAAGAAAGGGCCAAAATATATTCAGTTTGGATCTAAGGCAAACTCAAAGTATGGGCATGGATGAACGAAAAAAAAAAAACATTATGCATCATTGAAGAGCTAAAGTTTGAACACTAGAAGTGTCATGTTTAACTACTCAGTAGAATTTTTGGTCATGACAATAACAATGTTTGGTAGAGGGAGTGTTAAACACCTACTATCCATCATCATTCAGGGATGAAAGTAGAATGAAACATGTCAAATCATCAAGTATGAACTCCACGAGCAGCTAATAAAGTTAAGGATGAAACCTATTCTAAATTTTATATGTATAGATATTGTGGTTACCATAAGCATTACTCATACCTTTGAAAGTGAGGAAAAACTTGAAAAATACCCGGTCATCAATTTCATACAAGTACACAAGAATGTGTGTCATGTCCCCAAATTTTTGCTATGAACCACTCTATTGGACTAGGGGATGCAATGGCCTACGTTACTTGGTAAGTTCATGATAAATTGTTAAAGTAGTGGCATGGGTCATGAATTTGTAATGTATGAGCTCCAATATTTATCATTAATGCAATATTAGTCAAAATGGGACAAGGAGGGTGCATAGGAGGAGTAAATTGGGCCCCACATGAGTTGCAACTCCCCCAAATCAAGCTAATCACATCCAAATTCGAATTCCAAGGTGCAAGAAGGTTCATGATAGAAGCAAATTCGAATCTATAACTCCCGGGGCTAAAAATAGCTAAGGGAAGGCGCACTTGAGGATAAGTAACTCCTAAAGGGAATCTATGACACTATGATAGCATCTATGACACCTTATGACAAGTTATGACATGTTTCAGGTCCTAAATTTAGCCAAGGAGGGCACTAGAGGATATGGTGGGCCCACATGAAGGTGTAACTTCCCCAAAATTGAACTATGCACATCTAATTCGAATTTACTAGTGAGATGAAGTAATATTGGGTCAAATAACATTAAATAAGTAATTTAAAGTGACTAAGGACCCATTATATCATGAAAATAATATTTTATTAATCATTTTATGATAGAATTCTAGAAGGAAGGGGAAGGGCCCAATGAATTCTATAAGAAGGATGCAAATCTATTGGGGAGGAGTTCTTGGACATTTTGATTTTGAATATGAGATATCTTGTGGATTTTCAATATTGGGAGATGTTTGCCTTGCAATTGTGAACTAGTTTCGGTGGTAAAAGATTCCACCCTAGCTAGTAGAGAGGAGGAGATCATCTAGATCTCTTCATGGTGCTTCATGGAAATTGATTGAGAGGAGAAATCACTTTCATATTTCTATACATATATTATTCCAGGTGTTTATGTTCATATACAGTAGTGGGGTCAAATTCTTGATGGTTTTTTCAAGTTCCAGTCAATAGTAGTGTGAAGTTGTGGAGTTTCGGGACCACGGTGTTTATATTGGTTTTTGCTAAAGGAGGGCGCACCTGTGGTCATCCAGATATCTTGGTGGTTGTTACAAAGGATGTATATCATCCATATTTCATGTAGGGTGCACTATAGGAGGTATATCTGAGAGTTGGGGTCGAAATATTGCTAATAGAGGACGCAACAGTGAAGGAAAAACACTCATTTGGATTCTGGAGCAGTAAATCTTCCTCTTTTCTCTATGGTTCTATTGTAGCCATTCCTTCTCCCTCTGTAGCAGATATTATTTTGTATTTCAATATTTTGTAGCATACATTGATGTAATATCTGTAAATGCCCCATTGTTAATCAAAATCACAGTGTTATTCCTCATATATTGTCCACTCTTCAAGCATTGGTCAAACTATGTGTAGATATGTAAATTTGTGTGTAGATCTATGAATGTATGGATGTGTAAACTTAATGAGTGGGTCTGATTCATTCATATGAGTCTCAAATATCTGTTATTAATCTAATTGGCTTGGCTCAAAGGTCTTTGGAATCTTTTGTGTCCATTTGGAAGCTTTATTATTGTGGGTGTTCTAAATATTGCACTGGGGTTTTGGGGGTCGAAAGTTACTTTCTAGTTCATCCATATCTAATTGTTTTTGGATTTTGAAACCTATCACATTGAATCGAGAGATTCATTTCCAGTAGGAAACACTTTTTATTTAACTAAAAAATGTTTCCGTATGCCTGAGATATGATCATTTTACCAGTGGTTCAATCTGTACAATTATGCTAACGTGCCCTCAATTATAAATGTTTGTGTAAAGTGTTCAAAGCTTCCATAAAGTTCTATGGAGTTTGTTAGAGGTTAGATTGGGCGTGTTTGGGAGAATTAGGGTTGAGTTGAATCTTTTTGGGAAATATTTCATTCTATTAGGAGTTGTTTGGAAAGAGTTGGAAACCCAATATTCGAGGTGCTCCTAGTTTCGAATCTAGTGGCTCTCTAGGGTTGCATCGGGGTTGATAACTCTAGTTTTGGATCAGGAACATTACAATGGTGGAATATCATACCTAATTGGAAATTTTATAGTGTTTTGATAGTATACGTCGTGGGTTGCACCATATTATTCATATTCCAGTAGAAATAATAAAGCCATTGTTTAGACAAAGTTAAAAATCAACATCATTTACATTGAAAAATTGGAGTTAATATTCCTAATATTTAATTGGAGATATTACAATATGGACCAAATACCTTCCTCGGTTCTATAGAGATATAGAGTATACCATTTTGAAATGGTTTCAGATGATAGAATGAAATTAAGTTGAGAGAACCCTAAGATTTAAGACCATGGTGTAGGTTAAGGATATAAACCATTGATGACTAGTTTGAAATGGTACAATACTCATATGTTAGAGTTTGTGGATCACATGACCACCCAACAAATTTTCCATGAGAAGTGATGTCACTCTCTTAATGTCATTTTTCTAGTGTTAACAATCAAATTAACACCCTTGAGAAGTGAAGGTTGGAAGCGCATTTTACCATTCCCTCCAACATGAAGACATAACTCAAGTATAATAAGCGACAATCCTCTCTTATTTGACCACTTTATGTCTTCCACAATTGGAATATTTGAGTGAAGACATGGGTAGCCTAAAGAGGCAAGATTCAATGATTGAATTACCCACTTCAAGTCCTAGATCTAGTCTCCACTAGCTTAAAGTGGAAAGAAATGCATGGCATATGCATTAATTGTGCCTGAAATTCTAGACTAATGACACAAAAGCCTGGAAAAACTATAGAAAGTGGGTTTTTGATGAAATAAATCAAAATTTGGGAAAAAGGTATTATCCCACATTGAAGTTTGATTCCTGAGTTCCCAATTCCCAATCTTATAAAAAGAGGCATTTGGGGCAATGTTAAATACAGAAAGTGAGAGCAAGGTTATGCTGTGGGATTGAAGGCAAAAGGATTTTATATTACAAAGTATTTTGGGAATCAAGGGCGTGGATGGTAGAGGAGTAGATCAAAGCAAGGGATAAGGATGGAATTTGCAAGAAAAGGCTGTCAGTATCATTCTCCTTTGAATAAATATGAATTAATTCAGTTTTCCCCACATTTTTGAATTCAAATTTTCCCTCCAAGTTGTTTGCAAATTCAAAATTGGTAGTTAGTTTCAAGATTTTTTCAAGTTATTGTTGGTAGAAGTAGAGGTAAGGATGCGTGGTAAGATACTGGTAATGGAGGCCTAAAGGCTTGCAAATCTCAAGCATCAAGGATATTCACCAATTGGAATGCTTCAAGAGGTAATTTCCTCCCTTCCCCCCTTCTCAAACTCATGAAAGTTGCTTTGATTCCTAGGAAAATAAGATAATTACATTCATTCGTTGTTAATTGAGCTTCACCAACTCATAGAAATGGGAGATATATCCATGGAATTCAATTGTATAATTATCTACTAACATATTGACAACCATACTGGGGACACTTGCGGTACCTAAGACAAACTTTGAAGCTTTTACTCCTTGGGAGGGCGATTGGTCTAGAACCAATACTTGTGCCTTTGGTGATTAAAGTTTATTGTAATTGTTTCCCATACCTTCGGTATTAGTAATTTTTTAGGCTTGATACCCCTCAGGAGCTACTAGTTTTGGAAATCCCTCTAATCCATCTTTTCACTAAACTTCCGTTCTTTGAGAAAGTAGTTTGCTTACTTGGTTTCATAGGACATTTTTTTAGTTGTGTGGACACTTTGATTTTTGTTGACTCTAGATTTCCTTTAGGATTGTTTGATTATATTTCTACCACAATAAACAAATCCTAGCACTGAAATTCAAAGTGTATACTCTCCCGATCCTCCCATCAAGGCGGCAACAAGGTGATTCACCAGAGTTTGAAGGCCCCACTACATCGTAGATGTGAATGCAAGAACCACATCATAGTGACTTGGAAACATAACTAATTTTAAAGTCAGTTAATGTTACTAGAGAAGAACATCAAACAAACCCTGATAATTCATTGTTACATCACAAACCGAATACAGACATAGGTGATAATCTTACTCTAGTTGAAATTGAGACATTATAAAATCACACAAATTCTCACATAAATCCACCTTTAACAAGTCATTCAAAACCAATTGTACTTACTATCCGTGAGTCACTCAATAATATTAACCCTCTTTTCAAAATTTGGAACAAAATTGAAAGCAAAACACTTGACCCTTTGTATTTGTAAGTAGTCCAAGGAACCGCATCAACACAACCACAAATGGCTGCAGGAGGCAACAATTCTTCCACCTAGGCCATGTTACCAATCCCAACAACTAACGTTCATGTCACTAGTATAAGTTAAACTAGCACTTCAATGTCGGTTGGTACAGTTGTGGTACAGTTCCAGGTCCTGATCCCGGAAGTACATCCACTTCGACTACAGGCATCCCTGCTGGTGGGTGTGCCTTACCAAACATGATTTTCCCATATGTTTTGGCTAACCAAGGTCAAAACACAGAAGGAGTCAATCAAAATCCTCTTGGTATACCCAATAACTGTCTAGGTTCTACTTTGGGGGGCAACCCTTTACCATAGAATCTTAATATTCCTGGAATAAATAATGGACCTTGGAACATGAATGCCAATTAGATTTATCCTCCATAGATGGGAGGGACTTCCCTATGGGTTCATCCTCTGACTTATCCTTGTACAATTCCTAGGGTAAATCCACCTATCAACCCCATTCTGTAATGTAGTGTGCACAGGTTTCAGGAAGTAACCAATCTTCTTGGGTCCCATCTCCGCAAGGGGGAAATCGACCTTGGAACACTAATCAAAGACAAGGAAACAATCAATGATGTGGTCAGGATCCAAGAAGTAACCAATCTTCTTGGGTCCCACCTCCACAAGGGTGTGATCCACCCATTAATTGTGTTCCACAATGGAATGGGAACTAGGAAGTAACCAATATTTCTGATCACAAACTCTGCAAGGGAGCAACATACCTTGGAATGATTTTAAATCCCAAGGACAACCGCCATGGTGTGATTAGGATCCAAGAAATAACCAATATTCTTGGGGCCCACCTCCGCAAGGGGGGAATCCACCCATTGTTCATGTTCGAGGAAGTACCCAATCTTCTTGGGGGAAGTCTCCACAAGGGGGAAACCCACCTTGGAATGATTGTCACACCCAAGGACCACATTAATGGAGTGGTCAGGTTCCAAGAAGTAACCAATATTTTTGGGTCCCACCTCCGCAAGGGGGAAATCCACCCATTATCCCCATTCTACAATGGAGTGGTCAGGTTCTAGGAAGTAACCAATATTTTTATAGCCAACCTTCAAGACCTACGTCCGATCCAGCTATGCCAACACATGGACCTCATGTCGATGGTATGATGGGTTCCATCAACCAACTTGAGCATATTACCCAACAAATGGGACAAATTTCTGTTCAGACTTCGCAACCTACAACTAGCTAGGAAATGTAGCAACATGCTAATCCTTTCCATACTTTTGAAATCCTTACAGTCCAATCCACAAACCTTATAGAGAAGAATCTAATAAATACAAGAGAGAAAAATTCTAACCCTAGGACGTGAGATGCACTAAACATGTATCAACGCGATGGGAAACAACAACCCGTCGATTTGACGCAACCCTTCCAACACCACCATCAGCAAATGGTTGCTACAACGTCAATACCTCCACCAGGGGAAAACTAGGAAAAATCCCCACAAGGGGGAAATATTCCCAATGTGAATGTCTTCATGTGTGATCATGTGGTGAACATTCAAACAATTTCTCATTCTTACAATGTCCCTCCTAGTACAACGGATCAATTAGCATCACAACCACATGGTTCTCTCTCCATTGAGAAACCATCCATAGTCATAGTACCACACCCCCCAAAGGTTTTCTACTTGGAACAATGCATAATCCTAATGCGCGATCTGCTCATAACTATAATATTGATGAGGACCTACCTCAAGCACCATGTTTCATTTCGGCCTTGGAGGTATTGCAATGTTTTCCTGCACAAATAAAGGCACTATTTTCTACAACCGGATTTGTTGATCCATCCGATGCGACTTCGATCACATTAGAATTAAACCAATCAACATGTAGTATCTCTTTTGAAGTTGCTTTTCAGATTAAAGTAACATCTCATGGCAAGAACATTTTTCGAACCATGTTTGATGAAGGGGCCTCGACTTGTGTCATGTTAGTAAAATGTTGGCAAGCATTAGGATCACCGACCTTAGTTCCATTCCATACTATGCTAAGGGAATTTGATGGACATCCATTCCCTCCTCATGGACTCATTTTGGCCTACCCTATTGGATGGGGTTGAAAAACAATCACAGTGGATGTTAAGGTAGTAGACGTGCTTATCGATTAGTACAATTTCTATTAGGACGCAGTTGGATACATGCAATGATGGCTATAATGTCTTCAATGTTCCGAGTGATATGGTTCCCTCATCGAGGGAATATCGTTGCAATCAACCAATTAGATTATTGCATGCCTAAAACTACTATCCAATTGAATGTTCCTTTCATTAGGGATGAACCAGAGGAGGCTCAAGACGTTGGGGTATGATTGTACGAAGATGCTTCCCTCATGGGAAATGTTATGATCTTGCCACCAATATTTACCCCACAAAATACTCAAGTTTTCACTATAACATCGAAGGTTTACTTTCCATTGATAGTTTTCTCTAAGTCCGCCACAACGAAAGGTTTCACTTCATCATAGGGGGCCTCAAAGGAGGACATCTTAGTCCAAAAAGGTGATGGAAAGTTACCCGATTCTATGGAACATGGTGAAACTGAGAGTAGCACACCCCTATCTAACGTAGAAGTTTCATACCAAGCTATTCAAATGGATTAGACAGATTCAGATCAAAGTCTTCCTGTGGAGGAGGAATATGATCCAGTTACTTGGCCCATTGGGGTTTTGAGTCTCCCAACTCACATGACTTCTTGGATGATATTTATCATCAGATGAAGTTATCCTTGAATTTAAAAACATTTGGTTGCACCCACCTAAGGACATCTTTTCTGGGGCCACTAGGAGCATACTTGGTTTAAATATACCCAAGTATAGGAGCATGCTTTGCACATTCCTCGATCTAATTAGGTATATTTGGAAGCATAGGTCTAGTGTATCCCTCTGTGAAGATGAATTTGAGCCTTTTGCAACCCAAAATTTCCCTGGGGTCGAACCTGTTGGAAATTGGTGGATCAACCCATCATATCTGTATTTTCCACCATTCCGATAGAAGAGCCTACCGAACATGGGACACTCTATTCAACACCCCCTTGCCATTTTGGTGTCAATGCTGAGCTATTATCATAGGCATGGGATCCTTTTCAGTGCCATCATGACTTGGAGTTTGAGACCGCATATTTCTCTTTCATACATTTATGACCATATCCTGATGAGCTCCCAATTTTGTGTCAATTTACATAAGCATGTGTTAAAATATCCACTTGAACATATGTTCCTATCACTTCAATGTGTATTGTTTATGTTGCATATTTTCCTTTGCAGCCACTTTTTGTTACATGATGCCTATAAACCATTGATTCTGTATAATTGACCCATACCCATGGAGGAAACACCCATACGAGTGTACATAAATAGCTGATCCCTTGTTTGCAATATGTATATTTTCCTTGGCTTTACCCATGCCCTTGAAAAATAGGCACACACCCTTGAGACACTCGTTTCCTCTAATGTACCATAGCATGCTTTATTCCTTTTTCAAGCTAATAAATGAAAAAGGTATTAAAAATTGGAAAATACAAGAATCCAAAAAAGGGGGATTATTGAATCATTTCATATTGCATCCTAAAGAGAATGGAAACAGTCAGTACTTGTCACCCTTAAACACAACACATATCCTTGCATCAGTTATAAGTACACCATCTACATTTTCCTTAGAAAATTGTACTAGTATTTTGAACAGATCTCCATCGATGGGTTATCCTTCTCATCGCATATGGAGATTTAGTTAATGCATATGGCATTGGCGGAATACATAAAGGTCGGTTACTCAAGTCCTATGCTCCCAAGTGTCACTATGCGTCGTGGTATGTGTTCAAGGGAAGTTAAAACGGTATCAGTCATTCCTCAAATATTCCTGACCAATCATGTCGGCCTTCATTGTGTCAGTATACAGTGTTGGATCTCATAGCTCTACCAAGTTATATCAAATTATTGATCTTTATTTCGTGTCAGTTGATGTGGGATACACTAATTCCCTTTTGCTGATGGATCTATTCCTATCGACACCAAATCATCATCTAGGAAATATATCTAGGAACCCCGGAGTACCTTGGTTCTTGCAGTCATTAGTGTTAGGTTTCCTCACAAATGACAGTGGGTATACATCAATGACCCATGATTATTTGATTCTACAAGTGCTAGTTTGTACTCAGTACCTTGGAGTCCATTAGCATTATCAGTGGGTCTCCTCGCATCTGTTAATGGTATATATCAATGACCGGTAATCAGATGGTGTTTTATTATGCTCAACATCATCTCATATATTCGCATGATATAAACTCGTACTATTGTCGGTTTGTATTGAATACCTTGGGAAAAATAGTTGTATCACTCATTAATGCACTGCCCAAGTTGCGCAAGATTAAATTGCCATGTCAAAGTACCATGAATATATCGCACTCATCAAAGTGAAAATTTGTATTTCTGAAAATTTACTTTTGACATGGATCCACTGTGTATTTTTCGTGGCCATGCTTGTTTACTACTGAGCCTGGGTATACCCACCTCAGGAAGATATTGTATATTTGAGAAATTGTCTTGTTTAACTTATAGGTGCTTTTCCAACTCTCGTTCCCATGGTCCTACTCCTTTTCCATCCTACCTAGATCACTAAAGGGTATAAGACTTGAATAGATAATGCATTTTGGCCCTCAACATCACTTTAGACCTCACACATTAGGTGACATCTGTTAACAATCAAATTAACACCCTTAAGAAGTGAAGATCGGAAGCACATTTTACCATTCGTCCGCAACATGAAGACAAAACTCAAGTAAAATAAGAGACAGTCCTCTCTTATCTAACTGCTACTTCCACAATTGGAATATTTGAGTGAAGACACGGGTAGCCTAAAGAGGCAAGATTCAAAGATTGAATTACCCATTTCAAGGCCTGGATCCAGTATCCACTAGCTGAAAGTGGAAAGAATTGTATGTCATATGCATTAATTTGTTGATGTATATGTAACTTTGGAATGTATTTCACATGTATATGTATATTGTATTCCTATAGAGATGGTATTATTCCTCTATAAGGAAGTGTCGTCATTTATATTGTAAGTGTCGTAACTTATACTTGATGGGTTATTAGACCACCTTATTTGGGGTCAGCCCTGTATAAGTCATGTGGGTCAAAGGGTTATTAGACCACCCTATTGGGGGTCGGCCATGTGGGTAAAAGGGTTATTAGACCACCCTATTGGGGGTCGGCCCACTCAGCATTATGTTATGTGGTTAAGTTTGAGCCTACATGAGTTAGGTAAAAAGGCAAGTCAAGTCAAGTATAAATAGAGTGCGGGAGGCACTCTATTTACACACTCACTTCTCACACATGCACTCAAGGAGGAGTGGCGCACTTATGGAGGAGGAGGATCTGCTTCTAGGTTATGGATATCTCTCTTGGTTGGTTGTATCATTGCTCTATCTATCTCTGAGGAAGTTATTGGGGTTTTTCACCTTTATGGTTTTCCCCAAGTAAATCTTTGTGTCTCTTGTGTGCTTGCATTATTGTCTCCATGATTGATATGCTGTAGATATGCTGTACATGTTGTTCTCTCAGTTAAGATCCTAGATCATATTGAATTAAATTCAGAAAATTTAACATGGTATCAGAGCTAGCCTGAAAGAAGGCATGATATGGCATGTATGACACTTGTTGCACTTACGATGCTAGGGCTTGATATAGCAAAAACCAGTCATCGTAGAACTTTCGCTATAAATCCGTTTTGGCGAAGTTTTCAGATCTAAAATTATTACAGGCCGAAGCTAAGATCTCCATGTATCTTGTGTCCAAAGGACAACCTCTAATTCGTTGTACTTTGTGATTTATGATCTGTACAATATAGGGTTTCTGCCTCTTCCAGATCTGAGTCAAAATCAGGTGACCTTGGGAAAAAGGTCATAACTTGGGCTAGGAAGCTCCAAATGGAATTTCGTGAAAAGTGACAGGTAGTACACAGACTGTACTATCTCAGAAAACGTTTTTAGAGACCGAAGTTGAACCAGTGACACGTGGCACTCTGTACAAGTGCGCTCTACTGTATTATCCCATAAACAGGTCATGTTGCGACATTTGGCATAACTCTCTCTCAGAGAGTCCAATTGAGATCAGACCTGTCAGGATGGAAAGGTAACAGGCCGAGATATCTCAGGAAACTTTTTCAGAAGCCGAAGTTAAAACAGTGACACGTGGAACGCCGTACAAGTTTGCTCTCTTGTTTTATCCCAAAACAGGTCACGTTGCGACATTTGGCATAACTCTCTCTCAGAGAATCCAAATGAGGTCAGACCTATCAGGATGGAAAGATAACAGGTCAAGCTATCTCAGAAAACTTTTTCAGACCCTGTGGATCAAAAATTTTAGAGTTACACCAGAAACAATCAGGTACATATTTCTGTCAAAACAGAATTATTTTTTGGTACCTTCATTCATGGCTTCCGGAATTTAGGGCTTTGGAGAAAGTTGGAATTTTTGTAATCGGAGACCACGGCTGAATGCTAATCATCAAAATAAAAATTTAGAGACCAAAATCAGAATTTTTGGTTGGGCAGAAGGCCGGGCTTGATCAGACCCTAGTTCGGGACTTTGATCAGGAAAGTGGAAAATTAGGGCTTCTGTAAAAATGGGAATTTTTGAAATCTGAGACCACGGCTGAAAGCTCCTCAGAAAAATAGAAGCTTAGAGCTTTGGATCAAACCTTTTGATCGGGAAAAAAAGTGGGATTCATCAAACCCCAGTTCAGAGTCACGTCCAGTGAATCCGGAAGTTTCAAAGGCAAAATTGAGGAGTGAAACTTTGCAGTTTTCAAATTATGAATATACCAATTTGATCAGCTCATCAAAGCGCATATTTCTATCCTTTCGGAAGTTTGAAATTCAAAGTTTGAATTATTGGGGTTTCTATGACAAACCCATATCCAGCTCCAGGTCCAGTTCTTGCACATCAAGTGGATTGGGTTAATCCTAGAAGAAGATGGATTGGTCACCTACATAGGTGAAGAAGTTCCTGTTTCAGAGGGAGATGAGGCTAAGGCCTTACATAAGAAGTTTACAAGCGATCTCGACAGGTATGAATCATCGAGGTATGTTTTGAGATTTGTTCATGATTAAGTTTATGGTATGTTTGTCTTCATGTTATTACGGTTAGTACAATTTAGATTTTAGATTTGTCGTATCACCTTAACAAAATTATGAATGCATGATGGAAAATATTCATTGATTAGGGTGTTGACACTTATGATTGTACTAATGCATTATGGTGTTGTGTGAGGTTTATGTTGTCTACTAACATGAAAGGTACACCAAGAAAGACAAATCATGTTCTGATCCAAGAACATATGACCATGATAACATGAGGACAAAGATTCATCCATTGTCATGGATCTCATAGAAGATCCATTTACGAGGTATGTATAACTTGGTTTTGTAATAGTTAACCTATGAGATATACAGGTTACTAGCACAAGTCATTGAAGAAGAACAAGAAGACATCATGTGAGTATGTTAGACATAAATAGCTAGCATGCTAATCCAGGTATGTTTTTCCTATATCAAGCTAGAATCCTACCTTGTGTTAGGATCTTATACTGTTGTGTTGTTGATAATGATTATTCATGAAGTCATAGGTTCGAATAATCATGATTGTATGCATATTATGTTTCTTACCATAATTGATGATATGACTAACCAAAAGAATCATGATGGTATAGGTTTGAATAATCACAGTTTTTATGCATTTTATATCTCTTATCTTGATTGATGATTCAACTAATCTGAAGAGTCATAGGTTTGAGTAATTACAGGTTTAGACATGTTATGTTTCTTATGATTTGACTAACCTTAAGAATTCTACATAAACCTTGAATGCTAATGCTTATTATTTTTTGTTTGAAATGATCATGACTATACATGCTTGAGATTATTGTTTTTTAATAGTATACTAATGAATGTATGATTTTATATGAGATCACAAGGATAACATAATCATGATACTAATAAGCATGCATAGGGACCAAGGATGAATATGAGTTCAAGAACAGGTAATCCAGGAAGCAAAGATCAAGAGGGAGTACACTCCAGTGGTTTATTCAAGGATGCAAATATTCAGAGGGAGTTGACCATCTCTCTACATTCCACATCAAAAGGTGTAGAAGAAGCTACTTCAGATTAGGACTCCAGTAGCTCCTGCAAGGAAGCGAAGACTCAGAGGGAGTCCACCCAACGAACAAACAAAAATAAGTATTTGAATTGTCATTTCTTAAATAATACTGTTCAATAATGTATATACTGATGTTCCTAGAATTAGGTTGTGTATTATGCATATTAGAATAATTGCATTGATGAACAGTATACTCCTAATATGCATGGGTAAGTGGCCTATGGCACTGTACAACATTCCATTGCTACTTATCTAGAATGAAACCTCTTTGCTGACATGTTGGGAGTTGTACACACTCTTAACAATGTTCTGGTAGAGATTGGAAGGCATCTAGAAAGTTACGGAATATGGATAAATGTTGTATTGAAGCATTGGCTAAGATAATTGCATGATTGTATGGCATATTTCTTTAGGTGTAAGAATTTGTTCTGAAAACTATGAGATGTTTTCTAATCATGCAATTTAACTTGTTGTGTAGGAAAGATCGTATGCCATCTCCTACAAAAGAAGAACTACAACATTTGTTCCAGCAACAAAGATATCTATTGAAGATATTGAAGATATTGAAGTTCCCAGGATCTGGGATGAAGAAATGAAATGCCATGATCCGTCGATCATGAAGAATGATGTTTGGGATGTAATCCCAAGACATGAAGGGAAGTTTGCTATGACTTCCAAATGGAACTATCAGATCAAGCATGTTGCAGATGGCAGCATTGAGAAATATAAAAGTGATGAAATAGAAGATACACCAGATGGATTCAAGACAACTTCCTTGAATGGTGTAGTTGAAGAAGAAGTGTATGTAGAGCAGCCACTTGGTTCTGAGACACATGATAGGAAATCATATATGTGCAGAACTTGGTATGGTGAAGATAGATTGATTGCCGACACGCAGCGGAAGCTTACTACCCAGTTCGAGATGAAGAACTTGGGGATGATGCACTATTTGTTTTTTGGCATGGAGGTGTGACAGAGTGCAGATAGAATCTTCCTTGGACAAGGGAAGTATGCAGTAGAGATCCCAAAGAGGTTCGGGATGATGGATTGCAAGGCCATGGCCACACCTATGGCATCAAATCTGAAGCTTCTATGTGATGCTTCATCTGAGCCGATTGATGTCTCTATGTATCGCCAGATGATTGGGTCCTTGATGTACCTGACGAACACGAGACCAGACATTTGCTTTGCCGTGAACACATTGAGCCAATTCCTGACGGATCCGAGGAGTGTTCACCTGGTTGCTGTAAAGCATATTCTGAGGTACCTGAAGGGTACATTGGATTATGGGCTCGGGTATGAGGCGAATCAAAAGTTTAACCTGCAGGGTTATGTTGATTCAGATTGGGCTGGCAGTGCTGCAGACAAGAAGAGCACATATGGGTGCTGCTTCAGTATGGGATCAGGTGTGATCTCTTGGTTTAGCAGGAAGCAATCCTGCGTAGCACTGAGTACAGCTGAGGCAGAGTATGTTGCAGCCTGTTCAGCTAGTTGTGAGGCAGTATGGCTACGGAAGCTACTGTCTGAGTTATTTGATCTCCCGTTGGAGCCTACTGGCATCTTCTGTGATAACCAGAGTTGTGTGAAGCTGTCTGAGAACCCAGTGTTTCATGACAGGTCGAAACACATAGAGATCAAATATCACTATATCAGGGATATGGTGCAGAGAGGAGCTGTGAAGCTCCTGTATGTTGCGACGGACGAGCAGATTGCAGATGTGCTGACGAAGCCACTAGCCAGAGTGAAGTTCGAGTACTTCAGAGAGAGGCTTGGAATTCTTCAGATCGAGGACACTTCGAGGAAGAAGTGATGGACACATTTGCTGAAGACATTCCAAGCATGTTGGAAGGAGGATCCTTCACATGGCTGTGGATGTAAGCGCTGGATGATGAGCATCAGGATGATGTTCTAGTTTCTGCTTGGATATGATCAGTTGGATCATTTTTATGTATGTATATACGCATCATGTGGATGATGGATATGATCAGTTGGATCATTTTTATGTATGTATGTATGCATCATGTGGATGCTGGATATGATCAGTTGGATCATTTTTATGTATGTATGTATGCATCATGTGGATGCTGGATATGATCAGGAGGATCATGTATGATGATATGTATCAGGTGGATACATTGTATGATCAGGTGGTTCATGTATGGTGATATGTATCATGTATTTGTATCAGGTGGATACATTGTATGATCAGGAGGATCATGTATGATGATATGTATCAGGTAGATACTTGGTATGCATCAGGTAGATGCATTGATGATCAGGAGGATCATGTATGATGATATGTATCATGTATTTGTATCAAGTGGATACATTGATGATCAGGAGGGTCATGTATGATGATATGCATCAGGTAGATGCATTGATGATCAGGTAGATCATGCAGCAGGACGTTGCAGTGATGATGATCAGGATGATCATGGATGGTGAGCTTCAGGATGTTGCTCCAGATGACATGCAGCAGGACGTTGCAATGATGATGATCAGGATGATCATGAGTACATCAGGATGATGTATGGTGAGTATCAGGTTGATACTCTGTGGCCGTGGATCAGGTTGTGCAGATGAGCATGTTTGGGAGATCCTATAGGTCGGAGTTGTGTACCCGTAACAGCCTGGGATGCTCTTTCGAGACATTGCTCTGGGAGGACATGTAATTTGTGCCCTGGGAGATCTCAGGTCAGAGTTGTGTACCCGTAACATCCTGAGATGCTCTTGCGAGGTTTTGTCCTATGGCATGTAATTTGGGCCCTGGGAGATTTCAAGTCGGAGTTGTGTACCCGTAACATCCTGAGATGCTCTTTCGAGGTTTTTCCATGACCACATGTAATAGCGCCCTGGGAGATTTCAGGTCGGAGTTGTGTACCCGTAACATCCTGAGATGCTCTTGCGAGGTTTTGTGGTGGACCACATGTAATTTGTGCCCTGGGAGATTTCAGGTCGGAGTTGTGTACCCGTAACATCCTGAGATGCTCTTTCGAGGTTTTGTGGTGGGGTCACATGTAATAGCGCCCTGGGAGATCCTACAGGTCGGAGTTGTGTACCCGTAACATCCTGGGATGCTCTTTCGAGGTTTTGTGACGCACGTAATAAGTCCTGAGGATTCCACAGTATGGCCAGTGATGACGAAGACCTGCAGGTGGTGGGCCTACATCCAGTATGAAAAAGGACTGGCTCTGTAGAACTTCCTATGACGAGTAGATTCAGAGATTGATTGAGATAGCAGCAGCAATGACGATGATGATGACTCGATGATGATTATCCAGTGACGATGATCCAGAGAAGATGACTTGTGCTGAGAAATACCTTCCTAGTTAAGAGGGAGTGTTGATGTATATGTAACTTCGGAATGTATTTCACATGTATATGTATATTGTATTCCTATAGAGATGGTATTATTCCTCTATAAGGAAGTGTCGTCATTTATATTGTAAGTGTCGTAACTTATACTTGATGGGTTATTAGACCACCTTATTTGGGGTCGACCTTGTATAAGTCATGTGGGTCAAAGGGTTATTAGACCACCCTATTGGGGGTCGGCCCACTCAGCATTATGTTATGTGGTTAAGTTCGAGCCTACATGAGTTAGGTAAAAAGGCAAGTCAAGTCAAGTATAAATAGAGTGCGGGAGGCACTCTATTTACACACTCACTTCTCACACATGCACTCAAGGAGGAGTGGCGCACTTATGGAGGAGGAGGATCTGCTTCTAGGTTATGGCTATCTCTCTTGGGTTGTTGTATCATTGCTCTATCTATCTCTGAGGAAGTTATTGGGGTTTTTCACCTTTATGGTTTTCCCCAAGTAAATCTTTGTGTCTCTTGTGTGCTTGCATTATTGTCTCCATGATTGATATGCTGTAGATATGCTGTACATGTTGTTCTCTCAGTTAAGATCCTAGATCATATTGAAGTAAATTCAGAAAATTTAACATAATTGTGCCTAAAATTATGGACGGATGACACAAAAGCCTGAAAAAACTATAGAAAGTGGTTTTTTGAAGAAATAAATCAAATTTTGGGGAAAAGGTATCATCCCACGTTGAATTTTGATTCCTGATTTCCCAATTCCCAATGTTATAAAAAGAGGCATTTGGGGCAATGTAAAACACAGAAAGTGAGAGCAAGGTTATGCTGTGGGATTTAAGGAAAAAGGCTTTTCTACTACAAAGTCTTTTGGGCATCAAGGGGATGGATGCTAGAGGAGTGGATCAAATCAAGGGAGAAGGATGGCATCTACAAGAGAAGGTTGTAAGTATCATTCTCCTTTGAATCAATATGAAGTAATTCAGTTTTCCCCCCATTTTTGAATTCAAATTTTCCCTCCAAGTTGTTTGCAAATTCAAAATTGGTAGTTAGTTTCAAGATTTTTTCAAGTTATTGTTGGTAGAAGTAGAGGTAAGAATGCATGGTAGGCTACTAGTAATGGAGGACTAAAGGCTTGCAAAGCTCAAGCATCACGGATCTTCACCAATTGGCATGCTTCAAGAGGTAATTCCCTCCCTTCCCCTCTTCTCAAACTCATGAAAACTTCTTTGTTTCTTAGGAAAATGAGATAACTACATTCATTCTTTGTCAATTGAGCTTCACCAAATCATAACAATGGGAGAGATATCCATGGCATTTTGCAACAGAATTCTCTACTAGTAGAGAGAGTAATGTAGATAGGTCATAATAATAAATAAGTACTTTTCAGACAAAAACCGCAAAGGTACATCATAGAAGCCACCAAAGGTACGGGAAGGAGAGTATTTAAAAAAAACAATAGAGTAGCTAGCTGTATATGTTAGGAGATGAAGCCAATATCCAGATCTCCAATATTCTTCTTATAGAGATATTGGCTAGGCCCACACGCTGCTCGTATGTGCCAAGTACGCAATGGGGGTCAAAGGGGGGGTGTGGGGGTAAAGCACACAAGGAAAAAATTTCTAGACCCTTCTAGTGTATTTTGGTTCCTTCTGGAACCCTCCGATGTATTGTATATTAAAAGGGGAGTGACCCCCAGCATTGTAACATAAGAGATGTAGAAGAATCATTGTAATCTTTTTGTCAAGTAATAAGAAAATATCGAAGCCACCATTATGTCATTGTTTTACTTATGTACATTAAGGTTTCCATATAAATATGAGTTCTATTGTTATTATTGTTTGTGTATGTTTTCATATTTTTCTAACATCTGGTATCATATCCTGGAAAACTTGTAGGCATAAGGTTTTCTACGAGTGCAAGCTGCAACAATGGAAGGAGGTTTAACCAAATTCAAGATTGAGAAGTTTGATTGCAAGAATTTTTCCCTATGGAAGATGAAGGTGGAGAATTTGTTGGTTCAGAATGACTAATCCCTAGCCTTTAAAGGGGTTACAAAAAAACCAATCATCATAACATATGAGGACTAGATAATTCTCGACAGAAAGGCAACTTCTACAATTAATCTTTTCCTAATAAACTCTATTTTGTTCAATGTTGCTGAAGAAAAGACTGTAGAATCCCTTTGGGAGAAACTTTTGAAGTTGTATGAGACTAAATTGGAAACAAATAAGGTTTTCATGAAAAAATAACTTTATCATCTAAGGATGAAGGAGGGTTCAACTATGGCAGATCATCTAAACGATTTTAATACCCTAATCAGCAAACCTCCCTCGATTGGTGTAAAGATGGAGGATGAGGATGGAGCTATCATTTTACTATGTTCCCTCCTAGATACCTGGGATCATATTGTAGTGACCATCACCAAGAACTCTAAAATTTGATGATGTGGTAGTTTCTTTGTTGGGAGAAGAGTTGAGGCAAAAATATTCTTTTGATCCGTCTACCATTAAATCCCAATATTTGAGAGGGAGATTTATTGAAATGGGTCAACAAGGTAGATCACAGTCTAAATCCAATTCCAAAGGACACAAGAAAGGGAAGTATTGGAATTGTGGGAAACCAGGGAACTCGAGGGAGGATTGTTGGTATTTGAAAAAGAAAAGAAGGATGAAAAGCCAAATCAAACTTCAGCTGAAGCTAGTACAATAGATTTAGAAGAGACAACAACAAGTGAGGCTTTTTGTGTCATAAATAGTAGATCTCTATTATATGCTTGGGTTTTGGACTCAAGTGCATATTTCCACATGTCTCCACATAGAGATTGTTTTGTCACATATAATCCGTATAGTGGTGGAATGGTCTACTTGGAAGAATCATCCTTCATAAATTGTGGGAAGAGGGGACATTAGGATCAATATGGACAATGGCATAGAAAGGAAGTTGTGTGATCTATGACATGTACTAGGGATATGGAAGAAGTTTCTCTCAATTAAGATGATGGATAAGTTGGGGTATTCTTACCAAAGGATCCCTCGTGGTAGTAAAAGGAGAATCTTTTGGGACCCTATATTGTTTGTGTGGTGATACAGTAACAATTCATGTAGCAGTAGCAAACTCTATAAATGTTATAGATGTAGTGATGTTGTGGCATCAACAACTTGGACACATGAGTGAAAAAGGTTGAAAACTATGCATGATCGAGGTATGCTTTATGGGATTAAGTCTAGGGATTTAGACTTGTGTGAGCATTGTATTTTTGGTAAACATAAGATATTTTGGTTTACTACAAGCTATGGTAAAAGTTATAACCTTTTGCAACTTTTTCATTATGATATATTTGGACCAATCCCCACTCAGTCTATAAATGGTGCAATATATTTTCTAACTTTTATAGATGATTATTCTAGAAGAGTGTGGGTGTGGTTTTTGAAAAATAAGTCAAAAGCCTTCAAGAAAATTAAAGAGTACAAGGAATGAGTCGAGAAAAGTTTGGAAAGTCTATTTTATGTCTTAGATCTAATAATGGAGTATAATATTGCTCCAAGGAATTTAATAAATTTTGTATGTGGGAAGGAATTAAGCACCACAATACTGCTTCATATACACCACAACAACATGGTGTGGCTGAGCGGATGAATCACACAATCATGGAACATGCAAGAATCATGCTCAACACATCTAGGTTGGAGAATGGATTCTAGGAAGAGGCTATTAATACAATTGTGTATATGATTAACAAATTACTACAATTGCATTAGATGGAAATATTCCAAAGGAGGTTTGGTGTGGGAAGCTAGTTGATTATTCTCATTTGCATATTTTTGGTTGTGATGCATTTTCCCATATGCCTAAACAAAAGAGGTCCAAGATTGACCCAAATTCAAGGAAATATGTTTTTCTCGATTATGATATATAGTAAAGGGGTATAGATTGTGGGATCTTACTAACCACAAGATAATCGTTAGACATAATGTTATTTTTAATGAAAAATCCATGCAAAGGAAGGAGATACAACAGTCACCTGAGATTGTACCAATTGAAGTAGAAATGAGTGAAGACGAAAATGAAGCTTTTTATTAGCATCAAGTGCAATTATTTCAGCATCCACAACTCAGAAGATCTACATGTCCCAAGAGATGTCCAAAAATGTATTCTCGTGATTTCCAGTCTTCTTTTGCTTCGGTAACTGATGATAGTGACCTAGTTCATTTCAAGAAGCTAGAGAATCTGAGAATGTAGATAAATGGAGGAAATCCATGGATGGATAAATGAAAGAATTAAACAAGAATCAAACATGGGAACTTATGGATATCCCACCAAGAATAAAAGTTGTTGGAAATAAGTGGGTGTATAAAGTAAAGAAGAATAATGATGGGTTGTTGGAAAATTATAAAGCTCACTTGGTAGAAAAAGGATATGTGCAGAAGCTAGGTGTATATTTTAATGAAATATTCTCTCTTTTTGTGAAGATTACTATTGTAAGGGTTTTACTTGCACTTGTAGTAGAACATGATTTAGAGTTGGAACAACCAGATGTAAAAATTGTTTTCCTGCATGGTGATCTTTATGAAGAAATTTATATGGGTCAACCCGAGGGATATAATGAAAGAGGAAAATAGAATTTGGTTTGCATGCTCAAGAAATATCTGTATGGATTGAAACAAGCTCTAAGGTTGTGGTACATAAAATTTTAAACCTTCGTGAAGAACCAAGATTTTAGTAGAAGTAAAGTTGTTCATTGTGCATATTATAAGAGGTTTCAAGATGTAAGTTTTATTATATTGTTGTTGTATGTTGATGATATGTTAGTTGCAAGCCCCATCATGAATAAATTCATTGATATCAAGGCTCAATTGGCTAGGACATTTGAAATGAAGGATTTAGCAACAACAAATAAAATTCTAGAGATGAAGATGTACGGGGACAAAACGGGTAGGAAGACCTAGTTAAGTCAAAAGTCATATATAAAAAATGTTCTATAGCACTTCAATATGCATAATGCAAAACCAATTAGCACTTCACTTCCTTCACACTTCAAGTTGTATTTCAAACAGTTTCCTAGCATAGAAGAAAAGAAGACAATCATGTCTCGTGTACCCTATTCATCAATAACAAGGAGCCTCATTTTCTCCATGGTGAGCACCAAGCTAGATATTGCTTAAGCAGTAGGATTTGTTAGCCGGTTCTTGGAAAATATTGGTAGGGAGCATTGGAATTCTATGAAGAGGATACTCAGATATTTAAGGGAGACTTTAGACATTACTATTTTCTATAGATCAACGGATTTACAAATTTAATGTCTTGCTAATTTTGATTTTGGTGGAGACATAGATGGGGTTGAAAGATTACTACAAGATATATTTTCACTCTTGTTGGTGGAGCTATAAGCTGAACGTAGAAGTTTCATCCAATGATGTCTTTAGAAACCACTGAAGCAGAATATGTGGTAGCAATTGAGGCTAATAAAGAGGCAATATGGCAAGAGCAACTGATGAATGAATTCAAGATGATACAAGGAAATATCACTTTGCACTATGATAGTCAAAGTGTTATTCACTTAGACTTGAAGAATCCAAAATTTCATGATCACATGAATCATATTTATATTAAGTACCATTTCATAAGAAAAGTGGTGGAAGAAGGTAAGATATTTTTGGATAAAATTGATAGTGACAAGAATAATACAAATATCCTTATGAAGTTGGTCAGGACAGAGAAGTTTGAATGGTGAAAAACATCTCTAGGATTGTTGAAAATGTGACAAAGGAAACATTGGGAAATGGCATGTGGATAGAAAACATTGGCAAGGAAATTCCTGTATATTGAATTCAAGTGGGAGAATGTTAAGAGATGAAGCCAATATCTAGGTATCCAATATTCTTCATGTAGATCTATCGACTAGGTATATGCATTGTGTGTATGCATCGGGCATGCAAGGGGAGGTTAGAGGGGAGTGTGGGGGTGAGCCCCCTCTCTCTGAAGGTTCAGGGGTAGATCCCCCAAGGTGAAAATGATATACCCTTATAATGTATTTCGGTTCCTTCTAGCACCCTCGTATGTATTGTATAAAAGGGAAATGATTGCTTAGCATTAGGTGAAAATTATAGACCCTTCTAGTGTATTTCAGTTCCTTCTGGAACCTTCATATGTATTTTATAAAAGGGAAATGACCCCTTATCATTGTAACATAATAGAGATAGAAAAAACATTGTAATTTTTTCCCAGTCATAATGTGGTAATAATACAAGATTGAAGCTTCCATTTCCCCGTGGTTTTACCTATGTACAACAAGGTTTCCACATAAATCTCATGTTCTATTGTTATTGTTGTTTGCTTTTGGTTTTATATTTTTATAACAATACAAGCTTATCAACTTGACCCTAATTTAACTATATATAGGCTAGGATAATAAGACCCTACAAGTGTATTTACAAAGAAGTGATTGAAGGGAAATTTCAACTAGAGAATACAATCATACTTAAATAAAGAATTTAGAATTATACCAAGGTCAAGAAAGCAAGGGTTAGTAAGGAATATTTTATAACTCTTTGATGATGAAATCCAAACATCAATATCAAAAGGACTCAATGGGGAGGATGAAGGAGGATTTTTCTATGATATACAAAGAAAATAATAGTTGGACATGGAAAAAGGAAGCCTATAAATACTTTAATGAAATTTGTATCCATAAGTATAAAAATGAGAATAGAAAGACCAATGGAATGAATAAATGATTTGGGATGTGAATGAATATATTGCAACACTAAAGTAGAGAACCTTGATAAGGGAGCCACTAAGTTTACAAAGGGAGAAGAAGAGGAAGATATTCATAGAAATGGTCAAACAAACCTAGTCACCATTGCTAAGAAAGGAAAAAGGAGATTGGATTTAGGTAGATGTAGATCACATAAATAAGGAGTTAGCATCCAAGACAGATCCAAAAACAAGATACCAGGGAAATATTGAAGAAGGAGCCTTAGGTCAAGGTAAAAGGAAACCAAACTAGTCAAGAAAGAGGAAGGTAGAAATAAAGCAATGACAAAATCTAAAGGAAGAACTAGTACACTCCATAAAGATATTGGGAAAGGACTTAGTACAAGGTAAGGATAAATAACTAATGACAACACTAAAAGAGATATCAACTGATGAAATAAACAAAATGTTAAAACAACATGAAGGACCAAACCCCAATTATATTTTCTATAAAGACATGAAATGCAAGAGATGAACAAATATATAACAGGCCTAGAAAAGAAAAATGAAAACTAATCCAAGATTAAAATTTTGAGAAAGAGAAGAAACCAATTCCAACACCCACTCTATAGTTAGGAATAGATCAAGGATATAGAGCATAAAAATAAGGAACAAGAACAACAGGAGAAAGGCGTGTAAAGGGAATAAGAAGAAGCAAAGAGCGGAAATGAGGAGGCAACATGAGTGATAAATTTTCAAAAGAATAAGCATAAAATAGTAGATAAAGAAGACAAAGAAGTAGAAAGCACAAGAATAGAAGGAAAAATAAATAAATATAAAAGCACTCCAGAGCATTGGATAATTGAAAAGATATAAGCCAAGAAGTATAGTAGAAGAACAAAAAGAAAATGACAATGGAAACTATTTCAATGAAAAAGGCATAAGCACTAATCAAGAAGCCCAAGAGAAGAATAAGAATGGAAAAGAGAAGAAGAAAGCATAATAGAGGCATAAAAAAATAAACAAGAAGAAAATAAGAGAGAAGAAAGGAAGAAACAAGAAGGAAACAATAAATAAGAGGAAACAAGGAAAAGATAAGAAGAAAGGAAAACAAGAACTCAAAGGAGGAATAACAAAAATGAAGATAAGAGGAAATAATTAGATAGAAATAAGAAACAACAGGAATGCACTAAGGTGTGAGATGAAGCAACAAGAGTAGAAAGCAGTTAGGCCCTTGCAATAGACGAACAAGAAGTCAACCAACTAACCAAAACCTATGGATAGAGTTATATGTAGTATTTCAACCCTTGTCAGAGAGAATATTGGATCTAGAGCCAAACAGTAGAACAATGGATGTTATTAGGAAAAAGAAGAAAACAAATAAAAAATATGCAATATAAAGCCAATAGGAACCAAGTCAACATGTAGACTACACTCGTCATATAAGAAAGGAAAGAAAAAATATTGGGAGATATAATAACTACATAGCTATTCTATGAAAAAACCACATAAATTAGGAAGACAACAATTGTAGTCCCAAAGGTCTCAAATAAACCTAGAATTATAATGCAATCATTAGATTACATAATACATGAGGTATAATCTCATATCTCAAGGGAGGAAAATTTACAGTTTGGGCAAGTAGGACATAAGATGATGACAAAAAAATTAGGGATATGTAGAAGTAAAAAAAATCCAAAGAAGAGGAAACACAAGCTCTACAAGAAAGACTAACAATGTTAGAGTAGATATCAAAATATATTTTCCCTGCAAGAGAAATTTCAAGAGGCAAATACATAGAATGAAGCCATCTATTTAAGACTAAAGATTTCAACAAAAAAATCCACTCGGAAGGAATAAGAAAAATGGAAAAATAAGCAACATGAAGAAAGCACAACAAACAGGAATCACAAGTTATGAAACTCCATAGCGCAATGCATAAAATCTAAAAGAATGAGCGCACCTATAAATATATAGTAGTAAAAATGAAAAATACAAGGAAAGAGTTGGAAAAGGAACTTCACACACTATTAGAGCTGAGTAAGAGCCTAATGTAATTTAATGTTAAACATTATAAGGAAGAGGATTTTGAGGTGGGAATATTCAAAATAGAATCAAGAATTGCATAGTTGGCATCTCTACAGGATCAATTACTACATATAGAAGGACATAAATGTAGGGAAATCCAAGTGCTTGTAGAGTCTCAAGATGAAATGGGTGTGAAGTTGTTTAGGAAAATAAAGGATTTGACCACCTGGAAGAGCATGTAGACTTGGAAAAAGTAATAATAACAACATTATATATTTGAATAGATTCAAGGTTAACAATATAGATTGGGGGAATAGTTCATAAATAATATTAATGGACAAACTATCGACCATATGACAGGCTCATACGAATTTACTATATTCCCTTAGGACACTAAATCAATTCGAAAAATATCTCGCATGTTGACCAGCTCCTCCTCCCCCATGATTATAACCAAGAGCCCCACCTCCCAAATAATCCTCCTCTCGGATAAAGGATTTATATGATGTCATATACTTAGACCAGGGAGTTCATCCCTATTATTCTTTAGTCAATTTTTTTACTTTTTCCTCCATAATTATGCCATAGATAGGGGATCATGGCATAATGGCATGCCTCTTTAAGTTATGAGTAGATTGGATCTTAAATGCACCCATTCTTATAAAGAATTACTAGCTTTGGATACAATAATGATAAAAACTATTACGTATATCAAGGATTTATCCATTGAATTTAACGAATCTCTTGATGTGAGCATGTCGATACATGTAATCATAGCTAAAAATCATGAGGTATATGGTATTCTTTTAAGGAGATAATGGTCCAAAAAGGATAAATAAGGTTGTTAGGTTGTTACTTCATGGAGGGATTCCACTTTAACTTCCCTTATAAAGGAGGGCACAAGTTACCATTAAGAGAGAAACCAAGTACCAAAACCAAGTTCTACTTGCCTCTTTCAATACTAAGCATGTCTTTATAAGACACAAGAATGGGTATGCACATTGTTTTATCTAAAGAATATCTTTAGGTTCCTTTTATTAAGTAGGAGGAATTTGTTTGGAGCATGTACTTTGATGTTGGAAATTCCAAGCAAGGCATTGATGCTGAAGTCTTTCCATGTGATTCAAAAGGGAGGGACATTCCTTTTAATTTTCATTGAAGTTCCCAACACTAATAACATGGTTGAATATGAAGCATTAGTTCAAGACCTCTAAAATTATTTAGAGTTAGGAATTCACCATTTATTATTTAGTGGGAATTCAAAACTAGTTGTGAACCAGGTTAGAGAGAACAATGTGATCCATAGCCCCTACCAAAAGGCTAGGGAACTCATTGAGAAGTTATGATCTTTCATAGCCATACATAGGGCCTCAAACCATGTAGCAAATCATTTTTCCCTTGTTGGATCATGTTTTACATAAGATTCTGTAAGATCCATAGATGATATCAAAGTACAAATGCTCCATTGACTCACACTACCTAATAATGTTGACGTTTGTCAAGTCTTCAATTCTTACATACAATTTGTCGATTCCTTCCAAAAATGGGAGAATTTTAAGGCTTGCATATCATCCATGATGTGGAAAAGGAAATTGAGGATATCATCCAATTGAAAACTAATAAAGTACCCTCTAGATTCTTCATGTTGGAATCCATGTTTATTTCCAAATATGATTCCATCTCTACACCTAATATCAACAATTCATTAGTTAAGAAGATGCAAGAAACCACTCATATTAACCTGGGATAAAAATAAGATCTAAGTTGGGTTTATGTAGGTTCACATTTTTCTACAAGTGAGATTGCTAAGTTCACTAAACTCTTGTTAAGTTTGTTTTATGCATGGCCTTATGAAGGCCTCAAAGTCTTTGATAAGGAACAAATCATTCATTCCATGTGTACAATTTCTTATTCAAATTATTTTAGGTAGAAACAAAGGAATAAGAATCTGGCCTTAGAGATGACCACTAGAGGTGAACTAGATAAGATGGAAGTTAAGGGAGTCAATATATATCATGTATGGTACATGTAAGGGGTTTCTAACAGAGTTCTGGTTAGGAAAAAAATGGGAATATGTTGTTATGTGTTGATCTTCTACAATGAATAAGGTGTCCTTTAAACACAACTATCATGTCCCACCCATGGAGGATATCATCCAACAAGTTTTTAGAGCCCAAATCACATCCATGTTATATGGATTCTCAATGTATAACTAGATAACCCTCAAACTCTCTAATAGTCACAAACTACCCTCACTACTTGTTGGGGCACATATGCTTACCAAAAGATGCATTTCAATTTGATTAATGCCAAATGTATTTTTTAGCATGCCATGGCAATCACTTTCAAGAGTTTGATTGGAAAAATCATCATAGTCTATTTTGATAACCTCACTATGTTTTCCAAAGAACAAGGAAACCACTTTGACCACCTTAGACAAGTATTTCTTAGATGTTGCAAGGTTGATCTATATTTGAAAACTTAGAATACCATCTATTTGGTGTTACCAAAAAAAAACTCTTGGGTCACATTGTGTCTCAAGCTGTGTCAAAGTTGACCCTACAAGGGTGGTAGCAAATAAAGGATCGCCTTTAGTACAAATTGTTGGGATATTCCTATACTCCATCCTAGTCCTACCAACATTATCCATTTTTTCATTTTCATTCATGCATGCATTTTTCATGCAGTCATGATTTTGCATGCATCCCAGTCATCAGTCCCAGCACCTAGCCCTCAGTTAGCTAGCCTCGGGAGCTTCTTTCAGATCAATTTTATCCCTCATAGTGCTTAGTGCGCCCTTCTTCCTTGATTTAAGGAAGCCACTTCTGAAAGGAGCCCTCTCTCACCTACCACTCAGTTGCACTTCATTTAGTTGAGTTATCCTTAGATCTTTCCTTGATTTAAGGCTAGATTGACTCTCAACTGACAATATCACTCCGATGGACCTCCAGTGAGACTAGACTGCCTATTCTAACTCCAGTTAGCTCCTCATGTGCCCTCCACTGAGCCTCCTTCATTCAGTTAGTGCCTCCATGTGCCAGTTACACCTACCACACTCAGTTAGACTCAGTTTGACATCTGGTTGACAGTTACTTGTGCATTGATGACTCCACTAATGATGATCAAGACTTCTAGTTGTGCTTTGATGACACTCCATTGATTTGATGATCACTCCATGAAGGTTAATTCGAATTGCCACCTTGGCATTCGAATCCTCTCACCATTTATTATTTATTTGTCCATATTTTGATTAATGAATTAGTGTGTGATGTTATTCTGCTTCTATCCGAGTTCTACTGTATCATAATTATGTTGCTCCTTTACACTCTTCTTCTATTTTCCTACTTAATCTTAATCTTTCTTGTGAGGTATACATTAGCTCTTAGATATGTTGTGAGGATTTTCACATGGTATTAGAGCATGTTGAGAGTATAGTCTATCTCCATTCCTGAGGTTTTTTTGCAGGTTATTATCAAGATTTCGAGTGCAGCAATTTCTGCACTTTTGCAGCAATAGCAGTTGCAGACATTTTCTATTCTTTTTGTAGGTCTTTTGAAACAGCTTCCATGAATTCGGAAGAAATTACTCCTCTTTCTCCATTCAACTATGATGAATGGAAACCACAGATGATAACACATTTGAAGAGACATGGTCTCTTTGATTATTGTTTTGAAAGAGAGTTTGAATCCTCTGAAGAAGAGAATGACTGGTTAAATGAAGGTGAAAGAGCCTCTATAGCCATGATGTTTGCTATGTCTCGATGCATGGTACACCACTTATTTTCTGTTGAATCTCCAAAAGAGCTATGGGCCCATCTGGATGAAAGATTTGGCAAACAGAATGAAGGTATTGGTCCAAACCATTTCGAGAGCAATCCCACTGTTGCATTCGCCCTCCTTGATGATCTCTCTGATAATGAATCAGTATCAAACATATATCATATTGAAGTTGTCCACAAAGAAGAAGAACTTGCAGATTCTACACTCATGCTCCAAATTTCTTCTATTTCGAATTATGTGCCAGCTCACACTCTAGAAACTGCAGAGGTTCTTAAATCCTCTCTTACACAAGAGTATATTGGTTTGCATCATGATCTATTGAATGTTTCGGAGGTCAAATCAGCAATTGGAGGTAATGCATTCGCTCTCCTTGATCACTCACCTCTTATGTACTACTATATGATAATTTGTACATGCTCTCGGAATTTTATTGAAGATGTAGGGCATTGCCATTCGCTTGGGATAATTTCTCATGCATATCATGGTTTTGATCTCACCTCTAATGGTTCAAAGGAGAGCTCAAGAAACCATTCTTCAAGTCTTGGATCTGATCTAGATTCAAAGCATTCACTATCATGTGGTGGTTCTTTTGGGCATAATCTCACCTATGATGGTTCGAAGGAGAAAACAAAAGACTATCTACACATTCATGGATTTGATCCTACCTCAGCTGATTCGAATCACAAATTCCAAGATCATCCTCATATTTTTGGATTTGTTCTCATCACATTCGATCTGAAGAGCAAGTACAAGCACATGGTTTTTGAGAATGATCCACTTCTTCCCAAGAAGAAGACACCTCCAGACATATAACCAAGCATCACACCTGCTTGAGTTTGGAGCATTTATTTTGGTGTGCCCTATAGTCTATTTTGAGGGGGGGATATTTTTCCCATGAGGTTTTCCCCATTTCCTCGGTTTATTGACTGTTATTATTATTCATTGTATTGGGTGAACCTTTGGTCTTAGTTACCAAGGCCTAGGATGGATTAAGGGGGGGTGTTGGGATATTCCTATACTCCATCCTAATCCTACCAGCATTATCCATTTTTGCATTTTCAGTCATGCATGCATTTTGCATGCAGTCATGATTTTGCATGCATCCCAGTCATCAGTCCCAGTACCTAGCCCTCAGTTAGCTAGCCCTGGGAGCTTCTTTCAGATCATTTTTAGCCCTCCTAGTGCTTAGTGCACCCTTCTTCCTTGATTTAAGGAAGCCACTTGTGAAAGGCGCCCTCCCTCAACTACCACTCAGTTGCACTTCAGTTAGTTGATTTATCTTTAGATATTTCCTTGATTTAAGGATAGATTGACTCTCAACTGACTGTATCACTCTGATGGACCTCTAGTGAGACTAGACTACCTATTCTGACTCCAGTTAGCTCCTCATGCGCCCTCCACTAAACCTCCTTCATTCAGTTAGTGCCTCCATGTGCCAGTTACACCTACCACACTTAGTTAGACTCAATTTGACATTTGGTTGACAGTTACTTGTGCATTGATGACTCCACTGATGATGATCAGGACTTCTAGTTGTGCTTTGATGACACTCCCATTGATCTGATGATCACTCCATGAAGGCTAATTCGAATTGCCACCTTGGCATTCGAATCCTCTCACCATTGTATTATTTATTTGTCCATATTGTGATTAATGAATTAGTGTGTGATGTTATTCTGCTTCTATCCGAGTTCTACTATATCATAATTATGTTGCTCCTTTACACTCTTCTTCTATTTTCCTGCTTAATCTTAATCTTTCTTGTGAGGTATACATCAACTCTTAGATCTGCTGTGAGGATTTTCACACAAATAAGGATATGTACTCATGAGACAGTTCATTCGTTATTTCACCTAAATTGTCAAACCTTAAAATTCGCTAATGAAGAAGGATCTTAAGTTCAAATTGGACTCTCGAACGTGTTAGGATTTCAAGTACATCAAACTAGTGATTGCTTTTTCACCTCTATTAATTAGAGGAAATCATTTCTACAATTTTAAAAATAATTAGGCCAATCAATTTCATAAGCTAGAATTTGAAGACACATCAAGTGAACTATTCTCAACTAGAAAAACATAGTTGTTCATTATATAAATCCTTGGACCTGTTTTGAATTTATTCTCAAGGCCACATGAATCAAATTTTTATATCAATTGTTTCTCTTAGTCACTGCACTAAACCAAACTGAACTACATAGCAAATGATCCAAATGGGTCTTGCACGTGCAATAATATGGCCTAGATATTAAATGGACACAAACTATAAAGCTAATTGGGTTGGTTAAATTTCTAACTAAATTCCATACCTTTTTCATAACTAAATCATGTTTGGTAGAAGACTTAATTGCTGACAAAGACATGGCTAACAAAACTTGCTTGGAAACACAAACTTGTTATAATCCCATCATTTATATTTTAAACATTGGTGTGTGTCCATTGAGCATGGATACAAAATCAAGTGAACGCTTTGCTTACAAGTTGTCTAGTATATCTCACAAAACCAAATATTTTATAGAAGATGCCTTAATGGGGTTTTGTATCATTGTCTTAGTCTTGACCAAGTCCAAATGACACTTGAACAATGTCATTCTAGGATTTTTAGAGGTTACTTTTTAACCAAAAATACAAGCAAAGTCTTACATGTATATTACTATTGGCGTTCCCTCCACTAAGATGACAATCTATTGCTTTGAAACTGTGAAGCGGCTCACTAATTCTTCACTAGAAAGTAGAAGTTAGCAAATATGCCCCTAAATCCCATTGAAGTGAAAGATGGAGTATGGACTTCATTCCACCAATATATTCACCTTATAATGCTAACCATACTTTTATTCTTACTACTACTAACTATTTCACAAAGTGGCCAGAAGTAGCACACTTTGAGGAACACAAGAAAGCATACGTGGTAGAATTCATTGAACTCAACATCCTATCTCTCTTCAGAACCCCTTCTAATATCATGATTTATAATGGATCAACTTTCAAGTCTAATGTTATGCTTCACCTTGGACTCACTTATGGCATCCAAACGTTTAGCTCCTCCACATATTACCCCTAGGGTAATGGATTGGTTGAATCAACCAATAAAAATCTAATTTAGATCTTTAAAAGAGTAGTCAAATACGTTAATAGAAAATATCAACATAATAAATTAAACTTTTCTTTATGGTGGATTGAATTACACCTAATATGGTTATGGGCCAAAGTTCTTGCACTCTAGTGTACAAAACCCCGACTATTCTTCCTTGGGGCTCGCTATTGCAAATTCTAGCCTTGAGGCTCGCTATTGCTAAGGAAAAATATTATTTTTATCCTTTACAAATCCATTTAGATATCTTAGTTGAACTATAAGAGGTTAGAAAACATGCATTCCAACACCTCCAAAAGAAATAAGACATTGTCAAAAGATCATTTGGTCAAACCGCTACACTAGTCAATTACAAGATAGGAGATGATATCTTGCTCTAGGGAAAGGCACATGAATCCCCATCCAAACATAGCATGATTTTTATTAATTATGGTAGGGTCCATATACGGTCTACAAGGTTTTAGAAACAAATGCATTCAAACTAAAAACTATAAGTGCCAAATGTCTCTAGTTTCTAGTGAATTGTCACCAAATTAAGTTCTTTTACACTTGGGAAACCTTGCTCTTGCTTGTAAATATGTCACCTCAATATTTGTTTAATTCTTATATATTATTTGATTTCCCTTGTTTAGGTTTCTTTATTTCAGTGTTGGTTGCAGTCCTCATTTATTTCACTCTCAGTTTTGGCCAGTTTTCTTACTTTTGCATCAAGTTCCCGTTCAAATATTTTATATTCCTTAGAAGGTAATAATGTCTTTGTATTATGTCAGAAGATATCCACAATCTTATGTAAAAGAGTAATACATTATATCACATATTCATTATGGTAAAATATACTCTTGATATTCATTATTATATAAAGAGATGTTATTATGGAGAATTATATTATCCCACATGTAATATGTGAGAGTAATTCCTCCTCATCTCTTGGTATATAATAGAATCAAGGGAGTCTCTCACATTCATTCATTTCGTGAATCATCCATTCATCCAGTGTGGATCATCCATTGTGGATCATTAACATGATCTTTCTATATTGTATTGGGGTTATTGGCATTGCTCTCTTGTAAGCTTGAGGGAGATATTATGGAGATAATAGAAGACTACCTTCCTATGGATGTAGCCCAATTGGGTGAACCACGTATATTTGGTGTACTCTTTTCTCTTGTTCTCTTTATGTTCTTATTTACTACGATATGTTATTGTTTGCATAGATAGGTAAGCTAGTTTAGTTAGATCCATATCTCTGACATGGTATCAGAGCTTGTTGCTATGATCTAGCACCTTCTATTTCTTTCAAACAATATTTTATCATTTGGGCATTGATTATTTCTTGTAGATTTTCTTTCTATCTGGTAGCCATTAGGATTCTCTTCAGATCTGGGCATATTTCTACAATTTTTTATTTTTAACCCTAACCTTGTTGTGTAGATTTTTGCAGAAATTTTTCAAGGGTTTCTTGATGTTGTTTTTGTAGATCTATATGATTTTTCGATTCTCCTCAAGGAGATCTATCTTTTGGTTGTCAAAACGACAATTTTCGTCCAAGTTTGGTAGACTTTGTGCAATTTTCTGTCTTCAGCAGATTCAACACTGTTTTCGGCCTTATACCGGACATCCACGACTGTTCCTGTGCTAAACTCGCGCATGCTTCGGCAGACCCGCGACTTCACAGTACAGAGACCCGCGCATAGTCACGACTCCTCTACACCACAACCCGTGCACCTGCGACTGACTCTACTATCAACCTGAGCATACCCGTGACTTTTGTTGAGCAGAACCCATGCTTATCAGTGTATGTATGTAGGTTTCCTGTTGGTAGACCCACGCATGACCATAACTCGGTCAATTTTTACTAGAATTATTATGATAACCTGTTTTTGGAACTGGAAAAGCTATTCTGTATCTACTTTTGTAAACATAACAAAATTCTGGGCAAGTCTGGGCACTCAATGAAAAGGGTTGTAAGTAAACGTTTCTCTTTCCTTTACTGTTTTTCTAACTGTGTTTTTTGCAGATTCAGATCAGTACGGTAAAGTATTTAAGTTTTCTGTTATTCATTTTTTGCATTTAGGTTTTGCTTCTAATCATGTTTATTAAGAGATTATTTCTTGTTCTTGATATATATTTGTCTCACCTTTCTATATGGAAACATTGGCATCTTTTAAGGGCATGGATCTCTAGTATTTTTTCATGATGATAGCTATAAACCATCTAATGTTTAATATGTGAACAAGACGCTTACTAACTAATTTGTTCTTTTTTGTTTAATCATGTTGATTTCTAATCATGCCATGTTTATAAAAGCAATTTTATAAGAACAATCTCATATGTGTTATCTTGTGATCATTATTTGCTTTATTTATATGTTATTGCTGACCTTTGTGTGAAAGCAATTTCATTGTTCTATAAGTAATATCTTTATGATCATTATATGCTCTTGCTAATTAATTTCTTGAGTAAAGTCAATTTTTGAATCTATGTGATATCATAATTTTTTGGCTTGTCATAAATTCTTTAATTGGGATATAGTTTCTTTCTCATGTATTGCACAGATTGTATCTAGTTCCTGTGCTATTTATCTCTCACATTCCTATACTGAAGCATTGACATGTGTTTTTTGTCTCTAACATTCCTATATGGAAGCATTGACATTTCCAGGGCATCTCATCTCTTGCATATTTACATAGTGTTAACAAGAAATGAACCCATGACTAAGACCATTAGTGACTTGTCATTTCATAATTTATTTTAAGTGATATCATGAGTTGATCATAATTTGCTATATGTTGATCATATTAAACTTTTTGATTTATATACCTCATGTCATGTTTATTTCGATCATCTTTTACTCAATATTTATATGGCTTTGAGCAATCTTATAATCTTGAAATATTTATCATGAGCACCTTGTTCTTGTTGCAATGGGATTTCTATTCTTATGATTGCAGAGGTTATCTTGTTCCTACTTGTCTCTAACATTCCTATATGGAAGCATTGACATTTTCAGGGCATTCATCTCTTGCATATTTACATCATACTAACAAGAAATACACCCATGCTTCAGATTAGTTGGTTGGTGACAAAATTTTCATATATTTAAGTGAAATCTTGGGCTCACTATTTATATGTTGTGGCTGACACTTAATGTGTAAAAGTAACTTCATTTTCCTTAATGAGCAAGTTAATCTTTTATTTGATCATATTATGTTGCCATCTTTTTATATGATGTTTGCTTACCTTTGGTGTGTAAGCATTTTCATTTATGTATGAGCACCTTTATTTTATGATCTTTATATGCTTTAATCTTGGAAGTTCTTGTGCAGATCAGTTTTCTATTTAGGCTTTCACCTTATTCCAGAAATATTGAAGCACCATCTTGTACGGTTGAAGTCACGAGGTTCATCTATATGATATCATTTTCGATGTGTAGACCATTTGGGTCTTGTTCCTTCGATGTTTGAGGTCTTCTATAGATATTTCTATTGCACCTTGATTGGAGGAATGTCTGCTATCTACATGCGTATTGGCCATCTGGGTATTTTTGTACACTATTGTGGTGTTCTTAGCCACATGTTCTGTTGTATCAGCCGTAAGAATGTATCTGTACACTGGCGTGGATGTTATATCATAATTCTTCAGCTATCATTTATGGTTGTGATGGTTCTTGTGGTGATCTAGGCATCTTGTGGATATAGTAGCCATAAAGGATTCTCTTTAGATCTGGGCACCTTGCTATTGGATTGCGTCACATGTTCTCGGCATCTATTGGATCTAGTAGCCATAAAGGCTTCTCTTTAGATCTGGGCATCTTGTTGTTGGTATTTCATTGTATAGCTTGGTTCGTGTGCAATTTCATGATTCAGGGGGAAGCGATTGTTCTTCATCAAATTCCATCAGCCGAAGTGTTTTCCTTTTTTACAGCCTTGGTTCTCCTGGAAGTTGTCATTAAGGGGGAGCAGTAATGACTCCTTCCTTCCTTTTTTAGTGGGATTTTCTCCCAGCCATTATTAAGGGGGAGTGTTGGAATATTTTATATTCCTTGGAAGGTAATAATTTCTTTGTATTATGTTGGAAAATATCCGCAATCTTATGTAAAAGAGTAATACATTATATCCCATATTCATTATAGTAAAATATATTCTTGATATTCATTATTATATAAAGAGATGTTATTATGGAGAATTATACTATCCCACATGTAATATGTGAGAGTAATTCCTCCTCATCTCTTGGTATATAATAGAGTAAAGGGAGTCTCTCGCATTCATTCATTTTGTGAATCGTCCATTCATCCAGTATCATCCATTCATCCAGTGTGGATCATACATTGTGGATCATTAACATGATATTTCTATATTGTATTGGGGTTATTCGAATTTCTCTCTTGTAAGCTTGAGGGAGATATTCTTGAGATAATAGAATACTACCTTCCCGTGGACGTAGCCCAATTGGGTGAACCACGTATATCTGGTGTACTCTTTCTCTTGTTCTCTTTTTGTTCTTATTTACTATGATATGTTATTGTTTGCATAGATAGGTAAGCTAGTTTAGTTAGATCCATATCTTTGACAGTTCCCACCTACCTATTGTAGCATAAAATGCTTGATTCATCGGCTCCAACTCAAATATATGTTTTGTTATCACTCCAGGAAGCTCTCCTAGGTTGTATTTCAGAGATGATTGGTAACTTAAACTTGTCTTGAAAGAAGGGGTTTATTTTGGATCAAGTTGGATGATAGGAATCAAAATTTGCACTCTCACAACATGCATGAGGACACTCAGACAGACAAGGCTTTGACTACGGTTGTTCAGAGGGTTGATTAAAATAAGGGGTGTGAATCCCGGTTGCTTTAGCAGACTCATACACAACAGAACGTATATAAATGTCTAAACACAACAAAATTACAGCATATATGTTCAAACCTTTAACACCATGACAGGATAACAACTATCTAGCAATTAAAGTGAACATACAGGAAATAAATCATTCACAGCAAGCACAGAAACACGAGAAGAAATAATCTGACAGCCGATAATGAAAGAAGCTTGTATTATCTAGAAAGTCACAGGAGTCTGAGAATACAAAGTCGATTAGTCTCTCCAAAGTCGAACCTCTACTCTACTTCAGTCCTTGGCTTTATAACCATTACAAAGTTTTTTCAGATCCCAAAAAGATGGATCGAATATACTAAAAATAACCACTGAAAATAGTAAATGAAATATGTAACAGTGTGTCATGATCAAAGTAACTGATCTTTGTTGGTGAACCTATGCTTGATAGTTGAGACGAGCATCGTGGATCTGGGGGCAGGTGTGAAAATGTTATTCTGTAAAAACCTATAGGGGTGATTTCCAAAAATAGGCAGGAATATTTTGCTGTCGAATCTACCAGCTCTCTCAGTCTGCGAACAGAGGCGATCGTGGTGCACTTGAACGCTTGTCAGTCCTCTGGAAAACATCTTCAAGATGTTAGGAACCATACCAAAGGGGTTTGATGCCCGTTGACATACCTACGCGTTTATTTTAGTTTTCGGTAGCTAACAAAACTGGGCTTTAAAGGTGACAAGTAACCGAAATCCTAACGTTCGGTGATTAATGAATCAGAGTAACGCTTCGCCTAAACCACCGAAGCGCTTGAGGGTGCTGGAAAACCTTATTTCTTTTCGGTATCCGGGAGGATGTCACCTGCACACAATAAACTACCAAAACAGGATTCGACAGCTAATGAACAGTTCCGGTGTTCTCCCAAGCTACCGAAAACCATGCATGATCCATCCTGCAAAAATGGCAAAACTGTGTTCCTATCCTCTTGTTACCTGGATTTTTCTTCCTCCTGGGCCGAGGACGGAGGATTGGCAAGGTCGATCGCAGCTGCAACTAAGGTATCCATTTTCGAAAGTACCATGAGCTGGGGACTCTGATCTTCTCCCTTACCTTCCAGAACTTCGACCTTCCTCCTCAATCTGATATTTTCCCTGATAAGCCTAATGTTTCTGCCCCTCATCTTGCCATGTTTCTTGGTGAATCCATGAAAAGATACGTAAATCTCGTTATACCTCTCTGTCAGCCTTTCATTCTTCTCTTTAATGACCCTCTAAAGTAACTCGCGTTCATAAGCATGCTGGAGGAGCTAGTTGATTTTCTGTGAATCTGAAATCTTTGCATTTTGGATTGGTTCTTCGGCCACCTACTGACTTTGTTCCTCCATGAGTGTAGGGGAGGATAAATTCATACATCCAAAACCTTGCTCTTCCATAGAGGTAAATGGAGGCAACTTTACATCATCATTCTCCTGCTCCATCAGGGTTGGGGTTGCTTCCTGGGGTACCTGTTCTTTTTTCACCTCCTCAAATTCTGCTCCAGCTCCCTGCAACTCCTCCTCCTCTTCAGAATCAGTGTAAGTGAGGTTTAAAAGATTTGTGCTTCTCGAGGGAGTCTCCTCTAAAAACACCCCCTCATCCTTAGCCTTGTCATCTAATTTCAGCTTCCTGTTGGTTTTCTTCGTCGGTGGAGCTGAGGAGAGGGGTTTGACTGGATTTGGGGGAAGAGCCCTCCTTCTTCGTTTTCCACTTTTGGGATTTGAGGGTTTCCTTCCATCTTCTGGCTGTAATTCTATTTTGAGCCCACTCCAGAAGAGAAAGAAGGTCCATTTCATGCCTTTCCTCTGCAGTAACTCAGATACTAAGAGTTTAATCAGACCATGGTGGAACAATCTCCTTGCAATTTTGGAGGGCTGAGCCTTTACTTGATGAGCCATTTTGGTGAGGCTCTTGTGGAGGTAGAAAGGGAGGTTTAAAGGGCTCTTTCCCGTGAAATGGTCTAGTAGTCTAAAATGATAAAAGAGCACCCTGTTATACCTGCCCTCACAGGTTATATAGACCAGGATAGAATTCAATAGAAGTTGCCAGTTATCCTCCAGGTATTCCATAGGGATGTCCTTCTTCCAAACCAGGTTCCCGTGCTCTGATTTCAGGTATGACCAAAACTCAAAATCCTTCTTGGCAGTGGTCTTGAACCATCTCTCCCCGGTCATTGGGAATTTTGTCACTTGGGCTATGAGGGCCTCGTCCACCCTGAACTCTTCCTTGCCTATTGCTTCCTTTTCTCCATCATATGTGAGTGCAAAAGCTTCGGCCACCTGTTGATGAGAGCCCTGAAGCTTCTTACAAAAGTTATAGCAGCCGACGTTCTTAAAAAACTAACATACCTCGGGGTGTGCCTCAAGGTAACAGATGTCACTCAATTCTTTTCTCAGGACCGCTCCACCCCCTTTCGACATCAGTAACCTGCTTGCTGGCGCTGCTGTTCGAACTTGGACTGAGGGAGCGATGGGAAACAGGAGGAAAATGGACTCAATTGAAGTGGAGAGGGCAAAAACAGGAAGTTCGTGTGGCCTTTCGGGAGCTAACTCCGAGGGTATGAAAAGGTGGGCAATCATGAGGGTGAAAATATGATTACGGAGACACGATTGCACCAGTGGAATGAAATTTGAGAAATGTTGTTATGTGGATGGGAAATGAAATCCGACTGGTCTGAGTTAAGGCGGTGGCATCTGGCCTTCCCTCGGAGTAAACTATAATTTCATTGAAATGACCCTTTCGGTGGCTAAACCATGATGAGCTCCCTGAATCATGACCCCGATGATCGATTTGACGTGTCCGTCGATTGACGTAACTCCTCTTTCGGCGGCCGATAACCCACCTTCAAAACTGTTGTGTCGTCGGAAAACGATTTTCGCCACTGCCCATTTTGCTTTCGGTGGCTGAAGCTAACCCATCCCACTTGATGGCAAGCTGTGGAAAGTATGTCTGGTTTCGGTGGCTAATGAACACCGTTGTATTCGCCCAAACCCCCGAAACGGCTTCGTGGATTGCAGGCATAACTTTGCCTTTCGGCGACTATGGAAGATTTCGAACCTGCCCCTCGAGCTGCAGAAAGCGCCTAATATTTCGATGGCTAATGAATACCGTCATGCTCTCCCAATCCACCGAAAACTGCCCCTCCGCTTTAAGCTGTAACTTTTCCCTTTCGGTGGTTGGGATGTTCTGTTTCTCACATCGTAAACTGCCGAAAACCGGGCTTTCAGTAGCTAATGAGCCAATACCAGGCCTGCCTAAGCCACTGAAACATGAAACTTTTCCTTCGGAAGGAGAACCGGCGTAAAAGTATCAATTCAGATTCTGTTATCTTCTTAGATCTAATGGACTAGAACTCAGACACGTACAGACAAGACTCAAAACTAAAAGACTTCCTATCTTCTAGATGACATGACTAGTCTATGTTTATTTAGGAGATAACATGTTTTTCAACATATTATCCTATTGTATCATTAACATGGACCATGCAGTCAGCAATCAACACATCCTATACAGCATTATTAGGATTTATTGGCATTTTACGTATTTTCCTCCTTCATGAGACCAGCCTAGGCAAAAATATCCACCATACAAGGATAATGATTCATTGCCAAGGTGAAGAGATTAATATTGACTTGTGGAATCAAATAATTTCTTGCATTCATCCACTAAAATTGCATGTAATTATTCAAGAACTTGAGGTCCTTATTACTCTTCATATTGAGTCCTCTATTGATGGCATCAAGTACTCTTATTTGGAGGGTTCTAGAAAGATTTTAGAAAGTTCCCAACAAATGTGGATTCAATATGACAAGTCCTCCCTAATTTTTCCAAATAATAACTTTGAATGCATGTAAAAAGATAGTGGTACATATGGATCAAGTGATTATCAATAATGGCATGGCTCTCACTCCCTTGACGATAATGTCTTCAAGAGATGATCATAAGACCTTTATTGAAATGCTACATATGGGCAATCCTAATACTAAGAGTAGGGAAATTGTAGTTCCCTCCCTCTCTGCTATTTTTCTCAATGGGCATTGTTTTGTGAGTATAGTCAAATCATCTAATTGACTCCATTGTTAAAGAGGGTGTAATTAAGGTAGGAGTTGTGTCTAGGTTCTTTGTTTGAATTCTGGAAGCTCAAATGGTGGTTATTGAAGGTAGTATGATTCCCAATTCTAGTCCTAATACTATTTTCATTGCTATCTCTATGGGCCACTATAAAAGGTAGGGTCTTGGTTGGTTCCATCAATGGGGTTCAAGGTTTTCTCTTATGTCCATTGTATTAGTTAACGAATAGACCAAGATTAGTTGTCTTTACCTACAAGCCAATATATACAAACCAGTGGTGGGATCATATATAGAAGGATAGACCAAACAATTGTGTCCCCCCCTACGTGTGTGTTAATTAAATGATAGTGAATGGAGGGAACGTTATTATTTGGGAATAACATAGCCTAGGGTATAGCATAAGCTTCATCCTTGTAGAGATTCTCTAATTGATTAATGTATAGAGACTACATTTTGAAAATGCATAACCCGTAATCAACCCATTTGTAACCTAAGTTTGATTTTTGGTATTAAGATGAAATTGGTGACAATCCTTTAATGCCCCTCACCAAAAGTGTTGTTAAAACTAGCATCGGTAATGGGCCTTGATGGACCATCACTAAAGGCACTTATATTGATGGTAATTTTGGGACCATTTCCATAAGTGGCCAATGTATGCTAGGCGGAGTAGCTCTTATGTTGGTAGGTACTAGTCTGTTTAGTGAGCTCTATTTGTGGTCATTTGTGGAGCAAAATGGCTATAAGGTGTGTGTGTATCTAGCTTTTATTCCCTTTCTCTCCGTTACTAGCCAATTTACTGGATGATATAAAATAGGGATCGTAGTAGGAGAAGTGGATTTTATTATTGACTTCTTTAAAATGGGGGAGGCAATTGTGGCTTTAATTGTTTACTTCTTTATCCCATTATTTATTTATTTAGTGAATCATAACTTCCTTTATTATTTTAGACACATTATTTTTTAAGGTTGGTGAGAGGATATTATTATTTATTAGATTTTGTTTCTTGTTGTTGATCTCCTTGTATTTATGAGTCTATTATATTCATATTAACAACCGTAAAAAAGAAAGTGGGAGAATGACTAGATACTATGGTCTTTCTTTCATAAGTTATGTTCTCAATCCCCACAATTGCCTTCATTGAATATGTTAAATAATTTTGTATCATTTTAATGAGAAAAATAATACTTAATAATAATAAAATGAAATGTATTCTGACAATAATCGAAATCATGCTTAGTTGTTCAATGTCATAGTGAAATTTGATATATGTTGATAGCTTAGTTGCAGGATTCTTAATGATATATGGAAGGTCATAACCATGTTTTAGTTTCCAACTAAACTATAGCTAACCTACAAATCATCACTTATCTTATTTGTGAAACAATTAGTCATTTAAGAGATATCATGTTCAAGATTAGGCCAATGCTTTGTAATTTAAATTTTTTGCTTCATTTGGAAGTGTGAATTCATAAGTGTCTTCCAATTCCTTCAAGTATATTTTTTGAATGGGATATGGAGTTCATCAATCCAACCTAGTAAAATAACGAGACAATAAAGGGAAGCAACATTTCATGTTGCACCATACCACCAAGAACCCATAGATCATTTAACAACATGACATGGTTTCCTGAAGGTGCTAGAATATTCTTCAAAACTCATGCTCAAACACAATGGTCAAAATGCATGACCAAGAATTCTACTTGGCATCAAAGCATCAACACAATGTTAATTCCAGTGATGAGTATGTACAAAGAATAATTGATGTCTTGTAGGCTATCGATTTGGTAAAATGTTTGGCCTTTGATGTAGAAACACATGCATGAAGGGGAGTTTGAACATAATGGCACAAAGTGTGGCTTCGTAAATGTTTTAAGGATGAATAAAATCATGAGTAACACTTAATATTTTTCCATAATTCTTGGGAGAGTAGAAATTATATATTGAGTGATCTAAATCATTCATTCTTATATAGTGGCCAATAGTACTAATGTTTTGGACATTGAATGTTTAATAGTGATGGTGATGCACTGTCATAAGGATGTTGATTTATGATCAAGAATTGTCAATCCTTATTTGTAACATGTGAGTGAATATGTTCCATTGATCGTTATATATGTGGATGACTTGATTATCATTAGAAATGGTTAATATTTCATTTTTTTATTGAAGGCTACGTAGAAAGATACATTTGAGATTATCAACTTAATTTGTTCCATTTCTTCATCGGCATCAAAGTTAGGTAATTGGACATTGTATATTCACCTATCATCCTAAGCATTTGCTTAATATCTTGAAGATGTTCAAAATAGGAGAGTGCAAGACCTACTCTACTATGTATTAGTGAGGATTCAAATTGTCTAAAGCATGTGGTTCTTCGAAGGTCGATGCTACTATGTACAGGAAATTTGTTGGGATTCTTATTTATTTGAATTGTAGAAAACTTGATATTACCTTTGTTGTTAGTGTGGTTTCCATGTTCATGCAAGATCTTGATGAGATCCATAGGAAGGCAATGAAGGGGGTTGTACAGTATGCCAAAGGTATGTATTAGTTTGACATCAAGTATTTAGCCAAAAATAAAAATCAATGGGTCAAACATATAGAATATGATTGGGTTGGTGATGTGGATGATCCAAAGTTGGCTTTTGGTATGTGTTTCATCTTGGATCTGGTTTGGTTGTTTGGGCACTAAAAAAAGAAGCATGTTTTTGCATTATCCACCAATGAGGTTTAACACAAGAAAGAAATAAATGTTAGAGAAAAGCAGTGTGGATTTATAGCTTGATGGTTGAGCTTGTCCTTCTTGACACAGGGTCAACCATAGTGTATTGTGATAAGTAGAGCACAATACAAGTGGCTCGTAACCTAGTTTCACAGAGCGGATGAAGCATGTTAACTTTCATGTACACTATCATTGGAAGCTGGTAGATGGGAATATGATATATCTTATTTATCATGGGATAGATGAGCAAATTGTTGATATCTATATGAATACATTGACATAGGTGAAGTTTTTAAAATTTTACATCTACTAGGGTTTCAAGCAATTGGAATTAGGGGAGATGCTAAGATAACACCACCTTCCTGGTCCTTCAAGTTGTGTTTAAGGGGGGCATTGGAATGTGTAAACCCAACTTAAGGATGTTTGAATAAGAATTGGTTAGTGATTGATTGGGACAATTTTGTTTGATCAAATCTCACAATCAACTTTATTTCAAGGTGATCAAATTTGATCCAATCAACTGTTACAGAAGATTGGTTATGCAGTCAAGTAACCTACAAGTATAAATATATGAGCTCATATGTTGAGAAAATGTGTCAAATTAAATCATGTTATGATTATATCCACTATGACTGTGTTATAATGTTATAATGATGTTTCTAAATAGAAAATATTTTCTTCAACTCTATTTGTTTACATTTGAAATGAACATGTGGTTTATATCACATGCAATATCCTATTTTCTTGGAATAGAAGTTAAAATGTATAGGATATGAATGAAAATAGTACTCTCAAGTCCCTGTTCCTACCTAGAATAAATTGTAATTGCTAATAAAAAACCACAAGTAGGGTACACTCATACCTTAGAATAGATAATCTAAGATCTCAAAAAGGAACACTAGAGTATATTCCAAAAAACATTAAAAAAAACACATGCCAAAAATAAACTAGGCACTCATTTCATTTTGAAAATATACTAAATTCAAAAATAACAAAGTGCTTGAAATCCATAAAAAATAAGTCATCTCCACTACTAAATCAAACCCAACATTACCTTAATGCAATTTTACAATGAGGCTCTTTTAGCTCTAGTGATTAGGGTTTTATCTCTACACTTTAGGGTTTCCTGTGCCTCATGTTCACCACACCCATTACATGAGGAGGCTTCATGTCTTCCATGATAGAGGGGGATGATCCTCCTCTCTCTTCTTTCAAATATATTCTTAGCATCCCCCAATATACCACAAGTGTTAACCCTAATATAGTTTTTGCTAATTCTGTAACCGACATGAACCGTGACATCTCTATCAAGATGCAAGAATCCAAGGAGCATGTACAAAAATATAAGGCATGCTTGTACTTCTAAGAAAAACATGTGAGTATTCCTAAACAAGCCACACGTGTAATGTCCCTTTTTAGAAATTTATTAAAATGGTGAATATTTCAATTTTTCCACTAGTTCGACCCTTAACTAGTATTCGTTTCTTGGTCTCCAAATGACTCCAAATGCTCCCAAATTGTTACAGAATATGTATGGATGATATTAGGAAATTATTATGAGTTTCATGGATTCTTTATAGTCTTCAAAAGGCTTCTTCAACTCTCCTTTGAATTCTGGTCAAGGTAGGAGATTAGACTAGCAATTTGGGGTTCAATTCCCCTATGGGTAGATGCTGGAAATGGCTCTCCAAATGCTATGGGACCCTCTCTAATTTCATAACAGAAGAAGGTTATATGTATGGGACATCAATATGGTCTCATATCCAGCACAATTCATTTTATTAACTCTTCTACGACCCTCTCAAATCAGATACAAAAAGACTAGTTTCGACCTTGGGGGAAATGATAGGCAATCTTCTCCAAATGCTATGAAATTGAGAAATATGACTCAAAAATATTATATACTGATCATGAAACTTGTATAACACATTATTAAAATTCCATATATCATTAATTAATCAGTGGTTCACTTGTCCATTTGAATATATTAGCATATCATTGGCATACATCAACATAGAGGGGAAAATGGCACCATTTGCTCATTAATGATCAGATTTACATAGTTCCACTTGGAATCTTGACTTGAAGATATTATGAATATGAATAACAAAGAATTTAAATCATATTATAAAATAATGGAGCATTAGAATCTCCCCCAAATAGAACAACAGCTCACCAAGTGCACCCCACCTCAAGGATCATGAATATGTTGAGAAAACTGGAAATGGTTGGAGAAACAAGCTGAAATAGAAGTGACCACGATCTTCCATGTAGCTTGCACCTGCAACATAAGACTCCATTGAATCTCCAAATGAAATTTCATAATGTCCTTTCCAATTACCAACTAGGATGGGAATCGTTCACCCTCGAAATTGGTGCTAAGGCAAGTAGAGTAGCACTCCACTAGCTCTCCTCTCAAATGCAAATTCTGAAAATGATAAAAATCCCTTCTCTTACTTGATCTCTGTATTTTATAAACATCCTTAGCCTTCTAAGGTTCCAATTCCATCCATTAAATCCAAGCCAATTCGAATTAGGGAGGGATTCAAGATTTGCCACTTGTCTTCCACTTCCTAGCCTTCCACCTTCCACCAATTCGAGTAGGAATCTCTTGAACTTATCTAACTCCCATGAGTGCTCACTTGGAGGCTATTTTTAGGCCTGACATGTCATATTGGTCAGATATCAGCAATTAGGTCTGAAATTTTTCATAGTTGTCATAGCATATTCATCATTTTTGTCATAGAGGTTAGGGAATCTAGCCCAAGTGTCCAAGAACCTCTCATTTGACTCTTCCTCTTCCATGGGAGTTACACTTCCATCCCAATTCAACCTATGATGCATATTTCCAAGCATATGAGCCTTCCAACTCAGCCCAAGAACGTTGGAATTCTTACGATTTCAAATTGACAAGAGGAGGATTCTATGTGGCATAGAAAATCTAGCTTGTGTGGGTCCCACATCCTCTATGTGTCTTCATGATCAATTGCCACTTTGATTTTCCCTTGTATTTATTTATTTATCTCCTTTATTAAATATTTATTAAATTCTAATGTCCAAACATCATTTATTAGCTCCCTTATTTCAAATCCCAATGTCTCCATCCAACCTAGGGAACTAGTAGGATTGGTAGAACTTTCCTGTTATGAATTTAATTGGATGGGGTCATTAAAATCCTCCTCACCCAAGATTGCTTTCCCTCAAGCAATTTCAGATTTGGATGCTGCAAAATTTTTTCCTCTTCCTATGTGGCATCTTCACTTGGTATATCCTTCCATTGTACCAAGTACTCTTTGATAGTTCTTCTCCTTAATCTTCTTTCCCTTGTCTTCAAAATTCTTTCTGGAACAAGTATGAGATGACCTTCATCATCCAAAGGAGGAAGTATTTTTGAAATGACAACTTTCTGACCAATATCCTTCTTGAGACATGAAACATGAAATTCATTGTGTATTTTACTTCCTTCTGGAAGTTCCAACTCATATGCTACCTCCCCAACCTTTCAAACTACCTTATATGGGCCATATTATCTTGGTTTTAGCTTCTCTGCTCCCTTCTTTTTCAAAAATGTTTTCTTATATGGCCGCAACCTCAAATATACCAAATCATTGATTTGAAAGGTCTTTTCTTCTCTATGTTGATCTGCATATTTTTTTTGTTGATTTTGGGCAACCTGCAAGTTGTCTTTCAAAAGCTTTAAAATTTCTTAGCTCTCTTCCACCCAGTATTTAGCTTTTGGGTCTCTACTATCACCAAATATATGCTCAACAAAGGTGAGTGATTCATAACCATATATATCTTTGAAAGGAGACATTCCTATTGACATATGAAAAGTGGTGTTGTAGAAAAACTCACCCAAGTGTAGCCATTTTACCCATGCCTTTTGCTGCTCTCCCACATAGTTCCTTAGGTACCCTTCTAACCATTCATTCACTCTCTATGTTTGGCCATCATTTTTTGGATGATAGCTTGTGCTTGGAGTCAATTGAGTGCCCACCAATCTGAAAATTTCTTGCCAAAAAGCACCCATGAATCTGTTATCTCTATCACTTACAATGTTCTTGGGGAGCCCATGCAATTTGAAGATTTATTTAAAAAAAAACATCACCCACTTTTGCATCACTAAAAGATGATGTAACAACAAATAAATGAGCAAATTTGGTCAGCCTGTCCACTACCACATATATTCAATCATTTCCCAAAGATTTGAGCAAACCTGTGATGAAGTCCATTGAGATACTCTCCCATTTTTGTTCTGGAATGGGAAATGGTTGCAATGAACTAGCTGGGCATGTGAGTTCAGATTGTTATGTTTACATACCTTACATTCATTCACATATTTTATAACATCTTCCCTCATCCCTTTCCAAAAAAATCTTTGCCTTAATTGCCTATAAGTTTTGAAGATCCCTGGATGGCCAGCTAGGGGGGAATCATTTGCTTCTTGCAAAATCTTGTACTTGAGTTTTGAATTTTGAACCAAATAGATTCTGCCCTTATAATATATCATCCCATTCAAAATCATGTAGTTATCATCCCTTATGACCCCATCTAACACATCACAAGCAAAACTATCTTTGGCATATTCAACCATTAGCATGTTTTTCCAATCTTTTGCAATGTCCATGAGAGAAAAGGAAGGTCTTATAGATAATGCATCTGCTACAATTTTATTCTTCCCTTTTACATATTCAATATCAAAATCAAAATCTTGGATCTTGCTTACCCACTTTTGTTGCCTTTCATTAAGATCCTTTTGGGTGAGGAAGTGCTTTAGACTATTGTGATCAGTTTTCACCACAAACTTGTTTCCCACCAAGTATTGTCTAAACTTGGCCAAGGCATGCATGATGGACAACATTTATTTGTCATAGATGGAGTAAAGCTTCTCATGTGGCTGCAAATATATGCTCTCAAAGGCTATAGGGTGTTGATTTTTCTTTAGGACAGCCCCTATCCCTTCACCTGAAGCATCACATTCCAAAACAAAAGGTTTAGAAAAATTAGGTAATGCAAGTACTGGACAACTACTGAGTACCTCTTTCACCTTTTGGAAGGCCTTTTCAGCCTCTTCATCCCACTTGAAAGAATCATTCTTTGGCAAATCAGTGATTGGAGAAGTCAATTTGGATAACCCTTTCACAAGCTTCCTATAATAGGTGCATATCCCAATGAAGCCTCTTAATTCTGTGATGGTTTTTGGTGTTTTCCATTCAAGGATAGCCCTTATTTTTTCCATGTACACTTTCACTCCTTCTTGTCCAATAATGTACCCAAGATACAAGAGTTCATTCATCCCAAATTCACATTTAGACAACTTAGCAAACCAGGACTGTTCATGCAAAATTTTCAGCACAACCTCTAAATGATGCAAATGCTCTTCCCAAGTTTTGTTGTAAATGAGAATGCCATAAAATAAAACCAAAACAAATTTTCTAAGCTGCTTGCAAAAGATCCTATTCATGCATGCTTGGAATGTGGCTGGAGCATTAGTTAATCCAAAAGGCATAACAAGAAACTCAAATTGGCCATAGTGACATCTAAAAGCAGTCTTTTGCACATCTTCTTCCTTCATTTGAATTTCATGGTAACCTGATCTAAGATCCGTTTTGGAGAAATATTTTGCCCCAAATAGATCATCCATGATCTCATCAATTCTAGGAATAGGATACCTATTATTTATTGTCTTCTTGTTCAAAGCTCTAAATTCCATGCACATCCTTAAGGTTCCATCTTTTTTCTTCACCAACACTACTAAAGAGGCATAAGGGCTAGAGCTTGGTCTAATGAGTCCCAACTCTAGGAGTTCTTGGATGGCCTTTTCAATTTCATCTCTAAATTTTTTTGGATGTATATAGTGTGGTATTTGGATGGGTGAAGTACCCTCCTCCAAAACAATGTTGTGCTCAACCCCCCTATCATGTGGTCTACCATGTGGAAGGTCTCCAAAAAAAAATTCATACTTTTGTAGTAGTTTCTCTATCTCCTTTGGGTGTTCAACAACCTTTATGTTTGGCTTGGGAGAGGTGATGAAACATTCAGCAACCCATTCTATGTATCCATGCCTCAATATGGATCTCATACTGTGGGAGGTCACTACTTGATTCAGATAGGTGTACTACCCTCTCACAACCCTTAGTATTCCTTCCAAATCTTGGAATTTCATTTCAGGAATTTGATAGTTCACTGTATGCTCCCCTATAGAGTACATCCATTGCACTCCCAAAACCACATTAGTATCAACAACATCAACCACATAAAGGCTATCATAAAAAGTGTAATTACCTATGGTGATTTGCATCTTTGGAACCCATGTTTTGCACTCCATAGTGTGGTGACCTGGAATGATGATTGTGAAGCCATCGAATGGTTCAGTAGGTATCTTCCTTTTCTCTAGTATGTCTGCATCAATGAAGTTGTGTGTGGCTCCTCCATCTACCAATATCGAGGCCCTTTGTCCTTGTATCACTCCCTTGCATCGAATAGTGTGATAATGAGGCACTACTGAAAGTACTACCATCCTTGCTTTGTCAGGTGAAGGATGATTTTCTTCTCGTTTCCCTTCTTTTGCTGTATCATATCCCTCTTCTTGATCTGAAATATGTCCTTCTTCCTCCATACCCCCTTCATACTCATCATTATCAAAAAATACTTCAATGTATTGTGCTTTTCCCTTAGTACATTTATGCCCCGGTGCCCATGGTTGAAAGCATGTGTAGCACAATTTCTTTCTTCTAAGTTCTTCCCTGTTTAGTCCCTCTTTCTTATTCTTTTAAAATGTATCTCTTTTCCAAGGCTTCTTTTCAAATCTGAATTTGGAAGGGAAGTTAGGCTTGGGAGGAAACCTCGTTCATGGCATCCTTCAATGAATATGGTTCGTGGGATTTAACTAAAACTTTTAAGGGATCAACCAAACCTTCAGTAAATATTAGTACTAACCTCACCATAGATATATCATCCACCTTAATTGATAATTTTTGGAATTCCAACATATACTCAGCAGGGGTTCCAACTTGCTTCAATTGGGCTAGTTCTTTGAAAAGAAATCCTGGATCTTTTTGCTCAAATGTTTCTAATACCCTGTCAACGAATTCTCTATATGTTGTAACCTGATCATGTCCCAAGGTTTTCATACCATGGAACCACCAATCATTAGCTTCCTCATCAAGATGCAAAAAGGCCATTTTTAAGGCATCCTCTTCCACCATTGGATTCAGCTGAAAGTACACATCTAGTTTTTGTACCCAAGTGTTTGCAGAACTTTGAGATGAGCCATAAAAGGTGGGAAGTGGAAATTTAATTATGGCATAATTCAATTCTCTATTTTGAAAGGGATTCATATTTCCTTCCCTCATCTTGAGCTTGTTTGAGACAGTAAAGTATTGATCAAATGGTAGGGTACTTCTGCACTCTCCACTCAAATTTTGCCATTCGATTAGAACCTCTTGCATATCATATGGATTATTAATAATTTCTTTAGAATCAAGGAATTTAGGTGTGGTAGGCCTTTCTGCACTCTGAAATTCATGAGGTCTATTATGTGGTCCTGTCTTTGAGAAGATACTTCCACCCATTGCCTTCTTTTCCTCAAAATGTGAACTATTGTTGCCTCCTCCTTCCCCTTTTCTCCCAAGTTGGGTAGCCAACAATTCGAATCCTTTCATAATATGTTTGGTAATGTATTCAAAGAGTGGTTTCATGAGTTTCCTAAACTCCTCACTCTCATCTGAGATTCCCTTCTCATCCCTAACCATAGTTTCCTCAAAATGCACTTATTTTCCTACTTTTTCCTCTTCAACAAAAACACTTCCAGTTTCAGGTTCTAAGGGTGGTCCATAAATTATTGTCCTCATTAATGGTCATCCAAATCATGTGAAAGGACCATGCTCTGATACCACTTGTAATGTCCCTTTTTAGAAATTTATTAAAATGGTGAAAAGTTCAATTTTTCCACTAGTTCGACCCTTAACTAGTATTGGTTTCTTGGTCTCCAAATGCTCCCAAATTGTTGCAGAAGGTTTATGGATGATATTAGGACATGATTATGAGGTTCATGTATGCTTTATATTCTTCAAAAGGCTTTTTCAACTCTCCTTTGAATTATGTTCAAGGTAGGATATTAGACTAGCAATTTGGGGTTCAATTCCCCTATGGGTAGATGCTGGAAATGGATCTCCAAATGCTATGGGACCCTCTCGAATTTCAGAACATAATCAGGGGATATCTAGGGGACATAAATATGGTCTCATATTCAGCACCATTAAGTGTATTAATTATTCTACAACCCTCTCAAATCAGATACAAAAAGACTAGTTTCGACCTTGGGGGAAATGATAGGCAATCTTCTCCAAATGCTATGAAATTGAACAATATGACTCCAAAAGCTTATATACTAAAAATGAAACTTGTATAACACATTATTCAAATTCCATACATCATTAATTAATCAGTGGTTCACTTGTCCATTCGAATATATCAGCATATCATTGGCATACATCAACACAGTGGGGAAAATGGCACCATTTGCTCATTAATGATCAGATTTACATAGTTCCACTTGGAATATAGACTTGAAGATATCCTTAATATGAATAAAAGATAATTTACATTATATTATAAAATAATGGGCCATTATAAGCTCTCCCAAAGAGAACAACATCTCACCAAGTGCGCCCCACCTCAAGGATCATGAATATGTTGAGAAAACTAGAAATGGTTGGAGAAACACGCTGAACTAGAAGTGACCACGAGATTCCCTGTATCTTTAACCTATAACATAAGACTCCATTGAAGCTCCAAATGAAAGGTCTGAATTGCCTTTCAAATTACCAACTAGGATGGGAATCTTTCACCCTCGAAATTGGTGCTAAGGCAAGTAGAGTAGCACTCCACTAGCCCTCCTCTCATATGCAAATTCTGAAAATGATCAAAATACCTTCTCTTACTTGATCTCTGTATTTTATAAACATCCTTATCCTTATAAGGTTCCAATTCCATCCATTAACTCCAAGCCAATTTGAATTAGGGAGGGAATCAAGATCTGCCACTTGTCTTCCACTTTCTAGCCTTCCACCTTCCACCAATTCGAATAGGAATCTCTTGAGCTTATCTAACTACCATGAGCGCTCACTTGGAGGCTATTTTTAGGCCTGAAATTTCATATTGGTCAGATGTCAGCAATCAGGTCTTAAATTTGTCATAGGTGTCATAGAATCTTCATCATTGTTGTCATAGATGTTAGGGAATCTAGCCCAAGTGTCCAAGAACCTCTCATTTGACTCTTCCTCTTCCATGGGAGTTACACTTCCATACCAATTAGACCTATGATGCATATTTCCAAGTGTATGAGCCTTCCAAATCATCCCAAGAACTTCGGACTTATTATGGATTCGAATTGACAAGAGGAGGTTGCCATGTGGCATAGAAAATCTAGCTTGTGTGGGTCCCACATCCTCCATGTGTCTTCATGATCAATTGCCACTTTGATTTTCTCTTGTATTTATTTATTTAGCTCCTTTATGAAATATTTATGACATTCTAATGTCCAAACATCATTTATTAGCTCCCTTATTTCAAATCCCAATGTCTCCATCCAACCTAGGGAACTAGTAGGATTGGTGGAACTTTCCTGTTATGAATTTATTTGGATGGAGACATTACAACATGACACCCAAGCTATATTGTCTCCTCAATTATTAGTTAGAATCATAATCCAACACATGATGGACCATGCCATCGTCTACAAATCCTTACACATGTGGTGTAACACCCCATTTTTTACTCCATGATGTAATTATGTATGTAATGATGTAAAGGTTAGAATCCATATACAAATAACCTTGGTTGACCAAAGATTATGTAAATGCATACTTTTGATATTTAACATAAAATCCTTGATGGTTGCAGATGAAGAAGGATGAAGAAAAGATGGGGGGATATGATTCCACAAAAGGGGGAAGTGAAAGGGGGTCCAAGGGAGAATGACTCTAGTCATGACTTATTAACTCAAGACAGTGTCCCTACTTAAAAGCCTTATATATTGAGTTTATTCTAAGGTCCATAAATCATGTTTATGAAAGGGGATTAATTAAACTATATTGATTATATTATCCTAAGTTGAGATTAGAAGGGGGAAAGTGGGCTCCTCATGAGTGCCACATGGAAAGTTCTCAAAATGCATATAAATGTTGGGAATTGAGTTCAGGGAAACATTATAGCCATATGTTTTCATCATCCTAGATTATGGTACTTGAGGGAGTAAAGCTAGAGCTACCACACTTTCTCATGCCAATTACCCTAAGAAACTAGTGCTAATGGGCTTGGTGCACTTGTGGGGGGAACCTAACTTGACTAAGTCCCTAGAGTCCCAACATGGAGAATTTTTTGTCGTCTTATGATATATAACTACAAGGGAATCGGGAGAGCCTGAGGGATTGTTGTGCAAAGAAGGGGGGATAATTCCTTGTGTTGTGTAGACTGATGGGGGATGAGTGCTAGTGGATTAGGACATATGTGGAGATATTTTCTACACCAAAGGGTCATATGAGTGTGGTTGAGTACGAATATTGGGGAATCTTAATCCTTGTGGACTGTTAGCCCTAGCTTGGGGGTGGCCTTTGTCATAGAAATAGCTAGTGTGACAAAGTGCCTATGGTTGGGAGGAACGTTTGTCATCTAGAACAAGTTGGTGGAATTTCAAAGTTAAGTTTCTCAATTGTGTATAAATTCAATGGTTGATATTAACAATATGTATTTGTTTAATTTATTGTTTACGGAAATATATTTGTACATAGATTTAATGAAAGTGGAATGGATGCATTCATGGTAGAAATGCTTGAATAATTTAGAATATGTAATTTAGTTATTGGACTGCTATATATATTTACTTCCGCTTTTAAAATTAATGGTATAGAAAGTCAATGGAAAATTCGAAATTGGTATCAATGATAGATTTTATATGTGGAATCGAGTATCTCGTGGCTGAATAGTGTGTCAAGATTTTGTCGGGTATGTGACATGTGGCCCTTAGAAACATAATTAAAATGACGGATCGGGATCCACTAGAAGCTCAAGAGATTCATTGACATCAAACTAGGTGCAAAGGGATTTTTCACTTGTGTTTTCTCCTATACAAAGAATAGAGAAACCATTTTTGAAGCAGGCCCATACTTTTTCAACTTTGTTAGATTGTACATGTGATATTAGGTAGAGAGATTTGACCCAAATAAGGAAAACTTCTCAAAACCCCCCATCTAAATAACACTCTACTCCATGCTACTGGATTTTTGGGACGAAGAAACTCTAGCAAGTATTGGAAACACCCTGAAGTCCTATGTCCAGTCTTTGGAGTCTACCAAACTGGGTAAGTATACTTTTGATGCTCGCATTTGTGTTTATACCGGCATAGATCCATCTTAAACTTGGATATATAAAGCACTAAGAGGGATCCAATTTCTTGAGGTGCGATTTTTTTATTGATGTGGAAACAATTTAAGATTAAAAAAAATTGTACTTCAAGAAATTGGATCCCTCTTGGTGATTAATAGATTTGGGTTTAAAATAGATCTATTTTGGTTTTAATTTTTATTTTATTTTATGAGATGACATTAATTTTTTTAATTACTTTTTGTTTTGATAAGTTATGAGCCAGCATGAATTTTTTAATTAATTTTTATTTTTGGGAAATTTACGTTACGTAACGTAACGTGACAACATCTACCCCATACTGAGTTGAGAGCACTTCACTACTCTTAGTGAAATTAATGTCTCACAAGCCTTCCTAACTGCCATAATAATCTCCTTCAAAAATAATGAATGGATTCAAACCCTAGACTATGAACACATCCCTTTTATATGTTGCAAATTCCATGAGCATGGTCACGTATTTATTAACTATCTCCTCAACCAACAATCCAAAAACAAGCCTCAGTGTGAGGGAAAATATGTAGAAGGATTCACAACTATCCAAGCAAGAGAAAATAGAACAGTTTCCCAATCATACCCACTCTAGACTTGAAGCAAGCAAATGATAACCAAGAAAAAAATAGCCTACTATTTCATCTAAACAAACCCCCTCATAACCTAGCCAATAGCAACACATCTCTACTCCAACCCAAAATTTGAATGAGGAAAGGAACCATGACTCAATGGACAAAGAGGATTAGGGAGTACATAGAAACCATGGGAAACTTGAAGCACAAGAAAAATAGGCTATGACATTGGAGCAAGATCAAAATATAGAATGCACTCCCCAAATGGAAAATAATCAAGATCAAGAAAACCCAATAGAAATAGAGGATGCATCCATAAAGGAAATATCGTCATTGAGTGAAGCAACCATAGATATGGACATAGAAGACATAGATCTCTCTCTTTTAGCCTCACATTGGCGAAGATTACATCAAATTCATATCAGCGGAAGAGATAGGTAAACTGTACAATTCAACCTTCAAATCAACTCCAAAAGGTGGAAATAGTAAGATCACCTCCAACCTAGGTATAAAAGACTCCTCTCTAAAACCTACCAACAAGGTCTCAGGGAAGCCAAGTATTAGAAAGAAAACTAAATCCAAATTGTAGGAGGGAGAGGATCTCACCAACTCAAGGCAAGCCAAATATCTCGAAGTGAAATATCTCCTTCACCCCGATGAGGTTTAACTATCAGGATTATGTCATGAAATATAAGGGGACTCAACTCTCGAAGGAATAAAAAGAAACTCAAAGTGAATATAAAGAAGGGAAACCTTCGAATCCTTATCATTTAATATGAACCAAGTGTTTGTATACTTACATTCATTCATTTTCTTAGAATATCTAGTGGGGAAACATGACAAATGGCCTAAGTGCACAAGGATTTTTGGTGTATTGGAAACTTTCTAGAATCAGAACATTGTTCATCTTAGCAATTTAGAATATTCCATACACTAGTTATCATCCCACTTCAAGGTTATTGGATCCTCTGCCCTCGCCAATATTTATGGACAAACCAACGCTCATGGCAAGGAAGTTTTCCTTTCTACTCTCGACAATATACCCTGAAATTTTCTTGGAAACCTGAAGATAATTGGGGGATATTTCAACATAATAATAAGCATTCATGAAAAGCGAAGGACCCTACAAGATTAATGGAATCTTCACAAGGCTTGTAAACAAAATCAAAGAGCTTCAGTTAGTATATGTGACCCATAGCAATGGCAATTATACCTGTAATAACTAAAGGGGAGGAACCCATCATGTGGTGGTAAAACTTAATCACTTTATTCTATTAGAAACATTTATGAATGAAAATTTAGAATGGGAGTCCCTCATACTTCCAAGTGAAATCTATAACCATTGATCAACTCTCCATAATTTCCTTGATCCATAAACTATTGTGGATATTCCACTGGATCAGTTCATCATAACAAATCTTACAACTTAGTTCATTGCATTAATTTAATTTCATAAGCTGCTGAATACAATGGAATTGAAAGAGAAACTAGAGAAAATAAGTACACAATCCACACAATAACACTAGATATACCTTAGAAAAACCCACTATGGTGAAAAACCCTGCCACAAATGAGGACTATACCTTACTCTTCATATCAAAATGCAAATACAAATGAAATGGTACTCTCTATTGAGGTACCTATGACTATGTGGCCAGAATGGCTACTATAGGATATCTTATCTCCTCCGCTATACTCTAATATCCACTCCCATGTTGTTTCTCAACTATGGAACAATATGATGCATCAAAGAATGGCTCCCCTTCTTCTTCTAGTGCCTCGGTATTTAACATATCATGATAGTCGTCTAGGGTTATTTTAGGGTTTTTGCATGCATCAACTCCCGATTAGGGATAGGGTTTTGATCCTTCTAGAATTTTCTTGAAGGTAAACATGTGACTAGCTCTACATGTGTGAAAAATGAGATCTGACGTGGAATCCACCTGGTACCATGGTGCTCAACTGGATAGGTAAAATTGCGAGAGGCATAACTTTTGCATACGAACTTCAATTGAGGAAATATTCGGACCATTGGAAAGGTATCGAAGTGTAGAATCACCTCATGGCCCATGGAATTAATGATGGGTTTTTTTACCCCAAAATTCCATTTAGACCCTAAAACATGCCCTAGAAGCTTCAAGAACCCAAATCTACAAAATGAGTCATGCCCATAAAATGGTCCCTACGAGACAATTCATCCAATCTTTCAACCCTTAAAGCTCCAAATAGGTGACAAAATATATATTGATCCATTTCAAATAAAACCTTCCCATTTTGGAGGATTTTGGTCCCCAAAATATTTTACTAAATTAGGTGAGGAAATTTTTCATCTACCTTCTCCTTGGAGTATTGTTATTGGACAATCTACTCGAGCGGACGAGAGCCAGATATCCCTAGTTCAATGTGAATCTAGAACAAATAAGAATAGAACATAAAGCTACTTTCCTAGATCAGGTTAGAGATCGAGTAATTAGACGTCTTACGTTCATATTTGTAGATATTTCTCCTCGTTATTGCTCCAAGCTCTGTGGTCGTCAGATCCGTAGCTGCAAGACCTGTCAAAACATGTGGAGACAAAACAAGAAGTAAAACATGTCTAAACACTAACTGATCTAAGTAAACAACTAAGGAAGAAAACTATAAACATTATCAACACAATAACATTTATGGAAAGAGCTTATATTACTGTATAAAGAGTGGAAAATACAAAGTAGAGAGATGATTACAACCCAAGACTTAACGCTGCAATCCTCCTCCAACAAGCCAAGCCAAAGCCTCCAAAGGAAATGTAAGCCTCCCAAGATATGGATAGGGATCACCTAGGATAATTCCACCAGCATGTAAGTGCTATAGACTTCCTCTCATTGGAATGGAGAGGAGCTTTGTATTTATAGGACCAAGTGGATAGAGTAAGTTGAGGATCAAGGGGAGAGGGCTACGGGATCCTCCCTTGAGGTTAGGGAACCGTAGGAAAACTCACCTAGGAGTTAGGGATAGGGATCCACCTCAACCAACTTCTAGAAATCACTCGAAAACCACCTTTATCCAAATTAACCAATCCCGACGCAAGTTGCATGAGGGAAAACTGTGCCAGAGAGGGGAATGTAGGCTGCACAAAGACAACCTGCGCCACTGATGCAGTCTGGGAGAATACACTCTGCACCGGACCTAGTTGGGCGCTTCTTGCTTAAAGACCACATGCGTCATCCCAACTAGAAACTGTGGACAAAGGGAATCAACTTGCTCTAACTGGATTCTTGATCATGGAGACTTCAGGGACTAAGGCACTGAGTTGATAAGGGTCTCATGATGACGAGATTTAGGTGTAACAGAATTCCCCCCAAAGGATGAAGCTGGAAAAACAAGACAGGTGAAGTGCTTTGAAAGATGGATGGTAAGGACTTGCTGGCTGGAAGATGCTGCTGCAGTACAACTGAATCTGAGATACTAGTCTCACATGAATCACAACATGGTTTCCGACCAATACATTGCAGATCCATGGGAATAAAGACTGACTGAACACAATCATGGCTACTAGACACAATCGTAGATCCATGATGATATGATAACACAGACATGACCAATACAAAATTGGATCCGTGTAATATGACCCAAACAATCTCCATCGCAACCTGGGTAGAATATGATTTCCCCAGGGTCTTCAAGCGGAACCCGCAATGATACGAATCTATCCATGTGATTACAATGTTTTGGAGTCGAACATGGTAGAAACCACTTGATTATCGGTCATTGATGTATACCGTTAACAAGTGCAAGGGAAATCACCATTGATGTCAATGATCCCCAAGGTATCACAGTACATATCACTAAGCGTGAATAAATGAATTGAGGTCAAACGCTCGATGAAATATTTCAATCAAGAGACAATGATGTAAACTCATGTTGAAAGCGAGGTAACCTGCCATTAAGGCATGCAGGCCCAAGTTACTCGATTGGTTTCTTGATTTAGTCCTCGGATGATGTGTTGAAGTCGACAAGGATGAATCTGTCGAAGGAGGGCCATGATGAATCCCCCATCAGCGAAACGAAACTCAATAACAGATGTTTGGAGCAGATCGGACGGTAGAGTAATGTGCAAGACTGACTCAAGGTAGACTAACATGATGGAAGGTGTACTGACTTCAGATGATGAGAAATGAACATCTCTTGAACATGGGCATGGCATGACTTGGCAGTATTGACATGACGAGAATGACACTAATCCCCAATGAGACTAATAGTGGAAGCATTCTTTGGATGACCCAAAGGAGTGACATGACTCGTGGAATTAGTAGGACTCGAAGACAAACGGATTACCCAAGTACTGAATGCAAATGAAAATGAGTGCCATGTTCAAAAGCGACGATGTATTTTCCTGAATTATAGCGTAACAAAAGATCTTTCATTTTTCCCCATCATGACTGATGAGTGCCTCACTTGTTTTTTAACAAGATTGAGGAGGGTAAACAGATGCTCGGTATAGCTCATCCCATGGATGAGTCCAATCCCAAATGTTTTACGAACCTGGGATAGGAGGGGTTCGTCCCATGATGGGCCCTTCAATGTTAAATTTTAACGAGTCCATAGAAGTTAAACTTGGCGTCATTTCATGTTTAGAGAGTCTGAAAAGAACTAAAGAGGACTCCTCAGGTCCTTTTTCATAAAGTTAGCCTCTTCACCCAGAAAAGGGTAAAACAACCCGAGAGAGGACTCTTCCAGTCTTGATTGGCTGGAGTATTCCTTTTTCGTAAGTAGTGCCTCCTGGTCCGAAAAAGGGGTAAACTATCAACAGAAATATGATCATTCAAATACTTTTACAAGCATGAACGCATCAAGTTTGCTTGGCGATCTTTTCGTATTTAGAGAGCCTGAAAAGAGCTTAAAGAAAGACTCTGGGGGGTTCCTTTTTCGTGGGAGTTTAACGAGCCCAAAAAAGTGATAAACCATAACTCAGTGACTTATTCTCATCGTTTTACAAGCACGAGAAAGAACAAAGAGTCAACTCGGTGTCATTAATAATTGAATTTAATGAGCGAAATAATGACAAAAAGACACTCTATGAGTTGTTCATACCTAAAAATACACGTGAAATGACCACAACCGCAAAAAATAGTATCAATGAGGTACGTAACTTCACCTACAAGCTTCGAAACTAGGTCAAAATGATTATCCGAGTATAAATAATTTCAACTATAGCAAAATAACCGATAATTGAATAAATTAAAAAAGGAATATTCTCTTTTTCAATATAAAAAGGGGCAAATAGTAAAAAGAATTACTATTTGTTTTTTTACCAAATTGGAGAGGTGAGAAGTGCCATTTGGAGCCGTTTTTCTTTGGCTGATTCCGGGAGCTGTGATTGACCGTTTCGGATGCTGTCAACGACATGTAACCCTAAACATAGCCTTTTAACTTTCCAATGGATTAAAATTTTGTTTTCTTTCATTTAGGTTATTTTTGAGCTTGTTATGTGAGGGTATTTGGGCTCACGGGCTGGCGCAAGTTACCCTTTCGGGATCTGCGCCGACGCAGAACTCAAAAGGGTGTTCTGCGTCTGCGGCGCCCTGTCCAAAAGGACGGTCTACACCGGTGCAAATCCTCATAGAAAACTAAAAATCCAACCCAAAAAAAAATCTTTTTGATAGTGGAGGAAGGTTCTAATGGTGTTTAAATGGCCCTTTTGACAGGTTTGCAGTGACCACAATGGTTCTCGAGTGGCGAGAATGCGAGCATGAGCTTGATGATGCACAAGCGAAAAATGATCCGCAATGTATTGCCACCTTGAGAAACTGTGGTTTGCTGAAGTATTTCCGAGTGCTGGGGATGAGGTCCCAAGTACCCTTGTTGACACACCTAGTCCAATGCTGGGACCCAGTATAGCAACATTTCCAGATTGGTGAGCATAGATGTTGAGGACATGTATTTTTGACAGGTTTGTCCCGGCGAGGAAACCCTGTGTCCCTGACTGGGTCACGAGGTGGTGATCATACTGTTGAGGACATGATCGATCAATGGTGTACTCTAGGTACTCCGATGACTAGTGGGAATATTCCCATCAAGGATTTCTGGGACCAGGCACTTCGTACCGTACTCTTTACCATTTTGAGGGTAGCTGGCAGCCGATCTACTCATCTGGCGAGCAAATCACGGATGATGTATGTCAAGGAGTGTATGGCTCCCACTGTGTTAAACTGGTGTAAGGGGCTCCTCACCAGTCTACGTAATCAGTTGACTAAATGTCAGTGCGGGGCACTGAAGCAGTTTGGTTATGGTTCAGTGATGGTATCTTTCATGTTGGAGCGGGTGCCACACTTACGCCCACAGGAAGACCTTGAGGACTGGGATGAACAAGATCCCCACATGACCAGGTGGTCAGAGGTGATGGCTCGCCATGGTGGCGAGGGTCCTATCATCAACTTCGGCACAGGTTTCTTCACATGGCTAAGGGGACAGCTCCTCATGGTGGAGGAATACCCATACCATGGGACAGACTTCAAAGGGGACCCTAACTTGGTGCTTCCCGAGGAAGCACAGTGGGGCGATACGGTAAGAATAACTACTGCTGTGTTTTTTCATTTTATGCATTTATGACTTTTTTGGAGTAGTTTTGATGACTTCTTACATGTTTATTGTAGACGTGGGTCCGGTACGACTGCTTGGAGTCTCTCCTCTTGTGCGGAGAGGGGCGGTACCAAAGGTGGGCCCCGCGGTCTGGGATGCTCTCGAGGAGCTAGAGGAGGTCGAGGAGAACCTCCACATGATGACTTTGGACATTCCGAAGCCGGATGTCCATGACTTACCCTGTCGCTACCAGAAGCTGACAGTTGGGATATCATTACGTTTCGGCACGCTACTCCGGAAGGTGGCGAGGGTCGTGGTCTGCTACTATGCGCATCCTAGGGATTAGGCGCATGTTTTATATGTATATACTGAAATCTTATGAGCTTCAGATTTTGTAGAGATGACTCTTACTGAAATCTAGCATGCTTCAGACTTTTGTATCAACACTACCATTTTTGTACCTTATACCGATTTATATATACAGACACTATTGGCGGTTTTTATACATCTTGTGTTATATTGGTGATTAATGGGATCTTGTTTACATGTTTTGATTATACAATGGATAATTTACATGTTATGTTCATTTTTATATTTTATTGAGATGAAAACATCTTATGTTGGTCGGCAGATGAAAACGTCTTATGTTGGTCGGTCGGGTGGATCTCAACCTGATTGTAACCGGAAAATCCATCCATGAATGAGAAGATGACACTTTCGACACAATTTTCAATGATTTGATCGATGAAGGGAGTAGGGTAGTTGTCCTTAGGACAAGCCTTGTTCAGATCCCTATAATCGACACAAACTCAAATGGTGCCCTGCTTCTTAGCCACGGGGACGACATTGGAGACCCATTATGTTAAAGGAGCAGGGTAGATAAAGCCAGCCTTCAAGATATTTTCAATTTTTGCCTTAATTGTTGCAGTCTTTCGAGGGTGTACTGGTCGTAACTTTTGGAAGACTATTTTAGCATCAGGATAAGTTTTAATCTCATGCGAAACGATGGTAGGATCTATCCCGGGCATCTCCTCATAGGTCTAAGAAAATATGTCGCGGCCTTGAAAGTGGTGATCTCTTCAGGAGAACAGTTCTGGCCTAAACGAATATGTTCCACGACACCAGGGGTGACCGAGATGTCAACCAAAATGGTGGGCTCGATGTTTGCCAAGTTTCCCTCAGTGACCGTATGACAAGTAAGGATCGGTAACTAGGGGAAAGGATAGACATCCAGTGTGAAAATGGTAGTAATGTTGTTCTCCACAGAATCCAATGGGGGTAGGAAAGACGATTGATGGTGGATTTCTTCCCACGGAGGGTCATCCGCACTCATAATCTCCATCATGGACTCGTTTGAATGAAAAGTCCGGAGCAGAGGATCAGGTAAGGATGACATCTACTATAGAGAAAAAGATGTAGAGGCCAAAGCCAAGTGGTCCTCGGCTGCTGACTAGATAGCCTCATAGGTGATTTCAGCGGGTGAAAAAGGCATGGTATCTCCAATCAAATGCATGGTGGTTTCATCAAGAACGAGCCATTGATCGGTAGAGTTGGGAAAATATGGAAACACGGAAGAGATCATGTTCACCGTGGAAACATGGGTAGGGGGATCCGGGGTTGGAAAGAAACCCATAAGAGATGAATATTTTATGAGGCCGACCCCCACGCTCTCATATAGCTGCGAATATTGTCTGAGTAATGGGACATTATCACTAGGATGAGTAGTGGTGTCCGATGTACAGAAGTCCAGTTGGTCGACAGTGAAAATTCGGCCTTAGTGGGGGAATTGCATAATGCGGAAGATAGATGACGCGACTGCAGTCATGGCGTAAAACCAATTACGACCAAGTAAGAGATTGTAATCCAAAGGGATCGCAACTACTTCCACATTAATGGTTGCAGTATTACCCCCCAACTCTACTGCTAAGGCTTGTAATAGCCCATGGGGTTGAAATCCACGACCGTCGAATGCTTTCAGGGTAGTGGGAGAACGGTTTAACTCAGGAGAACCAATGGCTCTCCAACAAGATAGCGACATGACCGAGGTAGAAGCACCTTCGTCTAGTACAGTACAATGAACTGTCTTCCCAGCAAATTTCGTAGCAACTTGGAATGCTAGTTGGTGGGAAATCCTCGGTTTAAAGTACTCAGGTCGAAACATGATTGTATTCGAGGAATCCGGATCTACAGCGCCAATGGAAGTGAGAAGAGTCTTGCGTTGATTGGGACAATTCTGCAAGACCTCTAGAGTCGACATGGCACAAAGGGCTTGTGCCAAGTCCTCCACAATATTGTAGTTATGAGCTGCCCGAGCATTAGGATTGAAAACTAATTTTCGAATCGTGCTCTTAGGCGGATGTCACTGACTCTAAAGAAGGCTTCTCAGTGGTGAGAGAAGCTGGTGTTATGGTAATGTCTGGAATAGAGGTGGAATATTTTTCACCATTACTTCCAACGGGTTCCTTCAGAGGGACTGAGTTGTATGAACGTGATCGTGTGTTCAGGTTAATCGTATCACTACGCATCATGAGAACATGCGCAATGGATGGTGCCTCTCCGTGAGAAGGAGAGGGTTGAGCAATCAGTCGTTGATATTGAGTGGGGAAGGGATCATTGAGAACTACGATAGTGGGGCTTCCTTTGAGAAACTTCTGCACTTCATCTCGGTGGGGAAATTCCTTAGAGAAATGGTCACCACCACACAATAAACAAGGATACTTTAGCTTCCTCTTATGTTTGGTGTCTTCAAGGGGGTTCTTGTGCTCCTGCTGGTTAGAAGATTTATTGGGTTTACCTTTGTTTTTCTTCTTGCCACCGGACTTCTGAGGCGAAGCTGATTGAATAGAATTCACCTCCTCGGTGGAATCATGAGTGGGTGACTTGGTGGTGTTGTTTCCAACTTGTGGTTGGGGTGGGGAAGAAACATGGAGATTCGACGATCCACCAATTTGAGTAGAAGGCTGGGAGTTAAGGGAACCGATAATGTCGTCGTCTTGAGGTCCCTTAGGTGTTTTTGCAAGGTCATATGTAGGGCGAGGTGCGTCAGGAACAATGTCATACAACGTGCCAGATTGAACATAAACAAGGTCTAAGTAATGGGCACGGGCAATATCCTGTTTCTCGGTGACGGCCCTTCCCATGGCCACGTCTCGAGCTACGGTGGGTAAAATAGACTTCGTGAACCAGATAGCTAAGAGTTGGTCTGGAATGGGAGCCTTAATGAGATGTCATCTCCTCCGCCACTCATGGATATGATCATAAATATGAGTTGCGGTGGTTTGACGGAGTGAAGTCAGTAGGTTCGTACCAGTTTCGTAGCATATGGGTAACTGGAAATGAGTCAGGAAGGACATAGCAAGAGAGCGGAAATCGAGAAATGAGTGTGGTGGTAATTCAATGAGTTGTTGGGTCGGTGAGGGTCCTTTAAAATAACCTTAGACGAATCAAGTCGTCCATCAAGGAATTGGATGAGAACCATAGATGGTAAGTCATCACATGGTTTTTCAAGTCCTCACCAGGTTTGCCATCAAATTTGGGAGTATCAGAGGGTAGTTTGACCAGAATGGGTGGCCAATTATAACCGTGTAGGATGGGATCATTGGTCAGACGAGACAGGTCGGGTAGGTCCAACGTAGCCAAGAATGACAGTTGTTGGTTCAGTTGTGGATACTGATAGTATTTATATGTCATATATGTACCAGTAAGACCTTGAATCGACTGATTGTAAGGTGTTCCCATTGGGAATTGGCCATAAGGGGGTGGGCCGCCATAATTGGGTGGTGGGCCATATGGAGGGTCGCCGTCATAATAAGGTGGTCTGTCTCTGGAAGTTGGGGGTCCTCCACTGCCGGAATAAGGTGGACCTCCACCAAAAAGTGGGGGTCCTCTACCTCCACCGGAATAAGTCACCTCCACCTGCATAATGGGGTGGGCCACCGCCTCCACCACCGTAATAGGGTGGCCCACTACCTCCAGAATAAGGTGGGCCTCCTCCATAAGGTGGGGGTCCGCCAGTACCGCCGTAATGGGGTGGCCCTCCACCATCGGAATGGGGAGGGCCCCCACCTCCGCCAAAAGGTGGAGGTCCTCCTCCTCCGAAAGGAGGTGGACCAAACAGTGTGGGGCATGAGGAAATGTTGGTGGGGGTCCAATCGGTGCAACGTTGAAATTTCCCCATGGAGTCTATGGGTTTCCGGGATAAGGTATCCCGTGGAGTACGTTTCCAGGATTGAATTGTCCCGACACGGGATCAAAATGACCTAGATACATGTGACTCCATGGTGGTTGACTTGGGTTGGATGGTCCCCCACCATGATGTAATCCCATGGTGGATTCCACAGTGGGTAAGGAGCTTCCAAGGGAATGACCAATTCACAGTCCTCCACTCTTATTATGGATAGAAAATAGGGGTTTCCCCCCAGTTACAATGTGTTGACCACTAGTGGATGGTTGACTCATGATAGGTTGATGTTGACTTACTGACGGAGGAACAGTACTTGTAAAGAAATTAGGAGGTAAAGCGTAGTCTCCCCTCGAATTTAAAGGTGGGGGAGGGATAGGTAATGTTCCAGTCGCAGTAGGAGGGGTGTTGGATTGTTGTCCTTCAACATTCCGAGTCATTGGAGGTGCGGAACTAGTCTCTTAACTGAGAGGTGTACTCACAGGAAATGAAGGTTGACCAGGTTCATAAGTGGTCATATTGTGTGTGGGTGTCTCCGGTGAAGCAATAGATAATGAACGAATGGGAGTATATTGAAACATGGGTGTCTCCGAAGTGTCTCTTCTTCGTGTGAGACTCTGGCATTGAAGTTCGTCACGACGTTGGCATAGTTGGTCCATGAGTGCATAGACTGGAGCCACACGCTGGACATGGGGAGCCCAACGAAAAGGGGTGGTTTTCGCCTCCATCTCTATAGCCAGGTAGGCCCATTGTTGACCTAGAGAGGTGTCCCAAAAGGATGCAGAAGGACCAAATGTTGCAGATACAAGGTCATCCTGGGATGGATTTAACTATTCTATAGATCTCGGTTCTCCTTCCATCACGCGGTGGAAGGATGTGTCTCGTGAAGTGGAAGGTTCCACCTCTTCAGCCCTCGGTGGGTTAGAGGTTGGTGAATCAGGAGGAAACATATTCGCTCCGGACTCCATAGTGGATTTTTCTACTTCAGGTGACACGACCGTAACTTGAGGATCCATGCTTACCCTCGAAATTACCTCCTGATTAAGGGGATATTTGGGTGGTAAGTTTAAAATTATGCGGGACCTTCTCAAAGGTTGTTCAGCTAGAATGACCGACCAGAATTTATCCTAAGTGTATTCTAAACAAAAGAAAAGCAAATCAGAAAAATATACACAAACTAAGGCTGTAAGCAAACTTATGTGATAGGTGCGGATTCAAAAGTCTAGAACCTCACGGGATTTTCAAGGCTTCGCAACTCGCGATATACTCTAGGGTCCAACAATTATACTCGGCCCAATATTTTAGAGCAATAACTGAGGATTAGGACCGTACCTTTGACCATATAACCTGAATACCTGATAGTATGTGCGTAGTAGCTCCTCAAGTGTTGTTCTCAGTGTATTTCTCTACCAAGATGGACAAATGGTTAGCTCAGTTGGTCTCAGGAATCCTAGGAGTGTCTCCCGGTATACTCAAAGTACGTGGGATCTCAAATCCGTAGTGGTGTTGTCTAATGCACAACCGTACAACAAGAGCCTTCCTATATACTACCGAGTACGTGAAGTGTCTTTTGATATACCCTAACGTACGTGAAAGAGCCTTCGATATACTGGTTGGTACGTGGAAGAACTACAGTGCCCCCGGGATGCAGTGCAGGAAAGTAACGACAGCTGCCACGTTTTACGACGTCGAAACACATCTCTAACTTAACACACAAGTTACTAGTAGATTTTAACTTAGTTCTATCAGTAAATTTTATCTGGATGGTTAGGTGAATGCATGAGGTGAGTACATAAATGTAAACATAATGCACCCTAACTACCTGAAAATGCATTTTTTCTTTTGATGAAATCTATGTACTGGAAGGAGAAATATGTTTCCAATGGCCTCACAAAACAGTAAATTTCAAAAAAACTCCAAATCTACCAAAAATTATAATGAAAGCACTCTTTTCCGTTTTTCAAACAAAACATAAAAATCAACAACACATCAAATCCAAATCAAAGTATTTTATTTTTGTCTTTTTCAATTAGAATGGAACTAGATGATGAAAAAGGAGAATCTCTACTTAGAGTACACTAACTCTTCAATTTTTGAAATGATAGCCTAAAAGCATATGAAAAACCAAAAATGCATATAACTTCTTCAAGCTTGGAAACACTTTCCAAAAATTTGACTTCACTTGGATTTTTCAAGAAGATGAGTGACTCATAATTCATGAAAAACACAAACAATTAATTTATTTTTGAAACTTTCCAAAAGATCAATGAATGGTGAATTCCAATGCATGAACCAATTTTTACAACAATTCTGAAATGAACTCGAAAATGGTAAAAACGAAGCACTTTTGATTTTTTCAATGTATATACCAAGACAAAACTTGATAACAATAATGATTTTAAAATGTAAATGGCAGAAAGAAGATACTACTTGTAGCACTTCAATCACTCGAAAATTCTCAAATAAAAATGACAAGCACTCCAATGACCTAAAGACACGAAAAATTGCTCAAAAACAATCGAATGCAAGCCAACAATTGATGACTAAACTCAAAAATGGTTTGGAAGTGGATCTAGCATGCTAGATAGATCCAGTGAGGTGATCAGGGAGAACAAGATGGAGTGGATGACCGTGGGGGATTGAAATTTCCCACCACTTCAATCAAACTCTCACTTGACCAAAAAGACCCAAAAACCAACACAAAACAAACCAAGCAAAAGTAATGTTGAATAAAAGAGCCTCTTCCTGGAAGGTACAGTGCAGAGGTGTTTGTTGATCAACCCAAAAACAATCAAAATGGAGAAAAATACCCAAGCATCAAGCTTGAGATCTCGACGCAGGTTGTGGTTAGGCGCAAAGCACCCGGCGCGGGCTATGTGTAGGGGTTAAGCGTCGGCAGTGCATATTGTCAGATCGAAAGATGCGTCGATGGCGCAGTATGCTCAAAGGAAAAATGTGCTATGGATAAACAGGCGCACTGGATACACTACCCAGGTGCGTCGGGCAAATAACTCAATGCAAATAATGAAAAATCTCCAAACAATGACTAAGTAAATGAATTGAACATGGTTCAATAGACCTAGAGAAAGTCAACAAACTTCTAAAGGAAAGAATCCAATGGTGAAAATAGGCTCAAGGGGAAAAGCAATGGCTCATTAAGAAAATCAAGATTAACATATTCAAACTTGAAATCAAAACAATGTAATCCCCAGTATGGTCGCCAGATTTGTTATTGGCAATCTACTCGAGCGGACTCGAGCTAAATCTCCCTAGTTCAATGTGAATCTAGAACAAATAAGAACAGAACATAAAGCTACTTTCCTAGATGAGGTTAGAGATCGAATAATTAGACGTCTTACCTTCAGATTTGTATATCTTTCTCCTCGTTATTGCTCCAAGCTCCGCGGTCGTCAGATCTGTAGCTGCAAGACCTGTCAAAACATGTGGAGACAAAACAAGCAGTAAAACATGTCTAAACACTAACTGATCTAAGTAAACAGTTAAGGAAGTAAACTATAAACATTATCAACACAATAACGTTTATGGAAAGAGCTTATATCACTGTATAAAGAGTGGGAAATACAAAGTAGAGAGATGATTACAACCCAAGCCTTAACATTGCAATCCTCCTCCAACAAGCCAAGCCAAAGCCTCCAAAGCAAATGTAAGCCTCCCAAGAGATGGATAGGGATCACCTAGGCTAATTCCACCAGCATGTAAGTGCTATAGACTTCCTCTCTTTGGAATGGAGAGGAGCTTTGTATTTATAGGACCAAGTGGATAGAGTAAGTTGAGGATAATGGGGAGAGGGCTAAGGGATCCTCCCTTGAGGTTAGGGAACCGTAGGACAGCTCACCTAGGAGTTAGGGATAGGGATCCACCTCATCCAACTTCTAGAAATCACTCGAAATCCACCTTTATCCAAATTAACCAATCCCGGTGCAATCTGCATGAGGGAAACCTGCACTAGAGAGGGGAAATGCATGCTACACAAAGACAACCTGCGCCACTGGCACAGTCTGGGATAATACACTCTGCGTCGGACCTAGTTGGGTGCTTCTTGCTCAAAGACGACATGCGTCGGCCCAACTAGAAACGGTGGACAAAGGGCATCAACTTGCTCTAACTGGCTTCTTGATCATGGAGACTTTAGGGACTAAGGCAATGAGTTGAAAAGGGTCTCATGATGATGAGATTTAGCTGTAATAAGTACCATTTAGCCCTTCCTAAAATTTGTCCTTTTAGCCCCACCTACTAGAGTTCGTCATATGTCCTCGCTTGGTAGTTCTAGACTTCTTCTGCAACATTGTGTCTTTTGCTAAATCTACCTAAGCCTCTAGTGCTAAGTCCTCTACAGAATGTAAGACCTATATTGGAAATAATGTTGTCATTGATGTCAAAGGCAAGGATATATTGTTGTCATTAATTCCAAAGACAATGGGAGACTACAGTTAGAGATTTCAAGATGAATATTGTTGGAAATATTGTTTTTGGATAACTTATATTTGAAGGAATTTTTATTCTAGATACCTAGCTCAAATTGGAGTATAGGTTACATGGTTGGAAATATTGTTTCGAGACCTTTACAACAGTATATGGAACTCCCTCTAACTCCATAGGAATGAGGAGATATGAAAGAATTTGTAAAGTCAACCCAACAAGAATGTTAGGTCGACCCTGCCAGGATATTGAACAATGTTATGTTGACCCAAAAAGTAATTTTTGAAGAGTGTAAATAGAAGGAGGTGCTCCTCGTTTGTTCATTCATTCATCCAATAATGGAGCTCTGAAAAAGGTGCACACTTATGGAAGAGGAAGATCTTGAAAATGGATCTAAAGATGTTTTATGTGTTTTGAAGATATTCTTGATGAAATCATCTTAAAGGTTTTTCTTAGGGTTTCTAAGATGTTCAAAGGAAGAAGGCATGCCTTATAAAGAGGAAGAGATATTTTCTTGCATAAGTAGTTGTGCAAAAGATATAGATGTTTTCTTGCATAAGTGGAATTTGCAGATGTTTTCTTGCAAAAGATGAAGCAGCGCAGAAGTTGAATACTACGCAGTAGTGAAGATTGTCTTGCACGGAGCAGAGTAGAGTGTGACAGTATTGAAGATTGTTTTGCATAGAGAAGAGTGTGAAAGAAGTATTTCACATAGCAGAGTGGGATAGAAAAGAGTGTGACAATAGTCTTGCGTAGAGCAGAGTGTGATAGAACAGAGTGTGACAATAGTGAATATTTTATTGCGCAAAGCATAGTGTGAAAGTAGTGAATATTGTCTTGCATAGAGAAGAGTGTGACAGTAGTCTTGCGCATATCAGAGTGTGACAGTAGTCTTGTGCAGATCAGAGTGTGACAATAGTCTTGCCCAGATCACAGTGTGACAGTAGTCTTGTGCAAAGAAAATTGCGACAACACAAAAAGGTACATTGATGTATAGAAGTTAGAATTGTTTTGCAACACAAAAGAAAAACAGGTGCACATGAGTTAGATGTGTTTTGAAAAGTACAATGCGCAACAGAAAAGTCATTGGCTTGAAGTAAGAAAAAGCACAGTATTGAATCTAGTGAAAAATACACATGAAGTGCACAAGTCAATTACCAGATCTGAATAACAACATATACACAAAAAGTAGGTGGGTACCTACACAATATTTGTTGAGTTGGTGCTCAGCAAGGGAGATTGTTGTCTCCAACAAGTTGGTGCTCAACTAAGGATATTGGTGTCTCTAGAAAGTTGGTGCTTCCAAGCCTTATAATAGTAGGTTGGTGCCTACTCAAGATTCATAAAGATACAAATCATTGTGGTTTTCTCCTAATTGGGTTTCCACGTCACATCTTGTGTTCTATGGTTTAAATCTACTTGTGTTGATTATTATGAGTTGTTTTATGAATGAGTAATGAAAGAAAAAGCATGCTATACTGATTCACCACCCCCTCCCCTCAGTATAACCATAAATCCAACAACCTACTCAGGTTCTTGATCCAACATGGAAGGTTCATAGACTTTAATATTTTCCACATTCACTATAGAGTAAATAGGCATGTATGGGGGTATACTGGGTTTGTACGCATTATCTCCCACCTTCTCCAATACCTTAAAAGGACCATACTTCAAATCCTTTATTTTTCTACCAAGACCTTATAGTCTTTCCTTGTTCAAGTGTAACTATACTCTATCTCCCACCTTGAATGTTTTCTCAACCCTGTGTTGGTCATGTCTTGCCTTGTGCTTTTCATGTGGCTTCTCCAATTCCTCTTGTACTTATAGATGGATCTACCTAAACTTATGAATGAAATTTTTAGCTCTTACTGCTTCACCTATGGTGTATTCCCTCTCTCCCCCTTGTTGTCCATAAACATCATCTAAAGATGAAAGTGGCAAGTATCCAAAACACGTTTCAAAAGGGGACTTCCTAATGGAATTGTGAACTGCTCTATTATAAGAGTGTTGTATGTAGATCACATTTTCAACCCAAGGATTCAGATGCTTCTGATTGTAACCCCTCAAAATTTGTACCAAATTCCTATTGACTACTTACGTCTATCCATCTGTCTGTGGATGGAATGATGTAGACCTCTTCAACTTAGTGTCCATATTTTCCCAAAGTGTACTCCAAAATATACTAATAAATATGGTATCTCGGTCTGAGATGATGCTCCTTGGTATCCCAAAGTGCACCCAAACTTGTTCAAAGAACATGTTTGATGCTTCTTTCCCTTTGATGTACTTTTTACAAGGCATAAGAATGCACATCTTGTTAAATCTGTCAACTACCACAAATAAATAGTCATGTCCCTTCCTAGTGGTTGGAATACCACCTACAAAATCCATGGAGATGCTCTCCCATGGTATCGTAAGAACAAGTGAGGGATGGTATAGACCTTGATTCCTATTGTTGGGCTTGTTTGTACAACAAAGCATGCATCCTCTGATAAATCGAGTTACATCTTCTTTCATTCTAGGCTAGTAAACATATCTTTGTAAGTTCGCAATTGTCTTCCCTACACCAAAATTCCCTGCAACTTTGGAGGTGTGTGCCTTTCTGATAAGCTGCAATATCTTTCCTTTAGGAACATAGAGCTTGTCCAACTTGTAGAGTAACTCATACTAGAGATGATAGTCAACCTTTTTGCCACCTTCTTATACATGGGAATGTCCTTGAATTTGTTGAAATGCCTCCTTGAAGTCCTCATATTCTGTGTACTCCTCCTTGTATGCATCATGCGTAAAAGGTTCCATGTGCATAAGAGTTCCCAAAGTTGTAATTTTGGTTGTGGTCTTGAGAGCATGTCTTCCAGCTTGTTTGCACTGCCCTTCTTATACTTGATGATGAGATGGAATTGATATAACAATCCCATCCACTTATAATGTCTGGTCTATTGTATCTTACTCTGGGCCTGCAAATACTGCAATGGCCGGTGATCAATGTGAATGATGGTCTCCTTGTCCATTAGATAGTGCTTCCACTTCTCTACAGCTTGAACCAAGGCATATAGTTCATTATCATTGGTAGGGTATTTTAGGACTCCCCCATGAAACACTTCAGAATGATAACATATTGACCTTCCTCCTTGCATCAGAACCGCTCACGTGGCATACCCACTTGCATCTATCTCCAATTCGAATGGATTCTGCAAATTAGGAAATGCAAGAACTGGTGCCTGACTGATCTTTCACTTGAGCTCTTCAAAGTCTTTTCATTAATTCTCCCCCTTTGGAACCCCTTGTTGTTGGCTATTATGGCATGGAGGGGTGCATCTGCAGCCAAAAAGGAAGCTATGAACTTCCAAAGGTATTTTGTTTCCCCAGAATAACTCCTAAATCTAGTGACGTTTGTATGAGTAAGTCACTGAGTGATGGCCCCCATCTTTGCAAGATCAATCTTGAGTTCTCCTCCACCAATCACATACCCCAAATACACCAAGGATTGTTGGGAGAACTCACATTTATTCAAATTATCCATAAACTAGTGCATTTTCGGAGTTTTTAACACCTGCTTGAGATGTGAGATGTGTTCTTCCCAAGTAGCGCTAGAAGCCAGTATGCCATCTAGATATACGATAACAAATTAATCTAAGAAAGGGTGTAATACATCATTCATCAAACGCATAATTAATGTAGTTGGTGCATTGCATAAACCAAATGAATTGCTAACCTTTCATATATGCATTTCCTAGTCTTGAAGATGGTCTTCCAAGTGTCTTCTTCCTTCACTCGCACCTGCTTGTTTCCCAATTTGAGATCCAACTTGGTGAAGTACTTGGAATTCTACAACTGGTCCAACAGATCATCGATCCTAGGTAGAGGGTATCGATTCTTGAGTGTGATCTTGTTCAAGGCTTTGCAGTCGATGCACATCCTACAAGTCCCATCCTTCTTGGGTACTATGATGATAGGTGACCCACAAGGTGAGGTGCTTAGTCGGATCACGCCCTACTCCAACAAATTTTGCAACTACTTCTTCACTTCATATGCTTCTATGATAGACTTTCTATAAAGTCTAATGTTTGGCAATGGAGAATATGGAAATAATTGTATCATGTGCTCCACCTCTCTTATAGAAGGTAGCCCCTTAGGCTCCTGGAACACTTCTTTGTATTCCTGCAAAAGGGTCTCCAATGGTTGTTTCTGCTCTTTGGTACATCCCTCCGGGGATGCCTTCACTTTTACCGATTCACCTTCTTCCCAATTATGTCTTAAGAAAATAAATTCCAACTTCCTAATTGAACTAATTATCTTTTTCGATTGGTTGGCACTTACCAGAGAGATCTTTAATTTGCCTTTGTGTTCATTAATGATGAACTTATTTCACATCCTTGATCAAACGATATTGGTTGGATCTCCTCATGAAGATCTCATCCCTCATATACATGTAGGGGATTCTGAACACAACACCAAAAACATCTATGGGTACTACGTCTACCTCCACTTCATCAACATACTCTACACTTATTGGCAAACTTGATCTTGCACTATTTCATGGCTCTAAGTTTTGCATCCTTATTTACCCATCCCAATGGGTAGGGACTGGGATGATTATGTACTTCCAATCCAAGATTACATACTAGATCATCTTCTATGAGGTTTTCATATGAACCAAAAGCAAATAGAGCATCAATCTTGGTATTCTTGACATGGATCTTGATGTGGAAGAGTTTCGTCCTCTCTTTCTCTTCCTTAGGGTGAAGACTACTCATATTCACCTCCTTCTACACTATGGTATAGGTAATACTTTCATCCACATCCGAGTTTCTTTCTAACTCCTTGCTTGACTCCATGGATAGAAGGTTCTTCTTTGCATCCTTCTTGTGGTTCTTGAGGTTTAGCTTCGGATGTAGCTTCCAACATTTTTCTTCATTGTAATCATTGATATCACAATACTTATAGTTATTTTTCAGATCCTTTCACTAATGTGTCATGGTTTTATTCATATTAACCTTTCCCTTCCACTTCTTACCCTCCTTGTTAGCATCTTGGCCCTCTTTCTGTTTTAAATCGCTTGGTTGTCCTTTCTTCTGGCCTATGTTTTCCAAGTATTGTGCTTGTACACAGGCTTCATCAATTGACTCGAGATTGAATAGCATCACCTGCCTTCGTATGTGATTATGTCACCCCCCAAAATACTTTAGGAGTACATATGGGTTATTGGGTAAGATACCTAGCATGATAGCCATCTTCCTCAACTCGGTGGTGTATTCTTCCACACTCTGCCCCTGCGTTTGCCTCAAGTAATGCCGACGGATCTACCGGTCCTATAATACTCGATAGGGTAGAACTAGGACTTGATGAGGGTTTTAAAGTCTTATCACTTAGTTACTAGCATATCACCCTCCATCCTAAGTGCTTACGTGTGGCTTTCCCGCCTAGTTAAGGCATGGCCCTCTAACTTCATTCAAGCAAATGAGATCTTTCGGTCCTCGTATATTTGATGAAAACTGAAATAAACCTCCAACTACTGCAACCAATGATTTAATTTCAAATCATCTATCTCACATTGATGTGATTTGACATCGTCTTTCACTTCCATCTTGAAGAGAGGCTGGGAATGAATATGCGTATTGGAACTCGACTGCTCTTTCGTCGGCTCCTTTTTTGGGTCATTTTTATCTTTCGATTTCCCCGTATATCTAAAATATGAGTTAGAGCCTCCAAAATCCTCAAAAGATCTGAACTTGCCCTCCAAATCTGCCATAACAACTGACATGTTGCGTGAGATATCGATGACTTGTATTTCCAATTTTGGAAAGCATTGCTCATAATCATTTGTCGCTCCTTGAACAAACTTGTCCACCATGGCTAGGGTTTGAAGACTTTTTTTTTCACCAACTACTATGTTATGAACAAAAATTAACATAAATATAGATAAGAAAATATAAATAATAATAATAAACAATTAATCAATACCGCAGATGTGGGTGAGGATAGTGTGGGAGGCGATGTCCCAGGGAGGACACATGCAGGGTCTGAGTTGACATGTGTTGTGAGGGCAGTTTTATGAGGGTAGGTAGTATGGAGGGAATCCTTGTGTGCTTGAGCGTGCAGGGTCTAGGTGGGAAGGTCTTGTCCTCCTTAATGGGAATTTCCTTCTACGTATCTTCCATATCCCTCGGTCTGTGTGGGTTTTCCTTTAATCATCGAAGGGGGGTATCCACTGGGCCTACGAATGCTGGTGTTGTTTTCCTGTGTCCTGTTGAGGATGGTCTTGGTGAGCTCCGTGTGTTCATCGTTGGTGGCATGGATCTAGTTGGGGCGTTGGGGAGTTCAAATAATATGTAGAAGCATCGAGATAGTCATGGACATACATTGACGGATGCGCAGGCGGCATGGAAATACCGTGCATCCATTCCCCCATCCATTAGAGCGGATCTGGAAGTGATGGAAGATGGTGTTAGTGCAAGGTGTTGGATAATGCCCCATTGTTGGACTTTGCAATGCTGGAGCACTGGATTCAGGATCCAAGATCCTTGAGGGCTCGACAGGGTCTATATGAGAATATAGTCACATTATATTGGGTAATTAAAGGTATCATGGGTCGTGTCTTGTTGGAACAAGACGAGAAGCAGGGGGTGACAAAATTCCTTCGGCCTTCTGGAAAGAGTTGTATGTTGACACTCATATCTTGCATATGAAAATTGATGTGGTGGGGAAAGAGCTAGGCATCCCCTATCTTCCTCAGAGGGGTGTGTTTTCTTTTGCGCCTGAGGACATCTCAAAGGAAGTAGGCAGGAAGGTGGTGGCTGGGGTGGTGCTGGGGAGGCTCCTCCGCTAGCAAATGCTCAGGTGTCGTAGCGGCCCCTCTGGTGGCTTGTATTTTTTTGGTCCTTTGTTTATGGTTAATGCTTGTTGTGTTTAGTCTGGACGCTTAGTCAAGTTAGTCTTTTTGTTGGGATGGGGGGTTTACGACTGGCATACTAGCTCTGTTGCGTATAATTACGGTCCAGCTAATAGGTTGTGCTTTGTTTTGTTAAATCATTGGAATCTATTGAATAGGTGGTGGAATGTATGCCATGTTTTCTCCTTTGGGTTGGGGGCCCTACGGGATATTTTGTATTATGTATTCATACTTCACTACTAATGTTTTAGACATGAAGAAACAATTACTTAATAAAAAAGACATAAATAAAAGGTATGTCTAAATGAAAAGACGTGTATATTAATGAAAGGGAACTCCATCTAGATATATATATCGGACTCTCAATTGTAATTTATCATCATATTCATATCTTATTCAACATTCATATTTTATTCATTTACTCGATATGTTATTATTTTTAAATGAATTATCACAGCAAACAAGTTTGAGCAAACTTTGTTCGGCTCATTTAGTATCACAGCAAACAAGTTTGATCCGTCCTTTGGCCATATCTTTAGCCATCAATCTCAGAGTATCTCTCACTCAGTTCTATGACCAAATTAGGGCTTTTGGCCATCTTGGAAATCAAATATTATTGAAGAAAAATACTCCCATCTCTCCCATCATCTCCATCGTTTCATATCCCCACTCATAACCCCCACACTCCAATCCTCCACTCGAGCATCTGATCCTCTCCATTTGATTCTCATTTAAACCCTTCACACCTTCCTTCCCACGTTTAGACCTACGCCCCTCCACCAATTCACACCTGCCTGCAACAGCTCCTCTGATCGCACCTCACCCCAACTAAATCTCCCACGCTTCCTTCCTTGCATGCTCTTCCCAACTCATTCACATCCGTGCCTCCACCATTCACCCATTCTAGCATGCTCCCTGGGCCACACTCCAATCACATGCTACACACTGCTCGTTTCCCTAAACTTGTAGCTCCAATCCCTGCACACACCCCAATCATCTGTCGCTGCACTCTTTCCCCACCACTCCCTTCGACCCTTCATCGCACGCTACACCAACAACGCTCCACTCCTCACCTCTGCGATAGGCCCCAGCTCCACTACGCACCCTACAGCTCACGCCAGAACCCACACCCCTGTGTACTTGTTGTCTCCTACCTTTTGCACCCGGCTACCTCCCATCCGTTCTCCACTCCCTCCACATTCACTTCCCCACCTCTACCAATCGCCAACCTCCCTCATGCGAGCTTTGAGAGAAGATATTTCTCAAGGTCGTTCCACTCATCTGCCCACGCCCATGCCTTGCAAGCATCCCCCCATCTGTGTGCATCATTCCATACACCCCGCTTACACGAGCTCCATTTCTTCTCATCTCTACGCCTACACAAACCCACTTCAACCGTGCGTTGCTGCTCCAATATTATTATTAGTCATTATGGTATTATTAAGGGAACAAATTATGGCAATATATGACAAAATAGATAAAATTCAAGCAAGAAGCAATTGTTCAATCGAACAACATATTGGATCATGTGATTACCCACAAAATTCAAAGAAAAAATGCTCTACTATCGATATGATCCATAAATTGTTGTGGATATTCTACTAGATCAGTTCATCACAACGGATCTTACAACTTAGTTCATTGTGTTAATTTAATTTCATAAAATATTAAGTATAATGGAACTAAAAGAGAATCTAGAGCAAATAAGTAAACAATCCACACAATAACACAATTATACCTTGGGAAAACCCACTATGGGGAAAAACCCAGCCACAAATGAGGACTATTCCTTGCTCTTCATATCAAGATGCAAATACAAAGGAAACGATACTCTTTATGGAGTTACCTATGACTACGGCCAGAATGGCTACAACAAGATCTCATATCTCCTTTTTTCTACTCTAGCATCCATGCCCATGTTGTTTCTCAACTATGGAACAATACAATACATCAAATAATGGCTCCCTTCTTCTTCTAGCGGCTCAGTATTTAACATATCCCGATAGCCATCTAGGGTTAATTTTAGGGTTTATGCATGCCTTAATTCTCAAATAGGGTTAGGGTTTTGGTCCTTCTAGAATATTCTTGAAGTTCCACATGTGGCTAGCTCCACATGTGTGAGAAATGGGACCTAACATGGAATCCACTTGGTACTATGGTGCTCAACTGGATAGGTAAACTTGCGGGAGGCATAACTTTTGCATATGGACTTCGATTGAGGCAATCTTTGGACCATTGGAAAGGTCTTGGAGTGTAGATTCACCTCATGGACCATATCACTAGTGATGGGTTGTTTTACCCCAAAAATTTTGATTTAAACCCTCAAATAGGCCCCTGAAGATTTTGGACCACAAATCTACAAAATGAGTCATGCCCATAAAATGGGCCCTACAAGCAAATTCATCCAATATTTTGACCCCAAAAGCTCTAATTAGGTGAATATATATATATATATAGATCCATTTCATATCATTCTTACCAAGCAAGGATCATAGTGAATGTGTTTCTGCTTCAAAAAAAGTGGTTCAATGATCATGCAACATGCAAAAGTTCAGACTAGCTCACTCATGTATGTTTTCTTACAAAGGATAAAATATCTAAAATCCAAGAGCATATCTTGGAATTTGAACAACTTTAGTAACATTTTTGAAAAGAAAAAAGAGTTGGCCATGGGCATGGGCATGAATGAAGCCTTACGAAATACTAAGATAGACCTTAACAACCATATTGACCTATAAGATAGGCAGGAGGAGATTCATTGGAAGCATAAATTGTGCATCCGCTAAAGAAATGAAGGAGATAGAAACTCCAAATTATTCCACAAGTCAACTCTAAACCATAGAAACACTAATAAGATTATGAACTTTCAAACATCCAATGGGAAAAAGCTCTATTACTAAAAGGATCTGAAAGTAGAACTTAATTCCTTCTTCAAAAATCCCCTGTATGAGCCATCCATTGAGAGATGAGAAGCCATAACTAATATCACATTGAAGCATTCCAAATTTGATCACTAATGGGAAAAACAACTCCTTAATGTAGCCAAATCACTATGATAGAATTTGAGAAAGTGGTGAAAAAAATGCCACTTGGAAAAGCACTAGGCCCAAATGATTTCCTAGAATATTTCTTTCATGAATTTTGGGATGTCATTGAGAGTAATATTTGGGCCATGGTTGAAGACTCCAAAGACTTTGTCATAATGAAAGCACTCATTCCTATTTAGATTGGTGCTAATGCCCTTACATTTTTTTTCCATTTGTTTTATGTAATGTGCATAGCTTATAAAGTCATCTCGCAAGTAACAACCAATTTTGTTAAGCTTCATCTTGAGAAAAAAATCATCTTTGAAGAACATGGAAGCTATGTGGAAGGAAGACAAATCTTGGATGGCATCATCAATGCCCATGAGTTGATACATTTTGTAATGTCCCCTTCCATCAATCCGGTGCAAGGAAAGAAACATGACCAACATACCAAGCTTATTGGCAATCTCAGCCTCGTTCATTACTAAGAAATTCATAATAAATAAAAACTTATGTGTGCAAATGCATAATCAATATAAACACAGCGGAAATAAACACAATTGCACACACACAAATAGTAATGCATCAACTTATTTGACCCAGGCAGATGATAAATCAACATGCAGAGAATCAATCCCCTTCTCATGCTATGCACAGACTTCGTATGAATCCCATTAACATGAATAATTATCATTCAAAATTAACACATTGCAAAACACATAATGCATATAATTTGAACCACAGAGAACACTTATCTTGAGATGAAGCTGTCCAAACAATTGGCTATGTGAGAGCAACGTTCCACCCAACCATAGATCTATGTCCAGCCTGTATTCTTTCAGCTGAGAGATTACCCCCGAGCTGGGTTGTGTATCCACTAAGGAGGAACTAGATGGGCTCACTCACAGTCATAGTTTCACTCAAATAGTCATGCTAATCCAACACACAGTTAGGTTTAGCAAGCATGAAATAGGAAAAGGAGGAGGATGCTAAGCCAGTGAGCTCAACCACAGAGCTACATACATCTCAAGCTAAATTCAAGCAATCCAATCCTCTATTCAAACATCCACACTTGGATTTCTCACCATTCCGTCAACGAATAACTCAGTAAGCCAACATGATCAAGGAATTGATGAGTAGGAATTTTTACATCAAAATAATCTCCCATATGGATTCTTCATTTGGAACCACACCAAATCTCACTCAAATCTTTTCCATTAGAACAACGTTTGAGAGATAAAAGATAACAAAAATGCAAATGAGACTTTTGGAAATAGATGCCCCCCTTATCAAAGAACCATGTTATCAACTTTTGAACCATGATTTCTCTATAGTAGATTGGACAAAAAAAATTCACCACTTCTAGCAAGATCTCAATGTAAATATCCATCCTCTACACAAAGTGTAGAGCAACAAAGATTCCTAGCATGAGTTTATCAATACCCAACCCAAAAATGAACTATGGATAATCCTTTAGATAAGAGTCATTTGTTGGAAAGAAGGTCTAAATACTCCAAGATGGGGCTACAAGGGATGAGGCAATTACATGGTCCATGAAGCTTATAAGATAATATGGGAAGTTATGAATGGCAATGCACCCCCAATGTTATGGAAACACATCTAGCAAGGCTCACTTTGGCCCAAAGTGGGCTCCTTCTTATTGTTGGTAGTAGAGAGGATAACCTTAAATTGGGAAAACCTTCGGAAATGGGGGTACCTTGGCCTATCTAGATTCCCCCTATGTTAAGAAAATGAAGAATCAATGGAGCACATATTAAATCATTATAGTGTGTCTTTATTGCTTTGGGATCTAGGTGCCACCTACTTCATAACCATAAACATAAGTCAACTCTCCATTATTTACACTATCCAATTGGTGCTCAGATCCATTCACAAAAAAATAGCCAACAATACATGGAATATATTCCCAAGACTCTTAGCCTCACAGCTATAAAAAGAAAGAAACAACACAATCTTCAAGGACAAACCACTTCCTAGTCAAATCAATGGATGCTACTAGGAAGGAACATAAGGGAAACCCTCTATGCCAAGATCTAGTCTTCAAATGATCTTGAATGTGAACCTTGTTGCAATGAAATTATGACTACTTGGGGCCTAGAAAAAATAAGCTTAATCTCAAGCACCAAAACCTCCAAGCTAGAGCCCCGTCTGCCAACTCTTGGTTCTCAACCCGAACAAGCATAATCAAGCTAAATTGTGTTGGTGCTTCTAAGAGAAACCTTGGGCCAACAGGATCAGAGGAGTGTTCAGAGAATTTGAAGGAAAAAATGTTTTCCTTTATTCTAGCTTTAAAGGCAATGGCACCAATAATGTTGTTGATCTTCGAGCTCTTGAAATGGATTTTATTCTTGCCAAAAAACATAATTGGTCCAATCTTCTCTTTGAATGAGACTCCCTAATTGTCATTAAATCTTTGCAAAGATGTAAGTTGGAAAATGTCTTGATGCACTAGAAATTCATTAGTTCCTTGACAAACATTCTCCCCCTTATCAATAATCTCGAAACGACCTCTTCAAGGCATGTTCATCAAGAAGAAAACAAACTCGTTAACAAAATGGCCAATGAATACTTGGGTCTCTCCAATGAGGACCTTGAGCTCACCTACTTTAGCATAACCACTAGAGATTTGCTCCATAATTGCACCACCACACCTTTGGAGGACACACTCTTTTCAAACAATTAACACAGACACTGTAACCCCAAATAGAGTGACACGAAGAGAGGAAGGCATCTCTAGGGATGAATATGTGGTCCACACAATCTTCCACTTGGTGTAAACTACACAGAAAATATAAATATCACTAGTTATGTCAAAGTGGAAGGTTTGTGCATTCCAGATGCCAAGATGCATAGATGGAATAAAGAAACTCCACATTTCACACCAGATGCAGAGATGCAAGAATGGAATAAAGAAACTATGCACTCCACACAAAATGCCTAGATGTGAGAATGTAGGGACTCAACCACAGTGGGAAATGGCTACAAGACTCTCCATATTCTGTATTCAGCATACATAATGCAAAAATACAAACAATGAATAAAAACTTGGAGACTAGACTCTACACTCTGTGTTTGAAGCATGATTCAAGGATGAAGGCAAAATGATAAACAAGATTTTGAAGGGAAGTTCCCATTCAAAATACTTGGTAAAAAGAGGAAGCAAAAGAAAATCATTAACAAAGTTTGTGAGATCACTTTCATAGCTTGTCTACTAAAGAATTTTGTAGTTTTTCTATAATTTTACCTCCTTGAAATAATAATAATAATAAAACTATCAAAAAAAAGATGTCAACCCAATTATAATTTTAGATATGGCAAATAACCTAATTTTACATTTTGACAAAACCATTTGAAATTTATGGGTTTTCTTTTCCATCACCATATGAACTCATCCTTGTATGGCACCTTCCAAAAATGAAAACCTAATTTAATGATCATCACCACAAATAATAGACATACACCCTTAAAAAAAGTACCTTAAAAACTAATTAATTTTTCCAAAATAATAAATTATTAATATAAACTTTCCAAAAATAACAAACATAAAAATAAATATAATATATATATAACTTACAAATAAACACTCAAACCTATAACCAACTACTAAAATAATAAGCTTTTAATGAAAACTTGAACAAATACATATACGCATAAAAGTAATGGATTTAACGTTAAAATTGGTTAAGCTTAATGAAAACTTGAACAAATAAATATACTCATAATGGATTTAACGTTCAAATTTGCATCAACAAATTTAGTGAACATTATTTAAAATAAGGGGTTGAGTGCCTCCTTGTTCTTTAATATACATGATCGGTGAATTTTTTATTTATTCCATCTTTATTATATGGAATGGTCGTCACTATTGAAACTAGTGTATTGAGTCCATTTTAATTCATCATATAATTATTATATGGAATGGTCGTCACTATAGAAACTAGTGTATTGAGTCCATTTTAATTCATCTAATGGTATGGATCATCAAGATCAAGTCTTTTTTCATAGAGCTCCATGTTTGAAGAGTAGTGAAAGCCTTTTGTATTCATCTAATGGTATGTATGGATCCTCAAGATCAAGTCTTTTTTATATAGCTCCATGTTTGAAGAGTATTGAAAGCTTTTTGTAGAGTATTGAAAGCTTTTTGTATGTTAAAAAAAAATAAGTGATCTTTTATCGTGAATTCCAATGTTCATTTCTTATAATTTTTTCTTTTAATTTATTTATGTTAATGTGTTTTCTCATTGAATATTAGATGGTTAATCATTTTTTCTATTTTTCCATATGAAATCAAAGCATATCTTTTAGTCATATAGAAAAAAAACTCATTTTATCATTGAGAATGTAATGGTGGAGTAAATATCTCTTTAACTAACAAAGAACTTTATTGGATGTTTTTTTAACAGAAATGATTGCTGGTATTTATATCAAAAAGGAGGATGTAGTTTGATTGGACATCCTTGAATTACAGTTGATAGCTTCAAAGAGAGAAACATGTAAATAGTTCTTTACAATGTTCAAAATCAAGAGTTTTTGTACCCCCTTGGGATTACTAGTCTACTACAGAAGGATAATTGTTTTTTGCTATAGTAAATTCTACAAAATTTGCCTAAGTTACAGCAAAAGACATTTAAAAGGAATTTACAGACATCAAAAAAACAAAAGATCCCGGCCATTACAGGGCTCACTCTTCCCCTTCTTGAGGGTTATCCTATTGGTATTCAATATCTGTGTTTCCTTCATCATAACCACAACCATTATGCCTTTGATCAACCCCTAGAGGACTATCATTGTTTTCTTTGTTGCATGCATGGACTGGACAGTCATTATTTGCTTTGTTGTTTACTTGAACTATACTTCAAACCTCTATAAAATCATACAACCCATGAATCTAAATGATACTCTTTAAAACTTTGTTTTCTTCGTCACAGATCTCGACTTTGCTTTTTAGGACTTTGTTTTCTTCTTCACGGTTCTTTAATTTTCCTTGCAAGTGTTCTATTTCTACCTCCGCCGTGACAATTTTAGCTCGAAAATTGACCAATTGAACATCTTGTATTCAAAACTAAAACTAAGAGATTGCATTATTCCTGCTGATATTAACCCTTAAATATCGAAGCTACCTCTCTAATCCATTGACTGTTCTTATTAAAATATCTTGAGCATTGTCATTCCTTCCTTCTCCAGCGCGAGTGTCCATATTGTTTAAAGGGTAGTTGAAGTGAGTTACAATTGTTTCAGATTATTATGATTCTGAAGACTATAATCCAGGGAAAGCACGATTCTAAGACTCAAAGTCCAAATTCTTCTAAGAAAACAAGCATTGATATACATAATAACAAGACTACTTCCCTCCAAAGAGCACAGTGCAACAATTCGAATGCTTTGCTTTTCTATTTTCCAAGATTTACTTAGACGAAGAATAACTATACTGAGAATTTGCCAGAGACTGATATTTCTTACTTGGTATATTCGCAGCACTTGAAGAAATTCCCTCTAATCTTACATTTCCTCCAGCTGAGAGTGAAACCCCTAAGAATGCACATCTGTTATGCCTCTATTGAGCACACGAAAGTCCTCACTACCAAGAAACTCTAGGAGGTTGAAACTCAGAAGTCCTCCAATCTAGAACAGACAATCGCAGCCCCGAATTCCACCAAAAGCACAATATAGATTCCGATAATAAATTCCACTTTCATCATCGTCCAGATTATGGTACAAGCCATCAAAGCCTTCCAGCTTGCCTGCAGAACTAGGCATATCATAGTCACTACTCGCACGCTCAGGCATAAGAACCTCATCAATGGACTTGATTCTCATTAAATCCCAAACCTTTATCTCCATCATTGTGCTATGGTGCATGCATTTCAACTACCACTTGTAGGACTAATCACGTGAATCCATTAATTTGGTATTAATCCATGTTTTCGGTTTGAAAACCAATGTTTTGAGAATTTGTTGCACCATAGGAAGAGATTAAGGACAATGACCAACATCTTCCCCGCATATTAGGAGGTTACCTTGCCCAAGGTTACATGCCACATTTGCCAATCTATCAGCTTGGGAATTCAAAACTCTAAGAGCATGATAAACTTTAACACCTTCAAAATCCGCTAGCAATTGTAAGCGCCTCCACATAATGTTTCTAAGAGGCCCATAGGAATAGATCAAGGACAATGACCAACATCTTCCCCACATATTAGGGGGTTACCTTGCCCAAGGTTACATGCCACTTTTTACAGTCTATCAGCTTGGGAATTCAAAACTCTGAGACCATGATAATCTTTAACACCTTCAAAGTCCGCTAACAATTGTAAGAGCCTCCACATAATGTTTCTAAAAGGCCCATCTCTTGAAACCTGCTTTGTTACTAGATTCAGATTTATGGTCATTGAATCTCCCACAATAGTTATGATTCATATATTACCTTGAATAGCTTGATTTAAACCTTGCCATAAAGCAAAGGCTTCTGCAAAATTGTTGGACATCTCCCCCAATCCCCAAAAGTAAGATTGCTTTTGTTCTCCTCTGGGGTCAAAAATTACCCCCGCACCTACTAACCCTAAACCTTATTAGGTTTTCCTTAACAAAAACAACATGAGTTATATTAAAGAGAATGTGAACAATAGAAGATTGTTCCATTAGATAAGAAATCACACACTAGAAAATCATAATCTTTTTCCATGTCCACCTTTAGAATCATTTTTCTTATTCATCCATAAATTTTATGAATTTTGCCTCGTGTTTTTTTATTTAATGGAAAACAAAAAAGACTAAAATTTTATATTGCGCTAGTTTAAGATATTCAAGAAACTATAATCCAATTTAGAAACAATTCACATTAATTTCTTAGATAATCATCATTCTACTTTAAAATAATAATAATAATAATAATAAACTCATGATTCTACTATAAACCTATTTAGAAGCAATTCACTTGGCCTAAATAAGTTCTTAGACGATCATCATTCTACATTAAAATAATAATAATAATAATAAACTCGTGATTCTACTTAAAGTTGAACATGAATATAACTATTTGCAATCTTCAATTATTGCTTTTGTTTATGATCTTTGACATTTTTATTTGTAATAATAAATTGTCCATATCACAAGCATGTAGTCGCATAGAGTCCAACGAGCCTATTCAACATAACCAATATGAGCCCCTAAGGGACCAAGATAACCAAATAATACGCAAATAAAAATATTAAAAAAAATGTTATCAAAATAATTTTATATTTTATACAGATTTGTGTTTCTATGGTGGAATTATTACTACACCCAACCTTTTTATAAAGGTAATGAGATCATAAAAACAATTATGACATCCCATAGAGCCTAGAAATTCTAAATTAGATAATTACTTAGTAAAATACAAGCACAAAAACAACCTTAAAATAAATAAACAATGACATAGATAAAGCATTATATAATTTAGTTATCGTGCAACAACTATTTATAAAATATCCAATCTATATGTAATAAGCCCAAAGGTTAATCTATGAGTTTTGGGGGTGGACTCAATTTTTATGCAAGAATGTAGGGTAGAGTAAGTCCACTTTGATTCACTTACACTCAAAAATAATATAAACAATGACATAGATAAAGCATTATATAATTTAGTTATCGTGCAACAACTATTTATAAAATATCCAATCTATATGTAATAAGCCTAAAGGTTAATCTATGAATTTTGGGGGTGGACTCAATTTTTATGCAAGAATGTAGGGTAGGGTAAGTCTACTTTGATTCACTTACACTCAAAAATAATACCGTAAAAGCTTTGATTATGAAGGCTTTGATTAAATAGTGAATGTATAAAGGATAATATTAACAAATAAAATATCATATATGAAAATTATATTGTGAAAGTTTTGAATAAATAGTAGGCTTTGAAATCTATGAAGAAAAATATTAACAAATGAAATATTATATACAGGTATATCATTTATTTTATGTAAATATTTTAATTTGATAAAATTATATATGAAATTTTATATACAGGTATATCATTTATTTTATGTAAATATTTTAATTTGATAAAATTATAGATATATATAAGTGAATTTTGAATAAAAATATACAATTTATTATTAATTTTGTGAATATTATTAAACTCAACAGTATTAAAAAAAAATATTTTAAAAAGAATTGCAAATTAACAAATTTATCTTTTGAAAAAAATATTAAAATATAATATAAAATATTTTATAGTCTAAAAAATGATATTTTAAATAGAATTGCAAATTAACAAATTTATCTTTTGAAGAAAAAAAATTAAAATATATCATAAAATATTTTATAGTTTAAAAAATGATATTTTAAACATAAAATTGTAAATTAACAAAATTTTCTTTAGAAAATAAATACTAAAATATAACATGGAATATATTATAGGTACCAAATTCAAACTAATCCTACCATACATATTCTTTGAGGAACATGTCTTCATATACGTAAAACAAATAGCATAACATATTTTATGGTTTTAAAAATGATATTTTAAATATAAAATTGAAAATTAACAAAATTATCTTTTAAAATTAAATACTAAAATATAACATGGAATATATTATAACTACCAAATTCATACTAATCCCACCATACATAATCTTTGAAGAACTTGTCTTCATATACGTAGAACAAAATTTGAAATTTGAAGCCAGGTTGTGGTAGGCTTAAGAATTTGAGCATTCAATAGAAATAGCCATTAGAGATGGTGATTTGACTTTTCACAAGACAAATTGTTATCTTGGGGAAGAATATGTTAACAGAATTTCAAAGTGTTTCCCTACAGTTAGCATTTTAGCATTGTAATGGTTCTCTGTTTCAATGTTATTATTCTAGCATTGTTATTCTAGTAATGGTTCTCTGTTTCAATGTTATTATTCTAGCAATGGTTCTCCATTTCAACAATTTACAAGTTGTAACAGGCTCAACAAATTCGATATAAATGGGAAAGAATGAAAAGAAAAAAATTATTATCAGATTAGGCAAGGAATTGAATTTTCTGCAGACAAATATTGTTAGCTTGGAGTTGAATGTATAAACAGAGCTTTGAAGTGTTTCTCTTGTTATTCTAGTAGCGGTTTTCCATTTCAACAATTTGCATATCATCAAGTGACAAAGGGATCCTCTCCTTTCCTTTATTTACCTCAAAAAGGGCTTCAAGAAGGATGATTTAGTGCAAGAGGGCAAGGGGAATTAAAAGGAATACAAATCGCTAATGTAAATGTCTTTAATCTGTAGATGGTATAATTCTAACAGGTAAAGCAATAGTCAAAGAGTCATATTTTTGTAAAGGGCTTAACCTTGAACTATACCAGAAATCTTTGTGACAAGAGGTGAGAGATACTACAAAGTCCACGATTTGTTTCTTCAAAACCCCTCTTTAAGAATTAAAAAGACAAAATGCTCTAAGCTGTGGATTCCAAGGACACCTTCCTTCCAAATACTTGGGTGTAACTTGGTGGAAAACAGGCATGATGCCTTGTGTTGCGAAGAAGATATTACAAACATTCAAGTCTAAATTTAATAATTCAACACGAAGGTGGTTGACATAATAGCAAGTAGAACACAGCTGATCAAATTAGCATCCAGAGCAATAATGCCAATATTCCTGTGCTCCATGTTAGTTGCACCAAAGAAAAAAAATAGGGAGGGCTAGAGGGATTTGAGAAAAAAAATCATGGAATGGCAAATGGAGAAGAAATGGCAATTGCTCGTTTGGCTTTAGGACGAAGTATGCGTTCTCTAAAAGGTGGAGAAGCACAATCATTTGAAAATTGAAAACTGAAATTATCAAAATAGCACCTTGCAGCTAAGATATTTTGGAGGTTATGCAATTGAGACTTTTGGCAGTTACGTGGTGCTTCAAGTCCTTCGAGACATCATAACTTTACAATTCTTAGTGTCGGTGGAGGGAACAAGTGCCCAGTTGTTACAAAGTAGACAATACTAACTTCCTAACTGTAAAAAATATTTTCCTAAAAAAATGCATCACACGTAATACCAACTTACACGAAATGCCAACTTACAGTTCACACGATCGATAGCCAAGCCAGCAAAATAGCATAATTTAAAACTTTTAGTATAACCATAATGATATTGGGAGATGAGCATAAAGACAATAGTTCTGCAGGATGACAAATATTTGTCTGAATTTAACAGTGTTCAAAAAATAATTCATATAGTTCCAAAGAAGCTCACCCCCACATTATAATTTATATTATAAAGGATTAAACAGGTAGCAAGTCAGAATCAAGAATTCACTGTTATTGGTGTCAAGGATCTATACAGGCAAAGTCCAAAGCCATTATCATAAAATGGAATGGTTTAAGTGCATTGCACCTCAAACACGCTGTTGTTTATGTGCAATTAGAAGACAGATAAGACAACTAGTCATACAACCATTCATTCATCCATGTAATCTCAAATAACAAGAAAAATGATGCAGAAAGAAGTATCATTAATAAAATCGAAGTGCAGAGGAGACATCTAATAGCACTAGGACACCACAGTCGTCCGAAATACAAATCATCCTAAAAGTCCTATATATACAAACAAAAGGTCAGTGCATAACAGGGAGCTGACTCAACTGACTTTTAGTGTCGATGTACATGCTGGCACAGTCAATAAAGGGTTGCGAATAGACAAAGACAACCAGTCATACAACCATCCATTCATCCATGTAGTCCCAAGTAACAAGAAAAATGATGCAGAAAGAAGTAACAGAGGAGATATCTAATAGCATTGGGACTCCAGTATCTTCCAAACTTACAATCATCCTAGATGTCCTATATATACAAATGCAAGGTCAGTACATAACAGGTAACTGATTCAACCGACTTTAGTGCCAATATACAGGCTGACACAGTCAACAAGGTCATCAACCAAGAAGGTCAACGACTGACATGGTTGTAGACTAACACAGTTATCTAGCTGATTAAGTCGACTACCTACACTTCACCACGAGTACTGCTAAGATTTAATAGAGTCCTAGAAGGAAGTAAGGTACTAAGGAGGGAAGAAGGGAAAATGGAAAGTAATATTGGTCTCCAAAGATGATGAAACGCACTGAAGGGAATTGTAAATATATTGAGTGCATAGGGCATCTCTAACCTAATGCTAGCGTTTAAACATCAGTATTAAGCTAAAGGAAATTCAGATACACAAATTGGAAACATCTAAAAATTCCTTAATCAAGATATAGTGTGGCACAGTTAATACAGATCCACCAAAAGAAAGTGAGCCCAATGACAAAAGTCCAGCTGGTGCAGCCAAATCTTCTGTTTATCATCAATCAGTAGTTGGCAACATTTAAGTAGTAGCTGTCAAAATCAATATATATAATTACAAATTTTCTTCAAATGAAATATGTCACTATACCAGGACTAGCAGATATGGCATCTCTGAAAAGCGAACAAGTCTAAAGAACTTATTCAAGAACCAATTCTATCATGATTTCATCTCACATGCATTGACATATAACTTGTTCAGTGACCAAAATTGCACGACTTTCAACTGGTCTAATATTACAATCTTACCTCGCAGACTTCAGCAACCCAAAAATGTAAAAATGGTGATGCTGGAGATGGATTGTTTATGAGAACAGTAACATAAATAAATTGTTCTCATAAGCAGTAACTCTGAATAATGGCAGCAGTAATTTCATTGCCAATCTTCCTCAAAAACCTGCTCTCTCAGTTGGAGCTATTTACAAATGAATTTAGAAACCATATATACTCGAATCCAGATGACTCAAACATAATTTAAGGCTCATGTTTTATGGACAACGGTTCTGTTATACATTGCACATAGGAACTAACGCTATCAGCTTAAAATGTTGTGTTTCACACATTTTAAATTTCCTCTATTCAGACAGCAAGAATTAAACATGATTATCTAGCTGAAAGGGGAAGCTCCCTTGCCCATACTGTGAAGCCAACCCCATGGATGATCCAAAGATCTTAAAATCATGAAGTACGCTTGGCTGTAGAGTAGAAATGGTAACTGCAGCAGCAGGTGGACCTGCTATTGTTGGCCGCATGACTTGACTGCAAGCATTTTAAGGCCCCAAGATATATAAATATAAACAGATATGTTTTCACTCAAGTTAAAAAATTCCAACTTTTTAAAACAAAGCTAACCTGTTTACTGTATATGCTGAAGGTAAAGAGGACTTGACTGGAACCGACTTGACTGGAACCTCATTCAGGTTGGGGGTCGAAGAAAATAGTGGTAGAATTGCTGCCAAGATCGAAAAATGCAATTTAAATATATCCCACCAAATATATACTTCATAGGTCTATTTGTTTTGAAATACAAACCTCTTGAGTTTAGCACTTGCATGAGGGACTGCTTTGAATTACTCTGACACTTTGGAGAGGACCCCAATTCCTACAGGTTACAAATACCAAACTGAGGAAATAGTTTAAACAATTCAGAACACTACAAAACTGACCCAATGACATAGTCAAACTTCAGTCATGATGTAAGAACTCTTACCTGCTTGACTGCTCCCACACCTTGAGATCCCATCGCTGAAAGAGCAAAGACACAAAAATAACAAAATAAAGTTAATATCAAAATCTTCAACAATAAAGAGCTTGTGAAAAAATAGCAAACAATGGCCAAGTGCAGGCCAAAAGTTGCTGGAAAGTATTTCCACCATAAATACAGCTTACCACCCAGATGACCAAGGCTCGGCTTGAGCCCCAGAGACAATCCGAGGTAACACTCTATGCCTGATTCTTTTTCCCCATTCCATGCCTTGCGTGCTTTTTTGGAATGAAAATTTGTATCTACCTCTGCATGCATACAGCATGACCAAGAAATCAACAAAAGCCCTTGTATTAAAAATTTAAAACTTATAGAAACTTGGTAGCATGGGTGCACCTTTGTTTAGGCTATGTGCTACTTGATCTAAAACTTGGGTAGCACCGTAAGCACATAGAGATGCCAAGAATGATAATATTGGTCTTACAGTCACAATTACAATACATTTTTAATATTTATATGTTAATTTATTTTACCTATATAATGCATAACAAGCTTGATTATTTGGGTGACCTTGAAAACTGAAACACTAATCTAAAACATGTATCATTCAATGTGTCATGCATTTGTGCTGACTGGATAGAGAAAGCATTTTGCTGCTTTTTGCATGGTCATGAAAAGCTTTTTCTGAATTTTAAAGATGTCTTTACAAAGATTTACAGATACAGAACAAAGGAAACAATGATCAAACAAGACATGTACGCTGCTAATTATAATTTAGGTTCACCTGCTGCACATGTATTATCTTGGAAATGTTCTCCAAGAGAAAGTGGAATAGACATGCCAATCTACATACAACATATATTTCTGTCAATTCCAACTTGAACTATCTAAAGTGAATTAGCTACAAACGAAAAATTATTAGCAAATAAAATGAAAAGGCCAATCTTTGAATACAATTCTTTTATCAATAAAAAAAATACAATACCCACAAGGAAAAAAGGATGATGCAGTGCCTGCTCTGCTGTTGGCCTCTTCTGAGGGTCCCAAGAACATAGACGCTGTTTTGAAAGTTTCCCAGAATGAGATAGTCATTTACAATCAAAAGCCTTGGAATAGTATTTAAAGTGCAAGATCATCTTAAAAATACTAAATAGTAAATATGTAAAGCTGGGCATTGAACAAGACATATAATAATAATCTGCAGAAAAGAGCATCAAGGTGAAGTGTGAACAGCTTGCTGCTTAGAAATAATAGAACAGGACACAAAAAGGGTGCCACTAATTCCAATTTTTTGGCATTATGGTACATACCGCAATCAAATCAATTGCTTCTGGGCTAGCATGGGGAATAAGAACTGAAAGATTGACTGGTAGAAACTGCATCACAAACATGATAAGTAGATTTAGCTATAGAAAAGACTCAGGCAAACCATGTTCAAAAAGGTCAGAATGACAAATAAATAATAATGCTCAAGAAAATTTAATTGACCTGGGGAAAGATTAAGTTCCTGAAGGCTGCAAGCTGCATGCCTTCGGGCCAAGTATCATAATCTGGAGTGCCAAGCACACCACAGATCTTGTAAATTTCATCCAGTTCACTGCAAGTTATTTTCAGTGATGGTTAATCCTTTGTCAATCTGTGATGAGGAAATCAAGGGAGTCTTCAATGTTTCTACCTTCAAGCTCAGCCAGTATGGGGACCACAAGTATCTAGATTCTACATCATCAAGAATAATTTTAAAAGTTAAAGGATTTCTACCTTTCGCCAGGAAAGAGAGGATGCAAAGTGAAGAGTTCTGCCAATATCGCCCCAATTGCCCACATATCTGTCAAAAGCATAAAAAACATCAGCTCTATCATCATTAAACTAGCTCAGGCTCATAATACTTCTATGTCTTTGAAAATAAAGAATGTCATAAGCTCAACATAGATCAAGATTCAAAACTATAGCAAGCTAGGTTATGATATCAGCATGCTCAAATAGCATGTCCGCATTCCTCAAAATTATGATGTCAAAAACTTGGGATCTTACTTATCTCTTCATTTAAACTGGTAACATAAATCAGTCTAAAATGCTCCTGACATTCATTATGTCTTTCTAGTCATGGAGCTATAAAAAGAGCCTACTCAGAATTTTTTGCTAAAATAATATTTGTCTTGCTACAGGGAACCTTCTATTAAGATTCTTGCATTTTGTAAGATTGGAATCTTTTCGACTTCTAGACACAATTGCTGTTCTGATAAATGGATCTTCATCGAGGGTTTTTAATGTCCCTGGAGGTCTTATGTCAAAGTTGTCCCTTGTCACCTTTTCTATTTCTTTTAGTTGCTGAAGGGCTAAGTATGTTAATAAAGGATGCGAGGAGAGGGGTAATGAAAGGGATAAAACGGCTATCTCACACCTTTTGTAGATGAAATGATGATATTTGGTCAAGGCTCCATTCGGGAATTGAGAATTATAAAGATAATAGACATTTACTGCCTAGCAACAGGTATGGAGGTCAATATGGTGAAGTCTTCAATGCTGTTCAATGGGCTGCAGTAATAGGTAAAAAAAAGTAAAACATGAATGGTAAACCTGCTCCCTATGAATCACTCAGATCTTGAACAAGGAATAAAGTATTTGGGTTTTAAGCTAAAACCAAAAGACTACAAGTATGCTAATTGGCTCTGGCTATTTATTAAAATTGAAGCCAGAATTTCTGTATGGTGCAACAGATGGCTATCTCGTGGTGGCAGACTAGTATTGGTCAAGTCTGTATGAAAGAGCATTCTAGTATATTGGATATCTATTGCACACATCTCTAAAGGTGTCCTTAACAAAATCAGAAAAATGTGTTTCAGCTATTTATGGACAGGAAGAAGGGAAAAGGAAGGAATCCCCTTGGTTAAATGGTCAAGAGTGGCAACCCTAAAGGAAGCAGTTGGATGGGGGTTGAAGAATATACATGTATTCAGTTTGGAACTAGACCAAAGAGCCTATGGAGGTTAACTTACAATGGACTATAGGATAAAGTGATGAAAGTAATATATTTAAAAGTCTATGGAAAAATTGTTTAGAATGGAAAGGAAAAGCTTCCAACAAGCTTCAATTGTTTGGAATGTTTTCGTTAGAGCTTTTCCCTTAATTGGAAAATGGTAAGCCTGAAAGGTAGGAAGAGAAACAAAGTGAGAGTGCAGGAAGATATTTGTATTTGATGTAAGGGAAATGTTAGGTTGTTTGAAGCCCTCCTTAATGACCTGCATTCCATGGATTGTTTTTCACTAGAGGATGTAGCAAGTCCTATTGGAAGGAAAAATTGCCCAAGGGTTGAAATCAGCAGATGATTTGGAGTTACAGGGAGAACAAGCAGATGAATGGAATCAATATATGAATGACAGTGCCAAAAAGCTATCAGAGGAAAAAAACATAATCAAATGATCAAAGAATCAGGGCAAAGGAGTATACAGCTAAATTTGGATACTCAGCCAACATGGAAGAATTACAGGAAGAAGAAAGAATATGGTGGTGGAAGCTGGTTTGGATGCTGGAGAGCCCAAGAATCCTAAAAGAGCCAAACATTTATTATGAGAAGGCCTGGGACTTCTCCAATGGGGCTTGTCAAGGAACCCCAAGTATGTGTGGGGCAGGGGGCTATTATTTACCTTGAATCTACTCACTATAATTATTTGAAATATGCTGCTGGGAAAGGTACAAATAATAGAGCTGAGTTTTATGCATCATAGCTTCTTCTGAAAACAGCAATGGAAAAAGGTTTAAAACAGCTGCAGGTACATGGAAATTCCAAGATGCTGATGGATTGGGTAGACAATAAATTTAGAATTGAAAACATGCTGTTAGCCCCAATCATGAACCAAGTTTTGCAGGTTAAAAGCAGTTTTGATGAGCTTTCTTATACTCACATTTATAGAGAGTTCAACACAAAGGCAGATCAATTAATATAGTTTTCTGAAGAAGCTACATTAATGCAGGAAGGGTTCCTATCTGAGCAAAAGCTCAGAAGAGGGATTCAAGTTTCAAATTTTGAAAGAACAACATCAATGCTAGAGCTGAAAGGATTTTAGTCCCTTATTTGGATTATGTTCTGTTTAGTTACTGATTGAACCTTAGGGCTGCAAAAGATTTTTGTGAAAATTGTGAAGGCTGCCTTGAAGGAGCCTAGGATGACTGCAATATGTAGATATAGGACAGAGATAAGGACTAGTACAAGATAGATCAGAGACTATGTCATATTTTATATCCTTTTACAACAATCAAATGTATGTTCTGGTTTCATACTTGATATATCAAATATTATAAAAAAATATCTAGCAAAAAAAGAATTTCTAGAGACAAGTACATATAATACTAGTCTAAATAAAAGTTAGAACCAGACCAAAAACAGTAGCCGATCTACACCTACCAATTGCAGAGGTGTATGTCGGAGATTGCAGCAGGACTTCTGGAGCACGATACCTATCACAAGAGGCAGAAAGTATCAATTGTCAACAAAATTCCTACTTAGATAAATAGACAAATGTATTTAATTGCTACTTGATAATTTGTTCAATTGAAAGTAAAAAGCATAAAGAACATTCACCATCTCGTTGAAACATAATCTGTATAAGGTGGTTGGGTAAGGACTTCCCTTGCCAGTCCAAAATCCGCAATTTTAATCAAATCCCTTGTTACCAACAAGTTCTCTGAAAAGGAAATCAGCCATTTATGTCATTTCACGTAGATTTGAACCATCAATATAAACTTGTTTACAAATGAGAAATGGCATAAACATTTGCTAAATATAAAAACTTTAGCAAACAAGATACGCCAAACACTAACAATGTACCTGGTTTTAAGTCCCGGTGAAAATAACCATTCCTGTGCATATAGGCTAACCCTTGCAGTATTTGATAGCAAAATTTGATAATTTCGGATTCAGAAAGAGGAGTAGATCTCTCTTTCATTATTTGATAGAGATTACATTCCTGGCATACATTGGCCAGAAACACGAGTTTAGAAGAAAGTTGAACATTTTTCTCATAGACTACACCGAGGACACACCATCAGATCTAGAAGAACATTTTATAATGAATTCTCATTGCTCTAAGAAGAATTGAGATTGTCTTCAACTCAAGATTCAAGAACAAGAACAAGAATAGAGTTACACACACACACACAGGGATCTCCCTTGCCCGGGTTATGAAGCACCTCCCTGCTGTTGGTGCAAAACTGGAATACAACAGGATTTGACAAAAAGTACAACAATGGAAGACTACCCTTAGCTTGGCAATCAAGAAAATAATTAGGATACGGAATATCAAGATAGATCCCTAATATTAGCAAAATAATTGTTTCAACATAAATTCACCCATGTTAAGAAAAACTATAACTCAAGGACCAGTCACTGGAGCTCTGGATCCCACTTAGTCAAAATGTGCATGCTTTAGTAACAAAGAATCTAGTATTGAAATATAAGACGAACTAATCATTATAAATTCTCTTGTCAATTTGGACCGAAGTCCCAACCAGTACTAGATAAGATTCACTTCACAAGCATGTAAATTACTAAATTGCTATACACGTTTACCAAGTAATAGAGATAAGGGAGATGAGAGCCAAAAGATTTGGAAAGATGCGCTAAAAGCCTAAAACCATCTTAGGCAGGGGAAAAATGATAAAGAACTCTTATTGTACAATTTAAAAAACATTACTGTAGAAGTTTGTGGAAGAAAACAATCAAGAAATTACAGTAGCATTTTTCAGAACAGTGAGATTTTCTAGTGTTTTTTTAGAACCAACGAATGTTTCAGAACTGTCCCTAAACACTGTATTTTCCAATAAGATTATCCTCTGAAATCAATTTTTCCTCCAAAGAAATTGTTTGGTATAACCAGTTACTTTCTCCACCGAAGTTATGCTGAAATGAATGTTGTTGTTACGTTGTATCACCTGGCCCTTGTCTGAGTGTTCACAGAGAAATATGCAACACAAAAGAATTTCACAGGTACTAGAAGGGAAAATTCAAAATTAGCAGTGAATTCATAGCAGCCCCAAAATCAAGAATCAAAGAAAAAAGTTTTTTTTTCTGTTAGAATTGTTATGAAATCATTTTTATGCATTTTTAGAAGGTATTAGTCAACCTTTTGTCCTGTACATGAAAACACTGGTGTCAGTATGGAAATGGCCAAAATTCACAAGAGATAAAGAACATAGTATTGGATGATACAAAAGAGGGGAAAACCACTTTTAATACAAGTAGTTCTATAACTAACTTAGTTACAAGTCATTAGTGTGGAACTAACTTAGTGACGAGTCATTAATGTGAGTAACCAACAACTCTCAACTAACCAACAACCCAATGGATCCCAACCATAGCCATACAGGTAGGATAGAGTTATATATTGCACAGACCGACATGGTACCACGTCATTCCCTCCTTTCTCAAGGCCTTTGACCTTAGAGTTGTTGTAGAAATTGATAGTAATGATCACTCGTAACTACCCAATGGGATCCTGAGGTCTGTTTGTGCCACAGTCACGATATTGATATTTGTCATTCTCTTCCACTGAAGAGGAAGGCATTACAGCTAGTGTGACCTTGACGAGTTTTGTGAGAGAAGTCTCCTCTTGGACAATGTTGCCTGCAATGTTCACTTCTTCTTTGTCAGGGTCAAGCACTCTACCAATTTCCGCAACTACATCTTCCTCTTCCTCATATTTTAGTTCTTGCTCCTTTTGTACCAATGATCACAGAAAGTGTTGGTAGCAGGTACCATAGTCGTCACACAATGCAGGAAGCCTCCTCCTCCAGCTCTTGTAGAAGATGCATCTGAGTGGCGAGTTCAGGACCAAGTATGATGCGAATACTTGCATCAGCTAAGACTTGGCAAGAATAGCGAATCTTGGCCGAGTCAAACTACGCTGATTCCATCCACTTAGACGCTTTGTACCAAGATACCCATGTATGTGCATCATGTTGAAATTTTAGCATTTTGGTAATTATGGTGCAATCTAGAATACCCGAATATAAATTCAATATTTATACAGCAGTTCACAGGTGCATAAAGATGTATCTATCCTTGAAAAAACAAATTAAAGATTTCAAAACATTACCAAAGAAAGGAGAAAACTAGGGCAACTAAAGCACTTATAACTGACTTGTAGTAGCAATTTTCCAAATGTAGATTTTCGCTTTACATTATAAACTAGAGAAAATATAATATTTTAACAAGGGACACTAAATGTATTAATGGTCATGATGACATAAAAAGGAATTTGCAAATTTGAGAAGTGTGAAGCGTACCATGTATTCAAATATGAAAAAGAGTTCATTATTTTCCCTAATGACCTCCTTCAGCTTGATAATGTTGGGATGGTTCAACTTCAGCAGAGACTGCTCAAAAAAGTCAACCCCGTGATAAATACCATTGCCATTTAATATTTGCAAAACAGAAGAATCAATAGAAGATTTCAAAACGATATTTAACATGATATCCAATTGTTATATTTAATAGTTTTAACTTTTCATACCTTGACCTCCCGTAGATTCATACACTCTTCCCAGAAATAGTATTTCCTCTTCATTTTTTTAATAGCTACCTGCCAAAAACATATGATAGAACTTAAAAACTTAATTCTGTTGTTTTGTTAAAGAAAGGATACTAGGTATCCAGATTCCAGACAATAAATTATAAAACTCATATTAAGAAATTCAGTATAAATTAAAATGAAGTTCAACTCTCTTCGTAGAAGAACTAAAATGGGTGGGAGAGAGAGGGATGCTAAAGTTTAAACTGCAATTGAATATGAGAACTATTTCAAGCGTGTAGTAATAAAATTCCTAGTATACCTACTACAAAATAATATCCTGGACCTAGGAATCACTTAGTTACACCTCCAATATGGCGTACTAATTCAAAGGTATATATGAATAAATTGTGACAACATAATGACATGATTGTACAGCGCTAAGCATAAATTGGCGGCAAGGTATAGGCATTGAGATTCTGTAGTATGTGTGCTACCCATTCACAAACAAACATACAAAAAATCCTGGAGAGCTACTGTAATAAAGAACAGGAACTAAGTAACAAATCACTCTCAAAAGTAGTGCATACATGCAACAAACAAAGCAGATAAACCAGACCAGTCTTACTAAAATGGATCTAATGGAATTTAAATTGAGGAAAAATTAGAGATAAGATAATAGAAGAGCTAAAACACAACTAGCACCTGCCACCAACTGAAAACATCATCCTCACTTGTAGAGATCTCCAGAGTTACTATCACAAAAAGGAAACCTCTGTAATAAATAAGGCAGTAAGATTTCTAAACCTATTTATTGTAGGTATAAGAAATAAGCTACACATGGTTAATTTCAACCTCCTATTCTGGGGAGCCAAGGACTGTTTTAATTAACAAAGTCTGAATCTCCTTGTAAGTGTCCAACAGCCAGGAATCTTTTAATCGAAATGAGTCCATACTACTGACTCTTTGGTTGCAACTTTTACCTACTAAACCTGACCAAGATATGGAAACCATTGGAACCCATATAGTGAGGATGAGAGACAGAGAGATGTTCATAAATGACCAAAATAGGTCTATGGGTCTCAAAAGTACATTCAGCCATAGTGGCAATGCAGAAGTGCCAAAAGCATCTCCCAGATGCACAGAGAGAGAGAGAGAGGATGAACAGGAAAAATAAGGAATGGCCAACACTTCACCATGAAGAAATTGCAATGAAACCTAGCTGCTGAGGTAAATAAAAAATGATAAATCCTTTGAAAGTCAGAATAGCCTGGCGCTATACCTAGAAGTCTTGGGCCACGAGTAGAGATCATGACAAGAGGATCTGAAATCTTATTGGCATAGATGAATACCTGCAGACTTGGCAAGAAGGCCACTTTTTAATCCTGGAGATGACTTTAATTGGATGGTAACCTGGAGATGCTATATATTGCAGCCAAAAATGAACTACCTTGGCAACCAGCAACTTAGTTACTTTCAGGCAACTTTAAAAATATTGACTTTAACATAAGCAAGGATGTTCCCCAGAACCATACATTTGGACTCAAACAGCCGCTTAATGTTCAACTTCAGATAGATTACCCACACCTAGAACTTCACATTAACAGCCAGGCACTACTTTGCACTGATAGATATAGAATAGGAGAGCATCTAATACTACAAATAATCAAAACAGTAACACATCTATAGACTATAAGTGAACATAGTGATCATTTGCTTCTTAAACTGCAAGGATATAATAAGTCATACTATCTCATTTGTCTGCTGATTCAAAGCCTTCCATACACTTCCATAAGTGCCATCCCCCAACTCTTTTATGACCTTGTAACTGCCAAAGATCACAAAGTATGTCAGTAATAGTCATAATCAAAGACAGCAGAAAACACCACAAATAATAAAGTCTTACAAAAATCTAAACTATTTACTGACCGCTCCATGGCCTTTTAAAGATAATAAAATAGGATTTCAACACGCTGGTAAAATGCTAGTTGAAAATTGACAACGAAAACTCTGTAGATAATTCGTTAAACCCGCGACATGGTACCATCCACTGAAATAAAAGGAAGTATGACCACAAAAGTCCACCCTAGTAAAATAAGAATAACAGTAACTCCGGATTTCTAGAACGAATGAGTCGATCGGCATCATTGAGTGCAGCCTTTATTAGCTGCAGCACCTTGACAATCATCCACTAAAAACCAGTTTATCTGGCAACTCTTCCACTGCAATTTCTAATGCAGTGGCATGCAATTTAACCTGGGGAGTCTGGATTGTAATGTGATTATATCCCCACTCCATGGCCTTTTCAAAATGCTCACTCTTTTTGAAGAAATGACCTTATGATTATAGCCTGCACACATCACAAACAATAACTTCCCATTTCAAAACATATTAATAATATTTTGCTGATTAAATCATAGATGGCCATATATTGCAAGACAACTTCAACTGGAAAAAACAAGCATGGAAAAACAGAAAGACAGCAATGTAATTTAGCCATCACAGAATGGACAAAAATTTCATGTACACATCTTGAAAATAATTATTTTATGTATGTATGGTTGTAGTCGTAGTAGAAGGGGGAAACTACTCTAAAAGTTTGAAACCCTACTAAGTTCTGGAGAGCCTTGTATTAAACACAAAACCTACCTATAAAATTGGAGGCATTCAATATGATGTAAAGAAGCTTGACAGATACATAATTCAAGAAAGCCAAACAGTCTCTGGAAAAAACAAGCATGGAAAAACAGAAAGACAGCAATGTGCACTAGCAACGTAATTTAGCCATCACAGAATGGACAAAATTTTCATGTACACATCTTGAAAATAATTATTTTATGTATGTATGGTTGTAGTCGTAGTAGAAGGGGGAAACTACTCTAAAAGTTTGAAACCCTACTAAGTTCTGGAGAGCCTTGTATTAAACACAAAACCTACCTATAAAATTGGAGGCATTCAATATGATGTAAAGAAGCTTGACAGATACATAATTCAAGAAAACCAAACAGTCTCTGCATTGAATACTGCTCTGCCTTACTATATGTGAGGATAACCTGTGATACAAATTAAAATACTATTTTAATGCTGGTTAAGCAGAAAGTGATAGCAAACCAGTTACTACAATATGAAACTATTTCAAGTTTCAACCACATGCAAAACACATGCCCTGACAGCAAAATAAGGTGCAGCGAACAGGAAACTTGTGCCTTGGTCCTCCACAAATCATCAGAATCTTAAGTTGCATCAGTTCCTTGGATGATAGTAAATGGGACAGAGTGGGTGTTGTTACTGTTGGTATGTCTAGAAGATAAAACCATTCATCGGCAAACTTCAAACTGAACATGCAATCAGTAAATTCCCAAAATCAGAGATAATCTAGTGAATTTAGGTAGTACTTAGTCGTTGGTGGTTGACAATTCTATTTACTGCAAATGAGTAAAAGACATGTAGAATGTGGATCTAAAATTCCAATCCCAATGGAAGAATATGATTAGTAAAACTTAAAAATCACAATAATCTAGTGAACCCTTATAGTACTTGTTCAACAATGGATGTAAGGAAACACAAAATATACCTTCTAATATCCAAAAGATGGATGTACCCATCCCTCCAATCCACTATGCATTAAACCAACAATCTAGGCTCAATATAGTGGTTTAAAAGGATCCCAATCAACAATAAGAGATCCAGAGTTCCCTATCAATTCAGGGGAAAAATAAGAAACTTCTGATGCCAATCAAAGGTCCCTAGTTCAATTCCAGTAGAAACCATGGCCGCCACATGTAATGAGTGGGTAGCCAGTCCAAAACAAAGTGACCCAATAAATATGGCACTCAACATCAACCGGATCATTTTTTAGGACAGAGCATGATCAGAAGAAAAAGGGATTCATGAATTTCAAAGAAAAATATATTAGCAGTCACAGGGCAGTGAAGCACTACAATATAAAAAGAGACATTCAACATGAATTTAACAGATAGGCCAAAATACACAGTGTCATCAAATAACAACAGAGAACCGAAGCATAAAAGATTCCATAGAAATCCAAATCAGATTTTGAATCATTATAATTCACAAGGGAATATACATAGTGAATATGTATTCAAGCAGTGTTTTTTCTGCAATTTTGATTTCAACCAAGAGACCAGAGAACAAACGGTGGATCATTGTAAAGTACGGCAGGAGAGAGCATGGAAGAATGTATGCTAAAAAGACAGAAATCTTCCAGGAACTTCTGTCTAGAACATGAAAATTTGAAAGCAGGCAGTGCCATCGTGACAGGCCTTATTTCTCCCTCTATTCCATTTAATGAGAACATGAGGAACTAAACAGTGGCACAATGCTATCTATTGTTATACCAGAGATGATAGAAATCAATTCATTATTATCATCTTTAAAGTCTGTTTACAGTAGAGCTATAGATATACCGTAAAATTTGATTTTAAGCTGCCGTAGCTCAGGGCTTAAACATAACTCCGTGCCTATTAGGCACCCACGTTCTCAACCTAATTTAAGAGGTCCGCACCGGCCGCTTACGAGAGAGGAAGGATTTCATAAAAGCCAAAATCCTGTCCCTAAGGTAACAAAACATTGCAACTTACGGGGAATATAAACAGTATATATACAGTGAATATTCTTAAACACCAATTGTATCTGCAACATCGATTTAACTAATGGGCTAAAACACATAAAGCTAGTATTTTATATAACAGCAAAACCCCAATCAGAATCTATTCGCAAATGCTGAAATTGGGGTGTCTGGAACTATGAAGCATAACAGTTCAGAAAAGGAAATAAGCAGTACCAATACACATTCACAGACCGACTTTATCTGCAACCTGAAGTTAAATTTTAACTACTGAACAGAGAAAGCATTGAGGGCTTCATATATATGCAGATTGGGTTTTCTGGGACTGTCAAACATTACAATCCATAGGTGGGTATAAACTATGATATTAAACAGATTTTGGCATGGATATGCATGGATCAGACAACCGACAGATCTGTTTTGACCAAAAAAACGAGGCCAAGAAATAATAAAAACATGGGAAAGATTCAGAATCACTGAAATTACCTGAAACCCAAATGATCTGAAGCTCTAAAATCCCTGTGAAGCCGTCCATGGAAGCAAATTAAATTCTCCATGACCAATTGCTCTCAGCCCTTCCCCTGAAAAACTAGATCAAGGGCAGAGACGGATAAAAAAGAATTACAGAAATGAATTTAGAGAGTGAGAGGATAGATATAGAGAATATGGGATAAGATTGCGAGGCTTTAATCTTCTGAAGCTCTATTTATGGATTGCTTATAATAGAATGTTCAAACCCAATACAAATCTAAACAAGCCCAAATCTCTTCCTTCACCATGACTCTTTGCATGGCCACTGAAGATGGAGTTGCTCAAGACATCTGCTTGTTTAGCTCTTTTGTTTACCTTGCCACGAATCTGAGCGCGGTGACCATGACCTCCAACCTCTTGCATTTTGGATAGGACCCACTTCATTGTTTGCATGAAAATTGTGGATTGCGTGAGTAGATGTGGTCCATCTCGCAAATAAACGATGTGGCATGTGGGTGTTATCTTCAATTATTCTCCCGTTAAGCGCTATTATCAAGCTACAAGGCTTTGCATGATTCCTCCTTTGGACTAGCTGATGGGATCCTTCATGCCATGCAATGTAGGGTAATTGGATGCTATGCACTCTCGAATGGGTTTGTGGTTTGATGATAAATTAGCATAGTTATTTAACTTGTGATTAGTGATATTAGTTATCCATGTATTATTGATCAGTAATTCATGTATTTATTCTTACATTAACTATAGTTATTTTTTATATTATTTTTTGTTAGAATTGTTTATCTTGAATTTGGAACGATTGTCATAAAATTAATTTGGACAATACACTTGTCTCATCCTCGTGCAATGTAGGAAAAGCATACAAGCTAGTCCACCTCAAATTTTATTAGCACAGCCACTTAACTTGTGGCTAGTGAATACTGATAGGCCACAAATAAGTTATATGTTACTTGTTTGCCATTCGTATGTTGTATATGTCTTCTTCTAGTTAAATGGATTGTCTACCACGAACTGCCCGTCATCCATGCATCAGCTAACAATGATCCATGCATTAGCTACTGGTTATTTTTTAAATTCTTTTTTCTTTTATAATTGCTTATTTCGAATTTGGAACGATTGTCGTAAAATCAATCTCGACAATACACTTGTCTCATCCTTGTGCAATCTAGAAAAAATATAGATGCTTGTCCACCCCAAATTATAAGATATAAACACCTATCAGTGTAAAGATATAAACACTTACAGGTGTAATAAGGTGTATATTTTAAAGTTAAGTGTGAGTTTTAAGTGATTTTGGTTAAAGAATATTTTTTATTGTTATTACTTTTTATTTTATTATTAGAGGGGTAGTTGTTCCGTGAAAAGGGTATTGTTATAGTTTTTACTTACATTTGATTTTTTTGAAAATGGTAAATTTATTTTTGAAAGTCTATCTGTTTTTTTAAGAGAATGGTTGTAAAGCAATAGAGTTGTGTTCATTAAGTTGAGCTCAACCTCCACCTCTAAATGTCAAACAATGTATTTTTTTTCTTCATAAGTTATGGATGCTTGACAATTGAGACTCTTGAGACTCTTGAAGCATCTTGCAAGAGTGTCTTTTGTTATTATGATAATTCTTCAACAAAAATGTTTATGTCCAATTATTTATATCTATAATATCATTTTTGCATATGCATAAAAAACCATTTTTGTGTCAATTAGGAACTAAATGACTATTAATAAATTGATATGAAAAAACTTTAGTAGGTGGTTAAGTTTGATTCAAGTTCATGAGGACTTTTGAATGGATGTTTATCTAAGCACAATAACTAATATTTAGGATAAAGTCTCACACATGTCAAATAGTACTCATCCCCTACAGCAACCTCTTCCAACGAAGCCACCCTTGCTCCATGATTCCTCTTACAAGACAAAGGGGTAATGTCCCTAGCAACCACTTGTAATTGCTAATGAGTAGGTCAAGTGGCAATGTCCCCATAGGGTTCAAGGTAGCACTCCAAAACCTCAACAACATTTGGTGCATATTATTTTATGTACACCAAGTCTGAACATTGTTTTGCATACTTTAACACTCTAAACACACCTCAACATATTGCATGCATATTCAAATCTTGTGTATAATATGAATGTCAAACATCACTAAGATTGTTCCAAAATCCCACTAGTAACACGTAACATATCAAAGCAATAAAAAACCACCAATCAACAATAATAGAACTGAAACACCTTCAATAATTGAATCTTGATTTTGTCATTGATAAATAATCATATATACAGGGGTGGCAGGTGCAAGGGATGATTTGTGACCCCAGGGGAAAACTGAAGCATAACTACTCATGGGGACTAGGAGAAATTTCCAATAATCAAGCTGAAGCTCTTGCTCTTTGGCAAGGCCTCATGCAAGCATTGTAGAGGAACATAAGTCAATTGATCATAATGGATGACTCTATGATAGTCATTCAATATCTAATCACTAAGCAAGCCCCAATAGATGACCCCTTGACTTGAATAATAAAGAGAATATTGCACTTGATGTTAGAGTTTGAAGATGTAAAGATATATCATGCTTTGCGAACTCTAATCCTTCTAATTGATAGAAACACTAACTTTGATTGTAATCGTGCCCAAGGTAAGTTGATGATCTGCGGAGATGTAGAAGGTTATTGTCAAATTCAATAAAATGAATTATACTTTGGATTAGATTGAAATGATGAAGCCCTATGGATCTCGAGCTTTGGACTCTAGGTGGTAGATTATTAGCATGCAATTGATTTATAATCAACATCCTGTACTAATGAATTCAAGTGATAGCAGAATTTATAGAACGCTCGAGTGTGAGAACATGTATGGAAAATCCCCCTCCTGTGTGCTTTAGGCAGGAAACTTGATGTTTAAGGTATGAAGTCATCAATTACAAATCGATGTAGAAAATATGAAAGGCTCTATATGCTCTATTAAGCTTGTTTGTCTGAGCAACTTCATATTATGGTCTACTTCTTCCTGGAATTGTCGCTCTCTCTATAATTTGCAAGAGAAATGGAATGGTACTAAGTCAAGGAGAGGTGTTCATGAGAATCCTGGCAGCAATCTAACACTTTTTATGGTCGAGTAGCAGATTGTCCTAGTTGGGGATTGGAGCACATGAAGCAGGGGTTCTGTTTCAAGTATCTTCAACTAAGTTCTTCAGCTGCTTGTTATCCATTGGAAAGAACACAATTGTGTTAATGACTAGCAAGATGTTGTCTTCTTCTAAGATTTGTCTTCCTTCCTAGATTGTAGAGAATGTATGGAATTTTGAGGTTTATGATGGTAGAAATGATTGTTACTCGTTAGGGTTTGTTTTGTTGAATTTCTATATTCCTAAAAACTAGTATGAGTTTATTCATTGGACTTTTAAGTTGTGCTCGAATTTTTCACTTTGGGTAATTTTTCTCTGCAATATTACCAAATTCAAGACTATAGAGTCTATGTGGAAAATAGAAATTGGTCATATTGTTCACAACATTAAGATTGGAATTTTATTAAGTGAGTGTATTGAGACTTTGTTGCACAAAGTTCTTTAGGATATATCCAGTCTAGGTTTGTTGTCTTTCATACTTTTTAACATTGGAATTAGCCATCAAATCCTTTATAATAGCAATTCTCATCATTATCATTCTGTAACCACTATTGCAATGGACCCAAAAAATGATAACAAGGATAAGTTTGAGCAATTGTCCGATAAAAATCGGGAAAGGAAGAAGCGAGATAGAGACATTGATATTCAGGCTTTAGTGAAAACGTAGAAGGTCTGGGAGGATCGCAATGTCAGAGACCAGCTCTTTGATCATATTCAACATGATTATCTGGAAGCGTTGGTCAATTATCTGGAAGGGGACTGTTAAATGCGATTCAATTGAGATCGAATTTTGGAAAGGTAAATTCATGAATTTTGAACAAGAACTCAAATAATTGAAAAATATTGGGCAGGGTCCTACTTCAAACTTGACTCCTTGGAAGCTAAAGAATGAAGGAGGGAAGGTTTGTACTATGAGCTCAGATGGAGATGTGACGATTTCATATTAGAAGAATGATACTAAGGATGCCCTCTCTCCTCAGTTCTCACCAAAGACTGAATAATTTCCAACGTTTCCAGAATTTTAGGACTCTCTCCTCCGTTTTGTTGATCAATGAAGTGTAAATGCATTTTGATATCTAGTACTTTTATCAGATTATATATCAGTCAATCTTTCAGTGGCAGTCTTTTAGTGACATGTGGAATTTGAAAGAATGTAACTCTTTTGTAATAGTTTTTTATTATAGCTCCAAAAGACATATGTATTACCCTACTCAATTTGTATGGAGCAATTCTGTAACAAAAGGTCTTCCTATCTGGTTGAGACCTTTTTTTATATATATAAAACAATATATGTGTGTGTTAAAAAACAATCGTGTATGTACTATATATATAATACAAAGCTTAAAAAAGTCACTCTAATCTCGTTCTTTATAAATATTTATATAATTATACAAATATTGTTGTATATAATTTTCTTTTTCATATTCTCATACCACAAATTTAATTATTCCAAATTTTTTCCTTGGAAAATAGATCGCAACTTTATATTAATATAAAATCACATTTGTTGAGGCATGAAGGCTTCCCAATCGCAAAAAAGAGCATTTACAAACACCATTACATATTTTCGTCCAAAAGAGAGACACCAGAAATCAAACAAGTCCAAAAAAACATAAAAATATGGTCTAGAGACACATGAGTCAAAAACATCTATTCATCAATTTACAATATTTTTATCACATAAAAGAAGCACACCTATCTACCCGAAAAGGGTCCAGGGTCATGTTCCATTAACTAATTCCCTGCAAATTCCCATCTATGCCAGAGCCCATGACCTAGATGAAAGCCATCTTTGAAGAGCCTATCAAACACTAAATTCCTTTCCCTATAGATGTGATGAAAGGAGATTTGTTGAAAAGTGGCAAGAAGTAACTTTGTTTCCTCATAAAGGGGTCTGAGGAAGATATTCCTTGGGGGTCTTATATTTTTGAACCAATTGATGATCAGTTGTGAGTCTCCTAAAATTTGTATCTTTCTGATTGCCATAGACATGACAAGAGCTAAAAGGATTCCAATTTACTTAAGTTGTTTTATATTTATTTACATCATAAAATCGAGTAATTTTTAATTTTCATTAGTTAATTATAACATGCCAGTATTATTTAATACAAGAAGTTTAGTGGATAATAGAAAATGTTATTATTTAATACAAAAAGTTTAGTGGATAATAGAAAATGTTATTATTTAATACAAGAAGTTTAGTGGATAATAGAAAATGTTAGCATTGTCATTATACATCAAATTAAATTGAATGAAGATTGTTATTATTAGTAACTAAAATTTAAGATAATCATACATATAATTATTTTATATAATTTTTGTGTTTATAGAATGTTAAGGTCTTTTCAATTTAAAAATTAAAGTATCACAATTAAATATTAAATATCTTCGCAATTAATATTCTAACTTACCACTAATCTTAATCTTAATGGTCAAAGTTGGTTTGTCATAACATTAGATGCACATTAAAAATTGAAGTTTCACAATTTAAATATTAATTATTTTCATAATTAATATTATAACTTATCACTAATCCTAACGGTCAAAGTTGGTTTGTCATAACATAATATGTTTATTAACTAAATTTTATGGTGATTACCATTGTTTAGAATATTTGAAAGTAATTAGATATACATATTAGATTGTTTTTTGTTTTTAAGTTTGAAAAGTATTTAGATGTAAATAAGTTTGTTTTTTAAAGTAGAAGTTTATGATATTCATATAGTTTTAAAATTTTGATGTATAATAACATTATTTACGTGTAAGTTTATGGGGCGTAAAATAGATAGTAAATGGGTGTGTTGTTAATGCACTCTTTGCATAAGGTCACGAGTTTGAAAGTTCGTGGGTACAAACTTTACACACAAAAAAAACATCATTTCTATATAAATAAAATATGGTTACTTGAGATAATTTATTAATGGTGTAATGAGGTTGATATCCACTCTTGTTATATACATTTGGGTCTTGGATTGTTAACATGTTTACTTATGTCCAAGAAAAATGGCTTACTAACCAACCAGGAATAGTTTTAGATCATATATAATGACCAAAGATCCATTTCAACCTTGAATAATATCTACCAAATACTTGATATCTCTATCTAACCATGACTTAAGGGTACTAAAGAAAAAGTCATACAATATCCACATCACATAACCATCAACTCTATACATGAAGTCTAAAGTACTCCACTCCAATTGCAATTTAAAATATAAAATATATAAAACCAAAATCATGAACTAATTATAATAAGAAAATATTTATGGTTATAAACTTGGCTTTACCTTAACATAAACATTGATAACTTCAAAATATATTCAAAATGAAATATGTATCAGAAAGAGGTATAAAATGTAGAGTTGAATTATTTGCCTTGTGGATTCTTCTGTGATGTGCTCGTCAAAACAATTTCAAGAAATTACAAGTGCTTGGCATCTCAAAAATTGCCATTGATAGGGCAAAGAAGAAGCATATCATAGAGATCCTAGCCCTATAACCTTTGCTCAACTTAATCAAGGTGTTAAATAAATGGATCTCCTTCACCCACATTTACAGGGACTTAAATAAAGAAGCAAAGTCTCTCTCCAAGCAAGCGTTCACACTCAATGAAGGATTATGAATCGAACGGGTCTTCAATGTTGGAGTCCTACAATATAAGCTATACATTTCTCTATAATAATTCTATATGTAATGTTTCTATGATCGTTGTAACACACCCAATGTCACACTAACTTAACACACATAATAAAAAAAATCTTCCTAAATGTTACATGCATAATGTTGTAGTAGAACTTTCTTCCTACGAATAAAAAGAAGTCCTCTTGGGATTAGAAAAGGCCCCTAGTTGTCTACCCAAGACAGAGAGGAAACAAATAGACACTATAGTCCTCCTAGATCTAGCTCACACATCAACTAACAAGCTATGGAAAGACAAAGCAAATAGATGGCGTACCTTACTTTGACGGTTGTCCTTGCTTCTCCTAAGTTGCTCCGGCTCCAACCTTTGATTATGGACTTACGAACCTGTTCACAAAGGAAAGACACCACCTTCTCCAAAGCAATATATGTATAAACAAAGATCTAACTATAAAAACATAGACAATTTCATACATTAATCATTAAGGACGTGAAAATGGGAGGAATAGGCTAAGTTATATTAATGATAAGAAAGCCAAAAGAAGCTGATTACAATGTTATACCTTGATGTCCAAAGTAGCAGCACCTCCTTCCAAGCTCTCCAACATCACCCTTGCAAGACTCATAGGATCATAAGTTTGGTGTTTCCAAGATCCCCCATAGGCATGCAGGGCGCGAAAATATTGAAATTTTCGCTCCCCCATAAGCATGCAGGGCGCGAAAATTCATGTAAGCTAATTTTTGGAGGTGGTTAAGGTGGGTTTCAACCCATTGCTTGTTGGATTTGCTTCCAAATGTGACTAGGGAAGGGATCAATATTAGAATGAAGGGTCCTAACACCCTTATGAGGCATAAACATCATGTATTCCATGGTGGTGAAACATGTAGATCCTCACTTACACATGGTGTGGCAATTTGAGGTATAAGAAATGTTCATATGCATTATTTAATCTAATGCATGATGGAAATATATATATATATATATATATTAAATAAATCTTTTAGCGGAAGCATAATTTAATTATATGTCACACATTTGTCAACTTTAATTTTACTTCATTATTATTTCACATAATAAATCTTTCCCATTAAAATACCTTATAATGGACCCAAGATAAATTAAGACTTGGACCAACTTTCCTATTAAATCCTTTACTGATTCTGCGTAGTAAATAATTTATTAAAAACTGCATAGTAAAACTGTACAGTAAAACCGTGCAATAAAACACTATTATGAATTGCACACTAATGGGCAACTAGGTTTATTAGACTAGCAATTACAATATTCATGTTATGCATTTTTCTTATTATAATGGCAATGAAAACTTAACATAATCATATTCATAACATAAGTTATAAATAACATAATTATTTAATATTACAGTGCAGTAATAACGGCGCAATAAGAGCTATGCATATAATAACATATATCATAAGAACTAGCCTATTTGTCTTAAAAACTGCGCGCATAAATGGAACAAGGAAATTATAACTTTATTTCCATATCATTATGACCAATATCCATTTAAGCTTATTGTGTAGTAAAAAATAGCAAAACACTATAAGATTTGCAAAGTAAAAAGCAGTAAAACACTATAAGAATTGCGTAGTAAGAAGCAATAAAACACTATAAGAACTGCGTAGTAATTCTAGTTAGTAAATTCTTTCATAGAAAATATTGGGTGCATAATAGTTCAACCTATGTTCTTTGCATGCAACCCAACAACAATATTCCAACTTAATAAAATTTAAAGCACAATAAGAACTACGCAGTAAATGCTACATGCATGGTAAAACTGCACAGTAAGAACTGTGTTAGTAAACAGGGTTTTTATACATAAATAGGGATACAATTACAAACATTTCCAATACATGAAATATTATGATAAACTCCTTATTAAACCAACCAGTACAATTCCAATCCATGTTTGAAGGTACTAAACCTTCTGTCCATCACATGAGACCGAAGATATTCAGTTCCTTTTTTGAGCATGGTAAAAAGAAAAGTTTTAGACCGCACACTCTTGTCAAACCATTGATGGAGGATGGTTTTTCTTCTAGTTTTTTTAACGGTATTTCAAAAAATGGTATTTGTGGTGTTGGTATGGTTTTACGGATAAAAAATTATCATTGCTTACATCTGTGGACGGGAGCAAGGCAGGGAACAAATACCATAGCAGAGTTGATTGCACTTTGGGGTCTTCTATGGTTCTTGTGGAGGAAAGGCCTCATCAATTTAAAAGTGTGGGGAGATTCTCGTATTGTTATCAACTAGGTAAATGGATCCTCCTCCCTACATGTTCTCAACTTGGAATATTGGATGAATGAAATTGAGGGTTTAAAGGAATATTTCCCTTATATCTCCTTTGCTCACATTTATAGGGAATTCAACGGTGTGGCCGATTCTTTGTCCAAGAAAGTTGTTGGTACTATGGATGGGAACCTGTTTTTCAAAGAATATGCTGAGGATCTCCTAGTGGACACATGGTCTCTTTATATTTTCTAGTTTTTGCAGAGCAGCATGTACATCTTTTTGCAATGTAGTTTGATATGTATTGCAGCCGAAGGGCTTAGTCTGTTTTTAGCAATATTTTTGTTAGAATGGATAGACTTAGAAGGACCTTGTTTAGACATTTAGATTTGATGTAGACTTTTAGATGGAAGATATTAGGAGATCATTGCTGATCTTTTTTGTAGTTGTCTAGCTAGAATATGTAGTAACTTTGATTCTGCCTTTGGAATAACAAGTTGTTTTTTTTCCTTTGAAAAAAAAATTCCAATTTATGTAAATTTTTCAAATTAAATATCAATCATTATTGGCACATCATCATTTAACCTTTCTTGAACAAACAAATCATCATGTGGTTTTTATATATAATTCATTACAAGGCATGTTAATTAAGCCTTAACACATTGTATTTGTTTTCAATTTACCAATTAAGTAAAAATGTTAATTATGTGCATCTCAATGCTTGTTTTTTCCTCGGGAAAAAACTTCATATATATATTCCATATTTTGAAATACAATACATTCTTCATTGTTCTCCAAAATTAGGAGCAGTCCTCCCATCTAATAAAGTTCAATAAAATTGCACAAATTTTTCATCGTATCTCTCTATTCATTTTTGCAATAAACTCTACAGAGTCTTAGATACTACATCATGTCTATTGTGATCTCATATGGTATACATAAAGAAAACAAAAATATTTTCTCAAATATATTATGTCCCAAAACTTGTTCTTTGAATTTTCCAGTTGGTTAGTTTGTCTATAACTTCATTATGATTGTCTTCTATAGTAAAATAGACTTCTGCATGAAATTCACTTGTATAACCCTATTAATGCCTCTGATGTTCTTCACCATTTTTATATGTATCTTGTGATCCTGCTTTATGTGGCTACCTGAGTATATCTTTAATTGACTTCTTTTTTAATCTATAATCAGACATGGTTCATGCATGTAATTTGTGTTATTTCCATTATCCCCCACATTGATATTCCACTCTCCCTTGTTAAATAAGAGTCCTTCTTTCGAAAGTACATCTGCAACTTGATTTCTTTCTCTATATATAAGGTTGAAAGTGATATACTTGAATATGTTGATAATCTTTAGATATCTTCCATTATTAATTGATTCCCCATATGATGGCATATATATTCCTTCTTTGCCCAATTTATAGCAATAAGAGAATCTCCAAATATTTGGATCTCTTCCAATCCCAATTCCAAAGCCAAAATGAGTAAAAGTTTAAGTGACATTACCTTTGAGTAATTGTTGGATCCTTCCCCAATATTTGCTTTATATTTATGACAGGGTGTCTCAGATTTGTACACTAGTCCTCCCACTCCTGCTTTGTTATCTTGTGCTGCCCCATTGAAGTATCCCCAGGCTATTGCTTTATCTATGTCCTCTGTTATAATCTTTCGGATTTTTGTTTCTTTTATATTTTGTGGGTAGTATTTAAAGATTTCCATGCTTTGTACAACACATCTAGTAGTGCTAGTCTCTATGCTTTCAAAAATATTATTGTTTCTTACAATCCATATGCCCCATGCCCATATGTATGGAAAAGATAAGTATTCTTGTGCTTGTGGGTTGTTATGCCACCTCCTAAGGAAATATTCAATGGAGTTTCCTTCCCAAACCAAATTGCAACATGTGTAGTCGATCGTCTTATTCCAAGCTTGGATTGAATATGTGCAATCTAGAAGTAAATGTGCATTTGTTTCTTCAGCCAAACAACATAAGGAGCACCTACCTAGCCCTTGTATTGATCTCCTTTGTATGCAATCCCAGGTTAGTACCTTGTTATTACGAAGACACCACAAGAATAATTTAGATTTTGAAGGGAACTGTATCTTTCAAATACACTTCCACCACCACACTGGTTCTTCAGTACCAACATTACACATAGACAAGTATCCTTCCTTTGGAGTATATGATCCTGTTGGAGCTAGATTCCACACCAACTTGTCTTTTGAGTTTTGGATCCCAATGGAGGCATTCTTTAGTTGATTTCTAAAATTATTCCAGATTAGTGTGTCATCATCCTGAAAGCCCAGATTTTGTGCAGACATCCATCCATGTTTCCATACTGAGGTATTAAAAGGGTCAGCTATTTGATTAATAGTTTCATACCCAAGGATTTTTAGGTGAAATATCATATGCTCTAGCAATCCGTATGATGTACCACACCCTATTCATTGATATTTTCCTACTATGACCTTTTTCCCATCTCCTATTTTCCATGCAAGTCCATGTTCTATTAATGGAAGTGATTGATCAAGGCAAAAAATAGAGACATTGTGTGATACTTTCCTTGGAGTTTTAATCCAGTCCTCCACTAAAATTGGATGTATGTACTTCATCCATACAATATTTTTCCAAATACCTTTCCCTTTTAACAATCTCCAGGCTCCTTTTGAAGCCAATGACTTTGAGCATAAATATAGGTTTTTGAGTCCCCATCCCCCCATAGATTTAGGCTTTGCAATCGATTGCCATTTAATCCAAGGTATAGTATAATTTTCCTTCTTGCCAAATGAAACTAGAGAAGTTTTTTCTCAATTTTTCCAGCACTCCTTTTGTTATCCATGTCATGATCATCCAATATACCGGTGTAGCTTCAAGTACTGATTTTACAAGTACTAATCTGCCACTTCTGGAAAGCCATTTGTTGCACAAATTGTTGATTCAGCCTTATATTTTCTTGATAATCCATCTCCAGTCCGAATTCAAATATCCATTTGGCTTTATATGAAAGCCCAAATATTTCATTCCAACAACAAAGTTTTCAATCTTGTCTGGGAAAATATTTAGACTATAACGTAATTCCTCTTCCCCAAAACCAAAGAAATATATAGAAGACTTACAAACATTTACATTCATTCCAGTAGCTTGTTCAAATAGCTTCAATATATCATTTAGTGCCATCATGTCCCATCTGGTTCCATTAATAAAGATAAGAGTGTCATCTACGACCATTAAATGGGATATATATATATATATATTACCTTTGATTTGGATACCTTTAAAAATTCCATTCCTCTTAGCATTCAACAGTGTTTGACTTAGTCCCCCTGCTACTAATAGAAATAAGAGGGGTGAAAGTGGACATCCCTGTTTGACTCCCTTGGCCATTTTGAAAAAGTTCGAAGCTGCTCCATTTATAAGGATAGCTAGAGACACCGATTGTAGACAACTCATAATCCATTTGATGAATTCCAATGTAAATCCAAGATGTGTGAACATGACTCTGAGATATGTCCAATTGACCCGATCGAAATCCTTCTCTAAATCAAGCTCTATGACCACATATTACCGTCAAGTGGTTTATAATTTCCAGCCCATGGTTTACAAAACAATAATACCATTCAATGCTAAGCTTAAATAACAACCCTTAACAATTGTTATTTATTTTCTTATGTATCTAATAAACAACAATAGTTCAAACATTGCACAAAAAATAATCACTTTATAAATATTTCATTTTTCTTAATGAATTGAGCTATGCGCAGTAAACAATTACTTTATAAATCTTTCATTTTTCTTAATGAATTGAGCTATGCACAGTAAACAATTACTTTATAAATATTTCATTTTTCTTAATGAATTGAGCTATACGCAGTAAACCATTCCATGGCTAAGTCAATTACTCATTAAGCAAGAAGGGTCTAATTACTGCATAGTAATAGTTAAACTTTATGAATATTTCAATTTAATTATTAAACAATAATAGTTTGAGCACTGCGCAGTAAATATATAAACTTCTATGGATAACTATTTCATATATTTCATTTACGAACCTTAAATTTAGCAATTTAGAGCCTATTTTTCAAATTAAATAAACTATTCCCCACCAAGAATAAATTTCCCAGTCTTTACTTTCACTAAATCATTAATATTCATAAAATTTAGTTTCAACCCTGCAAATTAGGGATTATTTACAAGCATACAACGGAATTAAAATTCACACCATTTCCATGCACATGAAATTTAATTAAGTTACACATAAATTTCATTTTTAATCCATATTCGGTAATTTTCAACACTCAAATTAAAACAGTCAATTTGTGTGTGCAACAATAATTGAATCTCAGGACAAGATAGCCACTTCTTGGTTGAACTTCCATCAACCATCATATCAAAGGTAAATGAGATAGATTTATAACATCTGGGTGAAGGAATAACGAATCCAGGGAAATATTATGGTCATTGGGAACTCAAACATTATCTTACACGCAATTTTACGACTGCTCATAAACAAATACATTCTATGGAAAACATGCCACAACTAAGCATGCAAAAATGCCCTTCCCTTGAATTTATAATTGACCACAGAGACTTTAATTTCAGGAATGCACAATTAATTCCTTATGGAAAATAAAACCCATAAATACATTTCCAGACTTAGAATTTTCACCAATAACATTATAATTTTAAGCAAATACTTGGAAATCATATTCAAATAAAATGCCATAACAAATTTTAACAAGGAAACAATTGAATTTCCAATGGAACACTTATCTGAGAAATCGCTTGAAATGGGAACCTGGTTGTGTGTGAGGCACGCTCCACCCAACCATAGGCAATTTTCCTCATCTATCTCTCAGCAAAACGCCACCCCCGAGCTGAGACTTATGCATTCACCAAAGAGACACCCCTCCAATTCTCAGATTCTTTCAAAATTAACACTTGGCATTCAAGAAAATTGGGTTGAATCCAATTCCATGCCAAACAGTGCACTTAACCTTCCTATTTTCCTTCTGACTACACAACAGTGAAACACATCACTGCCATTTGTGCTCAGAAATCCATCAAGTCACCAGCTTACACCATTTGCCACTTCACTAGAATGACCAGAGACAAAATGGACATAATTTCAGCAGAAATCCATCAGTGATTTGGCTCAGAGGTTAACGGATTCATATCAGTTTTCATTATCAGGTAATATTTTCCTTCCCTGTTCTCTCAGGCACACCCAAGCGTGGGTAATTTTTCCCAAAGATCAATTTTCTTCCACCTTCCACCTGCGCAGATTCTTTTTCCACGATGACGGAAAAATCATAATAATCCCATTTCCATTTGCATGCATTAGTTTTATGCATGTCAAGATGAAACCACGTGGGTTCTCTGAGAGACCCACGTTTCCCACTTTATTATTTTTATTTTTATTTTAAAAATAAAAACATATAAGCTCTCTCCCTATCCCACTTAAACCCATTTAAATCATAATCTTTAAAGCAAGTTTGAAATTAATTAAACGGATTAAGACTTAATTAAGGCTGGATAACTTTAGGGACTTAAAGGTTTAAAAGGGGTCATAACATGGTTTCCCTCCTAGGACATTCTAACCCCCTTACTGTCTCTGGTGAATACATGACTCCTCAGTCTTTTCATTGTACTGCCTCAACACAACTAGTTGTGGATTTTATTATTAATAATTGCAAAATATAATATGTTCAACCTTATAGGCATTCATAGTCAATATTTACATTTTGGTATCATCAAACTAGGGGTTTCAAACTTGGGTTGTTACACTCGTCTTTTTGTTTTCAGAGAACTTTAAGCTAAAAGGTCTATGACTATTTTATTTGCTTACAACAAACAAGTCTAGATATGTTTAACACTATATGAGAAAATCGACCCTTTTGTGAAAGATCACAGATCTCTATAGGATGCAGGGCAACTTCATGACAAGGCTATGTATATTTCTTTTTGGAATATAAATATTTTTCTTTAGGAAAAAAAGCTTCAAAATATATTGATTTTAGGTGTGTTTTTTAATGGTCCTTACAAGAAATCAGGTAATTGTTTATAAATTGAAATTTGGTAGATTAATAATGATGATGATGATGACGATCATCCACTGAGACTAATTTTGGTCTATTGGACATTAAGAGAAATTATTTGGTTTGCTTTAAAGTTGTATTCCTATGCTAAAAAACCCTGAGGAGAAGCGTTCCAAGTTCACCATAATTTTGACATGTTAGAAGGATGGGAAGGTCTGTATTGCAACAAAGATTGTGAAACTGAGATCTAATACACAGGGCACTCTAAGAGAAAGTGATTTTCATCCTCAATGCTCATAGTCCAATAGGGATGACAAATCCTTTCCGCCCCAGCGTTTTAGGATCTTCCCAATGCCCTATTTCACTATGGAGCTCATGAAAGTTCGTTCTTATCTTGGGTATATTAATTTTCTTCTTCGAACTAGTCAAAACAGAGAGATACATTTGATCTTATGGATTAGGGTTAATGATCTCCTTATAGTATCTTAATTTTCTTTCAACTTCTAAATCTTTCTCGCATCGCATTTCTCTTTAAACTTAGAAGTAATAATACTTTTATGTTATTAACATTTTTCAAAGTGACATTTTCGTCAATCTCACAGTGGTTTAACTAAGCCATGGCATCTTTATACCAACCTTGCTTGAGCCAAATGTGGTTTTAACTAGATTTTAAAGCAATTTTAGGAAGTATCTGGTCTCCCGTGTTATTTATCTTGTGCTTGTACATCAGGAACCTAGTCATAGGCACGCCCTCGATGGGGGAAATGCCCACTCACTTCTATTAGGAGAATAGGATAGGGCATATTACTTTTAATTTTGAGGTTATAAGTTATAAACCATTTATAGATTTGTTCAATCTTTCTCTAAGATTATCAAATTCTAAATAAAATAATTAAGTAAAATATATATATTTTTCAAAATTATTTAATTAAAATATTATTTTTATTTAATAAAAATATATAATTTAAGTATATTTCCAAATATGTAAATTTTTAATAAATATTTGATTTTTTTATAAAAACTAAAATCATCAATTAATATAAAAATTATATATTCAATAATAGAAATTTATTCATTAAAAAAAATTCACTAATTAAAACGCACCCATATTTTTTTATATGCTCTCAAAGCCATTCTTTTATTGATTTGAGCAAATTTTCTATTGTCATTTCGTTTTACAATTTGAACTTTTGCCTTTGTTTCTTAATTCGATTTAAAGGTGCGTAGAGTTTATCTACTAAGGCAATGGTGTTAAAAGGGTTTTATTAATAAAATCTATAAAGTATCGAGTTGTATATCAAAGTTGTATACCAACATTTTTTGGTGGTGATTTTTATTTTTTATTTTAAATAAAATAGTTAATGGTTAATGTTTTGTTTATTAATTTATTTATTTTTTATAAAGAAAAATATTTGAAATTATTTATTTTTATTATTTTATATGGATGTTAAATTTGAGGTGTTATATTTTTTTGAAAAATATAAAGAAAAATTGAGTAAATTTAAAAGCATTTTATAATTTATAATCTTAAAATTAAAAAAAAATAGTTTATATTTTATTCTTCTCATGAAACTTTGATATTTCCCTCTTAAGAGTATGACTATGACTAGGTATCTAATGTATAAGCACAAGATAATTAATATGAAAGAAAAAAAAGCTTCCTAAGATCATTTCAAATTATTGTCAAAGTTAAGTGTGGCTCGAGAGAGGTTGGCATAAGGATGCTAAGTCTTGGCTAAAATAATTAGAAAATAAAGGAAGAGCTCACTTTGTAGAATGTTGATACCATTAAAAATATTGTTACATCTCAGTTAAATGAGAAATTGTAGTGCCATAAAAAATTAAATAATAATAGAAAATTAAGATATTAGAGGTCAGTAAACCTAATTTAGATGTTCAAAAGTATATTTATGTATTAATGAGCATAAAAAAAATCAACATTGCTAAAATTAAATGAACTCTCCCAAGCTCCGAACAAAGGGTTGGACAATTTCTAAAAGTTGTGGGATGAAAGAATTTTACATCTTTGTGATCCTAAGAAGGTGGATGATGGAAGCAATTTCTCTTAAAATCTCCTATGTATACCCAATTATATCTCAATTTGAAAATATCTATAACATAATCACATTCCTAATATTTTAACTCATCAAAACTATGGAGATTTAGGAAAGCTTCTCAATACTTTTTGAGCATAAAAATACCGTTATAAAGCAATCCAAGTAACTCCTTACATTTTTTAAAGTCAAATATATCAAAGTTGTTTATTCACCATCATCATCATTATTTTTTTCTTTCTTAAAATTTAATAAACCAAAATTATAACTTCATCATCATCTCATCATGATCGTGTATTTCTTAAGGTCCAATAAACCAAAATCTCATCATCATCAATACTATATATCCATATAAAATAGCAGGACAAAGTTGGTGGTTAGATAGACTCCCCATAGTGAAAGGTGTTGCAATTAATCTAGTGAATCATCCTCGTGGAGGAGGTGAGGGACGCACTGAAGGAGGTAGGCCTTCGGTGCCAGCTTGGGGAAAGCCCAACAAAGTTGGATTCCAAACTATAATAGGAAAACACAAAAATCAGTCACCAATTAAGCTATGAGTGAATTAGGAGTTAGCTAGTTAAGAGACTTAGTGTTTTGGATTCCTTAAGTAGTATTATGTACCGAGTAATTGATTTCATATTCAAATTCTATTTTCCATCTTATATTATATTTTTAAAATTTTATTATAACTTATATATTTATTTTGATTTACTTAAATAATTTATTAAAATTAAATAACAAATATTATATAGATTTTAAAAAAATAATGATGTTATGCGATTCAACACTTCTCAACATGTTTATTCTACATTAATGTGGAATATGGGGCCATTCACAAAGTAAAGTACCTAACATTTCTAAATTTGTGCAACATCTAATCGTCAAAACTTTTAAGGTCGATGGTGGGAAGGGTGATCTTATTATGAGCGACATGATGCTAAAGATTAGCTTATAAGAAATATAAGATAAGGTACAATGGTTAAATAGCAAGATAACATTGATAACATGTATTCTTTATGTTTATATTGCATTGGTTCTTTGTTTTGTAGTCATATTAATTTGAGATTTGTAAATTTTGATATGGCAATTTGATAAATTTTAATGATAAATGTATAGATAAGTAGTAACGAGGATTCTTAAATTTAGGAGTTTTAAAATATTATGTGGGGTTATTAGAAGTTAGGGGTTGAATTTATGGTTCAAATAAGTGATGATTTACATATATATGTCGTGGATTCAACTCTATTTCTATGCTTTTTTCAAGGTAAATATCATTAATTAAGTTAAAATATTATTGCAAGTTATTAGACTACACGTTGAGGTATTGATATGAACATGTGGAGGCAAGGTTGAACTTATGGTAGAAAGAGGTGGTGACTTGTGTACATAATATAAATCGAAGCTCACCTCCGTGTCCTTTTTAAGGTGAATATCATTGACTAGGTTTTATTCCTACAAGATTTTACTCAACACCTTGAAGTAACCATGGGGGCACCTAAAGCTAAGGGAGATAGTATCAGGTCAAGAAGCCATGACCCATGTGTGCATATTATGGACCCAAGCTCATTACCATGTCCACTTTAAGGCTTGTTAAAATTTAAATGTATAACAAGTTGTGATAAAATGGTCTAGACAAAGCATCACCACACATCACCACAATAGTGAAAAAGTTAAAACTCTTACACATATAAAGCCTTGATCATGTATATGAGTTGGTTAAGTTTGACAACCTCGCATTAAAGTGGACTTTGTAAATCCAACACATCTCATGAATTTAAACAAGCATAGTACTCGGGGTGAAGGAAAGCTTATTGAAATAATAAAGTCATGGTGCTCATATTCATTATCAAAATTGAAATATTTGTAGAGACATGTTTAATTTATCATAGTCCATCTTACCTATAAAAGTAAGATGACATTTTAAGTGAGAAAATCAAACACAAATTTTAATTAACTTTAACATTAAAAATACCCCAAGGGTGGCAGGTGTAAGGTGGCGAAAAGGGGGTGGCATCCTTGATCCTGGTGCAAATCAAGAAATGAACTATGAATGGTGACTAGGGTAGCCACAAACAACCAAGCGTAGGCATTTTCTCTCCTTCAACGGGGGCTAATAACTTTGGACTTAAATAATGCCAAGACTCTGATTGTCATTTGGGACTCTTCTAAAATAATTAACCTCACGAATAGCTTGAACACATAGTCCAATGGCAAGCTAGCTAGACTCATTGCAAGAATAAAAAAGGAGATTTTTTGCTTCAAAGACATCAAGTATTACCATGCTATTAATGGAATATAATTGCTAGGCAGATAGCCACGCTAATAGATACTTGCAATTGAATGAAGGTGTGCTTAGAAAAGGTGGGGAAATAACTTTCCAATCTATCCCCTAAGTTTACCATGACTTTCATCAATGGATGCATGTCATCCATGTTTCCATTTCAAAGAAGGAGCATAGTTTATAAATGGGGGTGTGATACTTTGGGTATCATTCTCACAGTACCCTCACACATGCCACTCTTAATGAGCAACCAACATTTTGAAGCGTTGTGAAATTTAAGACAAAATGCAGGTGGGATTATGGCATCTAGGGAATGTTGGGGTCGTTGTGGTGTGAAGGTAGGCTAGGGTGGCTTTAGAACGGATCCTCCATGGCTATCTACTTTAGCTTTAGAAGAACGCTAGGGAAGTCAATTCTTTGGGCCGAACTTTGTGGATTTTATCTTGTTGTCACTTGAATTTGGATTGGATTTGCATTGGTGTTTTGAGGTTCCCCTAATCCTTCCTTTATTTGGTACTAGGAAAGATTAGACTATATAGCCTTTGTGTTTTCTACTATGAGGTATGTGTGAAAAGGAGGTCGATACACTTTGCCTCTTGAATTCATGCCATCTAGCTATTCACTTGTGGGCTGGTTGGAACCTTTAATTCCTTATTATGAATGCTTATTCTAGGCTTTCTTTGTTTAATTTTGTTGTGGTTATAATGGATGCATATTTATGGAGTCTTTAGGCCATGTATAGCCTTGTGAATCATGGGAACTATCTTAAAGAAATACATGAAAAAAATAGGGATTTTCCCTTGCAAGAGGATTTTATTAATGGTAACATGAATTCCATATTCTATGAACAACCATAGTCCATGGTAATGAGCAACATTGCAACTCTCAAAATGCAATGATAATGGAAATTTCCTGCAACGAAAAAGAAAAATCTAGGTCTTGAAAGCATAATGCTTCATGTTATGGAATATGGTTTGCAATTTAAGCAAGGATTCACTTCAACATCATCTAACCTTGTAATGTATATGGGATTTCTCCCCAGTGAGCCTAAAGAAGATGAGCTTGTTCACTAAATGCTAGAAGGCATGTACTTGGAAAATCTAGAATCACAACCCACCAATGCTGACCAAGATGAAGCACAAAACAAGAATGCCTTTTATTAGTCTCAGCTTCTAATTTTCTATTATGTAAAACAATCTTGATATATGGTGTCTTTTTTAGAGTTTATACTAGTAGAAACCTTTTAAAATCCTCTACGAAGGATGATACAATTCTATATGCTTCATACTCTTACCACTTGGTTGATATATTGAATTTTGGACTAAGTGACAACGTCTTTTTTGTATTACAATGCTATCTATTCAATTACAACTTTTTTTAATACAAATAATAACTATTCTTGTAAAAAAATTAAAAATTAAAAATATCTCATTGAAAACTTTCTAAACAAATATTTTTTATAAGATAATGTAAATTCACTATATTACATTTAATTTTCTCTAATTAAAAATCAATAAAAAATATTTGATCGAAAAACATATCAAAACTAATAACCTTTTCAAAAAATTCACAATCATCTTAATTTCTATGAATTATAACACAAGAAATATGTGGTAGCAAATCCCTATCATAGTTAGCAAACATGTGGAAGAGTAATAAAAATGTTCAAAAACAACTTTAAACATGCAAGACATTGTATTAATTTGCCAAATGCTTTGTGCAATAATTAATAGACGATAAAATGTTATAGATAGTATTGTTTGCCTTAAACACGATTGGCATCATTTTTGTTTTTAATCTCTCTTTTACTCCATCCTCACAAGCATTCAAGATTTCTTGCAAAAGGTGGCACCATTTGAGCACATTTATTAGATTTATGTCCATGTTTATTGAAAAAAATGAGGATGTTTGTATCCGAATTTGGGAAAAAATGTGTTTAATTTATGTTTATGTTGTTGGCATTTCACTAGATTCAAATTTGAAAGCATGGATAGTTACGAGATAGGTATAGAGTTGAGATGAGTAGGCCTAACACATTAACATTTGAACCTTCAATGAGAGAATTTTCCATGGTGCAATCAGATACATGTGACCACCCATTTCCTTAGCAAAATGGAATGACAGAAATTGCTAACCCTTTTCATTTTATGTTGTAACTTACAATCAAGATAAGCTTTAAAGTTATAAAAATATGACGATGCAAAATGTGATTGAGAAAAAATTGTGCATCTCTAAGGAAGGACCATATTTTTATCATAGTTGTTATATTCTCTCTATGCAAATTTGTGGTGGTGGTATTTGTTTTCTCTTGCATCAATTTTCTAAACTCACTAGCATGAATGGAGGTTTAAACCTTTTTAAATCTTTGTATGTGATATCCGTTAGGGTCCCAACTATTAGAAGCAAGGAATTGTATTTTATTCTTCTATATGTTGAGGTTACAACTCGTGGTATCATTGATCAAGCAATAACCTTGTAGTTACCAATAAATAACAACAATTATTGCTACTATTATTCATAATATTTCTCAGTTTCTTAATAACCAGAATGGTAGAAACTTACTTTTTTCTTCAATGGCACTATAGTTTCACATGACTCAATGGGCATTAAAACCTTTTGACGGACTTCTTAGCATTGTATACATAGAGCTCTGCATCTATGCCTTGCAGCTTGACAAGATGTGCTTGATGACATGATATTCGGTATAGTATTGCCATCTTTTCCCATTTCGATTGGTTGCCCTTGAACTATGATATGCAATTAATTTACTCCAACATGAACTTATGAATTTCAAGGGAGTCATGGCTAAATAACATAAGTGTCTAATGTTGAAGGGGCTAGAGGAAATGGAATGACAAAAGTCTCATGCAAAGGGTAGTAGGTAAAGGGTGTTGTGGGATGAGTAGAAGTGTCCATGTGAAACAGTGCAAGCAAAAACATTGACTACAGTGATAAACTCATTGACATAATTTTATGTCAGTTGAAATGCTAGTGTTTTTAATTTTACATCATTGACTTTCGTGTCTTTTTATTTTAGTTTCAAGTTTTCTTAAATCCACCCATAAGATGGTGAGATATGATTAATAATTCAAATAATGGTGAGATGTGAATAATAATTCAAATAAACCAAAATAATCTTACATATTATTGTATAGCCATGTGAATATATATTAAGATTACAATGCAAAACAATAGTTAAAAGTAGTAATGTAGCATCTTGCAATAATCATGTTTTATCAATGTTCTTATGGTTTTGTTAGAGAACCATATATTAGTAATCTAATTCAAATGACAACTCAAACTATTATATCACTTTAGACAAGTACAAATAATCATCAACCATATAGTTTGAAGTTTTTTGGTGTAACATAGTCCCTTAAAACTCCACCACCAATCCCAAAATAAGATTCAAATAGTATAACTAATAAAATATTGAAATAAATTTAATTTTTTACAATATTTGATCATTTCAATTGCAAACTTTTTTATAAATACACAATAAATTGAGATGTAACAAAAGTTATTGTTAATTGGGTTTAGTTTAAACGATTGTGGAATAGAGTATTATCTTCTCCACTTAAGTTTTATTTTCATAAATAACATAAAAAATTTTATAATGAATATATTGTTCTAATGACTTCAATCCTTATCATTAACAAAAACTACTCAAATACAATATACCTACCACAATTACTAGTTGCCAAAACTAATTAAATACAATATATATACCTAAAATAATAATGAGAAGGGTGGTTGTGGTTTCTTACCATTGTTCAATTTTCTTTTCAAATATAATGGTTTCTAATTATTTATATTCTCTTTGGATAATTAAATTTAATTATATCTATGATTTCTCTACACTTTTATAATGATTTAAATTTAATTTTATATTAATAATGAAAATACAAATAATAATAATAATTTTAATAAATTAATTTAATATTTTTATTATATATTTTTAAATAATTTAAAATTTTGACGAATACCTTTAAAAGCTCTATTGTTTTTAAATTCTTCCTTTTCGAGAAGTTTTTTTCGGTGATTTAAAGTTTTATAAATAAAATTCAATCTCATGTAATTATTAATTTCAAATTAAATTAAATAATGATAAAAATAAGAGTTATATTTTTTTTATGATAAGTATTATTGTTTATTTAAATAAACTTAAATTATATTACAATATATAAACAAGAGTTGCATGCGATAATGTTCGTGATAGAGCAGGAAAGCAGGAAAATAGGTGGAGGCTTGCTCTAGTGCCTTGACTCTTGCAAACTCGGAAAATAGAGATTGCATATGTATAAGATGGAGGCTTTCTCTAGTGCCTTGGCTCTTGCAAACTCGAAAAATAGAGATTGCATATGAATAAGGAAGAGGCTTGCTCTAATGACTTGGCTCTTGCAAACTCTTGCATGATTTATTTTTATTTTTGAAAATTTTACAATAAAATGTTTTTATTGTGTAATATGCTATGTAATTCCTATATATATAAAATGTATTTTCAACATAAAATTCTATTACTTTACATTGAAACTAATATATTATAAACTTTATTTTATTTTTTCTTAGCATCCACATATTAATATAAAATTTTAACATAAACTTGTCAACTTAATAATAACTAGCACATCTTGCAGCCGATGGGAATCAGATAAATAACAAATACCCTTATCACAAATACTTAATAAAAATTAGCTTTATTTTTAAATGCAAAATTTGTTTAATAAATTAAAATGTTAACAAAACATTTGTATTTTTTTCTTCAATATGATTACAAATGTTATAATTTTCGAGGGAACGTATATAAATTTTAGAAAACAAATTATCTCGACATGTGAGAGGCATTCATTCCACTCCGTATTCTGAACACATTTATGGCATGAATATAGATTGATTTTTTTAATAGATTTATAAATTTGAATTAAAATTGAATTTGTTAAAAAAATTATAAAAAGTTTTGATATTTATGAAAAAAAGGATTTGAACTCTTTTCAAAATGTGGAGTAGATTCCCAAAAAAATCACCAAAACAAACTCATATGAATGCTGGTTATCAAAACTGCCTCAACGTCTAATTTTGGATATCTTTCTGTCCAGTTGCACCGAATTTGAAAATATGGATTTGACTAAAAACAATTATAATTACGCCACTGTGAACCTTAGCATTTAATTATGTTTGTGCAAAAACATATTTATGCACATTCAATCTTTTATCTAGACTTTCTTATAAAAATATTATATTAGGCAAAACATGAATTTATAAAAATGAAATTTAAAAATTCAACGTATCAATGAAAGATTTTAATTATAACAATGGAAACACTACAATAATAACAAAGGATTTTTCGTCTCCTACCGGTGGTCAGGGTCTCAAACCCTCTAATCCTTTGAAGCCTAGGTTTTCTACTGCTTTTGTTCTGTCGGAGCAGGATGTTACCCTTGATGGGAAAAAAATGTTTGTTGTAGGCTGGGGGAAGGATTTTTCTGCTTCGTATGTGGGTGGTGGAGCATAGGATCCCAAACGGGTTGTAAAGGCTTATTTGGTGTTAATGCGAGAGCTCGTTGAGTAGAAAAAACCCTAAAAGCTCAAGTGTATCCCATTCATATGGTTCTTGGCAAGGATATTTTCATGGACATGGTTGACAATCTTTACAAGAGGGAGTTAGTTGGTCGACTAGAGTACATATCCCTTTCCCGATCGGAGTTACAAGAATGGATTAAAGAACAATGGAAACCTCCAGTTGATTATTGCCTGAAGGCTAGTTTATTGGTAAATGGATAGATCTATTTCCATTTCCTTGCAGGTGAACATGCAACTTTGATCTTACGCAAACCATGGGTTTTTGGTTGGGGCTCTTTAGTCCTCGAGTGTTGGTATCCATTGTTCAACCTTGTTAAAGCTCGAGTTGTCAAAAGACACCTATGTATGCAACTCCTGACTTTTCCTTTACAACTATGGTCCATAACTATATTCGAATCAGTGGTAGTTTTTTTATGGTGATGCCTCTTCAAGGGAATGTGGAAGTGGTATGTTGTTAAGAATCTCTGTCAGAAAATTCTACTTGATTTGGTTTGGCTGTGGTAGAGGTTCCAACACTCGGGCAGAGCTACTGGCTCTATGGGGATTACTTCATTTTGCTGCTTCAAAGGGTATATTATCTCTTAAAATTTATGGAAACTCAAAAGCTGTGGTGGATTGAGCTTCTAGCAAGTCTTCACTTCATGTAGATGTTTTGGACCAGTGGTGTGACCGATTCAACTAGTTACAATACTCTTTTTCTCATTTATCTTTTGCTCACATCTATAGGACTTTTAACAAGATTGCATATCACTTAAAAAAACAATGAATGCTCTGGAGGGCATCCTACATTATGAAGACTTTGATGTTTTCTTCAAAGTTTCTTAGGAGTCCTTATGAGATTATTAGCAATTTTTCTTCTTTAAAATTTTGTAACAAATGTCAATTGAACTTCTGTAAACAATATGTTCTGATGTATACTGTTACTTTTTGAGAGGTTGTTTTGGAGGATTGAGTCAAGAGACATAATATATGTATGTCGTAATGATTAGACAATCTTTTTTTTTGTACTGAAGTATAGGAGCATATTTAAGAAATCAGCGACTATGTGGTTGAAGATATTTGTAAAAGTCTGTTTATAACTTTGATTTTACCTAGAATATCAAGTTATATATATTTTTATGTTGATTTTTTTTTTTTTGGTTTTATCTCGATTAAAAAAGCCAAACCATATATTAATTATATTTATATATTGAATATATAAATTTCAATAAAAGGAGTTATATAAAAATGATGATAAAGCTTAGAATCCAAACCGACCTTTACTAATGATAGTGATCTTGTTCTTGAAAAACAATTATACATATTTCACAGAGCTCGTGTCGCTAAATGATAGTGATCTTGATCTTGAAAGACAATTATACATATTTCACAGATATTGTGTTTCTAAAAGATAATTGAAGATAGATGGATAAATAAAACTTATAAATTGAAGATAGATGGATAAATAAAACTTATAAATTGCAGACAATTTTCAAGGAAAGGCATTATCCAATTTGCAATGTTATGTTATGCAGTGGTAAATTAAGAAATATGTCAAAAGATTATCAAAGAATGTAGTTTTCAAGAGGCTTGTAGATACCCCGAGATAAAGTATCCAATGGACTTTTTGGGTATATCATAAAAAAATAGTTGTGAACATCACATGGTGGAAGTAAGTAGTAACAGATTAATTTTGTTTTATTAATATTGATAAGTTAAGACAATAAAATCATCATCGAAATGCCAAAGTTATTTTTCAAAAGAGGTTGATACAATTTGCATCAATCGATTTAAACCACTCAATTCATTGTTATAGTGAAATGCATTAGAATGAGACACGGTGACAACCTAATTCAACAATATCACAATGCATGGGAGGAGAAATTGAATTGCCAAGTAAAATTTGTCAACAGCAATTTCCACAATGAAAACCTAAATTTCAATCTAATCCAATAGTGTTGAGAAAAGGTACAGCTATTGGAAAGAAACGAAAAGAAGAAAAGAGATTGTAGCCATTGAGATATAAAAGAATCGTCAATTTTGTATAATAATTGTAGAAAACGAATGAAAGAATGGATTTAATAGAACATAATAAGAATGGTTGGAGCTGCAGGGCATGGAGAATCCATCAAGTAAATCGATGAATTGAAGAAATCCTCATTTTCATTCTGGTGGCAGCCCCTGGGAGAACCTCTTCGTGTCTCCACAATAATCGTAGATCATGTAGTTCTTTTGCATCCACTGGAGCCTCTGCTCTTGGCTCGAGTCCAAAATTTCCTGTGTAGTAAAGTTCGAAGAAGTAACAACATTGAAGTTGTTGAAGGATGCAACAAAGGGGGCTTTAGTCCAGTCGGTCTTGACAAGTCCACTTCTCATTGCCCAATCATCTGCATTCCATAGGCTAGAGTATATCCTCATTGCTTGGCTGTTGGGGTAATGATAATTGGTATCCACTCCACCCAACTCTTTCTCCCTGTTCTTGAACACTCGAACTAGAGATCCATCTATAGAAAACCTGAATAACAAATAACAAACATGCACTTATGTTAAGTTTGATAGATGGTATTGTATTGTATTGGATGAATGAATATTTACAGAAAACCTGAATACAAATAACAAACATGCATTTATGTTAAGTTTGATAGATTGTATTGTATTGTATTAGATGAATGAATGTAGAAAGTGAGTAGAATACATACATAATTTGGTTTGGTGTCCAGAGCACAGAGTAAGTGTGGAAATCCAGGGTTGGGTCAAACCACAAGTAGAACTGTTGCTCACAATTGCCAAGTCCTTGAGCGAAGACATTAGTGTGCATAATATAGGGATCTCCAGAAAGGTTTCCCAGAAATTCAAATTCTATTTCATCATGTTTGGGACCTTGAGAAGATAGATGCAGGGGGCATAACAACAATAAAATGTTAGCATAGCATAGCAGAATGAATGAAAGTAGTTCAATAAGCTTCAGATTGAATGAAGGAATGCGATAGCATTGGGTAAAGTGAATTAACACAGGGTAAGGCAGGGTAGAATAACAATAATACATACATAATAGGCAGTGATTGTGCCTGCAGAGTTCCCAGGTACCAATTTGATTTGCATATCAATCTTGGCAAATAGATACTCGTTCTTGGATTGAAACCCACAACCTGTCATCAAGGAAAGGAAGGAATACGATGAAATGAGCAGAGCAGAGACCATAAAGAAAAAAGTTACCAAATAAATAAATGTTATGTACCTGATGTGTTGTCAAGACTAAGCTGCAACTGGTTTCCACTGTTAGCACAGCCTGAGCCAAGTGTCTCTCACGGCAAATTACCGGCGATCCGTGGGAGAAAACCATGATTTGAGCTAAAAAACGCAAGCGATCGAGAGAAAACCTACCAGAAACTGCCATGCAACGGGCCAAGCTGTTTTCTGAAACTGCTTAACAGCAATCGGGCGGTTGCTCTCAAGCTTGCCTTTATATACCACATTGGGAGCCTTTTCCCCGTGCTCGAAAACAATGTTATCGGAGCTTAATCGGGCAATGGCAACCCTGAGCTGCTCGAGCGAGAATTCTCTATAGGTGGGCAATGAATCAGTCTCATTGCGACGTCCATTCTCTGCAAAAATACAGAAAATCAGGGCGGGTTTGAAGCAAGATTAAATTCTCAACGGAACATGCAATTCAGGGGGGTTAGTTTTGTTAGTTTGTATGGAATTACCGTCGTTGTCGGAAGCTTCTAAAACGGAGGACTTAGCGTGGCGTGGCCAATAGCAAAGGGTGATTTAGAGAACCGAAAACCCATCCTGAGACCACACAAGCTCCACCGCTGCTGGAAAGATCCCTCGGCCGCTACCTCTTCCTCCTCCTCCTGTTGTGATCTTTCTTTGTAGTAGTGCATTATTTCGACGCCGGGATACAACTTAAGAACTTGACGGGAACAACTGAACGGAAACAGAAAAAGCAAGGCAAGGACACAAAAAGAGAAGATTGGAAGCACACCATGACAGGGACTCAAGCTGGCGTAGGCGTACGAGCAAGGACAGGTGCGGGGGACACGCAGCGAGCAAAACCCCCGCACCAAACTACGAGGCAACATTTCAAATTCAACTTAGGGAAAACTTTGGGAAATTTTACCCAACTAGAAAAATTTATTGGCAACGACAAACTAATATGCCCGGATCCGTTACAATATGTCACGGACATAAAAAGAGTTCTAATGATAACAATAATGATCATTATCATTCATTGAGATCAACTTTGATTTATTGTAATTTAAGAAAATGATAAGAGATTAAGTTCATGAGTTGTTTGCATGACTTTGTGTTTTGAAGAATTTAGGGTTTATTTTATTTTAGGTATCTGTTATCACACCATAGTAGTTGGGCTACTATTCTTACTGAGCATATATCTGCACTTTCCAGAGCTTTGCCTTTCAGAGACAAGTTATGATGAGCGACAATATTTGAGATCACTTACAGATCATAGCAGTGTATATCAGACATTGAGTAGACCTTGTGCCAAGGATGGGCCTTGAGAGCTTAGATTTGATGACCGATATGACATTTTGTTCCATACAATTTTAGTTCAATGCCTAGAGTTCCAGATATTATTATTGCAACAATGTTTCAGTTGGTTCTAGTTGATATTGGTTGATGATATGCAGTGATATGACCATTTGACTTATGATTGTTAGCATTGATTATTATCTTGTTGTTTTAGTCATCTTCATAGCATTAACTTGGTATATAACTCATGATGTGGCAGTAATATTTAATAAATAAAATGAACTATCTTGGTTGGATTTAAATAATGAATTGGATGTATTACTTGCACTTAAAGGTTCACTGACTATACTCATTGGTTTCACTACCCTCCTATGAGCATCGACATGATCTTTCCTGACATTTATGTTTGCTAGCTTAGGCACCACATTCACTTGACTCCATTCATCCATGACCTTCCTTATTTTGGATTCCACCCTAACTTGCCTTTTTGACTTTTAATATGGAGGACTTCCCTACTCCTACCGCCATGTTGGATAGCATCCACGTTTGTTCTGTGTCTCGGCTCTAAGTTGGTGAAAAAACTTGCCCCTGGTGAGTTGGATTTTATGCCTAGATCATTCTAGTTAGTTGCCTCAATGTGTGGCTTAGTGCGAAATTCCCTCTAGTCACATGAGATATTGTTGGCTAAAACCTGAAGCACATGCACTACTTGTATGGAAATTATTGGAAATCTCTTATGAAATCCTATTGAAATTAAATTCTAGAATTTGTTTCTAAACACACGATGAATTAAGGGCTAAAGCAATGAAATGCTAAAGTACCCCTTGAAGGGTCCAAAAAAGGTCTAAAAAGCAATGGCTAAATAAATGCTAAATCTAAAGATTGTTGACCTCATAAATGTAAATATACCCCGGATGCAAGCTGCGATTAGTTGTGCTTTTAAGCGCATGAAAAATCCCAGAGGGGTCATATAGGCCTAAAAAGGGCCATGGAAATTAAATGAATGATCCTAATGAACTTGGATCGACTTGATGTAGACATGATGCCAAGGTTGAATAAGCACTCTCTAAACAACTTATCCATTTGTGAGGCACTGCCATTCCCTTTGTTTATCTTGTCCAGCACGGTGTGTAGCCCCCCCTTTCTCCCCGTCCAAAGTATCACTTAGTTAAGTTGGTCAAGTCATCCCTTCTACCTAGCCTTGTCCTTAGCCTTCACCCTATGCTAGTAGTTAGGCCATGTCCATTGGATGAAGTATGTCTTTAAAGATTTGGTGCAAGTAAGTTATAAATAACATTGAATATCTAGGTATTAACTGCCACTTGATTGATGTTCATACTTTAAGTTAAGCTGTGAATATGGTTAAAGGAACATGTCTTAGTCATTTGTTATAATCTAGTCTTTGGTTGTATTTTGACCTAGTCAAACATAGTTTGACCATGGTCATTCTTGGGATCCGTGATGAGATGGACCACTTATGCTTTATGATGTTGATCTATGGTCCCACATGCACCTACTGATAGTTCCATATGTTGAACACATGCTCTAGATGATGATTGATGCAGTTGGTCATTTTTATTATTATTTCCAGATCATCATATTTTACACTGTCCGGGTATGGTGGACCCTACAGATGATTCTATAGGTTATCATGAGGTGTATGAGTACTCATCTCTAGTGTATTTGGGTCTTCTGGATCCATTGAGACACTTATATTTCAGTTTTAGGCACTCCTGGGCATGATATTAGTAGTTTGCCACCTATTGACCAGTTTGGGCATGCTGATGAGGCCTGTCCAGCAGGAGCATTGGAGGCAATTCGTTGCCTAGGGCTCTACAAAGGAAGGGGGTGGTCCATCCACTCTTTTTACCATATTACCCCCCCTTCCAGACATTATGGTACACTCAGTTTGACAGCGCAGGCAACCTAGAGGCAGTTTTCGGCAGTTTCAGGGTTTTTAAGGAGGATTAAAAAATGGAATAAAAAGGTCATTGAGGAATTCGATTTGGGCAATTGAGGAAAGGTTTTGGCACTTGGTCTGCTTATAGGTCATCCATGGTGTATCCCCCTTCTTCCATATCAGTTGGCATTAGTCAATGGGGTCCACGTGGGCTACATGAGATCTTTTATTGTATTTCTCTCTCTGATTATGGGGACAGGATTTGATCATTTGTATATTTGGACATGTCATAGCCTCATATTTTATATTATTGTGCCATGGGGTCATGCTAGTGAAGGGGATTAATACCTCCTAGCCCCACCATGTGCTCCTAGTGACTTGTCTTAGTCTTTTTTTTGTGGCACACATGTTTCCAACCACCCCCATGTATGGCGTCACCCCTCTTAGAGGCTTTTTAGCCATGACGTCATCCTCTATTTGAGTAATCCATGTGATATTATGTTGGCTCATCTTAGCCATTGATTACCTTGTTATATCTTTTGATCTCAACCACTAGTTTTAAAAAGTGGTTTATGTTTTGGTCTTTCTCTCCTATAAAAGGAAGAGACCCCATCATTGTAAAGGCATCTAGAGATTTTTGGTTCTTGGCTATTGGAATAAAATATTTTTCTTGGGCATCTTGGATCGTGGAGTTGAATGCTTGTTTGTGGTGATTGTAAATGCTTCTTCCTCTGCACTGACAGACATTGGTGGCCATCTTGGATTTAATCTTCACTAACACGATTTGCAGGCAAAGATGACATTTTGGAGGAGTGTGTATTGGTGGGGAGGCCTACCCTACTATCTTCATCAAGACGTTTTGGGTCTACAGGGAGTTGTTTTGTCTTTGCACCAACAATTTCATGTTTATTCATCTTTTGTTTGCATCTACCTCCATTTCTCTTGATTGATTGATCTTTGTGTTCTTGGTTGACAGGAAGAGGAGGGAGAATTGGTTGAAGGGGGAAAAACACATAGCAAGAAGGGCTTCATCAAGTTTGGCATTTGATCTTTGTGGGAAGTAATCCTCGTCACAAACAACATTCTTCTTCATTTTCCAGGTATGCTCAAGGAGGTATGTTATTATTCTACCTTGTCCATCTATTCTCTTAGATCTACAAACCCTCATTGTTAAAACCCTCATTTTACATTTTTTTAGATCTACTTGGATCTAGCAAGAATTTGGGGATAAAATTTAAAACCCACCTTAATAATATTCATGGCAATCCCGAGCTACAGTTTGGTGATGTTTGGACTCCATTTGGCCCATTTCCCAAGGCACATTGGTCTCTCCAAGGGAAGTCACATTCCTTGAGGGAGGCCTTTTGCTAGGTTCTAGTACGTGGGTAGTTGAGTTTTCTGCTTCATTGGATAGATCATCCCTCAAAACCTACCCCTGGTGCTTTACCCCATTGATTTTCACCTTGTGGACCCCATTCCTTATTTTAAGGGAAGAGCTCCACTTGGGTCATTGGGTAATGCATTAGCTCATCCTTTAGATCTACTTACTTAACTTCATAAGTGACCTTAATAAAATATTTGGTTGACTCATTTGTCTTTTCTTAAGCCTCTCAACCAAGCCCTAACCACCTTGGGTCCACTTACTTTTCTAGATCTAAAATCTTGCACCATTGATATCCTAGCATAACTTTACACATTTCCCTGGGATTCTTTGGGTTAGCTAGTCTTCATATATTAGCTAGGGTCTTCCCCCTTGCTCTTGATTCTTCTTGATCTAAAGTGAAAGTTGCCTTGGTTATTGTGACACCCACTTGCATTGGGAACCGTGGAAAGCCTTGGGTCACCTCTTTAGTTGTCCAACACCTCTACCATCCTGGATGGGATACCTTTAGGGACAACTACAAGTTGTGTGATAACAGTATCATTCTCAGAATAAGGGGAAGTGCTTGAGCACCTTCCCATGGGACATATTACCTTAAAAAAATGGAAGAAAAGGAAAAAAGCTTAATTTTTTTTTAATAGAAACACGAAGTAATGTATATTAAAAATAGAGAAAGGTGCAGATATAAAAATATCTTTAATGAAGGGTAGAGGAAAAAAAGATGTTAAGCAGTTCAAACTGAATCAGTTTTAGCTTTCCAGTCCAGAGGATGGTATTTCCTGTATGTTCATGACTACTATGATTTGTTGGGTATATCCGGACAAACTGATTACATAAGAGGAGGCAAAAAAATTATTTAACAAAAACAAGAAAATGGAGCACTTAAACATTCCTGGAATTATTTTGGAGGAATTCCTTCGTGGGTATGCGAATCATCCTCCATTAAGGAGCTCTCTTCGTGCTGGTTCCCAGGGTCCGTCGATTCTGTGAACTTCCCAATTTCTTCCCTAATATTTTGCAGGGAAACTTCCAAATGTGTCATACGGGCCTCAATCATGTCGTTGCCTTCCTACAAGGTGTCGAACAGCTGGCGCTTCAGGGAAAATAGGAATTGTTTGAGGCCTTCAAAATTTTCTTGCTGAGACTCCTGGAAACCTTGAATAACCTTCTACAGATCCTTGAGCTCTCCCACCTGGACCTGAGCATTGTTCTCGACATCTTCAATGCGCATATCCAGCCGAGTTATGTCCAAAACTATGAGGTTGCTCTCATCCAGAGCTGCCCTAGAGGATTCAAATGCGTAGCGAGCATGTTTCTTTATGTCCCGGTGAGCCCCTCTGATCTCCTTAAGCTTCGAATCTATGCTCTCGAGATTCATCCTACTGTGCGTTGAAGAAAACCAAGGGACAAAGCAGAGGTCGACCGAGAAAGGAGCAGCGTAACAAGTGAGAGTTTCCAAGTCCAAAATAACCTGTTGTATATCGGTACCACCATCCTGGATATAGTAGTGTGAACGAGAACCTCTATGCATCAACATAACTCCGCATGCGCCCGTCATACTACTACACCAACTCCCTTTAATGCAAGTAAATGAAAAAGGCCCGTCATTAAGGCAAGGATGAAGGTTTAAGCCACATGTCTGCGAGAGTGAAGGGGGGATGTGCATGTGCACCCCCAAAGTTGCGCTAAGGGTTAAAAGCATGGTGTCCAACTATAATGGCTAAGACCTTGATTAAGCACCCTAATCCCTTCCTTGAGCCTAGATCCATGATTGGCCATGAAGTCTGCCTCTGAGTTGTTATGCCTAAGGATATGGAAGAAATGAATCCTAGAGATATCATTAGTGGAGACTATTCTCTTCTGGATTCTACTCAGAGCCTTGTTATGCCCTCTTTGGATGTTGATAATTTTCTGAATAACAATCTTAGAATCCCCCAGGGCGATGAAATGATCTATGTGAATCGACTTCATGATGTCCATCCCTTGAAGAAGTGCATCCCACTCGGCTTGATTGTTGGTCCTCCTACCTATTCCCCAAGAGAATTGATATACCTTATTTCCTCCTGGGTTGTAAATGACCCCTCCCACACCTGCCACCCCTGGATTTCCTTTGGACGCTCCATCAAAGAAGAGAATATACTTAGCTTGAGATTTCCTCCAAGCAGGAAAGTCTTTTTGAGACACATCAAGAACCCATTTAGGGCTCAGAGAGGATTTGGAATGAAGAGAGATCAAGGCCAACAAATTGGATACCCACAGAGCTTCAGAAGGAGACATAGAGTCTCGAGGAGGGGGCCAACCAAGAAAATCCGTGTATTCTTTAATTTGAGTCTTAACGTTCCTAACCGTTTTGCTTACCTTCGGCTTCTTTCCTTCAAAGATGTCCTTGTTATTTGTGAGCCAGATCTTCCAGTTGATGTACTTGGGGAGGGTGCTCCAAAGCTTGGCCAGGGGATTTTTGTTTCTAGGGTGTAGGTGACCCCACCCTTTAAAGAAGCCACTTATGTTGTTTGGAAGGTAGAAATCTGGGCTAAGGTCCTTAACCATCTTGTCCCAGACTTGATGAGTGAGGCTGCAATTTAGGAATAGGTGTTGCACCGATTCTTTCTAATTTTGCAGAGGACACACCTGCTATGTACAACTATTGCTCTTTTCCTTAAATTCTCAGAAGTTAAAATTTTCTGGTGCGTGAGGAGCCAAGAGAAGGCACAAATCTTGGGGGGACAGTCTCGATGCCACACCCTCTTCCATTTCTGAGCTTTGAGAGGTCCTGGGAGGTTGGATAGCAGGAGATTATAACATCCTTTACTCTGTAGAATCCTTTTTCTTCCCATCCTCTAGCATCTTTCTCTCTGTTATTCAGGGGGGCCTTCCCATTAAGAAACAAGTAGAGATCATGCAGCTTGTCACGTAGATCAGAGGGAGGATAAACAAGAATCCAACCAAACCAATTCCCATTCTCGTCCCAGGAGGATAAGTCATGAATTTTGAAAATGTTCTTCTCCTTAAGCCATTTCCGCAACCCATTGAAAGACTCATTGGAATTCATGGGAGGGGATCCCAGAATCCTGTCTTCCCAGATGTCGATTCTTTTCCCACTTCCAGGGATCCAGTATAAGTTTTCTGTTATTAACTGAACCGAGGATTTGCATAAACTCCAAACCTTGGTTCCATCCCCATAAACATTATTTTCCGTGCTCCTTAGCCTGCTCTTTCTTATGCATTTTTTGACAATGATTTCCTTCCACCAGTCATTTTTCCCCGTGACCAGCCTCCACAGTATTTTATCCCCCCATGGCAATGTTATTCATTCTGGGTTCCCTTATGCCTAGCCCGCCTTTATTTTTCTCGGCTCGAACGATTTCCCACTTTATCAGATGGTATTTCTTCCCTCCATTTATCCCTCCCTGCCATAAGAATTTCCTAATTTCTTTTCTAATCTCACCCATAATTCCCACCGGGGCTAGAACAATGGAGCAAAGATAGATGGGAATGGAATTGAGCACTGACTTGATGAGAATTATTCTCCCTTCCATATTCAACCATTCCCCCCCCATGAATGGGTATTGTTTTTTAATTTTGGTGACAATGTCTTGCCATCCTTCAGTCCTGCCCTGTAGGCCTATAGGTATGCCCAAATACTTGAAGGACGTCCATTTCCTAGCCACTTTGAAACCAAGAGTTCTGGAGAGAATCAAATTCAAATTGTTGGAGCAATTCCAAGTATAGATACAACTTTTTCTTTTATTGATTCCTCCCCCTGATATTTTTAAGAAATCTATAAGGGTGTTGGAGAAAAGATTCACAATTTCAATGGTGTCCTTCCCAAAAAGAATGGTGTCATCGACAAACTGAGCATGATTAACTGGCCTAACTCCTCTAACAATTTTGATCCCAGGAAACTCACCAAATCTAACAAAGCTATTGAGTTTCCTATTGAGAGCTTCTGTAGTGATGATGTAGAGTAGGGGGGGAAGAGGGCACCCCTGTCGCAGGCCTCTAGACGCCCTAAAAAACCCCGTAGGTCTTCCATTACAGAGAGGAGAGATCCAAGGTTCATCAATGCAGGCTTTGATCTAGTTTATAAAGGAGGAAGATAATCCAACGGCTTGTAAAATTTGGAAGAGGAACCAGTGTCTTACCTTATCAAAGGCATTGGCCAAATCCAGCTTGATAGCCATTCCTTTTTCTTTCTGTTTGAAACTAGAGTGGATGGCCTCCTACACAACTATAATGTTGTCCGTGATTTTCCTTCTTGCCACAAATCCTCCTTGATTTTCCGAGATGATCTTCTTTAGCCTTCCCGAAATAATTTAGTTAGAATTTTGTAAGAAGCATTACAAAGAGAGATAGGACGATACCTATCCAGAGAGGTAGGTTTCCTGTCTTTGGGGATGAGAGCGATAAAAGATGAATTAGTTGCTCCTCCAAGCTTGTTCCTATTGATGGAATAATTAAACATTCTGCAGAGATCTCTCTTAATGATAAACCCGAAGCATCGATAGAAACTAATTGGGAACCAATATGGGCCATGGGATTTGTCCGGATGCAAGGACCATATAGATTTTTTGACTTCTTCTTCCGTGATGCTTTTAATCACTTTTTCATTTGAGTTGTCATTGACCAGCTTGGGTATTCCCGAGCAGAAAGAATAAAAAAGAGTCTCCATCATATCTTGATATTCTTTGTACAAGGCTTGGAAGTAGGAGAAAATTGCATGGTGAATTTGAGGTCCTGGGGAGATGACTCCTTCTTCCTCAGTGTCTAACTCTAAGTTGGTATTCTTCCTGGTTCTTTCCTTGTGCTGATTGTGGAAGTATTTAGTGTTATGATCTCCAGCCTTAAGCCAGAGGCATCTGGATCTTATCCTCCATTCCTCCTCATATTTTCTCTCTAACTGAAGGACTTTCTCCTGAAGCTCATGTTCTCTTTTGAAATGGAGATCAATTATTTCCTCCATCTCCGTTCTATCTTGTAGCTCCTTGAGATTCTGCTGGGTATCAATCTTCAAAATCCCTGTTGAAGGCTTATTTTTGGCCCAAATTTTTAGAGCGGATTTGACAACCCACAATTTAGATTCGCAAATGAAACCAGGGGATCCTTTAATGAAGATGTTCCATGCTTTCCGGACCAGAACAAAAACTTCTTCCTCCATAGTCTAAGTGGAGATGAATTTGAAGGGGAGGGGCCCAAGATTAGAAGGGAGCAAGAATTCCAAAAGAATGGGTTTGTCATCCGAGACTGCAGAAGGAAGAATTCAGGTTGAGGGAATGAGGGGGGATAGAAGGAGATAACTATTGATAAAAAATCTATCAAGTCTAGCGGCGATGTGCCCAAGCCCAATTTTCCTATCGTTCCAAGTGAAAATTCCTTTTCTAGGTAAAATATATGTAAGGTCCCATGATGCCATCGGATCTTCAATATGTTCCCCAAATGGATCTCTTACCTTTGAACCCCCACGTCTTTCCGCCCCCGATAACGTGGTGTTGAATTCTCCAGCTACAATAGATTTAAGGTGGAGATTCTGAATTCTGGGATCCTTGAAGGAGAGCCAAAAATCCTGCTTCTTATTATAGAGAGTGGGGACATATATGTTAAGGATTCTGGTCTGCTTGTATCCTCCTTGTCTTCCAACTCAGTCAAAATCCAGTTTTGGTGTCTCCTTTCAGCTACGAGCCTGTATTTATTCTTATCCCACCAAGTGGAAATTCCTCCTGAGCTCCCAATGGCTCCTATAGAGGCTCCTTCACTATTTTTCCATATTTTCTTCATGCAAGTCTGAGTGTCTTCTTCTGACATCTTAGTCTCCTGGAGCAAAAGAATGGAGAGTTTTTCATTCCTAATTAATAGTTTGATAGCTTCTGATTTTGACTTACCTCCGAGTCCTCTGCAGTTCCAGGAGACTATTTGCATTATTTCTTGAGGAGGGGACTGGTCCTAAACTTCAAGTTCTCTTTTACTTCAAGATGCTTTCCTAGAGGCCTTAAGTGCTTATCGATGCAGGTATTCTTCCCTTCCGCCTTGTCTTTTTCGGCTTGTTCTTCTCTGCGTGCTTTGTTTGGCCTCCTACCCTTCTTCCCAGTTGGTTCCTTTTCTTTTTCGAGGTATTCAGAGGACTCTTCTTGGGAGAATTTTGATCTGGATATGGTTATAGAGCCAGATGCCTCTGATCTTGGGCATTCTGTTCTGATCTCAACGTATGGTTTTTTGGGAAACTAGGGGCAAAACTTTCCTTTTGAGTTATATCCTACAACACTGGTTTCTCCTTTCCTTCGTGTTCCTCCGACGCCTCTATTATTTCACCTTCTTCTTCACACTCAACCTCTTGTGAATCTAAGACCTGATAACGATTGTTGGTGCCAATCCTGGAAGGAACTCGAGAGGTTGGGGCCACTACATGGGCTTGTCTTTTCCTGCCCTTTTTGGGAACCTTATTCCACTCCCCTTCCTCTTCTTGTCCCCCTTACAACTCCTTCCTTTTTGGACAACCCTTGGCGAAGTGTCCATACTCGTGACATGCTTTGCATTTAAAGGGAATATGCTCATAATATACCTTATGTAGATGGTTCCAACCATCCATGGAGAGATTGATTTCCTCTGGCAGCCCTTTTTCCAGATATACTTCCACGCATATTCTTGCGCAGGAGAAGAGAGGAGGACGGGGTTCTGCTCTGTCAATAAACTTCCCAAGAGAGTTGTCGAACAACCTCAAATCCTCATCCCCCTAGCAATGAAAGGGAAGATGAGGTAGTTTAACCCAAACTGGGACAACAGACGGTATGTCCTTCTCAGGGTCGAAAGAAGCATTCCACTGGTTTAGATACATTCCCCTCGGACCCATAAATTAAGGGCCACTCCGAAATATCAGGTCCCTATCTTCCTTGAACTCGAAAAGAAACACAAAGAACCCTTTGCCACATAAATTTTGGATGACTTCCCCTTTTATGAGAGGTCTCCAGGTTTTGTTCATCCAAATCTCAATAGACTTTGGAGATGGCCACATACCAGTGAAATGATCGATCAGAACTCTTTCAGAAAGCGCCACAACGTTATGTTTAGAGGCAGCGGAGGAGAGCTTGACTTCCGGAGCCAGAGCCCTTTTCATGAAATGTGAATCCTATGGAGGAGAAGCCTTAGGAAGAGAAAAGGATGCTTTCTCGATAGCCTGACGATAGCGCTCATCCAAGGAGGGAGAAGCCCCGGCTCAGACGCCAGAGGCGAATCCATTATCATAGAAAAAACCCTAACCCTAGGCGGCCGAACCTTAGTGCATTGAATTCTCTCCTAGAAATCTCTAACTTATGCTTCCCAGAGCATCAAACTTCAAAAGGCTTAATTCATGTTACTTTGACATTTTGCTTTTATAACTGACAATATTGGAGAAATTTTTTGTTGAACCTACATAGTTTTGATGAGTTCACTCGTTATGGAGATCATTATATTATAAGTATTTTGAAATTGAGATTTAATGTGAATATATATGTGATATTTTAAGAGAAAGTGATTTTCATCATAGCCCTTCTTACTATCACAAAGGTGACAAATTTTATATTTGATAAGATAAAAATATATTATTAAAATAATTTAAATATTGTGTATATTGGATTGTAATCAAACTATTGTTTAAGCACTTTTGCTTTTCTAGGTAACAATGCTTGTGGAAAACCCCCAAGTACTTCTCCTCATTTCAATAATGGTACCTAGGGTAAATCCTAGATTCTTCAGGGCACAAGGCTATTACAATAATATTCTCACTATGAGCTCAAGATGCCACTTATGGGAATAGAACCTAGGTGGGGAGGGATAACACTCCATCCCACAACCGCTCGGGATAGACCTGATTGACTAGGATCATTGTTTAAGCACTTAAAATATAACACTATTGTAAATTTAAATGTCAATCTCAATGAGCATGCTTCATATCAGTTGTATTAGAGATTAAGTAGAAATCTTAGAAATTTTAATAATCTATGAATACAACCAAGAAATATTTTTTTTCCATGTAACCGTACATAGGAAACTTTGGAAACTTCACAATCGTTTACAGATGACAACTAGAATAAAAAGTTGGCATAGAGTATAATATGCTTAACCCAATAGTAATAACAAGCATGACCATATCACAGAGTAGTTGGCTCAGATATTTGACCCCAAGATCTCTTCTTTGCAATTTATAGCATTCAACCACTCGAGCTAACCTATCAGTCTATTTTTTTCCATATAATCATGCACGAGAAAACCTTGAAGACTTCACCATTCTTGATGGGTAGTAAATAGGGTAAACATATAGCCTTGATTATGGAACCTAGTCCTGAAGGGATCAAGAAAGTCGAACTAGTGACCTCCCCTACTTCAAGGGAGAGATCTCATGCCTGGTTCATGATTGCTTGAGGTAACCCTTGAGGCTTAAAATTTGAAAGGCAGGGGAGTGGGTTTGATTCACTCATGTGTGAATAGGTCACAATATCATTTAATATGATCTCTCTTTACACACACACATTTAAGTTAGTTGCTTAATGGTTGTTCTTACAAAAGAAAGTGTTTAAATATTCAAGTGGTTGATTAAAGGAGTGATTTGATGAGTGGGCAAGCTCAACTCTTCTAATGAGCCTTTTTTTTTCGACGGGGCAAAAATTCATCCTGATCTACTTTTTTTTTTTAATTCTAGTGATTTAGGCCATCTTAAAATAAGCGAAAACCTTCAAGGGCAAAGTTCTCATTAATGAGGTTGAACTATAACTTTTGATAGAATTCCTATAAAATTTGAGAAAAATTCCATAAGAAAGAGGTTGAGTTTGTACACTTACTAACTTACTCCTTGATTAAATGTAGATCACAAATTGAATATCCCACATATATTAATGTTTTGAAAAGTTTCGAGCCATAACTAAAGTACGAGGAAGAATCTTCTAATGGAAAAGTATTATTGAAAGAAAGATTAATGGCAATTATGTTTATAAAGTATAGTAAATTATTTTATTTAATATTTGAATGGATAATGATACTTAATGGGGGTTTGGTTGGTAAAGTGGTAGTGTTTTTTTAAGCTAAACTATTGCATTAAAAGGAAATAAAAGTATATAAGAGCTTAGTTAGTTGGTCGACCACTTGGGAAACCTAACCAGCAACAAAACAAGAGATCATCACTTAAGTCTATCGTATGTCCAAAATATGTGTTTATGAAAGTTCTATGAGTAGCCTTCCTAATTATAGCCTTACTCTGAAGGAAATATTTACTATATGACTTTAACAAATAACCATAACTACTAAACATAGCAAAACAAGCTTGAACATTGCTGAAGTTAAGGAGAAAGTTCTTCATCATCATAAATTGAGATAAAGGAAACATCTTGGGTTGAGATAAGGGAATGTCCTTAGCTTTAGCTATCTTCTCTGCAAACTGAAATTCTGCAGTGGCCCTTGTGATCAAGTTCATCTTGGTGATCACCCTTTGCATTTTATCTTGGGCTCATCCATTCAAAGAAGATTTTCTTTGCACTCCTCCATATAGTCCAACAAAGCTTTTCCAAGCAGAGATTTTAGATGCCAATATAGCTATACTATCTGAAAATACTTGGTGTATCTAGTCCTCAAACTCTCAACATCAGGTATCCAAGCCTACATTTCTTATCTCATATCATCCTCGTCCACCGATTCTTGCTTGTGCTTGACCCAATCTTTGGCCATGTCAATTCCCTTTTGAATGTTAATAGGAGTATACCTTTAATAGTGCAAGGCTGAGGTCTATGTCTCTTGCATTACTCATAGATGAAACCTGAACCCATGCCCACACTTGCCCCCTCGACCCATAGAGCTTCTCGTCCTACTAACCATATTTCCCTTTGTAATCAACTTACAGGTGCTCCCTATAGTTAGCCCACTATCACCCTTGAAGAATTACAGTAGCAGGGTTCCCCACAAGCTATCCCTATTATGCTTTCCCCTAACCCATATCGTCTTTGTCAGGATGTTATCCAATCCCCTCATGACACATAAAATTTGCAAGCCATGGAGGGAAAGAGTAGAGTTCAATAAAGTTGCCCAATTGCTCTTACTCTTGCTCTCAACAGGGCCATCGGAGTCTATAACCTCTACGAATTCCATTAACTCTCATCCATCCTTCCCCAACATCCATACCAGAAAATCTATCATATCACAATGAAGGTTCATGACGAACTAGCCTTCATGAGGTCAAGGCCTCACCCACCTTGAGCATAATTGACCCATTAATGCAAGGGATTGTCGATTGTCCATCCTTAACTTTGCATGTCCCATCCTCATTACACCAAGTGGTCAGAGGAGGAGGTCTCACCTCATCTTCGAGTCGCAAATCATGTGCTGGCTCGCCCCCTTACATGCGTACCCAAATCAAAGAAAGTGGGAGTGTTTTTGTTCTTCTAAAAAATATTTATATTCCTAATATATATGATTTCCTTTATATACAACTAAAACTAAAACCAAGTCCAAATATTAAATAGCTTTAACATAATAAGCCTCCATAATCAATGTCAAATGGTAGCTTTCATAACACATGATATGCATCTAATTATTGTAATATCCCAATATCCCATGTTGTTATTTGCTTATATTAACTAACCACACAAGTCATTATGAGACTTTGGTTGAGTTAATTCCCCCAAAAAATTACAAGATATATATTTATGACCTTACCTCACCTTGGCATGGTCGATTTTCCAAGATATATTTATAACCTTACCTCACCTTGGCATGGTCGATTTTCCAATCAATGGACTTAACTTTGGACCTTTTTCAATCCAATTGTTTGTCCGCAGTTACATCTAATTTAAAATCCACATAAACATCTAAAATTTTTCCCATAAAAATGTCCAAGATAATGTCCCCGAATTTTATTAAGGACTTTGCCTAGTAGATTAAGGGTTCGTGGATTTTGTTTAAAGATTAGCGTGTTAGGCATTAAGTGGGTTCATAGTTAATGCGTTTTTTTTTTTACTAGGGGAATCGGCAATGGAGATTGGGTTGGTACTCGCGTGACAGGGGGTCTAGGGTTCCAATCTCGCTACCACTATAACCCTAGGTGCAACCACAAGGCTCGAGTCACGACGCACAATGCAAGTTGGGGGGAATCGAACACATGACCTGCTATTCACAACCAATTTCACAACTTCCACAGAACCACTTGAGCTACCCCCCATGGGCAAGTTCATAGTTAATGTGTTAGTAAGTTAGTGAGTTATTTATTAGAAGCTAATGGTTTAATAAGTTTAAGATTAAAGGTTTGTGGTTTAATAGGTCAATGTGTTTTAATTTTTTTAATTTTTTGAAGATTAATTCAATAATTATATTGATTTTATTTTATTTTTATTTTTATTAATCATATTGAATATAGTTGATAACAATAATTGATTTTGATTAATATTATTCTATATATTCATCATAATTAAAAATTTTATAAATCAAATTATATTTTTGTAAACGTTAAAACCATCACCAAATCATTAATAAAAAAATCTTTAATCATTATCCACAAACTTTAAAAACAATAAACAATTATAATAATCTTTCCAAAGAAATTATTCATACTAAATAACATTTGAAAAATAAAATAAATTATTTAAATTAAATATATATAATTAAAATTATAATATTGTAATCTCCTAACATAGAATAATCATACACAATACAATCTCATCAACCAATCCCTCTTCATTCATCGTGACTCTTTGCATGGCATTTGGCCTTCCTTCACCATGACCCCATGCATGCTCATTTTCCAACTAATTAAGTTACGAAACTTTGCAAGAACTTCGCATGATGCTTTGCGGATCCTTCATGCTACATGCATGTTAGTGGGATTGTGGTTTGATGAAGAAGAGGGTGTATTTTTTTTTATTATTACCTAATTGGGTTAGTTTAGGTGTAAGTTTTATGTGATTTTAATTAAATAATACTTTATTATTATAATTTTGTATTTCGTTAGGTCAAGTTTTATGGGATTTTAATTAAATAATATTTTTTATCATTATAGTTTTGTATTTAGTTGTGAGAAAGAAGTTATTGATAAGGGTATTGTTATAATTTATGTTAGGATTTGATTTTTAAAATGTGATGAATTTGTTTCTTCAAGGTTGATGTGATGTGCTCTTGTAATGGGGTAATTGTAAAGAAATAGAGTTGTTGTCATTAAATTGAGCTTAGTTTTGCACTTCCAAATATCAAATGTTGTCTCTTGACTTGGTAAGTGGTGGATGTGTGACAATTAAGATTTTCGAAGCATCTTGTCAAGAGTTAATTTTTTGTTGTCAAGGTAGTTATCAAACAAAAATGTTTATGGTCAATGGTTTATATTTGTAATATCATTTTCCCTATGTAAACAAGCCACTTTCGATGCCCATGAGGAACTTATGGACTATCAACATTTACTTATTTTTAATGCGAAAATCCTTTAGTAAATGATTTGGCATGGTGCAACTTCACAAGTATTTCCAGATGGATCTCAATCTACACACAACAATTAGTATTAATTATCACAAAAAATTGCATACACCAAATAACAACCATCCCTTACATCTACCTCCTCCAACCAAGCCACCCTTGGTCCTTCATTCCTCTTACAAGGTCAAGGGACCATGTTCCTAGTAGCAACTTGTCACTTTTAATAGGTGGGGTCAAAAGGCAATATCCTTGTAGTCTTGAAGGCAATGCTCCAATACCTCAATAACATTTGGTGTAGAAAACATTATGTGCACCAAGTTCTAGACACTATTGTGTACACCTCATCATACCACACACGTCTCAACATGACATGCACATATTTAGCATCATGTGTGTCGACTAAGAGTGAAAACCAACACTAGGACCATTATGTAAGCCCAACACTAACATGCGACATGCCAAAATGATGAGCAAACACCCTTTAACAATTATAGAACTGAATCGCCTTAAACATTTGAATCTCGATTTTATAATTGAAATTGCAATGGACAATAATTCATTTACAAGAAAATATAATAAGAAAATATCCAACATAAAAAGATAACATAAAGAATATATATAGAAAAATAACTATATAATTGATAATGAATAAGTGGCATGTACATAATGAGCCTTGTGAGAATATACTTTATAAGCATTGAGTAGTCATTGAGGTGAAAGATTATGTCCATTAGTTTAATTATTGTTATTAGTTTAATGATTATTATTATTATATGTGTCACCCTTTTCTATTAATCTAGTTGATATATTAAACATAGGTGAAAGTTCATTTTAATTTGTTATTTATATCTAGTTTTAGGAAATAATATTTGAATGCATGTTATTGGATTAGATGATTTGAAAAGACTAATTACATCATTGATAAACATTAATAAAATTTGAAAAAATAGAATAAAATTCTTACCATAGTATTCCTATCTACGAAAGTGATATTTATTAGGGCATTTACTCACTTGTCATTATGTCTGCCCTTTTTTAGTAGCCATCGTTCCATCTGTGATTTACATTAACTTTGCAATAAGGAATGGTTGGAGATTTGAACGCTTAAAGAAGGGTGAGATACATTACCCCTGCAACACTAAACCTTGGCGAGAGATTTGAATGCTTCAATTTGTTTAACTATCATTTTAGATTTTTGTGTTAGGTTTGACTTTTTTCCTTCCATAGTCAAGTTGATGTTTGATGTCAAGAGTGCTCACCCACTTCTTGAAAATATCTTTGTTTTCCTAGAATTTGCAAATCAGTGGGTTGGAGATGAGGATGTGGCTATATTCAAAGGAGGAGAGCATCCATAGCCTTCTCTATAGCATTCCCAACCAAAATCAACAGTGGGAATCCCTGCCTACATTATTCTAGAGGTTCTCTCCAAGACAGAGTGGAATGGCAAGGTAAATATCCAAAGAAAGTGACAACAAATCAATGTGAGTTTGGTGTTGATGAGATTTTGCTTATACTTTGTTAAGAATAACAATAATTTATGTCCTTAGTGATTTTCGCTATGCAGATTGAGAATATTTGGTCGTGTGGAGTGACTTTGTATGTGATGATGGTGGGTGCTTATCCATTCGAATATCCAAAGGATCCCACACAATTTAGAAAAACCATAGGGTTAATCCCTTAATCCATAAATATGGATTGCAATTTCCTTTAGCTTTGCAAACTCTTAGAAGTCCACACAAATATTGGACCTAGAGATATGCAACCTAAGGTATATATTTTGTGTTGCTATAGCGATTTCTTGTACAGGTGAAGGGATGGATTAATTTTCTGGGTTGGCAGGTGCGGGGGGAGTTCTTTTGGACTCCAATAGAAACAAAGTGAATGACTATGCTTGGGGGATCGACATGAATACTGACAATGCAGCTGAGTGGCTTGCATTGATAAAAGGTTTGGAAATTGCAAAGAACAAAAAAGTCAGTGATCTCATGGTTTTTGGGGACTCTTTGTTGGTTATAAAGGAGGCTAGAAGCTATGCTAATAACCATCGTAAATATACCTCCCCCCTTCATTAGCACTTCAGGTTCTTAGCTAATGGTTTCCACTCTATCTCCTTTCTGCATATCCTAAGACACAACAACCAAATTGTTGATGGTTTGGCTAACATCGGAGCAAGTTTGAACTATGGACATGCTATCTCAAATGGCCTTCTTAAGTTTGATGTTTGGGTGCCCTAGCCTCCTCCTTCTAAACCCCCCCATCCTTGGTTCCTCCCCCCTTATCCCTCCTTCCCTCTCCCTTCGGGGGTCGCATTTACTCCTCAAATCTTCCTTAGATCCCAGCTCACTCCCTCCAAGTCCTATCAACATTTTCGACGGCAGCCTCTGACCTCTCCCACCTGTCCCTCATGCGCCAGCCTTAATTGCGGGCTCTTCCCAAGGCCCCCTCCCTCCTATTTCATGTAGGGTGGCAGCCTTTGCAACCAGCATTCCTCTGCGGGTTTGTTGCCTCCATTTTCGTGTGTATTCTTCTGCTAGTTCTCGTTTTGTGCCATGGCGGGTATTTGCCATTCTCTGCACTGCAAAGATTGTGGATTGGGTCAATCTGGTTCTGGCAGAGGAAAGAAGTGCTACCTCAATGAACTTCTGCAGAGCAGCGACAGTAATGAAAGATGAGGGGTCCTGGCCTGCAACAATCCTCGTCAACCTGAAGAACATGGTAATGGAAGGAGATGGGTTCCTCTGGACGCAGGAATTGGCATTGGTAACAGAGGTGCTATGCACTGTCTCGGAAGTGGTTTCGATTGCGGTAATGGAAGCCGAAAGCTGCAAAAAACCCCAGACCTTGGACACGATACCCCGCATCTCTCGACGCGTAACAGCCTCGAAGGCTATGGAAATAAAAATTGGAAGCATAATTGGGTTACCAACTTACCAGGGAAACCTGGTCGCTATGGACTCTCCCCATGGGCAAGCTAGTCCCTCCCCTGAAGCTCACACTCAGCTGTAAGATCTGGAAGCCCAAGTCTGTTGGATTCGTGGCGATTTAATGGATATGAAGAAGGTGATTTCGAACCTAGCTACCTTCATGCAGATCTCCAACTCTGAAATAAGGAACAACACCAGAAAGGCGAAAGATCACTTCGAAAAGTTGATGGGTAAGTATGATACATTTTATAGCTGTCTTTGAATTCTGGAAGCAAAAGTGGATTGTATAAGGGTCAACAATGGCCTCCCCAGGATTAACAATGGAAGCAGTCCCTCTATTATTTTGAATGTGGATGAAGACAATGCAGCCCCAACACCTGACAGCAAGGCTCATCACCAGGCCAACTGATACGACTCATGCTTTTCCAGGCAACTATGCAACTCTTTTTGTTTATCTTATGCACCACCGAATCTCTGTAATTGGTTTATGCTCTGTTTTAGGCCATGTCTTAGACTTTTCTGCACCATTTTTTAATAGGCTTAATGCCTTCTTTTTTGAACTTCAAAGGATGGACATTGTGATGTTTGCTTCGGCAACTCTGGGTTTATGGGAACAGCCTCCCCGGCTCTATGTAATACTTTCTCTTTTTTAATACAAAGCTAGTTAACCGTTTGTGTAAAAAAAAAGGGATGGATTAATTTTTGTTACATAGAATATTGAACGCCCAATATTCTAAACCAAACTATGTATACATATCTACAGAATGCAAGCACTTGCTATCAAGTATTTTTGTGGCCAATCCTACCAAGGTAAATGTAGATTCCTAGAAAGCAACTTCACTTCATATTCATTTGGGTTTTAATAATGCAAAATATATATGTTTTTTTTATAATTGGTTGTGCAAAGGATAATGATCCCTGAGATAAGGAACCATCCATAGTGCTTGAAGAAACTGCCTAGGTATTTAATGGAAGAAGTAGAGGTAGGATACCAACATGGTGATCTAGAGCACTCGCCTCAAAGTGTTGAGGAAATCACGAGGATATTGGCAGAGGAAGAATACCACCAGGAGGTGTTTGCAAGGATACAAATGATCAATAGTTCCAACTTTCGTATCCAAACATGTTTGGAGACACATAGGTTGATGGTGAGGAGGATATGGACATCATCAGAGACTTTGTCTATATAGTCTAAATCTTGAATAAATAGATTCTCAAACTCATATCCAACTCCACTTGTATGGAGAGGCATTAGGTTATATGTGTGAATGTATGGCTTTGTATCCTTATGAACCCTCAAACTCATATCCAACTCCACCCATATGGAGAGTCGTTAGGTTACATTATTAACTTTGTGTAAGGCTATAGATGATCAATAGTTCCAACTTATAGATCCAAAAATGTATGAAGAACCAAAGGTTAATGGTGAGGAGGATATTGACAGCTGCAGAGACTCGTCTATGCAATATAAATCTTGAATGAATAAATTCTCAAACTCATATCCAACTTCATCCCCAATCTAAATAACACTTGAGGCTTAAAGAAAAATATAAAGATATAACACTAGAGTGTAATACTAACTTCTAGTGCAACAACCAGAAGTTAGAAAGTAAATCGATATAAATTCTGAACAAAAAAATCTCATTATTTTTTCTATATATATATATTAGGGTCTTGCTGTAGGTAGGGTGGTTGGGGCGGTCGACTGTGATCGTACTCACACCGGATCGAACCCCATGTCCACCTTTATATGACACTTTTAGCCTTCAAGCACGCCAGCTTCTTTCTATTGAAAAAAAATGCTTATATAACTACAACCATTCTCGAAGGATGGCGATGAGTAATGCATATAATTTAATCATCTAATATTAGAACCCCAACAAACCATCTAAGACCCGAACCCCTAACAATCATTCATGCCTTTACTTCTCAAAGCTTGAGGTGCTTTGAGAATTGTTAATGTGAACTCTATGGTATGATATTAATCATCTAGCTCATTGTATTTCTTTGACTTTTTTCATATAATCATGCTCGTTTTACCTTAAGATTTAATGCCAATCATGTGGCCTGCAAGCTCATAATTTTGATTGCTTGACTGTATAATATCAAGGTTTATTTATTTTGAGTAAATTATTTACAATAACATCTATAAAGTGTTATGTAAAATGCAATGCAATCTAGTGATCTTGATTTCTCCAATTTAGATTTAAATTTAGGTGAGTTTATTAAGCAAGTTATCGGGATGACAAAACTAAGTGTCATGGGTGCCTTCCCAAAATACTCTAGTTTGGTCTATAGGTCAAGTATCCATACTCATAGTATTCTAATGAATGATTAATTCTTGATTTTTCGTTTAAAATATAATATTAACAATTAAATAAATAATATTTTGGAAATTTCATATTATATTAAAGTATATGTATGTTAAAAAATAAACATTTAAAAATATGATATTATATTTAAATTTATGCATGTCAAGTTTTATTGTTGATTTTTTTTTCAAAATGTGGTTTACCATTTGTTAGAGGGCTACTCCACCAATATATGTGCCAACACCTGATATTTGAACACGAGAATCAAGGTATGGCCAGATTTACATAATCCACACATTTATTACAAAGGGATTCAACAAGAGAATCATGTCACTTACAAGAATTGAACCTAGGTGGAGAGGGTAAGAATCAATCCTCCCAACCACCTAAACTACATCCAATGGACAAGCTTCATTGTTGATTATTTAAACTCTAATCTCATTTCTATATGAAATATTAATATATCTTTTTGTTCTTTAATTTTTAATGTTATTTGCATTTCAGTTTTTCTTCAAATTATTAACACTTATTTAGTATTTAAAAGATTGTATTTATTTAAATTTCAAATTATTAAAGGCAAAGACTAGGCTGCACACAAATCTTTTTATTACCTTGTAATGTAATGTATATTATATTCATTGCATTACCTCTCCCCTCAAAGATGCTTTGTCCTTAAAAGCATTTTGTGGAAAAAATTGCATCTTATTTATGGCGTGTAATGCCTTTGCACGATTCTCCATTTCTGAAACTATGATGGTTGAAAACACAAAGTGGTATGCTCTTCAAAGGATTGAACAACATTGTTGCATTGTACATGTATCAATCCATCCCAAGTTGATCTTCATTGACCTTTTTGTTGGTTGGTCATTTTGATGGAGCTTGTTGACATTTGTTGACAAGTAAGGTGTTGATTTCATCCCAAATCTATTTCATAATTGTGAATCTTTTGACTGCTAGAAGAATGCCATTTATATTCATATTATATTTTTCATTGGTCATGATGACTCTTGTTATTTGGATGACAATAGGGCATCCTTCTATCTCGTGTCTTGATTTTAATGGCAAACATTTGTCATTTATCACTTTTGGTGATTTATCAAATGATCACATTCCAACATAAGCATTATTCTAAATTATTGTACCCACTAGATCTATAATGGTTCATTTGTTCATAGTCTAGATTTTAACATTTGACAACTTCTCTAATTCCACTAGGTCTGTCATTGTTTCTTTAAAAACCAATGATTCATTGCTGGTAAGTTGTTTTAATTTTTCTTGTTGTAACATTTTCTCATTCTTCAACTTCTTGATTTGTGCAATAAAGATTTGACTATGGTTCTCGAAACGAGAAACTTCTTCTTCTTTCTCTATTAAAATCCCTGTCAAATTTCTTTTTAAGATCTTAAATGCTAATTATGACACTTTCTTATTTTTTGAAGTTTTGATAGTTCATTCTCTAAACTCTTAATTTGTAATTTGAATATTTACAACAATATTTTCTTAAATAATTATTTTTTAGTCGCAAATAAAATTATTATTTTAAAAAATCAACAAATACTTCAAAAAAATTTAATTTAAAAATTAAATTATGTGTAAAATTACTTATTCCAAAACTTACTTCTTCGATTTAAACACAAAATACGAAAATCCTAATAAAATAATAACTTTCTCATTTTCACTTTCCTATTTTAAAATCACATCCTTTTCCCTTTACAACCAAATTGCTTGATTTAGGGGATACCATAAGAATATGTACTTTAAGAATCTTGAATTGATGTCTTCTCCATTTTAATGGGTACCTTTACACTAAAGTGTTTTTATTGCTTCCAAAGTTAAAATGAAAGTTGTTCATGAATAATTTACTATGTACCGTTGGTGGCCAAGGGTCAAGTCTTGCATTCCTTTTAATTACTTACCTTCATATTTATTTTAAACATAACATATAATACATTTTATATTAACTTCCTTTCACTTAAACTTTTCTCTTGATTGGAACTTAAGTATGTATGCATTTTTTATTAATTTCCTTCGCCTAAACCTAAACTTTTCTATTGATTGGAAGTTAAAGATGTATGCTTTTATATTAATTTCCTTCACTTAAACTTTTCTCCATTTTGGAACTCAAGGAACTTAAGGATTTATGCTTTTATATTAATATCCTTCACTTAAACATTTCTCTTGTTTGGAACTTAAGGATGTATGCGTTTTGACTTTCAGAGAAATTATTTATTTATTTTATGGAAATCTTATATATATATATATATATATATATATATATATATATATTATTTTTAAAATAAAGTATATAATAAAAGTGTAGGATAAAAGTATTTCTTAAATGTTTGTATATGTCCATATTAAATTATTTATAGGAAATGCCATGATTATAAGGATTCATTTAAACAAAAGAAGAAGAAAAAAGGAAAGATGTTAGAGTCGGACTTTGACATTACTTGAGGCTTCTTTGACGGGGCTAGCCAGGGACATTTGGCAATTGGTGGCATAGGAGAAATATTGTATCAGAACTCTTTGTCTGTCACAAAAATAGAATATGGAGTGGGAAGATCAAGCAACAACAAGACATAATTCATTACTCATTGGTTTCTCTTATACGCGGCAAGATTGAAAGGATTCAAGTGCCTATAGGTTTTAGGAGACTCCAAAATTGTCATTGATTGGACGTTACAAAAATATGCTTCGGGAAATATTGGTTTCTCATGTTTAAAGGAGTTGATAAAAGGCATTGATAGAGGAGTTCAACTGAATATGTTTCATGCATGTTTTAAGAGACTTCAACTCTGAAGTAGATTCTTTGTCTAAACACGCTTTGGAGCTTAGAGCCGCTTTGATAGTAGAACAAGTCTTCTTAGACGGAAACCTATGATCCACAATGGAGGATCTTCACCCTCTATCTTAAATTCACTAGTGGCAGTATCGATAGTTTTGGTAAATCTAGATTCGCTTTTCGTTTCGACTCATTCATAGAGCTGATATTTGTTTGAGTTGTGAGCTCGCTTACTTGTTTTGTAATGGCTCAAATAGGTTTTTTTGTTGATTTGTGATCCTGTTTCTTGGAGTGAACTTTAAATATGGTTTTAAAGTTCATGGACCACTTTTTGTTCCTCGGCCTTTAGGCAGTTTAGCTTGCTTTGATGAATTGCACAATGTATATTTATCCTTTTAAATATAAAACTTTTTTTCCTCGGGGGAAATATACCCACATTAAATGTTTATCTCTCTCTCTCTCTCTCTCTCTCTCTCTCTCTATATATATATATATATATATATATATAAACTCTCAACCCATTTTGTACTAGATTTTTCCATAGAAGGGGTGAGAAGGGAGACATATCACCCCTTCTTCCGAGCGTGTGGAGTGGGATGTTATACAGAATTTTTGTCAATCTCATGAATCATGTAACCTGGCATTGTCACAATCCTTGAAGAGATTATCATGGAGGATTAACCATGTTTTCCTTGCCTTTCAAATTAGCTTATCTTGCAACCTCGACACACCTTGTTGTCTAGCAACACAAGTCGAAACCCATTCAATGTTTTGAATCACCTTCATAGACACAGTTTGCTTCACTATAGGTCACGACACCCTCTGTATGGATATAAAATTAGGGCTTCAAGAGGTTTCTAAAATGGGATCTATTTGGATTAGCTTTCCCTCCTATTTGTTTGGATCTTACTCGAATTCTAAAACTATGGGGATCCTCTCTCATCGTCTTTCCCTTATCCTCTCATCTCCCCCTTATCATCTTTTCCCTATAAATGAAGCTCTTAGCCATGGGTGAAAGGGGGGAAATAATCAATAGTAAGTAGATGCTGGATAAATTGTACCAGAGTGCTAGACTCTTGATGTCCATTCTTCCAACACAAGTGTGACAAGTTGGAGCAAGAGGAATCTATCGGAAGGGATCTATGACACCAAGGATATGGTTGCAATTCTTTCTGATTTTTATAATACAATGATGCACTTACTTTCCCATATTTGATTGTTAATATCATTTATTACATTCCACTTGGTCTTTGTTTGTGGCGAATCCCTTGTAGGTTCTTCATTCAAGGAGTTGGATTGCGACAGTTCAAGGACAATGAGGAAAAACTTCGTTCAAGAGGTAAGTATTCCCTTCTTTGTTTCTCATCAAAACTTGGTTAATTTAGGAGAAGGTATGCATTCGTTGTCTTGTTTTGTTCTATATATGAACCATTCGGACTAGGGAGGTCCACTTGTGTCTGCACTCGTAGACTTATCTGCTAACAAAATTGGGGACTCTGTTGGGGACAGGCTCCCTAGATCTTCCTTGATTTTCTTTGGGGTTCTCTTTGAATTTGTCACTTGTTTTTGTCTTGCTTGTTGAAATTCGGTCTTCCTAAGTCATTGGGAAATCTAGATCAAATATGACACCTCAAGTCCATTTATATCCTTTGAGTTCAAGGCTCCTTTGTCCTTTGTTTTTTGAAAAAAATACTCCGTTGTCATTGACGCGCTCTGCATTCATCATACAGTGCGACATCGAAGCGCCTGGGCTTCACCTGTGATCGCGACACCCATCATCGATGCGTTGTGTTACACAACATCCCACAACACCGTATAAAAATTTGCAATAGGTTTAGGATCCCCACTTGAGGTTGAACTAGATGGTTTTATGAGATTTGTGCCTTACTTATCTCAGTCACACTCTTCTCTAGATTTGGTTTTTGCCTCTTTTTCTTGGGTTTTCTTGAGATTTGGAGCTTAGTTTGGTTTCTTAGTGAGTCCTAGGTATTCAAGCGATTTCCTATCTTGTCTTGGGCAATTTCAATCCCTCATAGGGTCAGCTAGTCTTGTCGCTCTTAGGAAGCCTCTGATTTGCTTTGCTTTGAGTTTTAAGCCTTTGAAGTGTGGTGTTGTGAAAGCTTTGATTGTTGTGGGCTTGGTTTGAGTTGTATGAAGTTTGAGTTTTGAGTATTTTGGGTGATTGGTTTTCTTGGGAACTTCTTTGATTTTGAAGATTGCAGGACATCTCTTGCATTTTGAATCAAAACAAAGCGAGCAAAATCATTCTTAGAATTTCTTGAATGCATTGTTAAAAGAAATCAATATTTCTTTTCCTTCACTCTTAAAGTGCATTGCTTTGGTTTGTTGAAAACATGCATCTTTTGGGTCTTTGGTGGTTGTTTAAAGAACTTTGAAAGAGCTGGAAATTTTTTTATAGTTTCTTCTTTTTGGCCTTTAATATTTTAAAATAAAAGAGTACTTAGATCTCTCAAAAGATAAAGTAAACAAAACATGCTCTCTTGAAGCCATTTGAACAATTAGTGAATACTCCAAAATATTTTGAATTGCTCTTTAACTCTTTTGCTTCTTTGCTCAAAATTAAGAGGTTTTGCAGTTGAAAGAAGTCCATTTTTCATTTTAACTTAAAGTTTTAAGCTTCTTTAACAAAAAAAATAAGAAACAAATTCGCTTTGGTGTTTTATTTTTGGTTTTTGGGTTGGTTGAAAGATGGTTGTTTGTCTTTTGGTCTTTGCTTGAAAAGGAAAGTGAAAAGAGTAGTATTTTATTTTGGGAAAAATTCACTTGTCTTAGAAAGAAAAAGAAAAATCTCTTTCTCTCTCTCTCTCTCTCTCTCGTAGATAGACTTCATCGAAAGATAAGGACTCACATCTCATTTAGTTCAGGCATGATATTGGGACGATTCCACACCTCATTGGTCCACTTAACCGTACAAGATAAAACAAAGTGCTAGTTAAGTTAAAATCTTTGGCAACTTGAGTGATAGGTTAGAGACGTGTTTCAGCGTCTTTATGCGTAGGAAATGTTGTTATTTTCCTTCACTGCATCCAGGGGATTGTGTGGCTCTTCCATGTACTAGTCCGTATATAGAAAGGCCTTTCATGTACTTGACGGTATATATAAAGGTTCTTTCACATACTTGACGGTATATAGGAAGGCCTCTTTCGAACGGTTGTGCATTAGATAACACTACTACATATTGGAGATCTCATGTACCTTGTGTATATTGGGGGATCATTTTAGGATCCTTAAACCAATTGAGTAACTACCGGTCGTCATGTTGTTGCAATACACCAAGAACAACACTTGGGGAGCTACTACGCACGTACTGCTATGTATTTGGGTAATACAGTCAGGGGTACGGTTATAATCCTCCCTGGTTAGTGCTCTAAAATATTGGGCCAAGTATTATTGTTGGACCCTACGGTATATCACGAGTTGCGACGACTTGACACTCCCGTGAGGATCCAACTTTTTAATCCCACCTGTTACACAAGTTTGCTTGCAACCTTTAGTTTGAGTAGGACTTGCAGTGTGTCTCTTTTGTTTAGAATACCTTTAGGGAGAGATTTTTGTTAGACATTTTGGCTGAGCAACCCTTGAGGAAATCTTGCAGAATGCAAGGTTTTCCACCCGAATATCCTCCCGCTTGGGAGGGAAGTGTAGGGGAAAATATGGACCAACCTAATGCAGCTGGCCCACATAAAGAAGGGATCCCAATTACTAAATTAGGAGGAGATTATTCTCTCCCTGTAAATCCACCTATCACCGATCCCATGGGACCAGTGGTGGTAGAAAAAATTTATTCACGTGATGCCTCTTTTCACGCATTACTTGAAGGGTATTCTGGAGCCAAAGATTGGATATTTACTCGACCTCTAGATGATCCAGTAGCAATCGTTTTTGGTTCATCCCCTCCATTTTGGAGTACTTCCTTAGGACAAGCTATTTTTTACTTCGGTACACCGTCAACTATGGATTTAACTCCACCTCCACTCCCATGTCCTACCAGATACATCTCAAATGATGAATTTTTAACACCAATTCAAGATACTATATCCCATATACATGCACTTGGACAAAACATGAGACGTCAAAGTTTTAATCCTCCTTTACCATCCACCTTGGAAGTAGTCAATCTTGAATACCATACCCCTATTAATTCTTACGCTTTTTCTTCACCAGGAATACCCGTGCCCAATGTGGTCTCTTATGAACCAAGCCAACCATTCGTTATGGCTGTATGGCCTCAAAATTGAATGGTCAGTTCTAGAACTATTTCGACTTCGATGATTGGGGGGCAACCCTCAGCCAATGTTAATTTTGCAACTAAAGTACAATCTTCAACTACAAGGCAAAATGTCACTAGGGGGCAACCTTCGGTTAGTGGTCAACATGTGACTGGAGGGAAACCTTTGGTTAGTGGTCAAAATGTGACTTAGGGGAAACCTTTGGTTAGTGGAAATAACATAACTGAAGGGAAACCTTCAACTACTGCCAACAATATGACTGGAGGTCCACCTCCAGCCATGGGACAACCTTTGTGGAGGCATCCCATGTGGGGGATACCTACATGGGGTTACACATATCCAGGGGATCAAAATATGGATATGAATCAGATCTACCAACCCACCGCTTCGGGAAACGTTCATCCCAGATTACCTTACCCTGGAAACACAAATACCCCATGGGGCCAACCTAACTTAACGAACACTCCTACGACTAGACCTCCAGCTGGAGGAGCACCTACACCACCCCCACCCACACCTCCACCACCTGTCCCACCTCCACCCCCACCACCTGGACAACACCCCCCCATTTGGGAGGACCCCCTCATTCGGGAGGAACCCCACCACAGGGTCAACCTCCTGATATGGGAGGACCTCCAATCAGATTCGACATATCCAAGTAGCATCACTCCACAATTGGAAGCATATGTGAGTCCATAAGAAATAGTGCCTCGAAGGTATCTAAGCACATGCTTAGAAGTAACCCAATGTCTATGTCTTGTCTCAGACATGAACTGAATCAAGATACTCACAACATAACATATGTTTGGTCTAGTATCTATCAAATACATCAAGGAACCAATGAGATGTATATACATGGTAAGATCCACTAGATCCGATCTAGAATCTAAATCATGTAGTTTCTTCAGATTATACACCATTGGTGTGGACATGAGCGTATAGTCCATCATACCAAATATGCCTAACACATCAACTGTGTACTTTCCTTGTGAAAGAAATATCTCATCTTTCCTATCCAAACTTCTAGACCAAGAAAATAGTGCATAAGACTTAAGTCTTTCATTTTGAACTCAGAAGTGAGCTCCCTCTTGCACCAAGTTATCCGTTGTTCCTCTCCAGTAAGGAACAATTCATCAACATAGAGAACCAAGATTAGTGCTTGGTTCTTCACAAACTTGAATTACAGGTTGGGTTCAGCTTCACTTTTGGAGAAGCCCAAGCTCTGGAGATAGCTGTCAATCCTCGAATAGCAAGCCCTCGGGGCTAAATTAATCCCATACAAGGATTTCTTAAGTTTGCATACATGGGACTCCTTCCCATGAACTACAAACCCCTTAGGTTGTTGTATGTATACTTCTTCCTCAACTTCACCATTGAGAAAGGCAATCTTTACATCCATTTGGTGAATTTTCCACCCCATAACTGAGGCAAGGGAAATGATGGCGCGAATAGTGGTGTACCTAGCCACAGGAGAAAATGTCTCATCATAGTCTATCCATTCTTTCTGTGATAAACCACGAATATTGCTTTATATTTTTCAATACTGTCATCAACTGCATGTTTGATTTTATAAATCCACTTAACATTTACTATAGACTCCCCTTCTGGTTTAGGAACCACTTCCCACACATCATTTTTCATGATGGATTTGTATTCTTCCACCATGGAATCTTTCCATACCTATTGCTTAGAAACTTCCTCATAGGTGGTGGGTTATGAATCACTGATGTGACTCATCTAAGCTACATGTCCTGAATATCTTTCAGGTCTCCTTCATTCTCTGAATGTGCCTGATGGTGCTCCATGTTTTTCTGCCTCTTGCAGAATGTCTCGACACTAGGAAGATCTACTCTTAGTAGTAGATTCATCAAGAGATCTTTATACCAGTTCTACTGGCTCTTCAGGATCAAGCGGATCTATGGTATCTTCTGGATTCTCCCTCTCAACATCTAAATAGGGAAAATCAGAAGCAAGATCCTCCATATGTAAATCACACTAAAGTTCTTTAGAGCGCTTGAAGGCAACCTCTTCGTGAAATGTTACATCTCTGTTGAATTCAATGTGCCTTTGTATTGGAACATAGATTCTATAAGCTTTGGAGGATTTTCTATATCCAACAAATGTGCCTTTCTTTTTGTATGGCTCCATCTTTGTCCTCTTCTCTTTTGGCACATGAATGTAGAAAAGACAATCGAAAATATTCAAGTGTCCAACATCTATTTTTTCACCAATTAAAACTTATTCATGATTGTTTTCTCCCAGGATAGCATGAGGACTTCTATTCTGTATAGAAGCATCAGTGCTGGAGGATTCTTCCCATAAGGAAGTGGGCAGATCCTGATCACACATCATAGCTTTTGTAGCATCACAGATTGGTCCGTTCTTTCTTTCAGCAACCCCATTCTACTAGGGGTTGTAAGGTATAGTCAGTTTTCTTCTTATCCCTGGCTCTTGCTAGAAGTCATTAAAGTGAGGAGACTTGAACTCTACTCCATTATCAGATCTCAAAGAACAAATGTGATTTCTAGTCTGATTCTCAACCAGTGCTTTAAACTCTTGAAACTTGTTGAAAGTTTCACTCTTTTCCTTTAGAAAGTAGATCCAATACTTGCGAGAGAAGTCATCTATGAAAAGCACATAGTACAAACAATCACTCAAGGATGGTGCTAATATAGTACCACATAAATAGGAATGTATCAAGCCCGAGATCCCTTTGGATATTTTGGTACTGCTTGGAAATCCCTTCTTGGTGTTCTTACCAATAGCACAACCTCTACAAATACCATCATGTTCAGATTGAAACACATGCATTCCTTTTACCATCTTCTGCAAGCCAAGTAGCGCTTTGAAATGAATAGAACAAGCCTCCCATGCCACAGTTCACAGGGACTGACTGTGTCATGGATCATGGATTGAATGAGCTTTCCAATAACTTTGTAGATACCTCACTCTCTAACTCCAATTACAAATGTAGAGTTCAAGTCTGTATTCTTAGGCCACAAGAGCACTTTATTGTCCATAAAGATTACTTTGAATCCTTTATCTTCTAGAACTGAAATAAACAGGAGGTTCTTCTCCAGATTGGGTACAAACAAAATTTCATCAACATGTAATACATCTCTTGAATCCAACTAAAAATAAGTGGATCCAATTCCTTGGATCGAATAGGTGTATTATCTCTAAGCTCCACCTGACAGGAGAACTTCTTTTCCTTCAGATCTGTGATAGCGCTCCTATATCTAGTCATGTGTTTGGATGCACCATTATCCACCAACCATGTCTCATCACTAGTGGTAATGGATCCAGATAGGGTTGAGACAAGATAATACTCCTTCCTTGTCTCCTGATCATTGGAAGAATTCTTTTTTGTAGATTCATCTTCTGTAGCAGTAGAAGCATGAAACCTACCCTTGAAATTTCCTCTTTGCTTTGCACGACAGTCTCTTGCAAAGTGACCCTTCTCATTGCAGTTGAATCATTTAAATTTAGACTTATCAAAGTGCTTGGTGTATTCTTTTTCATTTTGATGAGGAAACTTATTTTGAGAAAAGGATTTATTTCCTCTCTTCATACGTGCCTTAAGAGCAAGTTTCTCTTCTTTGGAGGAATCATATTTTCTTTGAATTGGCCCTTCTTCTTGTAGGAAATCATGCCACAATATTTCAAATTTTGGTTGCACTTCTTGACTATTTACAATAGCCAAGAATGTCTCCCATGAAGATGGAAGGCCATCGAAAACAGTCTGTATGGGATCATCATCATCAACAGTTACACCAATAATCATGAGTTGATCTCTTACTTGAGAGATATTTGTGAAGAAGTAAGCAACAACTTCATCCTTATCCATCTTCAGATTACAAAGTTTGTTCTTCAATGATCTCTTATGACTGGGAGCCTTCTTCTCATAAAGATTGGTCAAAGTGTCGAAGCATTCCTTTGTAGTCTTCAATGGAGTAATCACTGGCATCAAATTGTCTTTCATAGAATCATAAATGATTCTCTCTAATTTGGATTGATTCTTCATGAAATTAGTGCGCCCATCATTATAAGTAGGCTCTTCAACAACACTGGATACGTATCCATCCATATCATTCTCTTCCAGGATATTTAGAATCCTGGCCTTCCAAGTATTGAAGTTTGAAGTTCCTTCAAGTCTATCTTTCGGTCCTACTGAGATTGAAGCCATTATTCTTCAAGTATTGTGGTCAACTTAAAACACCCAGGATCAATGTAGGCTCAAGCTTGACTGCTGAACTTAGCTCTTTCACGCCCTACGCTCCGATACCATGTTGATTTTTAATCTTAATTGCAGAATTACAATAGTACTTGAAAACAATGAATAACCAGAAGCATAAACATTCATAGCCGACAAAGAAATTTACCCTGTGGAAACCCTCTATAATTTGAGGGAGAAAACCCCAGCAAAATCTTCCTTAGTATATTGATAGATAGTAGAGAATTTTTCCTTTACAATGAGCATATTACATCAAGCACCCCTGGTGCAATATCAGAGAGAAATATCAAGTACCTTTGGTTAAATTACAAACCAAGAGAGATAGATGCAATAAGATAACTCATAATAATATTCTTCACTAAACCAATTCATTGATTTTGTCACATGCACAAAACTTGTGAATTTTCCTTCAAGAGAGGATTTTCTATGACATTGGTTTCATCAATCCTACATGACAAGTTCGCCATACTTCTCATGCTTTGGATTTTATCTTTGTCTTCTGACTTTAGGATGAACTCGCCCTTCAACTGGATGCTAGATCACTTGGTTAGGTGGATAACTCAAGTGTCATCAAGAAAGTGTCGTAACTCAAGTGTCGTCTTTTAGTTTGACTCAAGTGTTGACATGCAAGTGTCGTAACTGAAGTGTTGTCTTTTAGTTTAACTCAAGTGTCGACATGCAAGTGTCATAACTCAAGTGTCGACATGCAAGTGTCATAACTCAAGTGTCATCTTTTAGTTTAACTCAAGTGTCGTCATGCATAACACTTAGTTAACTAAATCTTCTTTGTTAACACTTTAGTTAACTCTTTTACTGAAGTATTTCTTGTTAACACTTTAGTTAACTCTTTTAGTACACTTATAACATAATTCTTTCTTGTTAACACATAGCTAACTCTTTTAGCACACTTATTACTGAAGTCAACAAATTTGAGTGCTCTCTTATTTAAACTCATCTTATCTTTATCTCTTGTCTTATTTGCATGGTCCACTTGTGCCAACTTAATTATTTATCATATAAAATATACTAAGGATATTTTTCCAATGATGTGATCATCTTGTTCTACTCTTGTTCGAAGTGGTCATATGCTGAAGTAATTCACTCTAGAGGTGGCCAGTCTCTAGATGAGACTTAATAGTTTATCCGTCTCTAAGTCCATGGTTAGTAGTATGTCACACATCATTCATGCTTCAACAAGAAAAGCATTACCTCAACACATGAGGATCTGTCTTGACACACAAGACCTTAGTCTTGACAAACAAGACTATACAACACCATAATTTTGGCATACAAAGCACTTACCTCAACATATGAGGCTTTAACCTTTACACATAAGGCTTAGTCATTCTTGAGTCCAACTCAAGATTCTACTCCAAGTTTCCCGAGTCCAGCTCAGGCTCCTATAAGGCACTATCTCGACACACGAGGCTCAATCTTAGCACAGAAGATTGACTTGGAGAATGACTCATGATGTTGTAACTTTAACACTTTGTGGCCTTGATCCATTCATTGGAGAGGTCGATTTTTAGAAACTCTCTATCCCTCTTGTGAATTTCCTCAAGGTTGCTAGAATTTATTATCTCCACCAAGTTTTTAGATGTGAGGGCTATGTTTAAAAGTGGCTTCAAGCTTCGAAACTAGGGATGCTTGGTGATATTGGAGCTGAATGGTCTCGTTTCATTTTTGGTTTGAACATATATGGGATCCTCCTTGGGGGGTTAGAAGACTCTATGTTTTGTTCATGGGATGAGAATAAAGGAGATGTTTATGCTAAGTTAGCTTATGATGCACGTCTCCTTTATCGACACCATATAAGTGACACGTGGTGGCATACTTGTTTATGGAAATGAATGGTCCTTTAAAGATAATTATATTTACTTGGATTGCTCTAGAAAACAAAGTTCTCACTTGGGAAAACTTTCAGAAAAGAGGGGGACCCATGCCTTGTATCTTCCCCTATGTAAAAAGGATAATGAGACCATCTTTCACCTTCTGATTCTCTATGATTTCTCCAAATCTGTGTTGGTTGAAGTCAATAAAATATTGGGTATCACTAGTAATTGGCATACAAAATCAATGATCTCTAGCTTCAGTTCCCGGAGAAGTGTTGTTCCTATGCACAAATCCATGTCGTGATTTGTTTCATGGCATATTTGGATTCACATGAATAAAGTTATTTTTTATGAAGCTCCCTCAAATGTTCATAAGGCAGTTTGCTCTATTATTGGTTCCTATAAGATTTGGTTTTATACCAAGAAGATTAAAAGAAACAAATACATAGCCTATACCAGTTTCTCTGATGCTATTCATGTAGACTTCTTTGATGGAGCCTCATAAATGAACCAAGAGAGAGGAGGTGTTGGAGGTGTTTTGTTTGTTAGGGTTGACCATTATATCAGATTTTGAATGGGATGTGGGTCATGTACAAACACGAGGGAAGAACTTTTAGCACCATGGGCTCTTCTTTTCATTGCTTGTGACAGACATATTGATGTTTTGTAGGTGGCAGGTGACTCCAAGATCATAATAGACCGACAAATGACAAATGTAATCTACAGGTTTCCTTTTTGGAGGGGTGGATGAATAGGATCATAGCTATGCAGTTACTTTTGAGGAGATTACATTTACTCATATATATAGATGTTTTAACAACCAAGAAGACTATCTGTCAAAAAAAGATTTGGAATGCCCCGAGGGCTCTTTATACATTAATGAATTTGTTCATGGATACTTCCTTCCTAGGAAGATTATTCATATTTTCAGGGATACATAGTCTTATATTTATATATTAGTCATTTATATTTTGTTTTTGATGTACTTGTTATCAAAGATACTCAGTTTTGAGTCTTTCTTTTATATGATATATGTGATATGTGATCCTTTAGTCACAGACAATTGGTCTCATGTGGTGGGTATTTATGTGGACAACATGAAGGTTATGTATACTTTGATTCATTTTGAATATCAAGTATAGTTTTTTCTCGTGTGAAAAAATAGCAACAATTATTGCTACTACTATCTATAATATATCTCAGTTTCTCAATAATAATAAGAGTGGTAGAATTTTGTTTCTTTTCTAAAATGACACTACAATTTCACATGACTCAATGGACATTAAAACCTTTTGAGACAACTTCTTAGCATTGCACATATAGAGCTATGCATCTATGCCTTGGAGCTTGACAAGATGTGCTTGATGACATGAAATTTGGTATAGTATTTCCATCTTTTCCCATTTCTTGTGGTCACCCTTTAACTATGATATGCAATTAATTAACTCCAACATGAACTTATGCATTTTAAGGGAGTCATGGCTAAATAACATAAGTGTTTAATGTTGAAGGGGCCACCTATATGAAATGGAATGACAAAAGTGTCATGCAAAGGTTAGTAGGTAGAGGGTGTTGTGAGATGAGTATAAGTGTTTATGTGGAGCATTGCAAGCAAAGACATCGACTACAGTGATACATTTATTGACATAACTTTATGTGAATTGAAATGCTAGTGTTTTTAATTTTACATCATTGAATTTCGTCTCCTTTTATTTTAGTTTCAAGTTTTCTTCAAATCCACCCACAATAAGATGGTGAGACATGATTAAGAGTTAAATAAACCAAAATAATCTTACATGTTTTGTATAGCCATTTGAATATATATATGAAGATTATTCAAGTTTTCTTCAAATCCACCCACAATAAGATGGTGAGACATGATTAAGAGTTAAATAAACCAAAATAATCTTACATGTTTTGTATAGCCATTTGAATATATATATGAAGATTATTCAAGTTTTCTTCAAATCCACCCACAATAAGATGGTGAGACATGATTAAGAGTTAAATAAACCAAAATAATCTTACATGTTTTGTATAGCCATTTGAATATATATATGAAGATTACAATGCAAAACAATAGTTAAAAGTGGTAATGTAGCATCATGCAATAATCATGATTTATCAATGTTCATATGGTTTTGTTAGAGCGCCATATATTGACCAATCTCATTCAAATGACGACTCAAACTATTATATCACTTAGACAAGCACAAATAATCGACAACCATATAGTTTGAAATTTTTTGGTGCAACATAGTCCCCTAAAACTCCACCACCAATCCCAAAATGAGATTTAAATAGTATAACCAATAAAAAATTAAAATGAATTTAATTTATTAAAATATTTTATCATTAAAATTGCAATGATTTTTAGAAAAGTAAAATAAGTTGAGACATAAAAGTTATTGTTAATTAAAGTGTTTAAATGATCAAAGTCTAATTAACACTAAGTTGAGACATAAAAGTTATTGTTAATTAGACTTAGTTAAAGTAGTTGTAGATATAAAAGTTATCTCCACCCAAATTTTATTCTCATAAATAAAATATAAAGTTCATAATAAATTTATTATTATAATGACTTCAATCTTTTTCATTGACCAAAGCTAAATAAATACAATATACCTACCACAATTACTAATTGCGAAAACTAAATAAATACAATATATCTCCCTAAAATAATACCATTGTTCAATTTTCTTCTTGATGATGGTTCAAATAGAATGCTCTCTCACTATTTATCATCTCTTATGATGATTAAATCCATTTATGTATATGATTTTTTTCCACTTTTAAAATGGTTGAAATTTAATTTTATATTAATAATGAAAATACAAAAATTATTATTATTATTATTTATTAAATTAATTATTATTATTATTATTTATTAAATTAATTATTATTATTATTATTTATTAAATTAATTATTATTATTTTTATTTATTAAATTAATTAATATTATTATTATTTATTCAATTTTTCCGCGAATTATTATTTATTAAATTAATTTAATATTTGTAGTATAAATTTTTAAAATAATTTAAAATTTTGGCAAAAACCTTTAAAAGTTATATTGTTTTTAAATTTTTTTTAACGGCTTTGGATTTTAACGGTTTTTTTGGGTGATTTAAAGTTTTGTGAATAAAATTTAATTATATGTAATTATTAATTTCAAATTAAATTATATAATAATAATAATAAAGAGAGTTATATTATTGATGATGATTATTATTGTTTATTAGAATCAATTTAAATTATATTATAATATATAAAATAAAAGTTATAATGATGATGATAATGATTATCATTATTCATTGAGATTAATTTTGATTTATTGTAACTTAAGAAATTGATAATGATAAGAGATTAAGTTTGTGCGTTGTTGGCCTCACTTTGTGTTTTGAAGAATTTAGGGCTTATTTTAGGTACCATTCTCAAAATGAGGGGAAGGTGCTCGAGCACCTTCCCATGGGATATATTATCTTAAAAAAAGAGAAGAAAAAAAAGAGAAGAAAAGGAAGAAATATTAATTTGAATTACTTTGACATTTTGTTTTTATAATTGAAAAGATTGAAGAAAAGTTTTGTTGAATTTACATAATGAGTTCACTCGTTATGAGATTTAATGTGAACATACATGTGATAATTTAAGAGAAAGTGATTTTCATCATATCCCTTCTTGATATCACAAAGATGACAATTTTTATATTCAATAAAATAAATACATATTATTAAAATAATTTAAATAGTGTGTATATTGGATTGTAAACAAACCATTGTTTAAGCACTTTTGTTTTTCTAGGTAACAACGCTTGTGGAAAACCCTCGAGTACTTCCCCTCATTTCAATGATGGTAGAGCTCAAGATGTCACTTATGGGAATAGAACTTAGGTAGGGAGGATAACACTCCATCCCACAACCACTAGGGCTATACCCGATTGACTAGGACCATTGTTTAAGCATTTACTATAACACTATTGTAAATTTAAATTTCAATCTTAATGAGTATGCTTCATATCGGTTGTCTTGGAGATTAAGTAGAAACCTTAGAAATTTTAATAATTTATGAATACAACCAAGAAATATATATTTTTTCCATGTAACCACACATAGGAAACCTTGGAAACTTCACCATCATTTACGAGTGACAACCAAGATAAATAGTTGGCGTAGACTATAGTATGCTTGACCCAATAGGAACATCAAGTATTGGCATATCATAGATTAGTTGATTAGGAGATTTGACCCCAAGACCTCTTATTTGCAAATTAGAACATTCAACTACTTGAGCTAACCTATCGCGCTATTTTTTCCATATAAACATGCACGAGAAAACCTTGGAGACTTCACCATCGTTGATGAGTAGTAACTAGGGTAAATTGACAACCTTGATTATGGAGCCTAATCCCAAGGGGATCGAGAAAGTCGAACCGGTAACCTTCCTTACTTCAAGGGAGAGATCTCATGCTTGGCTCATGATTGCTTTAGGTAACCCTTGAGGATTATATTTGAAAGACAGGGGGATGGGCTTTCGTTCACTCATGTGTGCACAGGTCACGAGATCATTTAATATGATCTCTGTATGTCTACACCTTCAACTGGGGTGATAACCTCATGGATACAAGAAAAACCCTTATGAGACTTGAATCTTAACCAATGGTGAAATACTCCTTGCTTCCTACCAAGGGATCCAACCCTTTTGACACACACACACACACATGTTTATTTACATATATGTATAAACTTCTCCTCTCCTCCTCTCTTTCTTTTATATATATATATATATATATATATATATAGTTAGTTAGTTACTATTCTTACATAATAGAGTGTTTAAATATTCAAGTGGTTGATTAAAGGAGTGAGTCGATAAGTGGGCAAGCTCAATTTTTCTAATGAGCCTATTTTTTTCGACGAGGAAAAAATTCACCCTAATCTTTTTTTTTTTTTTTAAATTATGTTGATCTCGACCAGCTTAAATGGGTGAAAACATTTAAGGGCAAAGTTCCCATTAATGAAGTGGAATTATAACTTTTAATAGAACTCTTATCAAAATTAGGAAGAATTCCATGGAAAAGAGTTTGAGTTTGTCCACTTATTAACTTACTCCTTGATTAAATATAGATCACAAATTGAATATCACACATATATTTATGTTTTGAAAAGTTTTGAGCAACTTACTAAAGTTCAAGGAAGAATATTCTATTGTAAAAGTAATATTGAAAGAAAAATTAATGGTAATTTTGTTTATATATTATAGTAAATTATTTTATTTAATCTTTTGAATGGATAAAATAGTTAATGGGGTTTGGTTGGTAAAGTGGGAGTGTTTTTTAAGCTAAACTATTGCATTAAATGGAAATAAAAATATATAAGAGCTTATTTAGCTTGTCAACCACTTTAGAAACCTAACCATCAACAAAACAAAAGATTGTCACTTAAGGCTATTATATGTTCAAAACATGTGTTTATGAAAGTTCTATGAGTAACCTTCCTAATTCTAGCCTTACTATCAAGACAATATTTGCTATATGAATTTAACAAATAACCATAACTACCAAACATAGCAAAACAACCTTGAACAATACTGACGTTAAGGAGAAAGTTCATGATCATCAGAGATTGAGATAAAGGGAACCTCTTTGGCTAAGATAAGGGAATGTCCTCATCTTTAACTATCTTTTCTGCAAAATCAAATCTGGTAGTGGCCCCTTTTGATCAAGTTGAGCTTGGTGATCATCCTTTGCATTTGATCTTGGAGCTCATCCATTTGAAGAAGAATTTATTTTTGCTCCTCCCTATGGTCCAACAAAGCTTTTCCATGCAGATATTTAGGTTTCAATATAGCTAGATTGTCTAAAAACTTGGTGTCTCTAGTCCTCGAAGTCCCAACATTAGGTATCCAAGCTTGCATTTCTTCTCTCATGTCATCCTTGTCCTTTGACTCTTTGTAATATCTCGATTTTGACCCTATTGCATTAAAATTGTAAATGATGTAAATATCATTATTAAATCATGGTGAGGAGCTCAAGGCCAAGGCCCCGCCATCGATTTAGCGTTTGATGTATCGGAAATTAAAAATTGATGCATATGGTTCTTGTGCTAGCTACGCACAATAGAAATTAAGACATCATGTAAATATGATTTTTAATGAAATACCCACAACTAGCTATGCAATGCAACAAGAGATGGGGGCATGATTTCATAAGGAATAGGGATGGAAAGTATTCAAACCCTTGAGCCAATAGTGTTAAGCCAAATGTCATTGAGAGAACCCATAAACCCTCAACTACCCATTTTGACTTATGCACCCAATCATTTAATTCTTCCAAGAGTTGGTTGAGGTAGTTAATGCATTGGGAATGGAGAGGTATGGCAACCAATTTCGTGTATGGGAAAGCCATTAATTTGGGAAATCGTATTTTGGATTCTTGGGTAAGAAAACACCCACGAAATTGTTCCCAAAGCCATTCTTCACCCATGGTCTTTGTTCCCTCACATAGTCTGAGCTAGCTGGGGCGTTTTCCTTCACGTTTTCCACCATTTTCCTTCATTTTCCATAGCTGGGAACTCGTTTTTGTGTTGCACAGTGGCTGGGAGGAAGAGAGTCGCGATTTATGGGTTTATAGAGGCCGTTTCTGCCCCTTGAATTCCCATAAGCGTTTTCTAAAATCGATTTGCTCTCCCAGGGTTGATTCCCCATCTAACATTTCGTCTCTGGTTGCCCACGATTTCTGAAACTAATGGAAACCCCATATTGGGCATCCCACAGTCAAAACGTTTTCTTCACACCCAACACTTTTGTTTTGTTGTTATTTGCATCCCTGTTTTGGTTTGAATTGTAAGTAAGAAGCATGAGTGGAAGAGGACCAGAATTGGCTTGATGAACCTAGTGAAGAGAGGAACCTCATAGAAAGATCAAAAGGGGATGGCTACTCTTCTATGCACACCTTGAAGAACACTAGAATGGAAGGTATGACCTGAGGGACTGTGTAGTAGTGAAGGGAATACTTCCTTGTGTCGGGTGTGTAGGTATTGTGGGGACAAAGCTAGATAGATCTTGTAGAGGTATCCATAGCTCTGTGGTTGAGCTCACTAGCTTAGCAATTCTTCCTTTCCATTGCCTTAGCAGCCTGATAAACCCAATTGTAGATTGGCTTGGCTGATTTTGGTGTATATTTGGCTATGTGTGAGTCTGTTGTTCCCCTTTTCCTTGTAAAAATCATGCCTAGCTAGAGGGTGGCAGTTGTGTTTAGAGATTGATGAGTACAACTGGCCTATGGTTGGGTGGAACGCTGCAGTTGCATAGCTAGTTGCTCGGGACTACTTCGTTTCAAGATAAGTATTCTCTTGCGTTAATTCTGCAATGCCTTAATTGATGACTAGTATGAAAATTATGAATGTATGCTAGATGTGTAATAGAACTTACTTCCGGTGTGTTTCTTTCACATATATACATCTGCATATGTATTTTTATATTCAGTGGATTTTGTTAATAATCATGGGGCTAGATGCCCAACCTTAGCATCATGTTCTCTCCATCACACTAGATCGATGGGAGGGGACGTGACACTCTTGCTTGTGCTTAACCCAATCTTTGGCCTTGTCAATTTCCTTTGAATGTTAATTGGAGTATGCCTTGAATAGCATGAGATCGATGCCTACGCCTCTTGCATTACTCACATATGATAGTTGAACCAATGCCCATGCGTGCCCCCTCGACCTGTAGAGCTTCTCGTTCTACTAACCATATTTCCCTTTGTAATCAACTTACAAGTGCCCCCTATAGTCGGTTTGCTATCACCCTTAAAGAATTGCAGCAGCAGTGTTCCCTAATAGCTATCTTTATTATGCCTTCCCCACAAGCTATCCCTATTACACTTGCCCCTAACCCATATAGTCTTCGCTAGGATGTTATCCAAGTCCCTCATGACACACACAATTTGCAAGCCATGGAAGGAGAGGGCAGAGCTCGAGAAAGTTGCCCAATTGCTCTATTTACTACTCCTTATGTCCCCACTCTTCATCATCAATTGAAGTCTCAGTTCGGTGGGCTCTTGCTCTCAGCAAGGCCATCATTGTCCATAACCTCTACGTCATCTATTACCTCTCATCCATCCTTCCCCAACATTCATGCCAGAAAATCCATCATATCACAGTGAAATTTCATGATAAAGTAGCCTTCGTGAGGTCAAGACCTCACCCACCCCAAGCATAATTGAGCCATCAATGTAAGGGATTGTCCGTTGTCCATCCTTAACTTTGCATGTCCCTTCCTCATTACACCATGTGGTTGAAGGAGGAGGTCTTACCTCATCTCCGAGTCACAAATCATGTGCCAACTCACCCCTTTGCATGCACACCCAAATTAGAGAAAGTGAGAGTGTTTTTATTCTTCTCAAAAATATTTATATTCCTGATATATATGATTACATGTACATACAGTTGAAATTGAAACCAATTCCACATCCTAGATTACCTTGACATAATAAATCTCCCTAGTCCATATCCTATATCACCTTGACATAATAAATCTCCTTAATAATAATTGCTTAGTTAAAAGATAACTTTCATAACACATGATATGCGTCTAATTATTGTAATATCCCATATGGGATGTTGTTATTTGCTTACATTAACTAACCACAAGTCACTATGAGACTTTGGTTGAGTTAAGTCGAAAAAAAAGGTACAAGATATATTTATATAACTTGACCTCACATTGGCATGGTCGGTTTTACAATCAATGGACTTAACTTTGGACCTTTTTCAATCCAAATGTATGTCCATAGTTACATCTAATTTAAAATCCATGTAAACATCTAAAATTTTGCCCATAAAATATGTCCACGAATTTTATCAAGGACTTTGGTTAGTGGATCAACGGTTCGTGGATTTTGTTTAAAGGTTAGTGTGTTAGGCATCAATAAGTAAGTGGGTTAATAGTTAATGTGTTAGTAAGTTAGTGAGTTATTTATTAGAAGCTCATGGTTTGGTTTAGTTGTTGGTGGGTAATGGTTTAGGAATTTCGAGGGTTGCTGAGTGAATGGGTCAAGGATTTATAAATGTGTTTTAACTTTTTAAGGATTAATTTCCTAATTATATTGACTTTACTTATTTTTAATTTTTATTAATTATATTGAATAGGGTTGATAATAATAATTATAATTAATTTTGATTAATATTGTTTCATATATTCATCATAATTAAATAATTTTTATTTTTAAATTTGATACATTAAATTTAATTTTTTTTTCAGCTGAAAAAAACTATATTATTGATATTCATTGATAAGAATCAAATTTTGATTTATATAGACGTTAAAAACCATTACCATTATTAAATTATTGATAAAAAAAAAATTTAATTATCACCCACTAACCTTAAAAATAATAAAGAATATAACAATCTTTTAAAATACATTAATCATACTAAAAATATAAACATACTTAAAAAATAAAATAAATATTTAAATAAAATAATAAAATTAAACCTATAAAATTAAATTTATAATCTCTTAACTTAGAATAATCAAACACAACATAACGTCAACAACCATTAATCAAGATCCGTCTTCATTCAGCGTGACTCTTTGCATGGCAATTGCCCTTCATTCACCATGACTCCACGCATCCTTATGTTACATACATGTTTGTGGGATTGTGGTTTGATAGAAGAAGAGGCTGTATTTTTTATTATTATTACCTTATTGGGTTAGGTTAGGTGTAAGCTTGATGTGATTTTAATTAAATAATATTTTATTATTATTATTATTATAATAATAATAATGTTTTGTATTTAATTAGGTGTAAGTTTTATGTGATTTTATTAAATAACATTTTAATTTTTTTTTTTTTTCATAAGAAAAAAAGCATAATTCCATTCATCCAAAGAGATCAGAATTACATTCAGTATTCACTATAAAAGTGAATTGACCATATCCAAAATTATGGTTCCCGTGATGAGACTGTTACGTCTTCTTTCAAAATGCAAAAAGTGTCGCTTCCCTGTTTTCCAAAAAAAATATATGGTTCTGTCCCAACGGACTGTCTTGCTATTACAACTTCAAAAGTTTTTAAATAACAACCATTCATGCTGATGATATAAAGGAGTGCTTAAAACAGAATTAGAACATTGTTTTTCAAACTATTTAACATGAACATAAACTGTTTTATGCAATGTAAGGTCTGAGAAAGAACTCAGTTCTCTGTCCATCCTGTTCTTCGACTACTTTCCAAGTGCCGATATCCATGTTCTGCCCTTCTTTGGATGCCTGGTCCGCTTTTTGGTTATTTTCCCTGTAAACATGCCGGCATATGAAAATGTCAAAGGATTGTTTGAGCCTCTGAATAGTGTGAAGAACATTAGCAAGTCTAAGAACTCTGCATGCTTGAGTTTTGTTGGTCCAATTTATAGTATTCATGGAATCTCCATAAACCGCCAGCCTAGTAATGCCCCGCTCAGCTGCAAAGATGAGTAATAATTTTAAACTCATAACTTCTGCAAAGTTGTTTGTTCCCATACCAAGTCCCATAGTGATAGTAAAATAGTGAGATTCGGTTAAATAAAGTACAGCTCCCCCACCGCATATCTCATTGCTAGCAGCTCCGTCAAAAAACCCCCACGGGTATGTTCTGTCAATCTCCACTTCCAGATTACGTCTCTGCTGTGCAACCCTTACATGTTCGGGGTATGCCATGTAAAGTCCCACCGCCATAGTACCAATAATCTCTGGTATGCACGGTTTATCCTGAAAAATTACCCCATTCCTTGCCAACCATATCCCCCAAATGATCAGCAGTGGTAGGATCTTCTGTTTTTTAGTGTGCGCCCATCTCCACCAGCGCTCCCATGCTTCGCCAACAGAGGTTCCATCCCATCGACAGTCAAAACCCACCAATTTTGTACATTCATTCCAAACAGCAGTCGTGAACGGGCACTTGATGAAAAGGTGTGTTACGGTTTCCAATTCCATCTTACACAAAGCACACCATCCCGGGCCCTGGAAACTTCTTTTCTGCAAAATATCCCAGGTCGGCACCCGATTTTCCAAAGCACACCACATAAAGAGTCTGTTTTTCGATGGGCATTTAAGTTTCCACAGTGATCTCCACCACCAGACCTCATCCCGAATAGCTGCTCCAGCACTAAGTACATGATAGCCCATCTTTGGTGTATAATTCCCCGCCGGATCAAGTTCCCAAGTCATTACATCCTCCATATCCGAGAGATGTATGCCAGCCCGATTCAACCCATGGATGTAATTACCCAGAAAAACAGCCTCCGGATCCCTCAAGCCCAACATATCCCCAGTTTTCCAATGTTGAATCCACGGTGCATCCGGTCGCTGATCAGCCAGTTGATTAAGAGTGTATATACCCCGATTTTCCAGCGTATGAATAACATGATCGGACAACAAATGTGATTGATCACTTCCAATCCATGGATCTCTACCAACTCTCACCTTTTCTCCATTACCTACATCCCAAGCCAAATTATTCTCCACCAGTGAGAAAGATTTAACCACAGCCTTCCATATCACGGATCCCCCAGTATGTGATTTCCGAGGGCTCCTTATCCATTCCTCCAGACTAGTGTCTGAAAGATACTTCCTTATAATAACCCTGGTCCAAAGACTATTAGTCTTGATAAGTCGCCAGCCTCCCTTAGCTGCCAGCGCCTGAGCAAACAGAAAAATATTTTTTAATCCCCAGCCCCCAAGACCTTTAGGAACAGCAATCCTCTTCCAATTGACCCAGGGTGTAACCTGACCTTCCTTCTTACCACTCCACAGGAATCTAAAGCATAACCGCCTGATTTGTTCAAGGATTCCTTTGGGTATCCAAGACAAGGACATCCAATATACAGGGATGGCTTCTAAAACGGCCTTAACCAGAACCAGCCTGCCAGCACGCGACATCCACTTGTGACTCCAAACATTCAATCTTTTCTCCACCTTGCCAATTAACCATCTCCAATCCTTCTTAAGATAAATATTTGCTTTAAGAGAGAATCCCAGATATTTCAAACCCTCATCAAGAGTAGATAATTTAAAAGGAAAGTTTTCAACAAGTGCCCGTTCCTCCTCCTGTCGAAGCAAATGGGTAGTAAGGGTGGACTTATCAGCATTAATATCCATCCCCGTCGCTATAGAGAACAGTTCCAGGATCTCCTTCAAAGTCCGAGTATCCCTTCGATCTCCTGAACAGAAGATGATGATGTCGCCCACAAATAAAAGATGAGTAATAAATAATCGATCCCCAATGTTAATGCCTTTAAACCGCCCCTGTAATTTAGCATCAATAATTGCCCTGCTCAAACCTTCAGCCACCAGCAGAAAGAGTAGTGGGGATAGCGGACAGCCTTGCCTAAGGCCTCTTTCCGCATGAAAAAAAGGGGTGGCAGCTCCATTCAATAACACAGAGAATGATACAGTAGTTATGCATGACATGATCCATCTAATAAAATTTATACCAAAACCCAAATGAGTTAGGAGAAGCCGGATATAAATCCAACTCACCTTGTCGTATGCTTTGGACAGATCAATTTTAAGAATAGCTCCTTTGATGTGCCGAGTCTTCATGCTGTGAAGTCCTTCCTGTGCCACCCCTATAGCCTCATGAATCTGACGTCCCTCAAGAAAGCCAAACTGTTCAGCTGTGATATGTTCAGAAAGTGATACCTTGAGTCTCCGAGCAATGACCTTCGACACAATCTTGTAAATACAATTGCACAAAGAAATAGGTCTGAACTCTGAGAGAGTAACCGGATTATCGGTCTTTGGTATGAGCGCTATAAAGGTAGAATTAAAACAGGCAGGAAGCCTCCCATTCAACCGAGTATCCTCAACCACCTGAAGGAGATCCAGTCCCACAATCTCATACAGTTCTAAAAAAAATTCCACAGTCCATCCATCCAGCCCGGGGCTCTTGTCTTTCTGAAAGCTACCAAGAACCTCCTTCAGCTCCTCCTCAGTAACAGCCCTCATCAGTCTCCTATTATCCTCCTCCTCAGCAAATCGTGGAAATAATTGAGCAATCCTAATAACTTCTGCAATGGAGGCCTGTACAGGAGCCTTAAATAATTGCTGGAAATGACCCACCCCACATCTAGCTTTGCCTTCAAAGTCGAAATGTTCAGTACCAGCTTCATCTTTCAAGCTCCAAATAGTATTGACCGCCTTCCTCCCCCTGGCATATGCATGAAAAAATTTAGTATTCTCATCCCCACTTTCCAGCCAGACCGCCCTGCTCTTGAGTCTCCAGGTTTCCTCCTTTTCCATCAAAAGTTTATTTCTAATGCCTTCCATCCTGGCCATATCAGCCTTGGATTCCAAAGTCAGGAGACCCCCTCCATCCCCCTCATATATCTGTAGTAGTTCATCCTCAATTTGCTTCAGAGCAGCATCATCCCTAATTTTCTTTTCAAATGCCCACTTTTTAACAGCTCCTTTTAACCGTTGAATGTTCTCAGCGAACTGAAAAGCCCCAGTACGAGCATGATCCACATCATAAGACCTCCAAAGGTCCAGAAAGAGCTCTTTAAATGAATCATCACTGAGCCAATTCTTGTTAAACTTAAGTGAGCTTGGTGGATTATCAGGTCCTCGCCTGATCTCAATAAAGATAGGGAAATGATCAGAATCCCCACCGCTCCCTACCCACTGTCTGATTTGTAGAAATCTGTCCACCATCTGTTCAGCCACCAGGAACCGATCCAGTCTTTTTGCCACCCGAGCCTCTCCACTCCTGTTGTTCCTCCAAGTGGGTTTCAGCTTGATAGGTTCAATATCCAGCAAATTCTTATGAACCAATTTCTGTTGAAAGTACCCTGCCAAAGGATCCACATGTGCCATAGGTCCCCAAACTTCTGAATTCCCTAAGGTGAAGTTTAAATCACCTCCCACCACAACCGATTCACCACCAAAGAGCGGATCCTGCAGTAGTGATTCCCAGAAAGGCGCCCTATTAACATAAGGCCCGTAGACATTAACCACAGTGAAGCAAGTGCCCAAATCAACAGAGAGGAATTCAACTCCCAACACAGAAGCCATTCCCCAAGCATTATTCAGTTTAATCGCACAATTTCTCCATCCCACAGCTAACCCCCCAGAGCGACCCCTCACATCCAGGGTCATAAAAGTCCATCCCGCCAACCAATGTTCCAATTTCTCCTTGATGATAATACCTAAACCTAAAGTCTCTTGTAGCAGAATCACATCAGGGTGTTCAAGAGTAAGCACCCTCATGAAGGCTGATTTCTTTTTTGGCCCAGCCAGACCCCGACAATTGAAGGACATGATCTTCATATCCGCACATTCATCCGGGCATTCACTGCTCTAAGTGCCCTCTCAATAGAAACTTGTTTCCCATCCCTAAGATCCATTCGGGTTCTGCTCTGAGCCTTAGATAAGTGAGACCTCCGGCCTCTGCCCCTCCGGGCCAGCACCTTCGTCTTACCCAAACCCCCCCCAGAAATTTTAGTACAGGAGCGGAGATTATACCCAGATGCAGATGATTCGGGTGAAGAAGGCTCAGGGGACATATCCACCTTCCCAGGATCCGGTTCTATAGAAATCAGTTTGTCCTCTAGAAGAATAGGTGGCAAATTAGGGAAGTGTGCATCAGGTTCACCCACCGGGTAGGTACAGCACCCACATGAGGGCGAAACAATAGAAAGAGGAGTAGTCTCAGAAAGACCCAACAAAGATAAATTCTTCAGTCCCTCAACCTAATCAAAATCGACCACAGAGCACCGATTGATAAAAAGATGTATAGAGGGTGTATAAGAAAAAGAAGGAATACCCGGCATGGAAGGTCCCGGCACTGCAACCACAGCCGACGAAACGGAACCAGTAAAGTCCTCGGATGTATCAATAAGATCTCCAGCAAGAAAGTCCCGTGCCGCTTCAGAATCCGGGCCAGCAAGTTCCAACACACCGACAATCCGGTCCCCATCCAAGTCCATCCGCTCAGTCACCGTCTCATTGATCAGCAAATCCGGGGGTTCATCCATAGTAGCCATACCCGAAGGGTTTTGCATCCCCCCATTCAGTGAACGGGCCGATAGCTGACAATCAGACTCCGGGTGACCATAGACATGGCACCGCCGACATCTAAAGGGTATATTCTCATAATCCAGCAGCTGGGTAATACTAACAGGCCCCCATTCCAGATTTATATGCTCCGACAGACCTTCACGCACATTTAAATTTACCAATATTCTAGCAACCTGCTTGTAATGCGTCTTCATAAAGGAGAGATCAGCTTCCAGGAAATTTCCCAGAATATCCCCAATCTGACGAAAATGACGAATATCCCAGAAATGCAGAGGAAGTCCCGGTAATCTTACCCACACCGGGGACAAATCAATTCTCTCCCGACTCGCATCAAATAGAGGATGCCAAGGCTTCAACAGTACCGGCTTCTGTTTTAAATGCCAATTCTTGTTCAGAATTTTGTGCATATCTTCCTCAGAACGAAGTACCACCGCAAACCACCCACGGAGCAGCATGTCCACCTCAGGAGTGTATCCCAAAACCTTGCGCCACTGTGAATCCACCCAAGCCATCACCGTGGGCCGAGCAAAAATTCTGCCCATAACCCTACCAACCAGCGTTAAACAAGACATCTCAAGGACTCGTTCCCAGGTAATGTCCTCGCCTACAGCATAGCTACCCACAGTGCGGGTTTTAACCCAGCTTCTCTTCCTACGCCTGTTAGGTCCTTTACGAGCAGCCCCGGCCCCCAAATCAGTCCCAACACGAACCTGCTGAGACCCAGCAACCGTCGCAGGGCTTCCAAACCCCCGATGTTCGTTAATAGCCAGAGGCACATGCAAATCCCCTCCAGTTTCACCTTCAACCGTCCCAACCAGCTGCTGAACCTGACGAGCCACACCTGCATCTGCAATCTTTTCAAAACCTACCACAGCTTCAAAGCCATCCTATAAACCTGACACCTGAAAGCCCAGGTTCCATGCAAAGAAATCATCAGCCGCTCTCCAGTCCGGACTACCCAAGAAATCCTCAGACAAACCATCGTTTTCCAGACTTTCCGGCAACAAAACACATGGGGAGCATGTCGAATATTCCGAGGTCAATAAGCCATTTTCCGGCCTCACCTGCCCCATCCCGGTTGTTACAGTACCACCAGGCCCCATCAGAGAGAAACCTTCCAGGCCCCCCATCTGCCCTCCACCTGGCGCCCCCCAGCCATCAAAAGCCTCCATCTGTACACCAGCGAATGCTTCCATGTCCATACCTTCACCGTATCAAAAACCCAAACTCCAACAATAAACCCTTCAAAACCCCTCTGCTCCGACACAATCATCAGAACCCTGACGCCTCACAGAAAACATCCAGCGACAGATTAAAAAATAAACCCGTCCCCGAGTAAAAAACATCTTCCATCGTTTTCTGTAAAAACACGGTAAGGTGACAGGGAGAGGGTTGGCAACGACCTCTCCCCTACATCTACCGGTAGCTCCCAGCTACCAGCCACCCACGTGAAACCCTACCTCCATCGCAGAGCCGCCGCACTCTTCTGGTCTCTTCCCCCCCAATAGCTTCATTAAATAACATTTTAATTATCATAGTTTTGTATTTAGTTGTGAGAAGGAAATCGAGTTAGTGAGAAGGGTATTGTTATAATTTATGTTAGGATATAATTTTTAAAAAAGTGATAAATTTGTCTTTTTAAGGTTGATGTGTTTTTGTAATGGGGTTATCGTAAAGAAATAAGAGTTATTGTCATTAAATTGAGCTTAGCTTTGGACCTCCAAATATCAAATGTTGTCTCGTGAATTGATAAGTGGTGGATGTGTGACAATTAAGACTTTTGAAGCATCTCATCAAGAGTTATTTTTTGTTATTAAGATAGTTGTCAAATAAAAATGAGTTATTTTTTGTTATTAAGATAGTTGTCAAATAAAAATGAGCATACAACACTTTGTGCATCTCAAGTTCTAGACACTATTGTATGCACCTCATCATGCCACACATGCCTCAACATGTCATGCACATATTTACCATCATGTGTGTCCACCAAGAATGAAAACCATTGCTAGGACCATTATGTGAGCCCAACATTTTAAACATGCAACATGTCAAAATGATGAGCAATCACCCTTTAACAATTATAGAACTGAATTGCCTTAAGCATTTGAATCTTGATTTTATAATTGAAATTGTAATGGAAAATCATTTATTTACAAGAAAATATCCAACATTAGAAGGATAACATAAAGAATCCATATAGAACAATAAATATATAATCGACAATGAATAAGTGGCAGGTGTATAATGAGCCTCGTGACAATATACTTTATAAGCATTGACTAGTCATTAATGTGGAAGATTATGTCCATTAGTTTAATAATAATAATAATTATATGTGTCACCCTTTTCTATTAATCAATATCAATGTAGTTTATATACTAAAGATATGTGAAAGTTCATTTTAATTTGTTATTTATATATATATTCTCAGGAAATAATATTTGCATAGGTGGTAGCATGTTATTGGACTAGATGATTTGAAAATACTAATTACATCTTTGATAGACATTAAATGTTTGGAAAAATAAAATAAAATTCTTACCATAGTCTTCCTACCTATGAAAGTGATTTATTGTTGATGTATATGTAACTTCGGAATGTATTTCATCTATGTATTTCATATATATTTATTGTACCCTTATAAGAGATGTGTTATTCCTCTATAAGGAAGTGTCGTCATGTGTATTGACAAGTGTCGCAAGTATGTGTACTTGGCGAAGGGTTATTAGACCACCATGTGTGGGGTCGGCCCTGAAATATATATTATATGGTTAATGTACCTAGCTAGACAAGTCGGCCCCATAAGGTTACTGGGCAAACAAACTAGTATAAATAGAGATCGAGAGATCTCTATTTTGATCACTCGGAAACTCACACTTCTCTCACTTAGAAAGTGGCGCACTAGTGAGGAGGAGGATCATCTGCTACTAGGAGACTATCTCAGTGTATTTTGGTTGTACTTTGGTTGAGCCATTGCTCTCTCTATCTCTGAGGAAGTTGTGGGGTTTTTCACCTTAGGGTTTTCCCCACGTAAACTCTGTGTCTCTTGTCTCTCATGCTTTTGATTCCTGTGATGCTTTTCATGCTTATTGTAATTGTTATGCATTGATATACTGTATATGTTATTCTCTCAGTGAAGATCCTAGAGTATTGTGAATTAATGCTCAAAATTTAACATGGTATCAGAGCTAACCTGAGAAGAAGACATTTTGCAGTGACAAAAACTTGAGTTTTTTGTTTATTGGGTTTCTCTCCATAGTTTTTGAAAAAGTAGTATAGTAGATTGACTCTACTCATCAAGGAGAATCTATCTGTCCAATCAGAATTCAATTCTGAGCATTTTCAGATTTGGCCCTAAAAATTAGGGTTTCCACAAAAATAGGAATTTCTGAAATCTGAAGACATATCTGGAAGATCCTTGCAAACATCGAAGTTTAGAGCTTTGGATCGAGATTTTTGGCTGGGTAGATCTCCGGGAAACTCAAACCCTAATTCAGGGCTCTCCCTAGTGAACCCGGGAGGACAAAAAGGCAAATCTGAAGGGTAAAGCTTTGCTGATCTCAAATTTTGAATACGCCAGGCTGATCAGCTCATCAAGGCACATCTTTCTATCCTTTCAGAAAGTTGAAATTCACATTTTAAATTTTTAGGGTTTTTCCGACAAACCCTAATCCGGGACCAGATCCAGTTTTCAGCATTTCAAGTGGTAAGACCTAAATCTTTTCTATTTCCATTTGAAGTACTCTTTAAGATGTCTCACCACACCAAGCTTGAGGATAAGCTTGAAGGGGCTGATAACTTCCGAGCTTGGAAGTATAGGATTGGGTTAATCTTGGAAGAGAATGAGTTGGACTCATATATAAAAGAAGACATCCCTATCCCAGAGGATGAAGAGGCTAAAGTATTGCATAAGAAGAACTTGGTCAAGGAAAAGAGAATCATTGTTGATTCTATCAAAGACCATCTCATACCCCATGTGTCTTCTCTAAAGACACCCAAGGAGATGTTTGACTCTTTGACCAAGCTATTTGAAGGGAAGAACATAAATCGGAAGATGACCCTACGGAACCAATTGAAAGGAGTAAAGTTTCAGACTGGAGAAACCATTCAATCTTATTTTTCTAGGGTCTCCCAGATTAAGGAACAACTGGAAGCAGTAGATGAAATGGCAGAGAATGGTGAAGTTGTCATGACCACTCTAAATGGCCTACCCAGGTCATGGGATTCCTTTATTCAAAGAATTTGTGCAAGGAAGAAGTTGATCTCCTTCAACAGATTGCGGGAAGAATGTTCTCAAGAAGAAGCAAGGCTTGTGGCCCAAGAAGAAAAGATGGGAAGTGAAAATCAAGCTCTCACAGTACACACCAAGCCAAGAAAGGAAGGTAAAATAGAGAGCACTCTCATGCCAAGAAATATTCACACTATCATCAACATAAAGATAAGAAAGATCTCAGATGCTTCTCATGTAATGAGAAAGGTCATTTTGCTTCAGAATGTCCCAAGAACAAAATGAACAAAAACATCAAGAAGAAGAAGGGCAGTAGGAAAAGATATCATGCTCATGTTGCTAAAGATGATGAACCACCCAAGAAGAAGGCTAGGGCAGAAAGTGATGATAGTGATGATGACTCATCAAGTGAAGAAGAGTATGTTCTAATCTCTGCTCTCATAGGTACTATCTCCCATGGTTGTAATGATTGGTTAATTGACAGTGGGGCTTCCAAACACATGACTGGGTTTAAGGAATCTTTTGTGAACCTATCTGAACATGAATCACCCCATAAGGTGAAACTTGGGGATGATTATCAATACCCAATCAAAGGAAGTGGTGAAGTCTCCTACAACCTAGATTCTGGTAAATCTTTGAAGATGAAAGAAGTCCTTTATGTACCTGGGCTCAAGAAGAACTTACTCTCCATCTCTGCATTGGATGCAAAAGGTATGAGGGTTGCATTTGTGGATGGCCAAGTCCTAATGTGGCCAAAGGGAAAGACCATAGATGATGCAGTAGTGATTGGAGAGCAAGAGGGAGGTTTGTATAAATTGAAGGGACAACCTGAACATGCTATGGTGCATGAATCCAAGGAGCCAAGTGAACTTTGGCATAGAATACTTGCTCATGTGCACTATAGGGCACTTCCAATTGCAAGCAAGGCTATAGAGGGTCTTCCTGAAATCAAGACCAAACATGAAGGTGTTTGCAAAGGATGTGCAAAAGGTAAGAACATTAAGAAGGCTTTACCAAGCAGTGAAAGCAAGGCAAAGGATATCCTAGAAATCATCCACTCATATGTATGTGGTCCTATGTCATCCAGTTCTCTAAGTGGGTATGTTTACTATGTATCATTTATTGATGACTTCTCCAGGAAGACTTGGGTATACTTCTTGAAGAACAAAGATGAGGTGTTTGATAAGTTCAAGGAATTCAAAACTTTGATGGAGAATCAAACTGACAAGAAGATCAAAACATTCAGATCCGACAATGGTGGAAAATTCACCTCATGTGACTTCAAGAAGCTTTGCAGTGATTCAGGGATTAAGAGGGAGTTGACTGCTCCTTATAATCCTCAACAAAATGGAGTTGCAGAAAGGAAGAACAGAACAATCATGGAAGCAGCAAGGGCAATGTTGCATGACCAGGATCTACCTATGCATCTATGGGCAGAAGCAACTAGAACAACTGTATATGTGCAGAACAGAACACCCCACAAGATATTGGACAACAAGACACCAGAAGAGGTCTTTTCTGGTCAGAAATCGGAAGTCAGCCATCTCAGAATATTTGGTTGTCTAGTATACACTCATGTCCCAAAGGAAAAGAGCACTAAACTCGATCCTTTAGGAAAGAAGGGTATCTTTGTGGGTTTGTGGGTTACAGTGAAAGCTTGAAGGCTTACAGAATATACTTTCCAGGGTTCAAGAAGATTGATGTCAGTAGGGATGTAACATTTGATGAAAACTCAGCATTCATCAAATCAAGGAAGGCACCTATCGAAGTTTATGAAGAACCTAAGGAAACTAGATTTCGAGACACTACCATGACTAAAGCAATTCCAGAAGTTGTTCGTGAGTTTTGTAGTGCCCCTAGACTACTGTAGACATTGAGGGCACCTGTTGAGTGACCCGACCGATTGAAACATTAATAAAATAAATCCTTGATTTTATTTTGAGTATGTGTATCTGAACAGTTGGTGTAAATGAATGATTACGATTGATTGATATATGTGCATTTGGGTAGTTATTGTGAATGAACGATTTCATGTTGTTTAACGATTAACTTTGATATGAAAACTGTACATATGAATGATGCTTAACGACTAGCTGTGCAATTGATTATGTGATTAGACGAATGAGTAATGATTGAGTAAATTATAAATGCTTAATGATGCAGCAGATTTATAAGTCAAATTGTGATTATTGAGGACAGTGCTACTAATTTACGTTTGTGAGAAATGTGTGTAGCAACAGGTGAAACGGTTCACCGACGGACACACAAAGGAATATGAAGGGTCGTAGAGTACGGGTAAATCACACACAGGGGAAGCGACGACGATGTCGACTTCCGACAAGAATACCACGCATGAGCAGATAAGCATTGATCCACTTGCTCAAGAGGAATGCGTGAGGGCGTACGAGGTGGGCCACGACGAAGCTGGTCACGTACGAGTTGAGGGGCGCGCAGTGAGAACGGAATCACTCCTCAGCGCCATTAGTCCCTAGATAGCATGTAGACGGAGGATGGATGGTAACGATTCCTAAAATCCCTACAAGAAGTTCCCGCAAGTCAAAACGCAAAGATGGTGGCAGAAGGGCCCAACGATGCGGTACCCTGTCGAGAACGGAAAGAATGGACGCAAGGACCCAACGAGGTGGTACCATGCCAAGGAATGGAAACCATGGATGATTGGACCCGACGGAGTGGTGCCATGTCAGGGGATAAAAAAATTAAGGAACCAGGAGCCCAACGACGCGGCACCGTGATCCTAGTGAGTTTGATTGTTAAATTAAACTGCATAAAAACTTAGGAGAATAACTCTAGATTATTACTTAGCAAATGCATAACAATAGCTTAGACATTTGCACATGAATAGTTATTTTGTTGAGCATTTAAAATAATAGAAATTATTATTTAGGAGCAAAATAGATTAGACACCTAGTCAACTAAAATCTAGGAGTTGATTAAAATATCTGGGGGACAAACTAGAGCAAACTTAGGGATGTAGGTGCACTTCCCAGAGAAACTGACACTTGGATGGGTGAGTGTTTTAATTAAATAAATAATTAAAAATATTTATTTATGCATGAAGCGACATGTGTCGCAGGAGATTTCCCTTTATAAGGAAGGCTTAAGGAATGGGTAAGGGACCCATAATTTGGACGATTGTCGTAATTTTCGAATGCCTCAAAGACTTGCTGCTATCTAAGGGTTTGGCTTAGAAATCCTGGTGGGAAGGGAAGCCCAAGATGAATTTCTGAAATACTTGTGTGAGCTCTACGACCCGAAGCTCGGGGGAGGCCATGCGACTGAAAGCATGAGCCTATGGTTGGGTGGCGAAGCTAACGGTTGCTTCGCCAATGGTTAAACGAGCTTCTGTTGGAGGGGCACAACGAGCGAAGCGGATTTCAAGGGAAAGCGGGATCGGACTGACAACGACGACTACTCCTCCAACAACAGATTCAGGTATTGTGTTTTTGTTAGTTCTTGAATTTGATAAGTTTTATTAGTAATTATGCATCATAATGGTTATATTGTGTTTTAAGTTTCTAATAATTTTTAAGTAAGTAAGTCCAAAAGGGGGGGTCCCTACATATGGTATCAGAGCCGGTCGAGCCTTGAGGGCACCGGACTCATATTTTTACAGGGGTTTGCGGTAAAATCGTTGAAGATGCATAAAAATAAAAATGCTATTTATTTTTATATTAGATATAAATTAACAGGATGATTATATGTTGAAAGTTTAATATGCTTAGAACGCTAAATCTGTTTGGAATGCTTGAGCCCTTTTTATTCCAGTCGGAAGAGCTTGGTTAGAAAACGTCTACCTGTCGAAGAGTTCTAGGGAATTGAATTTAACTTCTATTTTTATTTTTCCTTTAGGCACAGCTGCAATCCTTCTCTGTACCGGCATAGATATGAATATTTCTGTCCAGTTAACATTACCTCAGAATTACAAGCCATTTCCTATTCATTATATGTGAAAATGTCTACACTCAAGGACTCAGAACTATTCTGATTGACCGTATCGGTAAGATCTATAGATCATCACTAATCTAATAGTGATCGATACAGATCTACAGCTGAATATTTATCTTTGATGTAACTTCCTTTATGTATGATGAAATAATAGAGGACGTCGCTGTACTGATCGGTGAGATCTGTAGATCATCATCGATACAGATCTACAGCTGGATATTTATTTATGGAATCTTACTCCTCTTTTATATATATGTCAGAGTAAATTTAAGTTTCAGTGCCTCCTTTGTTTTCTTGGCCAGCTAAGCCAATCTTCCCAGGATAAGTGACCATCGTCCCAGCGGAGGAACAACATAAGGACAAGAACCCAAGTTCTACATAATCCAGGGAGAGTCGCAGGGTTCGAACACGCGACCCAAATACATCTATCAGAAATAAAAGTACATTATAAACAAATATCCTGCTGTGAGGTCGATCCATGGTACACTTCTGAGGGAGATTGAATTTTTCCTAGTTCTAAAAGCATTCTACCCATGTAACGTTGCAGACCCGATAACAGCGATAGAACAACACATCTCAGGTATGGAGTATCGGACTTACAGTAGGGTTATATAATCGATTTCTATTTGTGCAATAATACTTTGATTTACACGCTGCTAGATCTAAACTATAGATTATAAGCACTGTAAGTATTCTGGTCACCGTAAACCTGAAAAATGACTTGATCACTCAGCCGGATTTCTAGATCGAATCCCTCTTCTGGAATGAATCAGTGATTTGACCTTCGACCTCTGTACGTAAAAAGTATTTGACCTTTGATCCCTACACCCAGTGCGTGTGGTAACTGGACCCCCCGCATCTAGTTATGAAATAGCCGATCTCTTCACATAGTGCGTTTGGTAGCTAGATATCTGTATGTAGTGCTGAAACAGTTTGATATTTGCACATAGTGCGTTTGTCTCAGCACTCAGTGCATGTGTTAGCCCAAGTCCTTACATTTATGAATCACTCGACCTCAATTCTACACACACTATGCAGGTAGTAGCCATAACTTTCGCCTTAGTTATATGATATATCGTTAGCCTCAAATCTGCTGGACAAAATATCCATAGGTGGCTTGATTGCTGTGCTTGAGATTTTGATATTATTATTTCTGTTCAATTCATATATTTTAACGCATACGAATTTGGGGAAAACGTGAAACCTGTGTAATGAATTAAATCCTTGGCTATGAGAACAAAGACTTTAACCTCTGTTTATTCGAGTGATGAATCCAACCCTGTGACGCTCAGTAGTTGACCAAGAATCTATGATTAAGCATCAAATCAAGGATAAAGGAACACGAGGGCTTAATGGAGAAAAACAAGGAAGGTTGTCTCCTTCGTGGAGTGCCCTTCCGCCAAGCTGTCGCCATGTGTCTTCACGTGAAGAGCCATCTGCTTCTAAATTGTGAACATTTGTCAATTCTTTTTGGTGACTAACCTTTTTCAAAAGGGGGAAAATTTATATATGGAGAATTGGAGATCGAAAGGGGAGGCTGGATCTCGGGAATCTGAGATAGGGACCTCTTATTGTCTTTTGACTGATAGGCGAGGGGTAGTCCAGAAGGTCTTGATCCTGGTAATCGTTTCATAGTCAGATTGGATCGCATTTATACCTTCCATGGAGTCGAGGTTACTTCCAGCATTGGTAGGTATGCTATCAGTTTCTTTTTCAGGTAGTAAATCCTGTATAAGTCATTTAACACTCAGATAACTCCGCACTTTGAGTTTAAAGCGGTAACAGGCTCATCGCATCACATAAGATGCGATCTAGGTATTAATTATCACTCTTGTAGTGTAGTTTAGGGGTATTATTTTAACATCTGGAAGGATGGCTCTGTAGGGAGTCTTATCCGGCTGTTAAATTTTATTTGGTTTCAGTTAGATGTGAGTGGGACGATCTGTACAAGATCGAATTTGTAGAGATCCATTAATTCCAAATGTTGTAGTTTCCCTTTCGTTCTGCAAGGCTGGTGTGGTTCATATAGTTCTATTGCTTGCATTTACAGGATTTTGCAGACGCCCGATCCGCAGTGATCCTTTACTTCTGGATGACACTGCTTGCTTGATCTTTCACATCACTGGTATCGCGCACCACATAATTTTATGTCTGCCGTATGAATTTCGGGAAGCGATTTGTGGATGCTGGTTGTGTATGGGACGCGATCGTTGTAATAGGTGACAGGATTTGTGATATAGTATGGTTACTAGAAATGAATTGTTTCGGTGTGTATTTAAAACGTTCTCTGCATTTCTCTTTGAAAGCCTGGGAGTCCACAACAGATTTTTGTTTAGCTTCTTGTATTGGGGACTGAAATCTCGAGTCCATTGCGTGTGGAGTTTTGAATCATTGGTCCTGTGTGAAAACGTATTGTAGATCTTATCTAAAACCCCGTGAAGAATGCTATACATACTTCTTGGAATCGTATTTTTTGTTGGAGATCTCTGGATTTATATCCTGTAGGATTATTCATTGTATTGCCTCGAATTCGTAAGTATCAATACCACAATCTCTATCCGATTTTTGAATGCCACGAATCCCTACTTTGTTGACTGGTTGATGCCTGGGTCGCAGGTGAGATCTCTTTAAGTTTACCTCTACCGTATGTATGGTGATTACTAAAATGTTGTATGTTTAGAGGTTTATTCCTGAAAGTGTCAATACCAAAGCATAGATAGGGTGGAGGCAGGTTGTTATATCTTGAGGTTTTGTTTCCTTAAGTTTTTTTGAAGATGCAGCTGCGATATATATATAAATATATAAATATATATATATATAGTGACAAGGTCTTTGCAGTTTAGTTCTTTTATATTTCTATAACAATAGATGTCCCCGTCCGTATTGTTATAACTGAAGTGTGTTCTCTGGTATTTTGTGTTGTTGTAAAGAAATCACGACTAGAGATATCCTTTCTTTGTTATATTTCGATACTGGCTGCACTTATAAGTTAATGCTTGCTACATGAAGATTTTGTTCCCTGTCGTTTGGAGGTGTTTTACTGGAATTCCGATCCAAGATTTATACTATCCTTATTTTTGCCTCGGTAATGGACCTTACAGCAATCAATGAACAAATAAACAGAGAAGTGTAACGTCTACCACGATTTGTGCGTCGGTAATGGACCTTACGGAGCTCGCTCAAGAAGACAGAGTTTAAGTGGGAGATCCATCACGATTTAGGGCATAATGCAAGGGTCGAATAAAAGCGGTTACATCAAGTCTGAGTGGTAGGATTTACCATGATCGGGGCATACTGCATATAAAAAAAAAAAAATGTAGACTCTGACTCAAGCTAGCAGATTGAGGACCTATGGTCCAGGTCGTCAATCTGTGCATTCTAGGTATACAGATTGTACATAACACATATAAAAAGAAAAAAAAAGAAAAAAAAAAAAGAGAGGAGAATTTATACCTATATAAGTGGCCTTATATATATACAATAATATGAATTAAGAAATGGTAATATATAAGTTTAGTTTATAAATTGTTATTTTGGGAATGAGAATTATAATTATATTCCATCAAAAATATAGAAATATTTATGCCTGGTGTATAAAAAAACAAATTGTTTTATAAAAATGATAAAAATATAAGTATAATCTATCAAAATATTATATGTATGTTTAAGTTATGAAAAGAGAAAAGTTTTGTAGTCTAGTTATTCATAAAATTGTAATTGATCTTGAGTTTGAATATGAAGAAGACATATATCAGAAATAGGAGTTTGCATATCCAAATATAATTCATTATGCATTTTTGTCATAAAGGTATATGAATTACTATTGTTGAACTAGATTATAATAATTTATTTATAAAAATTTATATATATCTTGATTGAGAAGAGAGAGGGGTCCAATTATGGAATTATAATTTATATTGAAACCTAGCTCCCGTCGCTAAAAGATACATAACGGATATACATGCAAACTGAAAAGAGAAATTGGATTTTGATGTCTTCAAGGAAAATGATCAATAGGTGATCTCTCTTATTTTATGTTATTAATTATTGTTTCTAGTGGTTATAAAGATTTATGTTTGGGGTGGGAATAACAGAAGGGTTAGAAGATAGAAGACTATGTGTTACATTGGATACTGGCTTTAGTTGTTAATTACCTAATAGATATATATGTTGGTATAAAGGAAGAAATTAAATAAATAGAGGGAAGATTATCTACTTTTATTTGCTCGACTCTAAGGAATATATATATATATTAAGGGTATTTATATATAATTGGAATTACCCCTTAATAGAATGTACTCCTTTGATAAGGACCTATCAGAGCATAACTTGTCGAATGCTAGCCCTTAACGAAGGATGTTGATGGAATTTGACTTCAAGATTTTGGTTCAATAATTATGGGGTTCTAGATTGCATGAAGATAATTTTAATTTTCAGTTAATGGTTGCTACCGACAAAATGGATTTAAGGAAGAGGTGGGAAAATTGAAGGTGGATGATGCATATATAGACGAGGATAGTTTTTTTAAACTTTCCCTACATAGCAAGGATGAGAATACTAGTGGATGGATATAATTGGTGGGTTTACTGAATGACGAAAAATTGATAAATTTTAAACGGTAAGACACCAAGATACTCATATTGACGAGACTTTAACAGATTGTCAAGGAAGTGAAACAAGCTTAAAATTTGAAAAGCAAGAGATCAATGTTACTAGCATGAAGAGCTAAGCCCAATGACCCTAGTTTTCTTGCATGAAAATATTGTTAAAAAGAACGAAAGGTACAAAATCGACATGACCGGGACAATTGTAAAAGAAGAATTCTCAATTACGAAAGTCCACCGAAAGGGCCAAATGAAGACGATTTTAGTAAAACGAGGTATGGAGATGATCAACACAATGAACTGAATGCAATGCAGCTAACCAAGGGCATTATCAAGCCTTGATGAAAATACAACTAGCATGAGATAGAACTCGATGAGATTAAGAAAACACACATTGTAAAACTTGATGAATCTATCGAAGTCGTCCTATGATAACACAAATGATGAAATGAAGTAAGGATGCGATGAGATCATTGATCGGGACATGATATTACTCAAGAAAGGACTATAAGTTAAGGTTTAATATGTTGACTAAGTCGTTAAGTTCCGACACGAAATTGGAAGCAGTCTTTTGGGGATTGGATTTTGGAACATTTGGTAGTCACTCCCGAATTATTAAAAAAAAAAAAAAAAAAAAACGTGATTATATCTACCTATATTTATTTGACTGTATGCCGTATGATGTTTACCTTCTCGTCTTGAAGGGAGGATACCCAATGAGCTGGTGTAATGCCCCTAGAATGACTGTGGACCTTAAGGGCACCTATCAAGTGACCCGGCTGAACAACTTCGATATAGTGGTCTCTTGAGCCTTGTTATGTCTTAAATGGTTGAGGAAAAACCTAAAGATGTGAATGACGACAATAATTGATAAATGAATTAAGGAATTAAATTATATGTGTGGAGTGGGATAATTGATTGATTACATCCTGCTTCATGATCAACCTTGATTGATCAAGTCAAAGTGCAGTGGGACAGTGACAGTCCTAGCTCTGCGACTTGGGAGGACGCAACTGAGATGCGTCATAGCTTTCCATTTTTATTCTGAACTTCGGGACGAAGTTCTAAATAAGTAGGGGTGTATGTAGTGCCCCTAGACTACTGTAGACATTGAGGGCACCTGTTGAGTGACCCGACCGATTGAAACATTAATAAAATAAATCCTTGATTTTATTTTGAGTATGTGTATCTGAACAGTTGGTGTAAATGAATGATTACGATTGATTGATATATGTGCATTTGGGTAGTTATTGTGAATGGACGATTTCATGTTGTTTAACGATTAACTTTGATATGAAAACTGTACATATGAATGATGCTTAACGACTAGCTATGCAATTGATTATGTGATTAGACGAATGAGTAATGATTGAGTAAATTATAAATGCTTAATGACGCAGCAGATTTATAAGTCAAATTGTGATTATTGAGGACAGTGCTACTAATTTACGTTTGTGAGAAATGTGTGTAGCAACAGGTGAAACGGTTCACCGACGGACACACAAAGGAATATGAAGGGTCGTAGAGTACGGGTAAATCACACACAGGGGAAGCGACGACGATGTCGACTTCCGACAAGAATACCACGCATGAGCAGATAAGCATTGATCCGCTTGCTCAAGAGGAATGCGTGAGGGCGTACGAGGTGGGCCACGACGAAGCTGGTCACGTACGAGTTGAGGGGCGCGCAGTGAGAACGGAATCACTCCTCAGTGCCATTAGTCCCTAGATAGCATGTAGACGGAGGATGGATGGTAACGATTCCTAAAATCCCTACAAGAAGTTCCCGCAAGTCAAAACGCAAAGATGGTGGCAGAAGGGCCCAACGATGCGGTACCCTGTCGAGAACGGAAAGAATGGACGCAAGGACCCAACGAGGTGGTACCATGCCAAGGAATGGAAACCATGGATGATTGGACCCGACGGAGTGGTGCCATGTCAGGGGATAAAAAAATTAAGGAACCAGGATCCCAACGACGCGGCACCGTGATCCTAGTGAGTTTGATTGTTAAATTAAACTGCATAAAAACTTAGGAGAATAACTCTAGATTATTACTTAGCAAATGCATAACAATAGCTTAGACATTTGCACATGAATAGTTATTTTGTTGAGCATTTAAAATAATAGAAATTATTATTTAGGAGCAAAATAGATTAGACACCTAGTCAACTAAAATCTAGGAGTTGATTAAAATATCTGGGGGACAAACTAGAGCAAACTTAGGGATGTAGGTGCACTTCCCAGAGAAACTGACACTTGGATGGGTGAGTGTTTTAATTAAATAAATAATTAAAAATATTTATTTATGCATGAAGCGACATGTGTCGCAGGAGATTTCCCTTTATAAGGAAGGCTTAAGGAATGGGTAAGGGACCCATAATTTGGACGATTGTCGTAATTTTCGAATGCCTCAAAGACTTGCTGCTATCTAAGGGTTTGGCTTAGAAATCCTGGTGGGAAGGGAAGCCCAAGCTGAATTTCTGAAATACTTGTGTGAGCTCTACGACCCGAAGCTCGGGGGAGGCCATGCGACTGAAAGCATGAGCCTATGGTTGGGTGGCGAAGCTAACGGTTGCTTCGCCAATGGTTAAACGAGCTTCTGCTGGAGGGGCACAACGAGCGAAGCGGATTTCAAGGGAAAGAGGGATCGGACTGACAACGACGACTACTCCTCCAACAACAGATTCAGGTATTGTGTTTTTGTTAGTTCTTGAATTTGATAAGTTTTATTAGTAATTATGCATCATAATGGTTATATTGTGTTTTAAGTTTCTAATAATTTTTAAGTAAGTAAGTCCAAAAGGGGGGGTCCCTACAAGTTTGAAGATCCGCAAGAACCTGTAGATCCACCCCGTGAGGATAACTCTCACAAGAGAAAACCTGCATGGGCTAGAGAGCTCATTCAAGATGAAGAAAGATTTGGCATTCCAGAAGAAGAACATAGAGCAAAGAAGAGAACTAGATCACATACCAGCTATGTTGCTTTACTCTGTGACATTATGAACAAAGAACCTTCCAGTTATGAAGAAGTAGCGGAAAAGAAAGAATGGAAGGATGCCATGGTTGAGGAATACCAATCAATAATGAAGAATGGTGTTTGGGATGTTGTCCCAAGACCTAAAGAGAAGTCTGTTGTGACTTCCAAATGGATCTACAAAATCAAGCATGCTGCAGATGGTAGTGTAGAGAAATACAAGGCAAGATTCGTAGCTCGTGTATTCTCTCGGAAAGAGGGAATAGATTATGAAGAAACTTTTGCACCTATATCCAGGTATACTTCCATCAGAACAGTACTTGCCCTGGCTGCAGCAATGAAATGGAAAATACACCAGATGGATGTCAAGATTGCTTTCTTGAATGGTGTAGTTGAAGAGGAAGTATATGTGGAGCAGCCACTCGGTTTTGAAATACATGACAGGTAGTCATATGTGTACAGATTGAAGAAAGCCTTGTATGGCTTGAAGCAAGCTCCCATAACTTGGTATGGTAGAATGGAAAATTTTCTATCTAGTTTGGGCTTTACCAAGAGTAAAGTGGATTCCAACCTTTACTACAAGGTTGAGGAAGGAAATCCCGTGATTCTACTTTTGTACGTGGATGACTTATTTGTAACAGGAGATGACATATTGATTGCAGATACTAAGAGGAAGCTTGCTGCTGAGTTCGATATATCCTAGGTATGGAGGTGTGGCAGAATGCAGGTGGGATCTTCCTTGGTCAAGGGAAGTACACAGTAGATATCCTGAAAAGATTCAGGATGATGGATTGCAAGGCCATGGCCACACCCATGGCATCGAACATGAAGCTTCTATGTGATACTTCATCTGAGCCAGTTGATATCTCTATGTATCATCAGATGATTGGGTCCTTGATGTACCTGACGAACACGAGACCAGATATTTGCTTTGCTGTGAACACATTGAGTTAGTTCCTAACAGATCCGAGGAGTGTTCACCTGGTTTCTATAAAGCATGTTCTGAGGTACCTGAAGGGTACAATGGATTATGGGCTCAAGTATGAAGCAAATCAAAAGTTTAACTTGCAGGGTTATGTTGATTCAGATTGGGCAGGCAGTGCTGCAGATAGGAAGAGCACATCTGGGTGTTGCTTCAGTATGGGATCAGGTGTGATCTCTTGGTTTAGCAGGAAGCAGTCCTGCGTAGCACTGAGTATAGCTGAGGCAAAGTATGTTGCAGCCTGTTCAGCTAGTTGTGAGGCAGTATGGTTACGGAAGCTACTGTCTGAGTTATTTGATCTCCCATTGGATGCAACTGGTATCTTCTGCGTTAACCAGAGTTTTCTGAGAACTCAGTGTTTCATGACAGGTCGAAACACATAGAGATCAAATATCACTATATCAGGGCTATGGTGGAAAGAGGAGCTGTGAAGCTCCTGTATGTTGTGACGGACGAGTAGATTACAGATGTGCTGACGAAGCCACTAGCTAGGGTGAAGTTCGAGTACTTCAGGGAGAGGCTTGGTGTTCTTCAAATCGAGGACACTTCGAGGAAGAAGTGATGGACACATTTGTTGAAGCCATTCCATGCATGTTGGAAGGAGGATCCTTCACATGGCTATGGATGTAAGCGCTGGATGATGAGCATCAGGATGATGTTCTGGTTTTTGCTTTGTATGATCAGTTGGATCATTTATATATGTATGTACGCATCATGTTGGATGCTGGATATGATCAGTTGGATCATTTATATGTATATGTATGTACGCATCATGTTGGATGCTGGATATGATCAGTTGGATCATTTGTATGTATTTTGTATATGCATCATGTTGGATGCTTGAACCATGTATCTGTATATGTATCAGGTGGATACATTGTATGATCAGGTGGATCATGTATGTTGATATGTATCATGTATTTTTATTTGTATCAGGTGGATACGCTGTATGATCAGGTGGATCATGTATGATGATATGTATTAGGTAGATACTTGGTATGCATCAGGTAGATGCATTGTATGATCAGGATGATCATGATGATGAGCTTCAGGATGTTGCTCCAGATGATATGTACCAGGATGGTACAGTGATGATGATCAGGATGATCATATGTATCAGGTGGATACATTACATAATTAGTTGGACTATGTGTGATGAGTTCCGAAGACGCAGATGCACAGAGCCTTTCCGACATGGTGGTAGATGTGTTCTCCCATGTGCGTTGATGTAAGTGCAGAGCCTTTCCGACATGGTGGTAGATGTGTTCTCCCATGTGCGTTGATGTAAGTGCAGAGCCTTTCCGACATGGTGGCAGATGTGTTCTCCCATGGTCGTTCATGTAAGTGCTGTGAGCCTTTCACGGATGGTGGTAGGTTGGTCCTCCCATGCTGGTTAGTGTAAGTGTTGTGTGTGTGCATCTGGGTTGTGCTTCGTGATACTCTGTGGCTGTGGACAAGTTGTGCAGTAACATGTAAAAGATCCTGGGAGATTTGATAGGTTGAGCCTTGATTCCTCCACTACTTGCCAGACTTCATTCTCAATTAAATCCCAAAAATGGTGAAAGAATTTGGTTGTAAATCCATCAAGCCCAGGACACTTTCCATCTTCCATTTGGTTGATTTCCTCCTCGACTTCCTGAAATTCAACAGGTCTAGTGAGCATATCATTCTACTCTGCAGTAACTATCTTAGGGATGATGCTTTTGATATCCCTGATGGCCTCAGTTCTATCAATCTGAGGTTCGGTAAGCACTATCTTGAAATGTAGAATCATTTCTTCCTCTATTTATTCATGGGTGTCCACAACCTGACCACCGTGAGTTCTCAAGTTGTTAATTTGGTTGTGATTCCTATGCTTAATAGTAGCTTTGTGAAAAAAAATTGTGTTCTTATCCCCATCCCTTAACCACTAGTTCCGAGATTTCTGTTTCCAAAGTATTTCTTCTTGTTTTTCCCATTCCTAGATTTGAGCAAAGATGCGTTTTTTCTCCAAGGATAGTGCTACAGTTAGACCCTGCAACATAATGTTTTCCTGGATTCTTTCCATTTGGGATTCTAACTTAGCCTTTTCAAGGAGTATGTCACCAAAGACCTCTGTATTCCAGATCTTTAGCTTCAGTTTTAACAACTTCAATTTCTATTGAAATCGATACATCTTTGTGTCGTTCTAGGGAATAATAGTTTCCCACCAACTTTCCATTTGAGCGAAAAAATCCTTATGATTGAGCCAAAACTTCTCAAAACGGAATGGCCTGGTCATTCTAGTTCTGATGTTACTCCATATTAGGGCAATTGGCCAGTGGTCCGACCCTACTAAGGCAATAGGTCGAGAGGTCAAAGTCCCACCTAAAATCATAATACTTTCCGAGATTAGAAACTTGTCAAGACGTGCTGCTACGAGATGATCCCCTCCTCTTCTATTATTCCAAGTAAATTCGCTGCTCCCCAATCCTATATCTACCAAGTTACTTGAATCAATAAATTCATCAAAAAGACTATTTTCTAGAGTGAGGACTCTTCTACCTCCTTTTTTTCCGATAGAGAACAAATTATATTAAAATCACCTCCCATTATCCAATGATCACCTTCAAAATTCCTCCTCAGGTTGACTAGACTTGTGATGAAGTTGTATTTTTTAGGATAACTTCTGGGACCATACACATTAGTTACAATGCCTCACACATTAGTTCTCAAGATATGGAATCCTGCAGAGAGACTAAAGGTCATAGAGATAAAGTTGCTTAAGGATACCTATCTAGGATCCCAAAGGATTTCCAAACCTCCAGCATGCCCTACAGCATCTAGTACCATAACCTTGCACGTATTCCATATGGTCTTTGATTTGACTTCTAATTGATTTCCATAACACTTTGTTTCTTGTAAGAATACCACCGAGGGTTTCTCCTTCATGATCTTATTTTTAAGAGTTTTGTTTTTTGAGGACCATTGGTTCCTCGAATATTCCACAATAAAATCTTCATCATGCAAGATATCTGACAGAGAATAGAGCTTCCTGAATAGCTGGGTATTGTCCTGAATCCACTAACTACACCCCTACTTCCCCAATTTGATCTTTGTTAGTATTCCTTCCTCGCTTTGAACCACCTCCTTTATACTTTCATTTATTCTCCTTGAGTTTTAAGGGTACTATGCCCAATCCCGGAGTAGGTTTGGTTTTTAGGATTGCTTCTTTTAAAAGTTGCAGTTGTTTATCAGATATCGAGTGTACCTCCTTGTTTCTGCATGCCTCTTCTATGATGTCTGGATCCAAGTCTCCCATTTCCATTTCATCCACTTCCTCTTCCATTTTTGCCCCTTCAGGTGGGAGTTCCATGGCATAGTTTTTCAAATTTGAAATCCTTGTACCCTTGACTATCGGTTCTTCTTCTTGAGGCTGTGTTTTTTGAATAGCAGGAGGGGTTGGTATCTCTACAGGTTTTGTTCCAATATAGCAAAAACTATTAGAAGTATTATCTCTTTTACTGAGGTCAGGGCCAATATGCTTTCGTCCCATTCTTTTTTTGTTGGGTACTTTAATAAAACCTTCTTAGAATCTCCTTAGCTTTGGCAGTCGGGAGCTCATCTTGAAGGGTTAAATGGAAATCCCGGACCAGATGTCCATGAGTGTGACAACGACGAAATCGAGAGGGGATGTGCTCGTAATCCAGGGTTTGAAACCATTCTAAGTCTTCCTAGGTCAGGTTAATCCCCTCAAGGAGGTCTTTAGAAATATTCATATAAACACATAGTCGAGCATAAGAGATATACCTTCCTTGTTTAGTAAGGTCTGATATCTTTATAAAATGTCCCCATGCGCCGTCGATAGCCTTCAATATTTATGGATCCCAATATTCAGTAGGTAGAGAGTACAATCGAATCCAGACCGAGGCTATTGGTAGGTCTTCCTTATCAGGATTAAAATGATCCTTCCAAATTCTTAGGTATAACCCTGCTGAATAGCAAAAATAAGGGCCACCCTCGAAGATACGATCCTTGTCTTCAGTATTGAAGAAGATTACTGTAAAAAAAACCTTTGAGCCAAGTAAGAGGTCGAAATGGCCCTTAGGTTTTCATGTTGATTTAATCCACCATATAAGAGCTTTTTCTGATGGCCAAATGCCAATAAATTTTCCAATCAGGGCGTGGTCTGTCATATGTTGCATTTTCTCCTTGATCCGATTTGGGTTTACTGGAATAGCTAGAATATTCAGAGATTTTGGAATGCAAGACCCTTGGCCATGAGCCCCTTACACCAGTGGAGGAATTGCCTCTGGAATAGTGCATCCCTCTCCTCTAATTCTCTCCTCGTGAGCCTGCAGGGGAGAAACTACCTGATGTTGAGGTACATCTTTCTTCGTAGGAGGGGTTGAGCCCCTCCCCTGTGTACTAACCATCCCGGTAAGGATCAAATTGATTCACTGTGTGGATTCCAAGACCTTCGATGCTCTGCAGATCGACCATTTTCTCTTTGCACTTCTTGGAGATGATCAATCCAACCTTAATCAGATGGTAAGGATGGATTAGGAGAGGGTCACAAAGTTCTGGACCTGTTAGGGATTGGTAACTTCACCCAAAACAAAGAAAACGGAAAAGTGCATGCAAAAAATCCTAATCAACCCTTGATTCCCAAACACCATAAGAAGATCCCAAATATTTTCAAAAAGGGATTGAGGGTAACCAACTCAACCCGACAGAGTCCTAGGTACCATTGGTCAGGAAAAATCAAGGAAGGGGAGAGGCTAAATCAACACAGGATCAAATTATCCTATGTTGGCTTCAAACCTTCATGGATTGAACAAAATCAATGAGAACACAAAAGATACTTAAGAGGAACCCAAACTCTGGATCCAAGAGCAATTGGATCTCTCAAGAGATGGTATAATATTGGGCAAACAAATTTGAACAAGGAGACCAAGGTAAACCTTAGCAAAACACACCCAAGAGATCTAAAATAGGGGATATTCGCCCCTGAACAGTCATGTACAGAGTGAAAATGGGGGATTCCCACTCAGAGAAAAATAAGAGATTTTCGCTTCTAGGACTACTAGAATGGCATGAAAAAGCCAAAAAAATTCACTCCCAGAGAGACTAGGAGGGGGCGAAAATGGAAAATTTTTGCTTTGTAGTCAATTAGGAGGGAGTGAAAAAATTTCTTATAGGGTTAAAAGATGAAATTTTTTTCCTAGATCTGAGCAAGGATGAAGTCTTGAGTTTAAAATGGTCCTCAATGATGACAAAAGAGGATCTAAGGTGATGAGAAACAACACTAAGAAGAGGATTTGATGATCTAAGCAAGCAGTTAGAAGGTGAAGCTAGGGAAAAATTCCCCAGACAGATAGTTAAACTCTCTCATTGGATTAATAAGGTCCCTATATACCTACCCAAGAGAGAAAGATAACAAATAGACACTAATCCTCCTAGATCTAACTCATACATAAAAAAAAAAGAGGAATAAGGAAGAAAGTAGATGTCTTGCTTGTCTTCCAAAGCTTGACTTTGTTGCTTCAATCTTTATCTTAATATTCCAAAGCTCATAGGTCTAATGAAATCTGCAAAAGAGAACACAAACCACCTTTCTCCAAAGCAATATATGTGTGCTAAAGATCTAATTATGAAAAGATAAACAATTCCATGCATTCACCATTAAAGACATGAAAATGGGAGGAATAGGCTAAGTTGTATTAAGAGGAAAGCAATAAGGAAGCCATTCAACATGTGTTACTTCTAACTTATGCTTGACTAGAACTCCTTCATCTATCTTTCAGTATCCCTTCAAGACTCTTAGGATCATAATATCCACCTCTCTAAGTGTTTCCATCCCCCTTAGGCCAAGGCGAGAGCTTGTATTTATAGTATTGGGAGAGTTAAACCAATTAGAGAAGGATTTGGATCTCATGAGAAGAAGGTGTATCAAGCCTCCATGGATGGAATGGAAGCAGGATTCGAAGGATAATCTAATCCCATAAAAATATCTCGAAGGATAAGATCCAAGATCCAAGGAAACAACTCCCAATCAGCATTTTTCACACCTCCAGAAGAATGCAAAATGTGACAAAGGGACATTAGCGTGCCTTTCTAAGAAGGTAGAGCGCAAAAATAAGAAAATTTTCGCTCATTGAGACATTGCTGAGGCACGAAAATCAATCCTTGCCTCATTGGCAGGGTGCAAAAAATTCTCTTCAAGGCTTAAGGACATGGATTGTGAGTTGGTTTTCAGATTCTAGCCTAAATGGAGGATTCTCAGAGTGATATAGAAGCTAAGAAATCACAACGCACAGTGTTATAACCTATTTAGGGAGCAAGGTCTTCATGATGATGGGACATAAAGACTGCAAGTGACTAAATGAGGTGTAATAAGTATGAATTTTTAAATTTATCCATATTTTGTTATTTTTCAATCTCATAAATACTTTACTAATGATTGAACACATATATGCATACCTCCCATTCTTAGATTTCAACATTGTTGATAAGAATGTGAAGGAGCACTTGACGAATTGGCAATGAATGATTTCACTAAGGAAAATTACATGAGTTTGAGTTCCATGACCTATTGATCTGTATTAACATAAAAGTGAGTTTAAAAATTATATATATATATATAAGAAAAAATAATGATATTTTTTTGTTCACAATCTATATCGATCTACTTTCTAACTTTTGGTTGTTTCATTAGAAGTTAGTATAACACTCTAGTGTTATATCTTTATATTTTTCTTTAAGCCTCAAGTGTTATTTATATTGGGGATGAAGTTGGATATGAGTTTGAGAATTTATTCATTCAAGATTTATATTGCATAGACGAGTCTCTGTAGTTGTCAATATCATCCTCACCATCAACCTTTGGTTCTTCATACATGTTTGGATCTATAAGTTGGAACTATTGATCATCTGCAACCTTGCACGGAGTTAGTAGTGTAACCTAACGACTCTCCATATGGTTGGAGTTGGATATGAGTTTGAGGATTCATTAGGATATGAAGCCATACATTCACACATATAACCTAATGACTCCCCATACAGATGGAGTTGGATATGCTCTTGAGGATATATTCATTCAAGATTTAGACAATATAGACAAAGTCTCTGATGATGTCAATATGCCCCTCACCATCAACATAGGTGTCTCCAAACATGTCAGGATATGAAAGTTGGAACTGATGCTTATGGTATTCTTCCTCTGATAATATCCTCGTGATTTCTTCAACACTTTGAGGTAGGTGCTCTAGATCACCATGTTGGCATCCTACCTCTACTTCTTCCATTAAATACCTAGGCAGGTTCTTCAAGCACCATGGATGGTTCCTTATCTCAGGAATCAGTATCCTCCGAACAACCAATTGCAAAAAACAAACATATATATTATTACATTCTTAAAACCCAAGTGAATGTGAAGTGAAGTTGCTTCTAGGAATCTACATTTACCTTCACATGATGGGCCACAAAAATCCTTGCCATCAAGTGCTTGCATTTTGCAAATATGTATGCATAGTTTGGTAGTGAATATTGGACGCCCAATATCCTATGCAACATAAATTAATCCATCCCTTCACTTGTACATGAAATTGCTACAGCAACACAAAATATGCACCTTAGGTTGCATATATTTAGGTCCAATATTTGTGTGGAATTATTAGAGTTTGCAAAGTTAAAGGAAATTGGAATCCATATTTATGGATTAAGGGCTTACACCTATGGTTTTTCTAAAGCTTTTGGGATCCTATGGATCTTCAAATGGATAAGCACCCACCATCATCATAGACAAAGTCAGTCCACACAACCATATATGCTCAATCTACATAGCCAGAATCACTAAGGACATAAATTATTATTATTCTTAACAAAGTATAAGCAAAATCTCATCAACACCAAACTTGCATTGATTTGTTGTCATTTTCTTTGGATATTTACCTTGCCATTGCACTCTGTCTTGGAGAGAACCTCTAGATTAATGTAGGCAGGAATTCTCACTATTGATTTTGGTTGGGAATGCAATAGAGAAGGCTATGGATGATCTCCTCCTTTGAATTTAGCCACATCCTCGTCTCCAACTCACTAATTTGCAAATTCTAGGAAAACAAAGATATTTTCGAGAAGCGGATGAGAAATCTTAACGTCGGACATCAAATTGACTCTGGAAGGAAAAAAGAAAACCTAACACAAAAATCTAAAATGATATTTAAACAAACAAAAGCTTTCAAATCTCTCGCCAAGGTTTCGTTTTGCAAGGGTAATGTGTCTCACCCTTCCTTAAGCATTCAAATCTTTGACCATTCCTTGTTGCAAAGTTAATGTAACTCACAGATGGAACGATGGCTACTAAAAAATGGCAAACATAATATCGAGTGAGTAAATGCCCTAATAAATGTTAAATTTTGAGCATTAATTCACAATACTCTAGGATCTTCACTGAGAGAATAACATATATAGTATCAATGCATAACAATCACAATAAGCATGAAAAGCATCACAAGAATCAAAAGCATGAGAGACAAGAGACACTGAGTTTCCGTGGGGAAAACCCTAAGGCGAAAAACCCCACAACTTCCTCAGAGATAGAGAGAGCAATGGCTCAACCAAAGTACAACCAAAATACACTGAGATAGTCTCCTAGTAGCAGATGATCCTCCTCCTCACTAGTGCGCCACTTTCTGAGTGAGAGAAGTGTGAGCTTCCGAGTGATCAAAATAGAGATCTCCCGATCTCTATTTATACTAGTCCGTTTTCCCAGTAACCTTATGGGGCCAACTTGTCTAGCTAGGTACGTCAACCATATAATATATATTTTAGGGCCAACCCCACACATGGTGGTCTAATAACCCTTCGCCAAGTACACATACTTGCGACACTTGTCAATACACATGACGACACTTCCTTATAGAGGAATAACACATCTCTTATAAGGGTACAATAAATATATATGAAATACATAGATGAAATACATAGATGAAACTTCATATGTATTTCATCTATGTATTTCATATATATTTATTGTACCCTTATAAGAGATGTGTTATTCCTCTATAAGGAAGTGTCGTCATGTGTATTGACAAGTGTCGCAAGTATGTGTACTTGGCGAAGGGTTATTAGACCACCATGTGTGGGGTCGGCCCTAAAATATATATTATATGGTTGACGTACCTAGCTAGACAAGTTGGCCCCATAAGGTTACTGGGAAAACGGACTTGTATAAATAGAGATCGGGAGATCTCTATTTTGATCACTCGGAAGCTCACACTTCTCTCACTCAGAAAGTGGCGCACTAGTGAGGAGGAGGATCATCTGCTACTAGGAGACTATCTCAGTGTATTTTGGTTGTACTTTGGTTGAGCCATTGCTCTCTCTATCTCTGAGGAAGTTGTGGGGTTTTTCGCCTTAGGGTTTTCCCCACGGAAACTCAGTGTCTCTTGTCTCTCATGCTTTTGATTCTTGTGATGCTTGTCATGATTATTGTGATTGTTATGCATTGATACTGTATATGTTATTCTCTCAGTGAAGATCCTAGAGTATTGTGAATTAATGCTCAAAATTTAACATTTATTAGGGCATTTACTTACTCGATATTATGTTTGCCATTTTTTAGTAGCCATCGTTCCATCTGTGAGTTACATTAACTTTGCAACAAGGAATGGTCAAAGATTTGAATGCTTAAGGAAGGGTGAGACACATTACCCTTGCAAAACGAAACCTTGGCGAGAGATTTGAAAGCTTTTGTTTGTTTAAATATCATTTTAGATTTTTGTGTTAGGTTTTCTTTTTTCCTTCCAGAGTCAATTTGATGTCCGACGTCAAGATTTCTCATCCGCTTCTCGAAAATATCTTTGTTTTCCTAGAATTTGCAAATTAGTGGGTTGGAGACGAGGATGTGGCTAAATTCAAAGGAGGAGATCATCCATAGCCTTCTCTATTGCATTCCCAACCAAAATCAATAGTGAGAATTCCTGCCTACATTAATCTAGAGGTTCTCTCCAAGACAGAGTGCAATGGCAAGGTAAATATCCAAAGAAAATGACAACAAATCAATGCAAATTTGGTGTTGATGAGATTTTGCTTATACTTTGTTAAGAATAATAATAATTTATGTCCTTAGTGATTCTGGCTATGTAGATTGAGCATATATGGTTGTGTGGACTGACTTTGTCTGTGATGATGGTGGGTGCTTATCCATTTGAAGATCCATAGGATCCCAAAAGCTTTAGAAAAACCATAGGTGTAAGCCCTTAATCCATAAATATGGATTCCAATTTCCTTTAACTTTGCAAACTCTAATAATTCCACACAAATATTGGACCTAAATATATGCAACCTAAGGTGCATATTTTGTGTTGCTGTAGCAATTTCATGTACAAGTGAAGGGATGGATTAATTTATGTTGCATAGGATATTGGGCGTCCAATATTCACTACCAAACTATGCATACATATTTGCAAAATGCAAGCACTTGATGGCAAGGATTTTTGTGGCCCATCATGTGAAGGTAAATGTAGATTCCTAGAAGCAACTTCACTTCACATTCACTTGGGTTTTAAGAATGTAATAATATATATGTTTGTTTTTTGCAATTGGTTGTTCGGAGGATACTGATTCGTGAGATAAGGAACCATCCATGGTGCTTGAAGAACCTGCCTAGGTATTTAATGGAAGAAGTAGAGGTAGGATAACAACATGGTGATCTAGAGCACCTACCTCAAAGTGTTGAAGAAATCACGAGGATATTATCAGAGGAAGAATACCATAAGCATCAGTTCCAACTTTCATATCCTGACATGTTTGGAGACACCTATGTTGATGGTGAGGGGCATATTGACATCATCAGAGACTTTGTCTATATTGTCTAAATCTTGAATGAATATATCCTCAAGAGCATATCCAACTCCATCTGTATGGGGAGTCATTAGGTTATATGTGTGAATGTATGGCTTCATATCCTAATGAATCCTCAAACTCATATCCAACTCCAACCATATGGAGAGTCGTTAGGTTACACTACTAACTCCGTGCAAGGTTGCAGATGATCAATAGTTCCAACTTATAGATCCAAACATGTATGAAGAACCAAAGGTTGATGGTGAGGATGATATTGACAACTACAGAGACTCGTCTATGCAATATAAATCTTGAATGAATAAATTCTCAAACTCATATCCAACTTCATCCCCAATATAAATAACACTTGAGGCTTAAAGAAAAATATAAAGATATAACACTAGAGTGTTATACTAACTTCTAATGAAACAACCAAAAGTTAGAAAGTAGATCGATATAGATTGTGAACAAAAAAATATCATTATTTTTTCTTATATATATATATATAATTTTTAAACTCACTTTTATGTTAATACAGATCAATAGGTCATGGAACTCAAACTCATGTAATTTTCCTTAGTGAAATCATTCATTGCCAATTCGTCAAGTGCTCCTTCACATTCTTATCAACAATGTTGAAATCTAAGAATGGGAGGTATGCATATATGTGTTCAATCATTAGTAAAGTATTTATGAGATTGAAAAATAACAAAATATGGATAAATTTAAAAATTCATACTTATTACACCTCATTTAGTCACTTGCAGTCTTTATGTCCCATCATCATGAAGACCTTGCTCCCTAAATAGGTTATAACACTGTGCGTTGTGATTTCTTAGCTTCTATATCACTCTGAGAATCCTCCATTTAGGCTAGAATCTGAAAACCAACTCACAATCCATGTCCTTAAGCCTTGAAGAGAATTTTTTGCACCCTGCCAGTGAGGCAAGGATTGATTTTAGTGCCTCAGCAATGTCTCAATGAGCGAAAATTTTCTTATTTTTGCGCTCTACCTTCTTAGAAAGGCACGCTAATGTCCCTTTGTCACATTTTGCATTCTTCTGGAGGTGTGAAAAATGCTGATTGGGAGTTGTTTCCTTGGATCTTGGATCTTATCCTTCGAGATATTTTTATGGGATTAGATTATCCTTCGAATCCTGCTTCCATTCCATCCATGGAGGCTTGATACACCTTCTTCTCATGAGATCCAAATCCTTCTCTAATTGGTTTAACTCTCCCAATACTATAAATACAAGCTCTCGCCTTGGCCTAAGGGGGATGGAAACACTTAGAGAGGTGGATATTATGATCCTAAGAGTCTTGAAGGGATACTGAAAGATAGATGAAGGAGTTCTAGTCAAGCATAAGTTAGATGTAACACATGTTGAATGGCTTCCTTATTGCTTTCCTCTTAATACAACTTAGCCTATTCCTCCCATTTTCATGTCTTTAATGGTGAATGCATGGAATTGTTTATCTTTTCATAATTAGATCTTTAGCATACATATATTGCTTTGGAGAAAGGTGGTTTGTGTTCTCTTTTGCAGATTTCATTAGACCTATGAGCTTTGGAATATTAAGATAAAGATTGAAGCAACAAAGTCAAGCTTTGGAAGACAAGCAAGACATCTACTTTCTTCCTTATTCCTCTTTTTTTTTATGTATGAGTTAGATCTAGGAGGATTAGTGTCTATTTGTTATCTTTCTCTCTTGGGTAGGTATATAGGGACCTTATTAATCCAATGAGAGAGTTTAACTATCTGTCTGGGGAATTTTTCCCTAGCTTCACCTTCTAACTGCTTGCTTAGATCATCAAATCCTCTTCTTAGTGTTGTTTCTCATCACCTTAGATCCTCTTTCGTCATCATTGAGGACCATTTTAAACTCAAGACTTCATCCTTGCTCAGATCTAGGAAAAAAATTTCATCTTTTAACCCTATAAGAAATTTTTTCACTCCCTCCTAATTGACTACAAAGCAAAAATTTTCCATTTTCGCCCCCTCCTAGTCTCTCTGGGAGTGAAATTTTTTGGATTTTTCATGCCCTTCTAGTAGTCCTAGAAGCGAAAATCTCTTATTTTTCTCTGAGTGGGAATCCCCCATTTTCGCTCTGTACATGACTGTTCAGGGGCGAATATCCCCTATTTTAGATCTCTTGGGTGTGTTTTGCTAAGGTTTACCTTGGTCTCCTTGTTCAAATTTGTTTGCCCAATATTATACCGTCTCTTGAGAGATCCAATTGCTCTTGGATCCAGAGTTTGGGTTCCTCTTAAGTATCTTTTGTGTTCTCCTTGATTTTGTGCAATCCATGAAGGTTTGAAGCCAACATAGGATAATTTGATCCTGTGTTGATTTAGCCTCTCCCCTTCCTTGATTTTTCCTGACCAATGGTACCTAGGACTCTGTCGGGTTGAGTTGGTTACCCTCAATCCCTTTTTGAAAATATTTGGGATCTTCTTATGGTGTTTGGGAATCAAGGGTTGATTAGGATTTTTTGCATGCACTTTTCCGTTTTCTTTGTTTTGGGTGAAGTTACCAATCCCTAACAGGTCCAGAACTTTGTGACCCTCTCCTAATCCATCCTTACCATCTGATTAAGGTTGGATTGATCATCTCCAAGAAGTGCAAAGAGAAAATGGTCGATCTGTAGAGCATCGAAGGTCTTGGAATCCACACAGTGAATCAATTTGATCCTTACCGGGATGGTTAGTACACAGGGGAGGGGCTCAACCCCTCCTACGAAGAAAGATGTACCTCAGCATCAGGTAGTTTCTCCCCTGCAGGCTCACGAGGAGAGAATTAGAGGAGAGGGATGCACTATTCCAGAGGCAATTCCTCCACTGGTGTAAGGGGCTCATGGCCAAGGGTCTTGCATTCCAAAATCTCTAAATATTCCAGCTATTCCAGTAAACCCAAATCGGATCAAGGAGAAAATGCAACATATGACAGACCACGCCCTGATTGGAAAATTTATTGGCATTTGGCCATCAGAAAAAGCTCTTATATGGTGGATTAAATCAACATGAAAACCTAAGGGCCATTTCGACCTCTTACTTGGCTCAAAGGTTTTTTTTACAGTAGTCTTCTTCAATACTGAAGACAAGGATCGTATCTTCGAGGGTGGCCGTTATTTTTGCTATTCAGCAGGGTTATACCTAAGAATTTGGAAGGATCATTTTAATCCTGATAAGGAAGACCTACCAATAGCCTCGTTCTGGATTCGATTGTACTCTCTACCTACTGAATATTGGGATCCATAAATATTGAAGGCTATCGACGGTGCATGGGGACATTTTATAAAGATATCAGACCTTACTAAACAAGGAAGGTATATCTCTTATGCTCGACTATGTGTTTATATGAATATTTCTAAAGACCTCCTTGAGGGGATTAACCTGACCTAGGAAGACTTAGAATGGTTTCAAACCCTGGATTACGAGCACATCCCCTCTCGATGTCGTCGTTGTCACACTCATGGACATCTGGTCCGGGATTTCCATTTAACCCTTCAAGATGAGCTCCCGACTGCCAAAGCTAAGGAGATTCTAAGAAGGTTTTATTAAAGTACCCAACAAAAAAAGAATGGGATGAAAGCATATTGGCCCCGACCTCAGTAAAAGAGATAATACTTCTAATAGTTTTTGCTATATTGGAACAAAACCTGTAGAGATACCAACCCCTCCTGCTATTCAAAAAACATAGCCTCAAGAAGAAGAACCGATAGTCAAGGGTACAAGGATTTCAAATTTGAAAAACTATGCCATGGAACTCCCACCTGAAGGGGCAAAAATGGAAGAGGAAGTGGATGAAATGGAAATGGGAGACTTGGATCCAGACATCATAGAAGAGGCATGCAGAAACAAGGAGGTACACTCGATATCTGATAAACAATTGCAACTTTTAAAAGAAGCAATCCTAAAAACCAAACCTACTCCGGGATTGGGAATAGTACCCTTAAAACTCAAGGAGAATAAATGAAAGTATAAAGGAGGTGGTTCAAAGCGAGGAAGGAATACTAACAAATATCAAATTGGGGAAGTAGGGGTGTAGTTAGTGGATTCAGGACAATACCCTACTATTCAGGAAGCTCTATTCTCTGTCAGATATCTTGCATGATGAAGATTTTATTGTGGAATATTCGAGGAACCAATGGTCCTCAAAAAACAAAACTCTTAAAAATAAGATCATGAAGGAGAAACCCTCGATGGTATTCTTACAAGAAACAAAGTGTTATGGAAATCAATTAGAAGTCAAATCAAAGACCATATGGAATACGTGCAAGGTTATGGTACTAGATGCTGTAGGGCATGCTGGAGGTTTGGAAATCCTTTGGGATCCTAGATAGGTATCCTTAAGCAACTTTATCTCTATGACCTTTAGTCTCTCTGTAGGATTCCATATCTTGAGAACTAATGTGTGAGGCATTGTAACTAATGTGTATGGTCCCAGAAGTTATCCTAAAAAATGCAACTTCATCACAAGTCTAGTCAACCTGAGGAGGAATTTTGAAGGAGATCATTGGATAATGGGAGGTGATTTTAATCTAATTTGTTCTCTATCGGAAAAAAAGGAGGTAGAAGAGTCCTCACTCTAGAAAATAGTCTTTTTGATGAATTTATTGATTCAAGTAACTTGGTAGATATGGGATTGGGGAGCAGCGAATTTACTTGGAATAATAGAAGAGGAGGGGATCATCTCGTAGCAGCACATCTTGACAAGTTTCTAATCTCGGAAAGTATTATGATTTTAGTTGGGACTTTGACCTCTCGACCTATTGCCTTAGTAGGGTCGGACCACTGGCCAATTGCCCTAATATGGAGTAACATCGGAACTAGAATGACCAGGCCATTCCGTTTTGAGAAGTTTTGGCTCAATCATAAGGATTTTTTCGCTCAAATGGAAAGTTGGTGGGAAACTATTATTCCCTAGAACGACACAAAGATGTATCGATTTCAATAGAAATTGAAGTTGTTAAAACTGAAGCTAAAGATCTGGAATACAGAGGTCTTTGGTGACATACTCCTTGAAAAGGCTAAGTTAGAATCCCAAATGGAAAGAATCCAGGAAAACATTATGTTGCAGGGTCTAACTGTAGCACTATCCTTGGAGGAAAAACGCATCTTTGCTCAAATCTAGGAACGGGAAAAACAAGAAGAAATACTTTGGAAACATAAATCTCGGAACTAGTGGTTAAGGGATGGGGATAAGAACACAATTTTTTTTCACAAAGCTACTATTAAGCATAGGAATCACAACCAAATTAACAACTTGAGAACTCACGGTGGTCAGGTTGTGGACACCCATGAATAAATAGAGGAAGAAATGATTCTACATTTCAAGATAGTGCTTACCAAACCTCAGATTGATAGAACTGAGGCCATCAGGGATATCAAAAGCATCATCCCTAAGATAGTTACTGCAGAGTAGAATGATATGCTCACTAGACCTATTGAATTTCAGGAAGTCGAGGAGGAAATCAACCAAATGGAAGATGGAAAGTCTCCTGGGCTTGATGGCTTTACAAGCAATTTCTTTCACCATTTTTGGGATTTAATTCAGAATGAAGTCTGGAAAGTAGTGGAGGAATCAAGGAAAATGAGGGGGGTTCTCCCGGCACTTAAATCTAATTTTTTTACTATGATCCCCAAAGTTCCTATGGAAGAAAGCCCTGGGATGTTTAGACCGATCACCTTATGCAACATCATTTATAAAATTATCATGAAGGTCTTGGAAAATCGTCTCAAACCTCTCCTCCCAACCTTAATCTTTATGGAACAATCTGGGTTTGTGGAGGTAAGGCAAATTCTTGACGGCATTAGCTTAGCCCAAGAAGTTCTCCACTCCCTTCGGGTCACCAAAAAAGTTGGAATGATGGTGAAACTTGATCTATCCAAAGCTTATGATAAGCTTAAATGGACCTATATGAAATAAATTATGAGCTCCTTTGGGTTTAGTGATGTTTGGATTCAGTGGATAGCGAATCTTACTTCCTCATCTTTTTTCTCTATCCTGATCAATGGAACCCCTTCTGCTATATTCAAACCTTCTAGGGGTATTCGATAGGGAGACCCTCTCTCTCTGTTCATTTTTGTCATTATGACTGAAGGGTTGGATAGGCTCATCACTCACTTGGTAGAGCATGGGAATATCAAAGGTCTCAGGTTTCCTCCCTATGAAAAAACCCTGACTCATAAGCAATTTGTTAATGACACACTCCTCATGGGACATTCATCTGTACAAGAAGCAAGACAACTCAAGAAGGGTTTAAATACTTTTCTCAAAGCCTTTGGTTTAACGATTAACAAGGACAAATCTCTGGTTTTCTTCTTCAATATCCCTCCCATTATTAAAAGAAAGATTCTTTGGATTCTATGTTTCAAGCAGAGCTCCCTTCCAACCAAATACCTTGGCACCTCTTTATCTGACCATGTTTTGAAAAAGGTGTCATGGGAAGAAATCTCAAATAGAATGAAGTAGAAACTGTCGAATTGGACTCTGAGGGATTTAAACTTCCTTGGCAGATTAGTTCTGGTCAAAGATGTTTTATAGGCTATGCCTTCATATCTTTTCTCAGTTCTGGCTGCCCCAAAGTCTGTGATGAAGTAAATCAGGAGCATTCAACGTTCCTTTCTATGGGGTAGCACAACGGATCATCTGAAATGGCCTCTTGTTGACTGGGATACTCTTTGTATACCTAAGAAGGATGGTGGCATGGAACTTTGGGATCCAGAGAAACTGAGCATTATTTGTGGGGATAAAGTATGGTGGCGTTGGATCACCCATACGAATGAACTGTGGGCAAGGTTTTGGTGTAAGAAGTATGCTCCTTCAACTTCTCAACGAGACCTTATTCGAATTGAAGGACCTACGAAGGGATCTCACATTTGGAACATGGCTAGGGTTGGCAATTCACTGATAAGAAAGCATAGTTTTTGGGAGATTCGGGAGGGATCCTCGGCTAACCTTTGGTCAGACGCTTGGCAACATGAGCCAACTCTTCAAACTCTCCTGACCAACCTACCTATCTATTCTCCCTTACATGATCACAACTAGAAGACTGTTAATCATTATTGGCAAGAGGAGCAGGATGGCAGAGGATTTCGGAAATGGCAACTGTTAATTTGGTGGCGGGATAATTATGATATGGAGGCAGGGGAACATATTTATGAACATCTTGGAAACCGTCGGATAAAGGCACAGGAGGGACTTGATTTACTCCGTTGGGGCTATTCGCCTAAAGGAATGTTTAGCATCAAGGAAGCTTACTCTCTACAACGGGTTTCTGAGGAACAGCCTGTGGGAAGGGAATGGAAGCATCTCTGGGCCTCAAAATTATGGCCTAAAATCACTTTGTTCCTTTGGATGGTTTTGAAAGGAAGAATTCTAACCTGGGATAACCTCACGAAAAGGGGTATTGAAGGACCTTCATACTGTGTCCTGTGTGGTGACAATGTCGAAACCATCGCCCATCTCCTGGACGGGTGCATTTTCTCCTCGACACTATGCGATCAAGGTGCTACGATATTTCATTTGACAGATAGATTCCACACTGACCCTATCGCTTCCATCAAAAGGTGGAGAGTTGACCCCTTCAATGGAAGAATTCCTAATCGGGTATGGCAGCTGTTTCTTAGATTTCTTTTATGGAAGGTGTGGAAGGAAAGAAACAGACGTATCTTTACTGGTAAACAATAGACTAGTAAGCATGTTTGGACTCAAATTCAAAACAGAATCCATGATACACTTAAGCTATTACCTTGGACGGAACTGGACTTTATAATTTCTAATACAGAGTTAAGCATTCTGCATACCTGGAGAATTATGACTCTCCCCATCTATATTGGTAGCATTCATCGTCGACAGTGCTCTCTAGCCAGTCCAGTGGTTTGGAATCCTCCCCTTTCAGGTTGGATCAAGATGAACTTTGACGAGGTGTCCAAAGGAAACCTAGGTCTTGCTGGGTATGGAGGATCCTTTTGTAACGATCAGGGAAAGGTGACAGATATCTTCTTTGGCTCCCTGGGGATGGAGACGAACAATGTGGCAAAGTGTGAAGCTTTGTTACAGGGACTCCACATGGCTGAGTGACGTGGCTACTCAAGACTTCAAGTGGAGGGTGACTCGAAGTTAGTACTCCAGCTCGCCATCAATTTACGTAATGGGTCCCAAGAAGCCAAGGTGGTGCCCTCACTGCGTCTATCATGGCATATACAATGTCTTGGAAAAATTCTTGCAACGGTTAACATTATCACCTTTCACCATGTACGTCGAATTGCTAACACTTTGGCTGATTTCTTAGCTAATCAAGGCACCACTTCCAAGGATGATGAGTGGGAAGGAGCCTTACTTGATATGCCCGCAGACACATTCCGCAATAAGTGTTTACAGATAGAAGGAGTAGAGAGGTGTACTAAGGATCCCTCCCTTGCTTATGAACGTGTCAATCCGTATGATGGGATAGATTGACAAGAGAACTCCAAGTCTCAGAGTGGACAACTAGCTCTTTGCTAGTAAGGTTACAAGATTTATTCTGGATCCTTCCTCTCTCCCGCATAAGTTATTATGATCATTACAGGAGATCTGGGGTGTGCGGAGGTGACGAACTTTATGCCTCTCATGTTCTAGCCACATGAGACCATTAAGGCTTCTGCGGGAATGATGATTATCAAGGACGTCGCTGATAATAACCAAGATTTGGTTATGATGACAGGTTTAATGGCTGCTAGTGGGTTTTCCCCTTTAAATCCCCATACTCTGTTCGATTGTAGTTACCTTTTCTACAATATTGCTTGTGTTCCTGCTTTCCCTCTGTTGTCTGATTTTCATCTCTGGTTTGGAAACATAAGCAAGGAAGTTGCGATTATGCCACCTCGAGGAAGACCTGGTAGGAGGGGTCTCCAAGACCAAGGGGGTCTGAGTGGAGAAAGGAGGGGTCGCCAGAACGAGGGAGGTCCGAGTAGAGATCAATGGAGAGCAACTTCTACGGCGGTTTTCTTTCGTCGAATTTTCCCGCGAGAGTTACAGAATGATATGGAGGAGTTAGAGGAGAATCTCTGGTTGCGTGTAGGGGAGGAGGAACCTCCGTCTGAGGTGTTGGACATGGCAGACTGGATCCAGGACCCTGGGAACACCCGGGGCAGAATGGCCCTCTACAACTGAGCTATTGTCATGTTTTGGGTTACCAAGACATTGATTGCACAGACGATTGAGGCGTGGGTGGATGTTCTCTCGGACTCGCAGAGATTCAAAAAACATGAAGAGAGGTGATACGACCATGACGAGGACTCTCGCTTCATGCATATGAAGCTAGACGCAATTGCAGATCATTTGGGAATTTCGTTCCTGACTGTGTCAAGCTCGTTAAAAATTGAAACATGTCATTATGAGCATAGTTCCCTTTCTATGTCAAGCTCATTAAAAAATGAAACAGGTCATCATGAGCATAGTTTCATTCCATTTTAAGATCATGAAAAAATAAAATGGGTCCCTTAAAGTATATTTATTTTATGTTTCAAGCTTGTGTAAAAATGAAACAGGTCTCCACGAGCAGAGTTTTATTCCCGTGTCAAGCTCATTAAAAAATGAAATGGATTACTACGAGCATAGTTCCCTTTCTGTGTCAAGCTCGTTAAAAAATGAAACAGATCCCCCTCCCGTTGAGTTGAGTTTTCCACCAAACTTAGTACTTGAACCCTCATTTCATCTTCCTATGTCACTTGATCCTCATTCTTCCTACCCCTCTGGTGAACCTTTTCCTATTAGTAGAAAGGAATTTCAATGGGTGAAGAAGAAGAGTAGGTAGACAAAAGGAAGCTTGGGGGGAATGCCTTCAACCTTTGGACATCATTTTGAAAGTCAAATCGATAGCCTCTCCACATAATGTCAGCGCTAAGTCATTTACTTCTAGCAATAACGCTAGGGGAATGTACCAACCTCTGGATATCATGTTGGGAAAAAATCTGCCAATGGGAATCTTCTCAAGCATACTTTCTTTTTGGTTTCGAGCTCGCTAAACCATGAAACTCATCTCGAGCATAGTTCATTTTCTATTGCAATATCGTTAAAAAATGAAGCAGATACCATGAGCTTTCTTCCAACCTTTCTTCGAGCTCGTTAAAAACAATAAGAGGTGTCGAGCTTACTTTTTCCTTTTTCATGCTCTCAATTCAAACATGAAAAAGATTCCAAGTGCTTTTGATACCTTAGTCATGATTGTTAAAACCAAGTAAAAAGGTGTCGAGTATAGTTCGCTTTACTTGTACTTGTAAAAATAATGAGGAAGTATTTGTGTACTATTAGTTTACCCATTTTTCGGACTCGGTGGATTAATTTACGAAAAAGGAACTCTTTGGAGCCTCCTTTTAAGCCCTTTTCAGAGTCCCAAAACATGAAAAGTTTGTCGAGTGAATTTGTCTCTTTCACACTTGTAAAATTATTTGAAAGGTTGTCTATCCAGGAATAGTTTACCCCTTTTTTGGATTGTTTAGACTATTTATGAAAAATGAATACCTTAGTCAACCATTTAGTAAGAGAGTTCTCCTAGGAATTATTTTACACTTTTTTGGACTTAGGGGACTAATTGTACGAAAAAGACACTTCAGAGTCTTCTTTAGATTATTTCACTCTCTAAACATGAAAAATCGTCGATTTTACATTCTTTGGACTCGTAAAATTAAACATCGAAGGACACATATGGGACCGAACCCTTCCTTTCTCAGGTTCGTAAAATATTTGATATTGGACTCATCAAAGATGAGCTACATCGAGCATCTGTTAGCCTCCTCAAGCTCGTTAAAAAAAAATTAGGTATTCGTCAATCATGATGGGGGTTGGGGAGAAATAAGCCAAGTTTGTTATGTAAAGCTTTATGGCAGCTTGTGTCACCTTTGAACATGGCACCTGTTTGTGTCTTGTCATACAGTTGGATAATCGGCTTGTCTCTGAGTCATGCCAATTCCATGAATCATCCTACTCCTTTGGGTCATCCGAAGAATGCCTCATTCATCGTTGCATTATGTCTTGGTCCCTTTCTCGTTGAGTCAATGCTTCCAATTCAGTTATTGTCGTGCCATCCAATGTTCAAGGAAAGTATTTACTTGAGTTAGCCTCTGCAATATTGTCAGCCTTTACATCCTCACGTTAGTCCATGCTCATTCAGTACATCACTTCATGTCATTATCTTGTCGGTTTCGTGTCAATGATGTGGGATTCATCATGGCCCTCCTTCGATGAGTCTATTCCTATTGACATCAACACATTATTCGGGAAATAGACTTATGAACCACCTTAGTACCTTGCTACATGCATGCCTCAATGGAATGTTTCCTCATATTCTACAATAGGTTTTCATTATTGACCTCTGATTCAATGATTCCACTAATGTTTGATGTCAGTTCATTCATTCACATACATCAGAATGTACTAGTGATACCTTGGGAATCATTGTCATCATTGGTGATTTCCCTCGCACTTGTTAATGGTTTACATTATTGGCCAGTAATCAAGTGGTTTCTACCATGTTTGACTTCAACACTTTGTAATCACATGGCCAGATTTGTGTCTATTCAGGATCGGGTAGAAGACCCTGGGTTGTTATGATATCTTTTTATCATACCCAGGTTGCGATGGTGATTTTTTGAGTAGGTTTCCACATGGACATTATGTTGGCAACCTCATGGATGTACTGTCACACAGATCCACTTTATATTGGTCGTGGCTATGTCATTACCTCATCATGGATCTACTTTGTATTCTCGTAGCCAATATTTCTTTCAGTCATTCAGGTATGGATCCACGTTGTATGTCGGTGGCCATATCCTTTGTCAGTACTATCATGGATTTACAGTGTATTGGTCGACGACCATGTTTTGAGTCAGTTTGTTCCGAGCATAGGGATTCCTGCCTCAGGGTTGTTAAACATATTGATAGTGGTTTCTTGCAGCTCTTCTCTGGTTCTCTTCCAGTTATCCTTCATTCATGAGTTGGTAAAGTGGTTCGGACATCAATTCCATTTATGACCTCACACTTTAGGGGGCACTTGTTATACCTCATTTAGTCACTTGCAGTCTTTATGTCCCATCATAATGAAGACCTTGCTCCCTAAATAGGTTAGAACACCATGTGTTGTGATTTCTCAGCTTCTATATCACTTTGAGAATTCTCCATGTCACCTGGACTCTGAAATCCAACTCACAATCCACGTCCTTAATCCTTGAAGATACATTTTTGCGCCCTGCCAGTGAGGAAAGGAGTGATTTTCGCGCCTCAGTAGTGTCTCAATGAGCGAAAATTTTCTATTTTTGCGCTCTACCTTCTTAGCAAGGCATGATAATGGTCCTTTGTCGCATTTTGCACTCTTCTAGAGGCGCGGAAAATGATGACTAGGAGTTGTTTCCTTGGATATTGGATCTTATCCTTCGAGATATTTTTATGGTATTAGCTTATCCTTCGAATCCTGCTTCCATTCCATCCATGGAGGTTTGATCCACCTTCTTCTCATGAGATCCAAATCCTCACGGGGGGTTCACTAGTGAGGCAATATCATATCACGTCCATTCATATTGGGGGTTTGAATACTCTTACAAACCTCAAAAATATATTGCCTCGTATTTAGGGGTCAAGGGGGTTTTTTATTTTGACATAATAATATAAATATTGGGGGTTATTTTATTTGGGTGTGCTGAGGAATAACCTCCAAATCGTGGGATTGATTCATACCTCCAAATCATGGGCTCAATTCATACCCACCTAAAACTTAAGGACCATCCATTTTTATTTGATACTGCTTATGATCCTAAGTTTTGTATAAATCTGATATAGCGTACCAATGATAATATCGATGGAAGTCTCTTTGGATTATTGGCCTTGAGAAATCCTCATTTAATAGCTTATTTAGGCTTGGTTTGAATTGATGTTATATTGTTTTTCATCTTTAAGTTAAGAGATGTAGCTGATCGAGGGTTACGGACTTGAACAATTGTATTGTATTTTTTGTAGGCATTCAAGTAAAAGATTCAACTCTTCATTTTTTAGGTTGGGGTTTAGGTGGGCATTGAGATTCAATTAAACCTTGCTCTATGAAAACCAATAAAAAGTGAGATCAATCTTTCTTGGCTCACTGGAACCAAGAAAAGTCAAATCAATGTTTCTTGACTAATTATTTCTTTCAACTTTTTGTATTCTTCTTTAATATTTTCAAATTGCTAGTTAGGAACAATTGTTAGATTGAGTTATATGTGGCACATTCATAATTGTAATTTCAATTCTTATATGCAAGGAATCCGTCTTAATATTGTATTGGAACTGACATGAACATAGGTGAAAATCTATTAATCTTTATTTGCATACCCTATGTGTTATTGTTACCATGAAATGGTATCATACAAGTTTCACCATATGTGCATCTCTATAACTATTGCATGCTTGAAACCTAATAGTGGGAATTTTTCCCTCTCTTGTAAAGATAAAAAAAACTAGATATAATCCAAGAAAAGGTAACTAAATGTTGTCAATTCCCTTGATTGCAAGAATAAATGTAGAGGAAGTGGAGGCAATTCATTGAATCTTGTGAATGACCCAAATCTAAGCTTTGCACATGATCATGTGGTGTTATTGAAAAGTAAAAGGAATTTTTCTATCTTCATTTGGGTTCAAACATCAATTATGTTTGTTTTGATAGGAAGGTAGGGGAGTCCATCCATGAAAGGGTTTCAATTTTTCATTTTTATGGATTTTAATTTAATAAGCTTATGGAAAACACAATCTCTCTATGTCTATATTTTATTTACATATATAAAACTGGTAGATTGGTAGGCTGTGGTGTGAAACATATGCAATTCTCATCTTTTCGAAGCATTTTAGTAACAATTAGACTATCAGTATTTTACGTTCTTTGTTATGTTGAACTCTTGACTAGGTTGCCTTTAACGCATTTTGCCTTCCCCAATACTATTTCATTGGGTCTCCCACTATCCAATGCTACAAATTGATCAGTTTCCCCTGCAATCCTAGTGGGATGATTATTAGCATTATATTATTATTTTACTTAGCATCTTCTTTGCTTATACTGAGATGTGTTAGGGCTCTTGTTTGTTACAACTTGATAATATGATATAAAGGGGGTGTTAAAAATAGGTTGATAAAAATGGATACCTACAATATCTGGTGAAACTAGGGGTTTTCTTAATTGGAAAGGCATATTGGGAGGGGGGTTCAACAATACAATTTTAGGATGCAATTTCCAATATTTAGTGAAAATAGGGATATTCTTTAATATCATGCGAACGATCGTGCTATGTAACAAGTTCACTGTGTGAACCCCCCGTGCAAATCCTTCTCTAATTGGTTTAGCTCTCCCAATACTATAAATACAAGCTCTCACCTTGGCCTAAGGGGGATGGAAACACACTTAGAGAGGTGGAGATTATGATCCTAAGAGTCTTGAAGGGATACTAAAAGAGAGATGAAGGAGTTTTAATCAAGCGTAAGTCAGGTGTAACACATGTTGCATGGATTCCTTATTGCTTTCCTCTTAATACAACTTAGCCTATTCCTCCCATTTTCATGTCTTTAATGGTGAATGCATGGAATTGTTTATCTTTTCATAATTAGATATTTAGCATATATATAATTCTTTGGAGAAAGGTGGTTCTTGTTGTCTTTTTCAAATTTCATCATTCCTAGGACCTTTGGAAGATTAAGATAAAGGTTGAAGCAACAAAGTCAAGATTTGGAAGACAATTAAGACATCTACTTTCTTCCTTATTCCTCTTTCTTTTTGTTTATGTATGAGTTAGAGCTAGGAGGATTAGTGTCTATTTGTTATCTTTCTATCTTGGTTAGGTATATAGGGACCTTATTAATCCTATGAGAGAGTTTAACTATCCATAGGACAAATTCTCTAGAACAATACTCGAAAGATTTTAAGTGTTGAAATCTTAGTAATCTTACATTAAAATTCTATTTATAGATGTTTCATCATAAAATTCTCAAGTTTGTAAAGTTTAGATAGTCATTCATTTTTTCTTTTGAAATGTAAAAATCTTCACAAGTCTTATTAATTCTATAGATTTCAAGGATAAATATTAAATCATATTTTTAAAAAAGTTTGACTATTTTCAAGTAAAATATTTTGAATTGGCTAATTTGTTTTTTTGGCTAATTATTTATATCTATTTTTTGGAGATAATATTTGCTTAGATGGTGGCATGTTATTGGACTAGATGATTTGAAAAGACTAATTATATAATTGACAAACATTAAAAAGTTTGGAAAAAATAAAATAAAATTTACCTTAGTCTTCCTACACGTGAAAGTGATATTTATTAGAATAATAATAATTAATGTCCCTAGTGATTTTGGTTGTGCAGATTGAAAATATCATGTTGTGTGGATTGACTTTGTATGTGATGGTGGTGGGTGCTTATCCATTCGAGGATCTAGAGGATCCCAAAAAAATTACAAAAATCATAGGGGTAAAGTCCTTAATCCATATATATAGATTCCAATTCCTTTCAACTTTTCAAACTCTAAGAAGTTCACACAAATATTGGACCTAGAGATATGCAACCGAAGGTGCATATTCTATGTTCTTATGGCAATTTCATGTACAAGTGAAGGGATGAATTAATTTATGTTACAAAGAATATTGAGCACCCAATATTCAATACCAGACTATGTATACATATTTGGAGAATGCAAGCACCTCTGGATTAAGCGTGCTTGATCCAAAGGAGTCTTGAGATGGGTGACCTCCCGAGAAGTCTTGGTTATTAGGTGCAAGCCTTGAAAATGATGATTGATGCTATGTGATTCAGTACGCTAATCTCAATCCCACTTCTTCACCCATTTGAGCATCACCCGATGCAATGAGTGCCAAGTGGAATATTCAAAACCATGAGAAATTCGTTAATTGTGACTATACTCAAGGGATATAGGCCAATGCTCAATGAATTACACTACACCAATAATCCCCAAAATAATGATATATCCAATCCTACCAAGCACTCGTTGTTAAGGATTTTTATGGCCAATCCCACCAATGTAAATGCATATTCTTGGAAATCAACTTCACTTCACATTGACTTGGGTTTTAAGAATGTAATATATATATGTTTTTTTTTGCATTTGGTTGTGCAGAGGATAATGATTCCCGAGATAAGGAACCATCCATGGTTATTGAAGAAATTACCTAGGGATTTAATGGAAGAAGTAGAGGTAGGCTACCAACACGGTGATCCAAAGCACCTACTTTAAATCTTTGAGGAAATCACAAGGATATTGGCAAAGGAAAGAATATTGCCAGGAGGCATTTGCATGGCTACAAATGGTCAACAATTCCAACTTGCATATTTAAAAATGTTTGGAAATACATATGTTGATGGGGAGGAGGATATTGATAGCATCAAAGACTTTGCCTATATAGTATAAATATTGAATGAATAGATCCTCAGACTCATATCCAACTCCACCTATATGGAGAGGCATTAGGTTATATGTGTGAATATATAGCTTCATATCCTAATGAATCCTCAAACTCATATCCAAGTCCACCCATACAAAGAGTGGCTAGGTTACATTGCTAACTCTGTGTAAGGCTACAGATGATCAATAATTCCAACTTATAGATCCAAACATGTATGAAGACATAGAGGTCGATGGCAAGGAGGATATTGACAACTATAGAGACTCGTCTATGGAATATAAATATTGAATGAATAAATTATCAAACTCATATCCAACTTCATCCCCAATCTAGATAACACTTGAGGCTTAAAGAGAAATATAAAGATATAGCACTGAGTGTTATAATAACTTATAGTGTAACGAAAATAAGTTAGAAAGTAAACTGCTATAGATTTTGAAAAAAAAATCTCATTTTTTTTTCATATATGTATATGTATATTTATTTTTATTTTTATTTTTATGGTAATATAGATTAGTAGGTCATGGAACTCAAACTCGTGTAATTGTCCTCAGCAAGATCATTCATTACTAATCTAGTTTCTCGTCAAGCACCCCTTCACATTCTTATCAACCATACTAAAATCTAAGAATGGGAGGTGTGCATATATGTGAATCATTAGTCAAGTGTTTATGAGATTGAGAAATAACAAAATATGGATAATTTTAAAGCTTCATACTTAAAACATTTAAGTATAGAAATCTTAGTAATCTTACATTATCATAAAATTCTCAAGCTTGTAAAGTTTAGACAACCCTTCATTATTTCTTTTGAAATGTAAAATCTTCACAAGTCTTATTAATTCTAAATATTTGAAGGATAAATGTTAAATCATATTTTTTTTAAAAGTTTGATTATTTTGAAGTAAAATATTTTGAATTGGTTGAAAAATTAATCGAATAAATACATCTAACTTTTAAAATTTTCTTGGCACAATGATTTGATGTATCAATAAGTTATGCTTATAGAGATACAACAATTCTTAAGTTATGCTTATAGAAATACAACAATTCTTAAGTTATGCTTATAGAGATACAATAATTCTTGAAAGATGACAATGAGCAATGCATGCAAGTTAATCATCTAAAACCAGATTTCCTAACAAACCATCTAGGACCAGAACCCTTAACAATCATTTTCCTTCCTTTACTTCTCAAAGTTGGAAGTGCTTTGAGAATTGTTAATGTGAACTTTGTGTATGATACTCATCAACCTCATTGCCTTCCTTTGACTTTTTCATATAATTATGCTCGGTGTTCCTTAAGATTTAATTCCAATGATGTGGTATTTTATTCTTAATGTGTTCACGATCACCACTATGGAGTAGTGGACTCACATGCTCATAAGTTTGATTGCTCGACTGTATAATATCAAGGTTTATTTATTTTCAGTAAATGATTTACAATAACATCTATAAAATGTTATGTAAAACACAATGTAATTTAGTGATTTTAATATCTCAAAATTTAGGTGAATCTATTTTTTCCTCAGAAAAAAACTGCGTAATCTATTTATATTGTAAACAAACCACATTTTACATAGATCGTTTAGGCCTTTCTGAAAAGGAGTATTATGTATAATAAGTCGAGTATCAAAAAAATAGTTCATTACTATCTTACATACATATACATATCAAATAAAAACCAGATATATCTATATAACCTTTCTAATATATATATATATATATATCAGAAAAAACTAAATGAAAAGTTGTAATTCCACTTATGTTCCTGTACTCTATCCCAAATGTGGCCCAGGATCTAACTTAGTCAGAGTGTCATTCTCCATCTCCCACTTGTTCCATGTCCCCACTCCAACCCGTAGGTCTCTCTTTGATAGCTGATCTACCTCTTGGTTCCTCTCCATGTATATTTGCTCAAAATTTAATGCCCGAAAGAGTCCAATCATTTGAAAATTTCTTCAAAGATGGGGAATAGTAATTTTTTCTCAAAGGTCTCCTTCGTCTCAACCAGTTGATAACAATTTTGGAATCCCCGAAGACTTGCAGCCTCTGTACATTTCTCATAATAGTTAGTCCCAATGATAGCTTGACTGCCATCAACTCTGCTCTATTATTTGTGATATCTCCCAAATCTGCAGAAAGCTTTATCCAATGAGAATCATTGAAGTGAAGAATTCCACCTGCCCCTCCTTGAGCAAAATTACCCCGTGAGGCCCCATCAAAATATAACTAGCAACCTATCTTGTCAATTGTCTCCTATACAATCCTCATTTCTTTCTGCTTGTCTACTACTTGAGGAAAGCGACTTAAAATAACCAGTCCTTTTGAAGCAGAGATATGAGGAGGTATATAAAATTCCTGAAAATAAATTTGTTTCTAGATAGCCAGACCTTCCATAAAAATATGACAAGTAAAGCATGGTAGTATTTAAAAGCTTGATTATTGATCTAAGTCTCCAGTGCACTTTCAAGATCATGTCCATCCCATGCAAATTGTAGGGGAGTCTATTAAGCACGTTATCAAAATGGCTAAACTAATCATCATGGGTGCCTTCCCAAAGAGAACCTATGGTATTTTGATCCATACTCATGGTATTCTACTGAATGATTAATTCTTGATTTTTAGTTTAAAATATAATATGTAAAGGTAAATAAATAACATTTAAAAAAATTAATATTCATTAAATTAAATGTATGTTAAAAAAACAATCAAAAATATGATATTATATTTAAATATATGCATGCCAAGTTTACTGTTGATTATTTAAACTTTATTTGCATTTTTATATAAAGTTTTAATATATCTTTATGTTTTATAATTTTTAACTTTATTCACATTTCATTTTTTCTTCAAATTATTAACACTTATTTAGTATTTAAAATATTGTATTTATTTAAATTTTAAATTATTAAAGATAGAGATTAAGCTGCACAAAACTCTTGTTATTACTATGTAATGTAATATATATTAGATTCACTATATTACCTCTCTCTTCAAAGATGTTTGTCATTAAAGCATTTTGTGGAAAAAATTGCATCTTATTTATGTCTTGCAATCCCTTTGCATGATTCTCCATTCCTGGAGCAACGATTGTTGAAGACACAAAGTGGTATGCTCTTCAAAGGATTGAATAACAATGTTGCATTGTACATGGATCAATCCATCCCAAGTTGATTTTCATTGGGCCCTTTTGTTGGTTGGTCGTTTGAACGGAGCTTGTTGTCATATGTTGACGGTGTTGATTTCATCCTCAATCTATTTTATAACTATGATTCTTTTGAATGTTAGAAAAATGCCATTTATATTCATATTAATTTTTTAATTGATGATGATTCTTGTTATTTGGATGACGATAGGGCATCCTTTTATCTCATGTCTTGATTTTAGTGGAAAAACATTTGTCATTTATCATTTTTGGTGATTTATCGATTGATAACATTCCAACATAAGCATCATTCTAAATTATTGTATCTTCTAGATCTATATTGGTTCATGTGTCCATTGTCTAGATTTTAACATTTGACAACTTCTCTAATTCCATTGGGTTAGTCAATGTTTCTTTAAAGATCAATGATTCCTCGCTGGTAAGTTGCTTTAACTTTTCTTGTTGTGACTTTTTCTCATTCTTCAACTTGAGTTGTGCAATGAACATTTGATTTAGTGATTATCTAAATAAGAAACCTCTTCTTCTTTCTCTAATAAATTCCTTGTCAAATTTCTTCTTGAGATCCTAAATGCTAATTGTGACACTTTCTCTCATTTTTTGAAGTTTTAATGATTCATTCTCTAATTTCTTAATTTGTGATTCGAATATTTTCATTTTCATGTTAGGTGAATATTCCCTTAAATAAATTATCTTTAACAATGGCCACAAATAAAATTATTATTTTAAAAAATTTACAAATACTTCCACTTCATTGTAAAAAAAAAAAATTTAATTAAAATTAAATTATCAACTCCATTATAAAAAAATATTTAATTTAAAAATATATATAAATTTTTTAATTTATACTTTACTTATTCCAAAACTTACTTCTTCGATTTAAACCCAAAATACAAAATCCTAATAAAATAATTACTTTTCACTTTCGTATTTTAAAATCACATCCTTTTCCCTTTACAACCAAATTACTTAGTGGATACACCAAGTACAAAGGAACCATAAGAATATGCACTTTAAGAATCTTTAATTGACGTCTTCTCCATTTTTAATGGGTACCTTTACACTAAAGTCTGTTTATTGCTTCTAAAGTTAAAATGAAAGTTGTTCAAGAATAATTTACTACGTACCGTTGGTGGCCAAGGGTCAAGTTTTACATTCCTTTTAATTACTTATCTTCATATTTCTTTTAAACATAACAGATAATACATTTTATATTAACTTCCTTTCACTTAAACTTTTCTCTTAATTGTAACTGAAGGATGTATGTTTTTTTATTAATTTCCTTCACCTAAACCTAAACTTCTCTTGATTGGAAGTCAAAGATGTATGCTTTTATACTTAAACTTTTCTTTTCTATGCATTTTAACTAAAAGAACAGATAATACATTTTATATTAACTTCCTTTCACTTAAACTTTCTCTTGATTGGAGTATGTTTTTTTATTAATTTCCTTCACCTAAACCTAAACTTTTCTCTTGATTGGAAGTTAAAGATGTATGCTTTTATACTTAATCTTTTCTCTTCTATGCATTTTAACTTTGATATGAATTATTTATTTACTTTTTTCTTCTATGCATTTTAACTTTGATATAAATTATTTATTTATTTATTTTGTGTATGTCTTTTGTATAATATATATATTTTTATAAATATTAATATTATTTTAGAATAAAATATATAATAAAAATGTAAGATAAATGTAATTTTTTAAATGTTTATATATGTCCACATTAAATGTTAATTTCAAAATATATATGGTAATATATATTTTCATAAACTCTTAACTCATCAAAATTATCGTTATTTTTAATCTTTTTCAATACAAAATTAAAATTTTTAAGCAAATCAATTCATTTTGTACTAGTTTTTTCCTCATATGGGATAAGAAGGGAGATCCACATATTTCCCAATCTTCCTGGCATGTAAGCGGGCAAATGGCAATATAGAGGGGGGGTGGTACATCTAGCGAGGAAGAGGGATGTGTAAGAGGGCTATGTGGAAGCTCGAATGCTTGAGCATTAATGGGATTGTCCCGTGGACAATTCATTTTACTTGTCTTATGTAATAGTGTGCTCATGGCATTCATGCCAGACAACGAAATTAACTTACAACTAAGATTTGGGAGATGCATCAGATCCAAGCTCAATCATGAGCTCCTTAACTGCTTCCTCGTCGAGGTTTATGTGAACGCCTAATCTAAGTGTGGGTTCATGGATGTTTTTTCTCATGATTGGATGATGTTCACCCCTCCATTGGCTCATCCCACTTGGCTCTGGAACAACTCTGGTCTATTGGCAAAGGCTTGGGCTATGTTGCACTAGCGTTCAAGAAGTCGATGAGGGGGAGGAGTGAGGCATAATTTGTTGGAATGATGGTTTACCAAAGAGACACCATGGCATTTTCGATTCGAGATTGACTAGAGCAAGTCTATAAGCTCACTGGATTGAGACTAAGGAAACCAAATTAGAGGGCTTTCCCAGAACTATGATCGAAGCCACATAACATATTTATGGATTGTATCCTTACTGGATATGAAAATCCTCCTCAGCAAGCTCCTCATGGAGTGCTACCAAACCCAAGCAAGCATTCGTCTATTATGGCTACTATTTTTGATGATATCAACAATATTCACAGCAAGTTGGATACCCTTGCCAAAGCAAAAAATACTCCTATGCAGGTGACCTCTTGACAGAACTAAAACAATTTCTAAAGTATAATTAGGTCTATCTTTCATCCTCAAATTCTCTGCTTCAGAAGACAATCAATAGTTTTGGTACCTTTAACTACTTTTTGGTAGTTTTTGGTCAGTGACAAGTTCTTTTGTTAAGACAACTTAAAAAGGGGGGAAAGCTCTAGTTTCCCTTTGTACGACAGGCTTCCCCTCTCTCGTTTAATTTTGTAAAATTATGGCTCTCTTCCTTAGAGCCTAACTAAAACTTTTTTAGTGGCTGACTTGATTTCCTTGGTGGCAGGTCAACGACTGACAATTTTTTGTATTATATGTATTTTATTCATTAATAGAAAGACCTACAACTAGCTTACACAAAAATGTACTAGTTTTTCTCTCTTGAAGTTTAAAGTTCAAAGTTTGTGGAATGTAAAAAAATCGAGCTCAACATATCACTTTCAATAATTGAATTTAAGTAAACAAGATAACACTCCTCACAACCACCAAAACTAAAACCAAATTAAATCATAAATCCCTTTTATATTGATAGAAATTATTATTTATTTATTTATTTTGTCAATGCTTTATTTATAACATTTTAAAACCCTCTCAACCTTTTTGTTTTGTTTTTAATGTTAATGCATTTGTTTTGTTTTTAATGTTAATGCATATAGTCTTTGTTTTTTTGACATTCATGAAGGATGATTGGTTAAGATTTAGACTTGAAAACAAATATATCCAAAACTTTTTTGTTTTGTTTTTAATGTTAATGCATATGGTCTTTGTTTTTTTGACATTCATGAAGGATGATTTGTTAAGATAGATTTGAAAACAAATCTACCTATTTGAGTAATTTTATCTACTTTGTAATAACTTTTATATGAAGAAAATTTTGATTATATATGATGAGCAAATTACCTCATCATTGGAAATTACCAAATCATTACAACTAACCCTTAACAAAAATTAGTTGAGGCATGACAATTTAAAGTGATATCCACATAGAACAATAGATGCCTATTTAGGAACTCGTTGTGGCTTGGCTGGAACTATACCCCTGGTGATTTTCTTTAACTAACATATAACTACGACAATTTTGAGCAATTAATTTTTCTATCATGGATATCTATAAGACATGATATTATTGATTTGAGAAAACAACTCTGCCTCCAATCATGATTTTCCAATCACAATTTTAGTGTTAGTTGATACTTGAACCCATAAATATTTTCTTTGACAAATTCTCTAAGCAAGTGGCGATCCTCTTGTTGTTGACAAGTGTGATTTAAATGGATGGCAACAACTTCATTGTATTTTTTAATGCTTAATGACAACTTTATTCTTCTAATAAGGATATATGTAAATCCCACATGGTTTGAATTAATTTGAATACAAAATCACTTTTTATATCAGTGATTTTTAGTGCTTTTATTCACATATTTTATAGCAAGTATCTTAGATTGATTAACGTAATATATATACCACCTAAATTGGATTCATCAATGTATATATATTAATTAATTAATTAATTAGTAAGTCATTTATTATATATTTTTTGGGTCTATCATTGTTATCATCATTATTAACATTTTTTTGGATTTAGAAGTAAAGAATTTAATTTATAGGTTGGGATCAAAGAAGGTAGAGAATTTAATTTACATTCATAGCACATTTTGTGTCATATCTTGGAGAGACCCAAGGTACAAGGAGGGTCCTTTCAAGAGATGGGACCAATACATCGACAATGCTATATGTGTGGATGATGAGGTACATCTAGATGGCCTTGTTGAGCTTCCTCTAGTTACTATGGATGAGTAGGAGCCTTCACTTAAGAGTGACACCTACATAGAGAGCCTATTGACAAAGGACCTTGGTGATGCTAATGATGATCTTGAGAATACTGATGACATAGCTTGAGGAATCCAAAGCATTATCTTGTCCATTGTCCATTGTTCAGTGTTTTGAGTTTTCTAAATGTTGTATTTTGACTATTTTCTATTTCATGGCCAGAAATGCCATTGGGCCTTGGTCCATTAGGAAAATTTTGAATGTACTATGACAATGGTTGAATGGAATCATAATATAACTTCCACTTGATATCAACTTTTATGTTCCAATGTGAATGTTGAATAAATGATGAATCATTGAATTTTGAAGAAATATGCTTATGACATGTTATGATGTTTTTAAGTTTATGTTTTTGTTAGTTTATATATATATATATAAAATTCCAATGAACCCAAGTATCCTGTTTCAAAAAAAGACATCTATATCTCTACATCTAATTAACTATTTAATTGATACAAAACCTTTAAATACCACCCACCCACTGCACTATGAAAAATCAAAACAATTTTTATAATATACTAAAAATATACAAATATTTTACTTAAAAAAATTAAAATACTCACATTAACCTACTATATGTAAATTTAAATCATAAACAAAATAATATTTTAATTTCATTGAACTCTATCTATAAATTGCTTAAAATAAAATATTAAACCCAATACAGTCTCAACAACCAATAACTATTCATATAAATTCCTCTTTCTTCATTGTGACTCTTTGCTGGGCAATTTCCCTTCCTCCACCATGACTCTTTGCTGGGCAATTTCCCTTCCTCCACCATGACTCTTTGCATGGGCATTGATGAAGAAGGTCTTATCTTTCCAACTAATTAAGTTAGGAAACTTCCTTAACACGAAATTGGCATGATGCTTTGTGGGTCCTTCATGCTATATAGTGCATGTTGCTGGGATTGTGCTTTGGTCAACAAGAACGTGTATTTGTGGTTATTATTACCTAATTAGATTAGTTGTAAGTTTGTGTTGACTTTAATTAAATAATATTTTGCATTATTATAATTTATATTATTTAATTACAAGAAGAGAATCAGGTCAATGAGAAGGATATTGTTATAATAATAGAATTGTTTTTGAAAGATTGAAATGTTTATCTCAAAAAGCTTTATGAATCCTTGGATATCATTGATAACATTCAAACCATCTTTATGGAGGAAGAGGTTTTTTCTTTAGAAGATATTGATTTTGGGGTTAAGCACCTTACAAATGGAAAAAGTAGGGATATTGAAGAATCCCAAGCATAAATATTAAAAATTGGAGGGTTGGAATTCATTCCTCATATCCACAAACTCTTCAATCTATCAGTCAAGCAAGGTTCCCTTAATCCTTGGACTTAGAGCCTTGTTATTCCTATCTTTAAAAGTAGTGATAAAAGTAACCCCTCTAATTATCAGACCATTATGATTAGCCCTCTCTTAGCCAAGATGGTATCATTTTAGAAAAGAAAATCATCGTATGGCTAGAAAGTGAAGGTAAGTGGACTAAAGGTCAGGTGGGTTTTAGAAGACATCACTCTACCACAAACCATCTCATTACGCCTAGGATCATTATGGAGGAGTGTCATAATATTATATCTAATCTCTTTTGCTTCCTTGTGGACTTTAGGAAAGCTTTCGATTCGGTTCCTAGAAATAACTTGCGGAATAGATTAGAAGAGCTAAAGGTTCGTTTCGAGTTGAGAGTTGTTGTGATAAGGTTGTACGAGACTACCATTATAAAATTTAAGAGCACTGAGGGGTGGTCGAAAGATATTAAATGTAAAATTGGATTTAAGCAAGGTTTCCCCCTCTCCCTTACCCTTTTCGACATTTACATCGATAAGCTAGAAGGTTGTTTAGAAGAAGCAGGTTGCACTAGCATGACATTAGTTGGAATAGTCATCCTCCTCCTCCTTTATGCTGATGGTATCATTCTCATGGAAAGATGCCCCTTTGATCTTGATAAGCAATTAATAAGTCTCAAGGATTTATGTTCTCATATGGGTATGAATGTTAACACTGACAAAAAAAAAGTTATGATTATCAAGTCCAAGAATGTCACTTATGTTAATTTTGTATATTACAATACCAACTTGGAGGAAGTGTCTTCCTACAAATATCTTGGTATTGATATTCATCACAAGCTCAACTAGAACTATAGCATCAAGAAAATGATTAATGGAGGGTGGAAAGCTTATTTTGGTCTTGAAAACAATTGTAAATAAGCAAACCTTGTGATGTGGGATAAAAATAAGTTTCTTTTTGAAACTCTCATCCCTCCCGTTAGCTTGTACGGTTATGAAGTTTGGGGCTGCAACATCTCTAGAGAATCATGGCAAAAGATTGAACAAATCTATAAGCATTTCATAACATATAACCTCAAAATTAAAATTCATACACCCTACCCTATTATCCTTCTAGAAGTGGGCCTTCTCCCCATCGAGAGCATTGCTATGGATAGGTACCTGATGTACAAGTACATGATAAATAACATGAGATACCAGAGACTTCCTAAAATTGCTTTAAAATCCAGTCAAGACCAACTTTGAGTCAAGAGAGACTGGTATAAAGAGGCCATCGCTTGGTTGATCCATTGGCGAATTAACAAAAATACCACTTTGCAAGATATCAATAACATTAAAAATATCATCACATCTAAGTTTGAAGAGAAAATGTGGGGTGAGAAAGCATTAGGGGTTAAAATAAAATAAAGATATTATAAGGAGGCCATTAACCCTAATCTAGAAGATAAAAAATATCTCTTTTCGTTATCTAGTTCGAAGAAGAAAATTAATATAGCTAAGATAAGAATGAACTCTCATGAGCTTCATAGTGAAATGAGACGCTGGACAATTCCTAAAACACCATGGGTGGGAAGGACTTGCCATTTCTATTAGACTGCGGGCATTGAGGATGAAAGTCACTTTCTCTTAAAATGCCCCGCAGACACCCACATTAGATCACATTTTCATAATATTTGCTACTATATAAACCTCCCTAACCTTCTAACATGTCAAAACTATGGCGACTTATGAATGCTTCTTTCTAAGCTTTTTGAACATTAAAATAAAATTTTGCAACAATCCAAGTAATCATATTAATGTCCAATAGACCAGAGTTGGTCTTAGTGGACGTTCACCACCACCATCATCATCAATTCTTGTTTGGATTTCATTTCTCAAAATGGAATAATGTTGTTCTTTCAAGGTAATTATTATAAGGAGGCTATTGTAAAGTGATAGAGTTGTTGTCATTAAGTTGAGATTAGTTTTGCAATTTTAATTATCAAATTATGTCTCTTTATTTGATAACTAGTTAATGCGCAATAATTAAGTTTTTTGAAGTATTTCATCAAGATATTTTTTTGTTTATTAAGGTAGTTTTGTCAAACAAAAATGCTTATGTTGAAAGTATTTTTTTAACAAAATACATACTATGGGAAATCTTTTAAGGAGTTCCCCTCATTTCGAGGATGGTACATGGGTAAACCATTCAGTTGCATTTTTGGGTAACCTAACCCATTAGGGACATCAAGTGAGGCCCATAATATTCACAAAGGAAACTAGCCCTAGGACTTGACCTCGTAACCCCCTACTTACAATTCACAACACTCAACCACTTGAACTAACCCATCGGACTAATGTGTTCAATGCTTTAATTCTATAATAACATTTTTCCTACGTAAACAAGCCACTTTTGGTGCCAATGAGGAACTTATGGACTTCAACATTTACTTCTTCTTCAATGTAAAAATACTTTAATAAGTGATTAGGCATGGTGCAAGCTCACAGGGACTTCTACACAGATCTTATTAGTATTTATCACAAAATTTTGCATACACAAAATAACACCTATTCTTTACACCAATCTCCTCCCACCAAGTCACCCTTGGTCCTTAATTCCTCTTACATGGTCTAGGGGAAATGTTTCTAGTAACAATTTATTACTTTTAATAATTGAAGTAAAGGGACAACATCCTCGTAGTCTTCATAGAAACGCTACAAAACCTCAATTACATTTAGTAAATACATTACTATGTACACCAAACACTAGTAGAAATATTATGTGCACTTCAACATTTTTCCGCAGAAAAATACCACAGTCCATAATTTTATTAGATAAAATCATAAACTATATTCTTCAACCAAACATAACATGCACTTCAACAAGCTACACACCTTAACATAACATGCAGAGATCCAATTTAATGAAAACTGTCACCGAGAACATCAGGGAAGCCCACATAACATTTGATATGCCAAAATGATGAACAGCCACCCTTTTATCAATTACATAACCGAAGCACCTCAAGCATGTGAATTTGACCTTTTATATTAATTTCCTTCGCTTAAACTTTTCTCTTTGGAACTTAAAATATGTATGATTTTATAACCCTTTTAAACGGAGCACATAATATCTTTTATATTAATTTCATTCACTAAACTCATGGATGTCGAATTATTTATTTATGGACGCCTTATTTATAACATTTTATAAACTTTTTGACTTTTAATTATTTATTTAAAAAAATATATAGAGTTATTTTAAATATGATTACGATCACAAACACTTTTTAAAATATTTTAGATAAAATTATACTAAATACTGATTTCAGAATATTTATAATAATATAAATTTTTAATTTATTAAAATTATAAATTCAAAAAAGTTATTTCAAATTTTTTTAATAAAATTTTAAAGTAAACCAATTAATATCATACTATTTTTCTTTTTAAATTCAAAATTCAAAATTAATCTCAATGAACAATACCATCATCGTAATAATACATTTTATAATAATAAGATTTATTTATTTATTTTGGTGACATTATCATACTATATTTTATATTAATAGGATTCATTTATTTATTTTGGTGATTCTTTATTTATAATATTGTAAAACTTTTTCAACATTTTTTTTTTGTTAATTTTTCTTTTCTAACTAAGTAATTTTGGCAATCTAACTCTTGGCAACCTAACCTAGTGGATATGTACTGTGAGGCTATGATATTCACAGAGGTAACCAACCCAGAGACTTGAGCCCACGATCTCATGCTTGTAATTTACAATACTCAACCATTTGAGCTAGCCCACCTATCCACCCACTCACACAATTTGTGTGTGTACACACACGCAACTAGTGTGAATCATATAATAGTAAACTGATCTATTTTATTGCTTTCATTCTCTATCACAAAGTATTGTGCATAACATTTACATAAATGATTCAAACACTTTTTATTTTCTAATTTCACCGAGAAAAGTGGGGTACTTTTTGACTTTTAATTATTTATTTAAAAAAATATATAGAGTTATTTTAAATATGATTACGATCACAAACACTTTTTAAAATATTTTAGATAAAATTATACTAAATATTGATTTCAGAATATTTATAATAATATAAATTTTTAATTTATTAAAATTATAAATTCAAAAAAGTTATTTCAAATGTTTTTAATAAAATTTTAAAGTAAACCAATTAATATCATACTATTTTTCTTTTTAAATTCAAAGTTCAAAATTGATCTCAATGAACAAATTACCTCATCATTGGAAATTACCAAATCATTACAACTAACCCTTAACAAAAATTAGTTGAGGCATGACAATTTAAAGTGATATCCACATAGAACAATAGATGCCTATTTAGGAACTCGTTGTGGCTTGGCTGGAACTATACCCCTGGTGATTTTCTTTAACTAACATATAACTACGACAATTTTTCAATCAGCTTATCCAATGGTGAGCAATTAATTTTTCTATCATGGATATCTATAAGACATGATATTATTGATTTGAGAAAACAACTCTGCCTCCAATCATGATTTTCCAATCAAAATTTTAGTGTTAGTTGATACTTGAACCCATAAATATTTTCTTTGACAAATTCTCTAAGCAACTGGCGATCCTCTTGTTGTTGACAAGTGTGATTTAAATGGATGGCAACAACTTCATTGTATTTTTTAATGCTTAATGACAACTTTATTCTTCTAATAAGGATATATGTAAATCCCACATGGTTTGAATTAATTTGAATAAAAAATCACTTTTTATATCAGTGAGTTTTAGTGCTTTTATTCACATATTTTATAGCAAGTATCTTAGATTGATTAACGTAATATATATACCACCTAAATTGGATTCATCAATGTATATATATTAATTAATTAATTAGTAAGTTATTTATTATATTTTTTTTGGTCTATCATTGTTATCATCATCATTAATATTTTTTTGGATTTAGAAGTAAAGAATTTAATTTATAGGTTGGGATCAAAGAAGGTAGAGAATTTAATTTATATTCATAGCACATTTTGTCTCATATCTTGGAGAGACCCAAGGTATAAGGAGGGTCCTTTCAAGAGATGGGACCAATACATCGACAATGCTATATGTGTGGATGATGAGGTACATCTAGATGGCCTTGTTTAGCTTCCTCTAGTTACTATGGATGAGTAGGAGTCTTCACTTAAGAGTGACACCTACATAGAGAGCCTATTGACAAAGGACCTTAGTGATGCTAATGATGATCTTGAGAATACTGATGACATAGCTTGAGGAATCCAAAGCATTTATCTTGTCCATTGTCCATTGTTCAGTGTTTTGAGTTTTCTAAATGTTGTATTTTGACTATTTTTTATTTCATGGCCAGAAATGCCATTGGGCCTTGGCCCATTAGGAAAATTTTGAATGTACTATGACAATGGTTGAATGGAATCATAATATAACTTCCACTTGATATCAACTTTTATGTTCCAATGTGAATGTTGAATAAATGATGAATCATTGAATTTTGAAAAAATATGCTTATGACATGTTATGATGTTTTTAAGTTTTTAAGTTTATATTTTTGTTAGTTTATATATATATATATATATATATATAATCCCAATGAACCCAAGTATCCTGTTTCAAAAAAAGACATTTATATCCCTACACCCAATTAACTATTTAATTGATACAAAAACCTTTAAATACCACCCACCCACTGCACTGTGAAAAATCAAAACAATTTTTCATAATATATTGAAAATATACAAATATTTTACTTAAAAAAATTAAAATACTCACATTAACCTAATATATGTAAATTTAAATCATAAACGAAATAATATTTTAATTTCATTGAACTCTATCTATAAATTGCTTAAAATAAAATATTAAACCCAATACAGTCTCAACAACCAATAACTATTCATATAAATTCCTCTTTCTTCATTGTGACTCTTTGCTGGGCAATTTCCCTTCCTCCACCATGACTCTTTGCATGGGCATTGATGAAGAAGGTCTTATCTTTCCAACTAATTAAGTTAGGAAACTTCCTTTGCACGAACTTGGCATGATGCTTTGCGGGTCCTTCATGCTATATAGTGCAGGTTGCTGGGATTGTGCTTTGGTCAACAAGAACGTGTATTTGTGGTTATTATTACCTAATTAGATTAGTTGTAAGTTTGTGTTGACTTTAATTAAATAATATTTTGCATTATTATAATTTATATTATTTAATTATAAGAAGAGAATTAGGTCAATGAGAAGGATATTGTTATAATAATAGAATTGTTTTTGAAAGATTGAAATGTTTATCTCAAAAAGCTTTATGAATTCTTGGATGTCATTGATAACATTCAAACCATCTTTATGGAGGAAGAGGTTTTTTCTTTAGAAAATATTGATTTTGGGGTTAAGCACCTTACAAATGGAAAAGGTAGGGATATTGAAGAATCCCAAGCATAAATATTAAAAATTGGAAGGTTGGGATTCATTCCTCACATCCACAAACTCTTCAATCTAGCAATCGAGCAAGGTTCCCTTAATCCTCGGACTTAGAGCCTTGTTATTCCTATCTTTAAAAGTAGTGATAAAAGCAACCCCTCTAATTATCAAACCATTATGATTAGCCATCTCTTAGCCAAGATGGTATCATTTTAGAAAAGAAAATCATCGTATGGCTAGAAAGTGAAGGTAAGTGGACTAAAGGTCAGGTGGGATTTAGAAGACATCACTCTACCACAAACCATCTCATTACGCCTAGGATCATTATGGAGGAGTGTCATAATATTATATCTAATCTCTTTTGCTTCCTTGTGGACTTTAGGAAAGCTTTCGATTCGGTTCCTAGAAATAACTTGCGGAATAGATTAGAAGAGCTAAAGGTTCGTTTCGAGTTGAGAGTTGTTGTGATAAGGTTGTACGAGATTGCCATTATAAAATTTAAGAGCACTAAGGGGTGGTCGAAAGATATTAATTGTAAAATTGGATTTAAGCAAGGTCTCCCCCTCTCCCTTACCCTTTTCGACATTTACATCGATAAGCTAGAAGGTTGTTTAGAAGAAGCAGGTTGCACTAGCATGACATTAGCTGGAATAGTCATCATCCTCCTCCTTTATGCTGATGGTATCATTCTCATGGAAAAATGCCCCTTTGATCTTGATAAGCAATTAATAATTCTCAAAGATTTATGTTCTTATATGGGTATGAATGTTAACACTGACAAAACAAAAGTTATGATTATCAAGTCCAAGAATGTCACTTATGTTAATTTTGTATATTACAATAGCAACTTGGAGGAAGTGTCTTCCTACAAATATCTTGGTATTGATATTCATCACAAGCTCAACTAGAACTAGAGCATTAAGAAAATGATTAATGGAGGGTGGAAAACTTATTTTGGTCTTGAAAACAATTGTAAATAAGCAAACCTTGTGATGTGGGATAAAAATAAGTTTCTTTTTGAAACTCTCATCACTCCCGTTAGCTTGTACGGTTATGAAGTTTGGGGCTGCAACATCTCTAGAGAATCATGGCAAAAGATTGAACAAATCTATAAGCATTTCATAACATATAACCTCAAAATTAAAATCCATACACCCTACCCTATTCTCCTTCTAGAAGTGGGCCTTCTCCCCATCGAGAGCATTGCTATGGATAGGTACTTGATGTACAAGTACATGATAAATAACATGAGATACCAGAGACTTCCTAAAATTGCTTTAAAATCCAGTCAAGACCAACTTTGAGTCAAGAGAGACTGGTATAAAGAGGCCATCGCTTGGTTGATCCATTGGCGAATTAACAAAAATGACACTTTGCAAGATATCAATAACATTAAAAATATCGTCACATCTAAGTTTGAAGAGAAAATGTGGGGTGAGAAAGCATTAGAGGTTAAAATAAAATTAAGATACTATAAGGAGGTCATTAACCCTAATCTAGAAGATAAAAAATATCTCTTTTCGTTATCTAGTTCGAAGAAGAAAATTAATATAGCTAAGATAAAAATGAACTCTCATGAGCTTCATTGTGAAATGAGACGCTGGACAATTCCTAAAACACCATGGGTGGAAAGGACTTGCCATTTCTATTAGACTACGGGCATTGAGGATGAAAGTCACTTTCTCTTAAAATGCCCCGCAAACACCCACATTAGATCAGATTTTCATAATATTTGCTACTATATAAACCTCCCTAACCTTCTAACATGTCAAAACTATGGCGACTTATGAATGCTTCTTTCTAAGCTTTTTGAACATTAAAATAAAATTTTGCAACAATCCAAGTAATCATATTAATGTCGAATAGACTAGAGTTGGTCTTAGTGGACGTTCACCACCACCATCATCATCAATTCTTGTTTGGATTTCATTTCTCAAAATGGAATAATGTTGTTCTTTCAAGGTAATTATTATAAGGAGGCTATTGTAAAGTGATAGAGTTGTTGTCATTAAGTTGAGATTAGTTTTGCAATTTTAATTATCAAATTATGTCTCTTTATTTGATAACTAGTTAATGCGCAATAATTAAGTTTTTCGAAGTATTTCATCAAGATTTTTTTTGTTTATTAAGGTAGTTTTGTCAAACAAAAATGCTTATGTTGAAAGTATTTTTTTAACAAAATACATACTATGGGAAATCTTTTAAGGAGTTCCCCTCATTTTGAGGATGGTACCTGGGTAAACCATTAAGTTGCATTTTTGGGTAACCTAACCCATTAGGGACATCAAGTGAGGCCCATAATATTCACAAAGGAAACTAGCCCTAGGACTTGACCTCGTAACCCCCTACTTACAATTCACAACACTCAACCACTTGAACTAACCCATCGGAGTAATGTGTTCAATGCTTTAGTTCTATAATAACATTTTTCCTACGTAAACAAGCCACTTTTGGTGCCAATGAAGAACTTATGGACTTCAACATTTACTTCTTCTTCAATGTGAAAATACTTTAATAAGTGATTAGGCATGGTGCAAGCTCACAGGGACTTCTAGACAAATCTTATTGGTATTTATCACAAAATTTTGCATACACAAAATAACACCTATTCCTTACACCAATCTCCTCCAACCAAGTCACCCTTGGTCCTTAATTCCTCTTACATGGTCTAGGGGAAATGTTTCTAGTAACAATTTATTACTTTTAATAAATGAAGTAAAGGGACAACATCCTCGTAGTCTTCATAGAAATGCTACAAAACCTCAATTACATTTAGTAAATACATTACTATGTACACCAAACACTAGTAAAAATGTTATGTGCACTTCAACATTTTTCCGCGGAAAAATACCACAGTCCATAATTTTATTAGATAAAATCATAAACCATATTCTTCAACCAAACATAAAATGTCTTTGAACATTAAAATAAAATTTTGCAACAATCCAAGTAATCATATTAATGTCCAATAGACCAGAGTTGGTCTTAGTGGACGTTCACCACCACCATCATCATCAATTCTTGTTTGGATTTCATTTCTCAAAATGGAATAATGTTGTTCTTTCAAGGTAATTATTATAAGGAGGCTATTGTAAAGTGATAGAGTTGTTGTCATTAAGTTGAGATTAGATTTGCAATTTTAATTATCAAATTATGTCTCTTTATTTGATAACTAGTTAATGCGCAATAATTAAGTTTTTTGAAGTATTTCATCAAGATATTTTTTTGTTTATTAAGGTAGTTTTGTCAAACAAAAATGCTTATGTTGAAAGTATTTTTTTAACAAAATACATACTATGGGAAATCTTTTAAGGAGTTCCCCTCATTTCGAGGATGGTACCTAGGTAAACCATTCAGTTGCATTTTTGGGTAACCTAACCCATTAGGGACATCAAGTGAGGCCCATAATATTCACAAAGGAAACTAGCCCTAGGACTTGACCTCGTAACCCCCTACTTACAATTCACAACACTCAACCACTTGAACTAACCCATCGGACTAATGTGTTCAATGCTTTAGTTCTATAATAACATTTTTCCTACGTAAACAAGCCACTTTTGATGCCAATGAGGAACTTATGGACTTCAACATTTACTTCTTCAATGTGAAAATACTTTAATAAGTGATTAGGCATGGTGCAAGCTCACAGGGACTCCTAAACAGATCTTATTGGTATTTATCACAAAATTTTGCATACACAAAATAACACCTCTTCCTTACAGCAATCTCCTCCAACCAAGTCACCCTTGGTCCTTAATTCCTCTTACATGGTCTAGGGGAAATGTTTCTAGTAACAATTTATTACTTTTAATAAATGAAGTAAAGGGACAACATCCTTGTAGTCTTCATAAAAACGCTACAAAACCTCAATTACATTTAGTAAATACATTACTATGTACACCAAACACTAGTAAAAATGTTATGTGCACTTCAACATTTTTCCGCGGAAAAATACCACAGTCCATAATTTTATTAGATAAAATCGTAAACCATATTCTTCAACCAAACATAACATGCACTTCAACAAGCTACACACCTTAACATAACATGCAGAGATCCAATTTAATGAAAACTGTCACCGAGAACATCTGGGAAGCCCACATAACATTTGATATGCCAAAATGATGAACAGCCACCCTTTTATTAATTACATAACCGAAGCACCTCAAGCATGTGAATTTGACCTTTTATATTAATTTCCTTCGCTTAAACTTTTCTCTTTGGAACTTAAATATGTATGATTTTATAACCCTTTTAAACGGAGCACATAATATCTTTTATATTAATTTCATCCACTAAACTCATGGATGTCGAATTATTTATTTATGGAGGCCTTATTTATAACATTTTATAAACTTTTTGAATTTTAATTATTTATTTAAAAAAATATATAGAGTTATTTTAAATATGATTACGATCACAAACACTTTTTAAAATATTTTAGATAAAATTATACTAAAACTGATTTCAGAATATTTATAATAATATAAATTTTTAATTTATTAAAATTATAAATTCAAAAAAGTTATTTCAAATTTTTTTAATAAAATTTTAAAGTAAACCAATTAATATCATACTATTTTTCTTTTTAAATTCAAAATTCAAAATTGATCTCAATGAACAATATCATCATCGTAATAATACATTTTATAATAATAAGATTTATTTATTTATTTTGGTGACATTATCATAATATATTTTATATTAATAGGATTCATTTATTTATTTTGGTGATTCTTTATTTATAATATTGTAAAACTTTTTAAACATTTTTTTTTGTTAATTTTTCTTTTCTGACTAAGCAATTTTGGCAATCTAACTCTTGGCAACCTAACCTAGTGGATATGTACTGTGAGGCTAGGATATTCACAGAGGTAACCAACCTAGAGACTTGAGCCCACGATCTCATGCTTGTAATTTACAATACTCAACCATTTGAACTAGCCCACCTATCCACCCACTCACACAATTTGTGTGTGTACACACACGCAACTAGTGTGAATCATATAATAGTAAACTGATCTATTTTATTGCTTTCATTCTCTATCACAAAGTATTGTGCATAACATTTACATAAATGATTCAAACACTTTTTATTTTCTAATTTCACCAAGAAAAGTGGGGTACTTTTTGACTTTTAATTATTTATTTAAAAAAATATAGAGAGTTATTTTAAATATGATTACGATCACAAACACTTTTTAAAATATTTAAGATAAAATTATACTAAATATTGATTTCAGAATATTTATAATAATATAAATTTTTAATTTATTAAAATTATAAATTCAAAAAAGTTATTTCAAATTTTTTTAATAAAATTTTAAAGTAAACCAATTAATATCATACTATTTTTCTTTTTAAATTCAAAGTTCAAAATTGATCTCAATGAACAATATCATCATCGTAATAATACATTTTATAATAATAAGATTTATTTATTTATTTTGGTGACATTATCATACTATATTTTATATTAATAGGATTCATTTATTTATTTTGGTGATTCTTTATTTATAATATTGTAAAACTTTTTCAACATTTTTTTTGTTAATTTTTCTTTTCTGACTAAGCAATTTTGGCAATCTAACTCTTGGCAACCTAACCTAGTGGATATGTACTGTGAGGCTATGATATTCACAGAGGTAACCAACCCAGAGACTTGAGCCCACGATCTCATGCTTGTAATTTACAATACTCAACCATTTGAGCTAGCCCACCTATCCACCCACTCACACAATTTGTGTGTGTACACACACGCAACTAGTGTGAATCATATAATAGTAAACTGATCTATTTTATTGCTTTCATTCTCTATCACAAAGTATTGTGCATAACATTTACATAAATGATTCAAACACTTTTTATTTTCTAATTTCACCGAGAAAAGTGGGGTACTTTTTGACTTTTAATTATTTATTTAAAAAAATATATAGAGTTATTTTAAATATGATTACGATCACAAACACTTTTTAAAATATTTAAGATAAAATTATACTAAATATTGATTTCAGAATATTTATAATAATATAAATTTTTAATTTATTAAAATTATAAATTCAAAAAAGTTATTTCAAATTTTTTTAATAAAATTTTAAAGTAAACCAATTAATATCATATTATTTTTCTTTTTAAATTCAAAGTTCAAAATTGATCTCAATAAACAATATCATCATCGTAATAATACATTTTATAATAATAAGATTTATTTATTTATTTTGGTGACATTATCATACTATATTTTATATTAATAGGATTCATTTATTTATTTTGGTGATTCTTTATTTATAATATTGTAAAAGTTTTTCAACATTTTTTTTTGTTAATTTTTCTTTTCTGACTAAGCAATTTTGGCAATCTAACTCTTGGCAACCTAACCTAGTGGATATGTACTGTGAGGCTATGATATTCACAGAGGTAACCAACCCAGAGACTTGAGCCCATGATCTCATGCTTGTAATTTACAATACTCAACCATTTGAACTAGCCCACCTATCCACCCACTCACACAATATGTGTGTGTACACACACGCAACTAGTGTGAATCATATAATAGCAAACTGATCTATTTTATTGCTTTCATTCTCCATCACAAAGTATTGTGCATAACATTTACATAAATGATTCAAACACTTTTTATTTTCTAATTTCACTGAGAAAAGTGGGGTACATTGTATAGATCAATATTAAAGATATTCTAATGTTAATCCCATCTATCCTTCCATACTTCTTTTGTCAGTATATGTTCATAAATATAGTATTTTATACAAAACTAAAAATAAATTAATAATAAATTTAGTGTTGACTAAATAATAATCAAATACAAAAAATTTTCCCAAGAAAAAAACCATTATATTTATTATTTTAGAGAATGAAATCAAAATATACATCACTGTGACTTATAGTTCTTTTGCAAAAACTGGACATGTCCTTCCTCTCATAATGTAGTTATATAATACCATCTTCCAAATAATTATACCTTTTTGGTAAAAATCCTACTGATTGTCTTTAAACTTGCTTTATTAAGACATCACTAACTCCCAAAGAGATATTCTTTCTCACCTAGTTCTCAGAATACATAATCGATAAAGAACCCTTTGAAGAGGCCTATACACCTCTGAATTCTTGATGTATCAACGCACCTTCCTGCAAATTAAGTGCATCCTTAACAAATGTTTTTTTTTTAAATTCCTTAAATATATATGTGAGAGAGTTGTGATCAAACAAAATTTTAACCTCCAAGACTTTGTTTATTATAGGATCAAGTGCCATACTAGAAATATGGCATTTTCCATTGCACTAGTTCATCAATAGTTTTGAGTCACCCAAAATATACAAGTCCCTTAAACCTTGGTTTGCTGCAAACTTCATCAGAATCCAAAGGGAAAATTTTTAGCTCTATTATTTGTGACCTGTCTAACACCATATTTTATGAAGAAAACATTATGCTTATTAATATATAAGATTTGAACATGCATATATATAGGTACATAAACCAAATAGATATGCAATGTGAATCAAATCGGCCATCAAAATCATGTAATAAATGGTTTAACATAGATTATTACACAAGAGCTCAGATTAGAAGAAAATAAGAATGATCAAGTTCATTTAATTAAATGAGAGGTGGAGTACAATATTTATAGACCAACAATTTGAGTTAGGGTTAGAGGAAATTTGAATTTCCCATGCCATGATAAAAGGGATATTCATGCTTAACTAAGAGTAGATAACCTCAATTAGTCATGCATCTCACCTAGACCGATTTTAACTGGTTGAGGGACTCACTTATCACTTAGTTTAACTGAAGTAGAGCATGCAAATCCCTAATATCACTCAACAAGGGTACTATTGACCTAAATGGGGTGCTAATGAGTGTTATGGGTCAGTAAGTGTTTAGTTAGGACTAAATTAATGGAGCAAATCTAGTTCCAACTGAACTCCTCCTTAAATCAGGGAAAAAATCCCCCAAATCAGGGAATGCACCCTCAAATTAGGGAAGGTGCCCCCAAATTTGGGATTTGACTCATGGTTGACTTAAGAGGTGGATTTGAGTGTGGTTTGTCCCATTACACTCATCAGAATATGCTACAGGAGGGTTATTTACTCTAGCATAATAAATAAAGTTTCCCTTGCTCCACACATACCAGAGACTCCTTGGTAGGAACCATAAAAAAAATTGAAGCTTTGGTGAAGTCAATGACTAGAGCTTTAATGACCTTGATTGTCCTTATCTTGGGAGTTTCCACCCTTCTTTATAGGAGGCCCTTATTTTATGAGATACCAACCCAACAACCATGTTATCCCTTTAAATACCATCTAATTTTTTCACAACCACAATCCTGATATTATATAACATGGTAGAGCTTTGCGTGACTTGACAAAGGGGTCTATCATCCAAGCTTCAAAACATTCCAAACGCGTATTTTTATTCCACTTATTGGGATCACCCACCATTCGAAGAATTTAATTCCAAACAATATTAGTAAAAGGACATGAAATAAAAGTATGGTCTACAAATTCACCTTCAACCTTGCATAGAATACAACAGTTTGGTCCATTCTAGCTTTCTTTTGTCCATTGTCCTGGGTGAGAATCTTATTTGATAGTGTGAACCGTGCAAAAATTATGACTTTTAGTGGACATACTAGTTTCCAAATCATCTTCCATCACCAAAGCCTATCCCCAATAATATCTTGAGCTATCAAAGCTTCATATACTAATTTAGCAGAATGTGTACCTATGGATTTGTTTCAAGTTCATTTTAATTCATCCTCATGATTTTGTAAAAAAATAACACTATAATTTAAAAAGAGAATATAGTTTGTTCATTCCATTGCCAAGTTAACATGCAAATTTAGCTCGTCAACTGAAAGACAAAACTAACACCAATCCCCTAACACCCCATATATATATATATATAATCAAACCATACCAACCATCAGAAGAGGAATCTAAAGCAACTTTGGTTGAAAGACATATACCAAACATAAAGTATATATAACAAATTATATCATTATATATAAAGAGACATTTATCTTATTTTTTTGGGATCCCTATCATTGCTTAATGAATCCAAAGTTAAAATAGATCTTTTATTTTATGCGTATCATATACTTCATTTTTTGTCTTTATTTTTATTCATACTTCGACATTCCCAACTTAATTAATGGAATTTATTTAAATTATTCTTCGATTTGCATTACGAAATTGAATCAAATCTCATCATCAAATTTGGAGATGACATTATTATCTTGTATCATAATGTTTTGTGGATGATGGAGGATGTTAACATTAACATTATTGCATTAAACTAGATTGAAAGAAAATAATGTTTTTTTGTTAGAAAGAAATAATCTCACCCCTTTTTCACACCCCTTTTTCACACACTGAAGTGAAGAATAAGGGAGTTGGTACCATGCTAGTCCTTGCAGAATTTCCCTCTTCTTTTCGAAAATTCTTGGATGAAAGGAATATCAAGTGCCAACTTCCCCTGGATGCGGATGGTAATGTGAAAGCACTGACCCCCTTGTGCCATTCTGCATGATTGTCTAGATAGTAAGTATGCAAGGGAGGACGAGTAGGAAAATAGACCTTTGGCATGGGGCAAGGCGCTTAGACATAACTCCTCTATACTACCAAATCAATTTGATGGAGGTTACATTTACTCTTTGGATTTGGAAGTGGATTTGGTGGCTTGATCACATGCGCAAGATGGGATGTAGACAACCTTGCATGTAACGACTCTCTCGACGAGAGATAAATTATTCCCTACAATATCCTTCAACATTTTCCAGCATTCTATGGGGCGTGAAACAATGTGGTTGAGAGCTTGATCCTGAACTCTAATTGTGTTTAGATTTTGCATGCGCTAGTGGGAGGAAGTGGTGTCTTAGCATGACTCAATATCCAAAAAACAACCAAGGAAGAGGAACATGATGTCATTATGGGCCCTCGACAAAAGGAGACAATAGTAGGGAAGGTCGAGGAGGTCACCATGGAACATGGGGATAGACTAAAGCTCATTGGGTTAGCATAGGAGGTCGCCACAAATCCTTATGACAGAGTCAATATCGTGGGGTTTGGCATAATAACTATGAAGCAGTCATCCCACCCCACATATAGCAGGAGGTGAAAGACCTAGAGTATTGTTTCTTAGAAATTTAGCTTGAATCCGGGGCTTGTAAGGAGGATATCAACCCCTATTGAACCCCAGCAAACCTATCAGGATAGCTCCTCATGGTGTGTGACACTATAAGGGAGGGGGCATGGAAAATTCTTTGCACAACTCAAATGGACTTGGATGAAACAAAAGGAAATATGGGATCTTTAGTTGACTTGCTAAATATCTAGCCACCTCTAGAAGTTGTTCAAACTGTCAATCCAATAACGGGGTCCCCCTAGACAAAAGTTTTAGACCTCCAATTTTTTTTTTAATGATGTCCTTACAGCTTAGTTTTTGGTAGTATTATGCTTCTTTTTTCAACCATAGAAGGTCTATGCCACTTAGTAAGAAGCCATGGTTTCCCAATCATGGGAATGCATAGTCCTTATGATCAGGAAATTGTAATTATATGCAAGACTGGACAATTTTTTTTTGGCTATGTTTTGTTAAATTTTGGACGACATTACTAGGCCCAAACTAGCTTGGGCTAGTGGCTAGCTTGGTTTTCCAATGGTCAAATCAACCATTTAGATTTTTTTGTAAATTATGTATGTTATAGTAATAGAAGGAATTTGCAGATAGCTTACAAAAAAAAGTGTTAGCTTCATAGGAATCTAGAACCCTAGAGAACTCTACAAAATTTGATCATGAGAACTCTGTAAGCTTAGCGCAAAAATATTTGCAAATCAAATTAATCCTTCATACTAAAAATAAAATTATCATTAAAAAATAAGTGTCTAAATAATTTTATTTTCTTTATAAACAAAACTCTCTCTCTCTCTCTCTATATAATGGAAGTGAGTAAATAATTATATTAAATTGTTGTTGAAACAACCAAAATTTTACAAAAATGCTGAGTCTAAAGAGGTATTGTTCCCATCCATTCAATTGAAAGGAAAAGCAAGTCTAAGACATAATATCTAACTATTACATTCGTTTCAATTGCAGCATGAAAGATGTAAATTTTAACAAACTAAAAACACATAAAACACCATAAACTAGTGAAAAAAGACAACACTAAGGCACGTTGTTTCTATATTTTCATGGGCACTAGGTATGGTTTTGGGGTGCTTGAAATTTCCACGTTTTCCTTCTCGTGTTGATGCATAGATTCTTCCTCATGGCCTTGAAGTTGATGCCCATGGCGTCTTGAGATTACTCCCGTTGCAGAAGATATTGTTGCATATCCACCACCAAGGTGAGTTGGTCCAGTTGAGCTCCTTGCACCTTTATTGTATCTTCCAAGCCATCAAACCAATAGTACATATTGGAGACATGGCTCATCAACTGAGCAATGGACGCTAGCACTTCCACCAATTACTCTTACATGTGTATCACAATTGCTCTCGAGTACACAATTTCCCCCTTAACCTCACTTGGGGGAGGCCAGCTCCCCATCTTGACTCTTCCAATAACATACTTTCCATATTATTCATCTCGTCAGGTTCCTTCAGCTCTGGTAAAAAATGCCAATAAATGCTTGACCCCAATCGCTTGCCAAGGTGGAGCTCTGAGTATGTAAAGGAATACGGGCCCTACTATAAATCCCCCCCTCTAACCTATGGACTCTAAGGATACCACCTCTCTCTCTTCATTGGTTTCAAACTGAACATGAAAGAAAAACTCTCCGCTCCAACCTTTGGACTCAAGACGTGAGGATAGCATCTCTCTCTCTTCACATGTTTCAAGATAGACAAGAATATCACTTCGAAAGAAAATGAGGAATGCCATATTTTGAACCATAGAATAGTCTAGATACCTGTCGCACGAGTAACCATTCAATCTCCCCCACCCTCGAATTTTCCAAACAGCTAGATGGAGACTCCATTCCATGTGTTGATGTGAAGGGTGGGTTCAAACTTTAAGTCCATAGTCATGCACGTTAGGGGATCCACCTTTGGTGATGTCGGTCCCCTTGTTTCATTTATATACCTTTTCCCAAGGTGGAGGCCAGGTCGGCCATACAACCCACCACTACATTGTTTTATTGTTTAACATGGAACAAGCTATATCTTGATATTTTATCAAGCAGGTTGAATATAATGTGTTGAATCCTTCCACATAATGGATCCTAAGTTATAAAGTGCTTACAAGCTTGCGATATCACAAGCAAAGAGTCCCCTGTGATGAGAGCATTGGGGTGCTAATATCGACCAAAATTTCTAGTCCCATAAGTAAAGCGTAACTCTCCACTTGATTATTGGTATATATCCAAGCATCATGGGAAGGATTCCACTGTTTCTCCATCAAGATTTAGTAAGATCCCCTCAATACCTATCGCCTAAGATCCCCTCAATACCTATCGCCTCAATATTTTCTCTTGATATATATATCAATTGGTTCTAATCCAAATGGTTGTGAGATGGAGTGTTATCTCAAAACACCCCATCCCTTATCATATTCTCATGCTTATTATATACAAATATTATTATATGTTAATTTATTTTATACATATTTTCTTTATTCTTTATTTATATTTCCAAATTTTTAATTTAATCAATACAAATTGTTTAAATTTCTTTATTTATTTATATGATGAAACTAAAATAATTGTAATTTTAATAATGACATATCATTATTATTTGGTGTGAACACACACACACACATATATTCCGGTGGGTTAGTTTGAGTTGTTGAGAGATGTTCTTATAAGCAGGAGGTCTCAGGGTCAAATCCTCGGGTGGCTGTGCATAGGTTGCAATAGGGCATCACTTGATGTCCCCATCAGGTTAGGCTCTGTAATCAGAGAGGTTTACTCATAGAAAGGATGGGCTTCCCCATGTTCTATGGATTTTGGGGGGGTTTTCCGTGGATATAGTGAGCACCGATATCCGGTGTCATGAACCACATGATATATATATATATATATATGAATGAAAACGATTTTTAAAATTTATTGTTTATAAATATAATGATTTTACATCATTTCTATTGTATTTAATTTGATGAATCAATGTATCCCCAATGTCTCTCATAACATGTCACGAGCTAGATTTGAACCTGGGTGAAGAGTATCATGATTCACAACCAATGCTCCCAACCACCCAATGTAGGCGTTGTTTGTATATATATATATATATCATTATTTAAATTTAATGTTTATAAATTTTATAAACTGTTTTAAGTTCACTATTATGAATTGCATTTAGAAAGTTGTGGGTAAGTTTTTGAGGGTTACCTTCCACTTTAAATTAACTAACGTTCTTAAAATGAGAAAAAAAAAGTGCTTAAATTTTTTTCCAAAATATATATTCCAAAAAAAAGAAAAAAATATATATTTATAAATAGTCTAAACATATTTTTAAATCAAATTTTTATTTTAAAAATTTTAAATCCAAAATTAAATATTAGTAATCTCCTCAAACAATTTTTTCCAAGGAACAATCTCGCAGAAAACCCTATGAGTACTTCCCCATGATTCATGGATGCTAAATGGAGTAAATGTTAGCCCTGATTATGAGGCCTAACCTAGTGGGAACATTGAGTGAGGTCCTCAACATTCACATAGATAGCTGGCCCAGGGATTTGACCCTATGACCTCCTACTTGCAGCTCATAGCACTCAATCACTCGAGCTAGCCTACCAGACTAATAATCTTTCCAAACAATAATCTAACTTATAAATTTATTTGGGAAATTATATAATCACGTGTAAATTGGATTTTTGGGATGTGTAAATTGGATTTTGGTGAAATCAACAAATTTTAAGTGAATTGGGGCATCAAACATTAAATAAAATGATGGAGCGTGGCTATTGAGAAGGATTGTATGTATTTTGGAAAATATTTCTTTTGAAATCTAGAAATTATTATTTTGATTTGTACAAAATGTAAAGTTTAAATATTAAAATAGTTTTTTTTTTTTAATTTGATTATATAAACTAGTCTATATTATATTAATTCAAAAAATAGATAACAAAGATGGCACTAGATTGATTTGCTACTTGGAAAAACAAATCAATCATAGTGCAATATTGTCTTTGTTTTTGCCTATATTGCGGTCTAGATATTAACATAAGCAGTAAATGGTTTTACTATCCTACTGTAATAAAAAACTACTTACTTTTTTGTTTGACAAAAAACCATATGAGCTATGACAAATAAACTTTTATATCTTAATAATCATCTATGATTAAAATAATTAGCACCTCATAGTTTTGAACAAGGGCATGCTTCCGTTGGGGAACAAGCTACATCTTGAAGACCATTCCTGTTTTCTTTTTGTCTAGAATATTCAACTTTGTATCCAAGCTTGTGAAAGCCTTTATCGGGAAATTGAATATTTTTTTAAGGGTATCAAGACTGTCCTTGAGGGTCTGAAGCTGGGTTTGAACTTCCTTTTCATTTTTGTCCCTCTCTGCCCGATTCTCCATTAATACCTTACCTAATAGATTCTGGTTTGCCAATATGGGAGACCAATTTTAGCATGCTTAGTATCCTTTGTGTGGGAGTTGCTAGCATCTTGAACCTAGTTTTTCTTTTCTTGCTGCTATGCTTCAACAAGGAGAGAGTCCTTCTCCCTAATAACCCAGGCTTCTGCCCGCTGCAATTTTCCTTGAATATTTTTAGGAATGTAGAGGTGGTGGGTTTCCTTAGCCTCCACAATCTCTTGTTTAACACTTGGCATATGCACATAACTACAATTTTTCCTAGTTGGAGTCCCCCTTGAGTTTCTATTATAGACCATGATTGTCGTAAGAAGAACCAATTTATTACCTAAGGAAGTGGGCGAGGGGATATTGGTATTCTCAAATGCTTCCTTTGATTGTTGCTTCTCCTTTGGAAACAACAACCACCAACCTTTCATTTTCATGTTGACTGCGGCTTTACTATCTACGAATTGAGGAGTGATCGAGACTTCATCTCCCTCTAATTTCTTCCCCATATCCCCCCCAAAAAAACACGTATGCTGCAATCAATCTTCGCATAATGTGGATGCCTTGTCTGTCATCCCTGACATCCCTACTGTTCTTAGAGCACAAAGGAATGAGAACTATTAGGATTGAAGGTTTGATTTTATAGAGTACCTCTAGGATAATCCCACTAGGCTATTGAGAACCTGCTTTCCTTCCACGATCCAGAGCATAACCATCATAATAACAAACCATAACTTGTCCTCCTCATGATTTCCACAACCATCAATATGATTATCCTTCCTGGTCCTAGCAGACTCCTCTTTCATGAGCCCCTCCATCTCTGCAACCATCTTCTTGGAGATCACATCGATTGAGCAAGTGAGAGGAGTGGGTGTCATCCTCCCATATATAATAGTGCCTTCTATTTCATTGCTTGGGAAGCCTTGAACACCTTAGCTTGTTGCGGCCCTCCATTCTTCTAACGTACACCCAACTCATGGGAATATTAAAATAGATTTATATTATATTAATTAACAAATAAGATTTATTTATAAAATCAAGATTAGTGATAAAAAACACTAATAATTATATACTCTTACAACAATTATTAGATTGGTATACTAGGTTGGAAGGGAGGCAATACTATCTTCAAGTTACTTACACTTGAAAGCACAATTTTTGTGAAAGATCAACTAGGTGAAGTGATTGTGGTTATGTGGTAAATGCTCTCCAATTTGTTTTCCTCATTCAATTTTTATCTTAGTTTCAATTAATTTTAAATATGTATATGATTTATCAACTAAAGTAATTTTGGAGAAATAAATGTTAGATAAGTCATGAAAAAGTTGAAAAAAAATCACGTGTTTTTTTTGAGAAAGATTAAATGGAGTCACTATTAAAACTTAAAATTTTACAATAAAAAGGGAAAACATCGCTACACTAAATATTAGACATAAGTGTGTTAGACAGAGAATCACCAATCACAAGAGAGATAAATATGCAATCACAAGTGCACATAAAATAAAGGTATGCCAATCACAAGATAGTGACAAATATATACGTGCCTTTATGCAGATATCACTTTCTAAGAGAGATGATGCAGGTGTAGGCTAGAAATGATCAAGAAGATCACAAGCTGATGATTTACAAATGAATCTTGTGTCTATCTTTATACACAATTTAAGAGGTAGGTTTCCCTCCCCAAGAGAGGTTATGGGTCCACATATAAGTTAACTAGGATGATCTTAATCATAACCTACTATTACGATAAATAAACATAAATTGACCTTAACTACATACAATAATGATATAATATGGGTCCACCATAACAAAACATGAAACTTATAATATTGTTGGTTGTTAAGATTGAAACCTATAAGACAATTTGCCTATAAAATTGAGAGCAAGATTTCCTTGGTTATTTCAAAATGTATTCATGAGTATAGGAGTTGAGTTTTGAACACATGAAATAATTATCCCATAATGATGTCGAAAGTCTAATAACACTTATGGACATGGGAGCAATGCAAGATGCACTGATGCCATCTTTCTTTTTTCCATGACATTGGACAACTAACAAAACAATGTGAATCATTAGAGGTGGCTTAGGTGTTTGATAGGTGGTAGCTTGTTTGTATAAAGTATATTCTTGCAGCGGGTACCATTTTTTTCTTCCGAAAAAAAAAGTGTATTCTTGTAGTATAATTTTTTTCCTAAAGTTATCGTATATCGTAGCATAGATTCAAAACAAAAATAAGATAAATTCTATAGAAAGTGAATGAAAGAAAGATGTGTAAATAATATAATATAAAGTTTACCCCTTGCAAAAGGAGGTATTATTGACCTATGACATTTTTTCCAAAAGAGAAAAACTATACCTTTATTAAAAAGTATATGTAACAAAACAACAAGAACCAAATTGACTATATATGAGGAAAATATAGTTGTACCACATCAATGACAATAACAACTTGCCAAATAGACAAGGATGAAATACCATCACAAAACTAAACTAGATATAATAACCGAAAATACATAGTCTAAAATGAGATAAACAGACCGAAGAAACACAACCCAAGAAGGATACCAAAAGGTGACTTGGCCAAATCCAATGACAAGATAGAACAAAAAACATAACAAATATGTTGATGTTTACATATCTGGAGAAAAACAGAAAATACAAAATGATCCAACATCATGAGCACAAATGAGTTTACTACATCAGTGTGAAAAATAAATGCTATACTATATGCTTGTGTAGAGATCTCAAATGTAGAAACAACCACCTGCCTGGACCGAAGCAAATCAAAATTTCAAAAATGAAATAGTATTACACTTTCCTTCGATTTGAGAGATCCATTCTCAAATAAATCACAAAATATGAATCCCCCTGTCACCTGGAATGCCTATTTTGATAAATGATCTGCCTCCAAATTATATTCTCAGAATATGTGCTGAAAGGATATCCTAGAGAACTCTGATATCTTGTTTCTAATGTTTTCCATCCAGTAATGTAGTGTTGATACTTGTAGCAGACAATTGTTTTGTTCCCAATCAATAATAACTTTCAAATCTCTTGCCACCTAAAGGAAGTGAATATTTTTATATGTAGCAAAGATTATTAAGATTCCAAAGAGCCATCAATTGACTTCTAGTGTTTGATCCAGACCCAAAATTAAATATTAATGTATAAAAATTGTATTCATCAATCCAAAGAACTGCCCCAACCTCACATTTTTGAAAATTATCCTAAGAAGCACCATCGAAGAAAACCTTTTCCTAATCAGTTACAAATATGGGAGCAATTTGACATCTCAAAAGATCGTCCTGGCAATATGATTTCTCTTTCAAAAATTCTTGGAACGCTGCTACAACCCTACTCCCCACCTGAGCAACATTACAATCCCTTGCTTCAAAGAGAATTCAATTCCTCATCTTCCAAATTTACTAGTTAATCAAGCATGGCAACTCTAACCAATCTCGCACATTTAAGGTCTAGGATCGAAGACAATTAGATAAAGGAGTCTGAGACCAATACCAGAAAATATTGCAAATTTACATCACATTTTTCCATAACTGACGAGTAAAGGGGTAAACAATCAACAATGGTCCACTAACTCAGTTTCTCTACTGCATAAAGGACAAATGTTTGGACCAATACCTCCCCTCTTCCATTAATTATCCTACATAAGAATGCGATTACCAAGATCCAACCAATTGAAAAGTTTAATCTTTAATGGCACATTCTAGTTCCATAAATCACGAAACCACCAACAAACCTCCACATCCACACCATATAGCAGGGCATCATATGCTAATTTGGAAATGATCTCACCATATTTGTCATTCCAAGACCATAAAAGTGAGTCTTCATACGCTGAGAGGTGAATAACCCCCCTCTGAAGCCCAAGCACATAATTGTTCCATTCCTCACTGAAATCCCCCACAAGGCCCAACTACTGAGACTGTTTCCACCTTGTTCCTATAGTTGACCCCTCACCAGGGAAAACCAACTTCTCCAGAGTGTAAATTCCTTTAGCACAGAGAAGATATACCAAATATTGAGACAATTTAGAGAAAATTGAGCCCGCAATAATAGGATCCTCACCAACCCTGATATGATGACCATCACCAAGCATCCATACTAACCAATCACCTAGAATGTGAAAGGATCTGACCAAAAAATTCCAAATATTTGACACCCCTTTGATAGATTTTCAATCCTTGAGGTACTTTCCTTTTATAAATATGCTCCATAAACTATCCATAAACATAACTCTCCACAAGATTTTGACAACTAATGCTTGTGCAAAGAGGAAAATGTTTTTCATGGCCCATCCTCCCAAAAATTTAAGTCTAGCCAAACATTCCCATCTTACTAGATGAAACTTGTCCTTTTCCATTTTTCTAGACCACAAGAAATCGAAAAATTTCCTCCTAATACAATTTAAAATTGATTTTGGAACCTTAAATACTGAAAGCCAATATACAAGGAGGTTTTCTAAAACAAATTTCACCAATATTAATCTATCTCCAAGAGAGAGCCATCTCCAACACCAGTGATTAATTATGTTGTCAAATGTTTTCAGAAGCCAAATCCAGTCACTTGCTTAGTAGTTGTTTGTCTTGATAAAGTAGCCCAGATATTTTGTACCAAACCTAAGAGCAGATACCTAGAAGGGTAAGCCTTGTACTATCTGCGCCATAATGTTTATTTCCACTTCATGCACCAGGAATTTCGACTTAGACTCACTAATGACCATACCATAGGCCCTATAAATAAGTCCAATATTTCCTTGTAAAAATTCCATTCCTCCACAGAACTAAAACCAAAAAGCATGACATCATCTACATAAAGTAGATGTGTATTTCAAATAAGGGCTGAAATATTAACCCCCTTCAGGAAACCATCCTCTTTATTACTATCAATTAGCCTAATAAAACCCTCAATGATTAAGAAAAATAGTAAAGGGGATAAAGGAAACCCCTATAGCAAACCCATAGAGCCCATACAAAATTTAGTTGAAGATCCATTGATTAACACCACAAAATTTGTAGATACCACGCACGCCATCACCCAGTTGGTAGCTTCTATGTTGAGACCAATTTGGAACAAAACTAATGTTAAAAAAACCCAGTCGACTCGATCGTAAGCCTTGACCAAATCCAATTTTAAAACCAATGCCTTCAACTTTCTAGTCTTGATACTATGAAAGGCCTCCTGAGCTACACCAATAACATCCATGATTTGATGATTCTCCAAAAAACCAAACTGTTCCCTTGATATATGTTTTGATAACATGGGTTTGAGTGTTTGGGAAATGATATTCGAAATGATCTTATAGACTAAGTTGCATAATGATATCAACCTGAAGTCATTGAAAGATCCCATATTCAAGCACATTGGAATGAGAGAAATAAAGGTAGAATTCATTGCTCTAGACACTCTCCCAAAAATTCTAGACTCCTCAAATGCCGCCAATAGATCACGCCCCATAATATCAAAGAATTCTAAAAACAATTCCATAATCCATCCATTAGGACCATGACATTTTGATTTCGCGAACCTTGACAGAACTTTTTAAATTTCATCTAATGAAACATGATCCACAATACTGGAACTTACTTCCACTGAAAATAAACGTGGATAGCCTTGGATCACTTTCATCTAATCCATTATAGATATGTTCCCCGGATCCTTAAACAATAACTAGAAGCGGTTAACAACTTCAATTTACAATTGCCTCTGATCAGTTAAAGGTCAACCATTTGAAATCTAGATATCCCAAATCAAATTTTATACCATTCTATTCTTAGCAAATTTATGGAAGAACTTAATATTAAGATCTCCTTGGGATAGCCATATTGCCTTGCTCTTCAAACTCCAAGTCTCCTCCTCCACTTTAAGGATATAAACTTTCTATTCAATCGTGATTGATCTTGTTTGGAAAAGATACTAGAAAATTTTCTCTTATATAACCCCTCAATTTCAGATTCCACACTAATTAATTCCTTGTTAAGTTCCATTTTCCTCTCTTTCTCCCATTTGGATACCATCGCCTTGAGAGCTTTGTGAAATAGCCTCTACATAGATGAAGAGTCCTCCACATCGTCCAAAACATCCCATTCTTTTTTGCCCAGATTGATAAAATCTTTCTCCTTGATCTATATGGATATAGGTGGCCACCCACCTATTCCACTGGCTCAAAATTGTTTTCCATTTTGGCAATTTTCTAGTAATTGATCGACAATTTTTTCGGTCCTAAACATCCGGGGCTGTTTTGAGGCCCTAAAGGATGTTTTTTTGGGTTTGAAGCGACCCGAACGATATCCATATGCTTTGGTCTAGGTCCATTTTGCTTTTGTACTCCTCGAATAGATATTTCCAACGGTCTACCGAGCGTCCCAAACATAGATCGTATACAAAAGTTATGACCTCGGGAAGTTGATTGTTCAACTAACCACTTTGGGGCCATAAAATTTATGACGGTTCATCTCCTAGGGTTAGTTTTTTGGATGTTTAGGGCTCTTTCCCTCATGTTTATGATAAATAGGCCCTTTCGGCCTCATTTTTTATTCAACTTGCCATGAATGAGTGTAGCCGCCACATCTCTTCTTAGAGATATAACTACCACCATTCTAGCTGTTTTTATTTTACATTTTGTTCTATTTCATTCATTTAATAGAATCTGGTTTTACTGTATCACTATATTTCTTACCATATATTTGTGTATGTGAATATATATATATGCTCTTTCATTTGTTCTCACATAAATCTAGATCAGTGGTATCGAAGCCTTCTGCTCTTGTGGTTTCTCAATGCATGTCCCCGATGAGATTTGAATATTGAGAGTTGGTTCTCGAACTAGTTGAGCTTGGGGAAAACCCCTCTCGTTGTCCCAAGCAACCTCACATGGCATGAGAATAAAAGAGATATGATAGGGAAGGATATCATATTTAAGTTGTTGCTCAAGGAATCCCTCGCACGACATAGGAACGATATGATGGATAATTTCACCCATATCCTTCGAAGAATGCCGATGGCAGCGGATGCACCTTCAACGAGCAGTCGTTTCGGGGGTGAAACTCCCTTTGTGGTACAAGTTAACTTTGATATTCCCTTATTTGAAGGAAATATAGATGCAAATGCTTTGGAGAAATGGTTAACTATGTTAGAGGGTTACTTCTCTGTTAACAAATTTTCTGATAGCAAAAAGATCACAGTCACGCTCCTTAAGTCCCTCCCCCATATCAAAGACTGGTGGGATAGGTACTGCAAGAGGCATGCAAGAGATGAGTATGAAATATTCAGTCCAGAACCCACTTGGGTGACTTTTTTTGATGCCGTCAAGGAGGATTCTACCCAGTCGGAAACTATGATGACTAGTACATTAGGTGGATGACTTTGCACCAAGAGAGAGACTAGACAGTGCCAGAGTTTACCAACATGTTCCATACCCTCCGCTCCAAACTAGATATTAGAGACTTTGAACGACACTTGGTCCTAAAGTATCGTAGTGGCTTGCATAGGTACATTCAAACGAAGATGGATTTCCTGTACATATCCTCACTAGGAGCAGCTTATCGGTACGCCATCAAGATTGAGCAAAAGTTTAAGCAAAAGAATAAGTGGGATTTTGGGTCTACAAATCAGCAGCAGAAGCCTCGCAAAGGTGTCTCTAATTCACAAATAAAATGACGTAGCAAGGACAGAAAAATACCCGACAACCAGCCTAAGGCAATGGAAAAGAAGGGTAATGGGAAATTAAAAAAGGACACTAGCAATTGGTGTGAGTTCCACAAGATCCCCTGGCACAAAACTGATGAACACTAGTCAAAATAATCCTTGTTGGCCGAGACGAAAAACTCGGATCCGGAATCTAGCTCAGACTCTGATGTAGAGAAAGAAAGGGGAAAGCAGATCATTGAGACAGAACCTAGTGCCACTATCGCAACCGCAAAGAACCAACCAGAAGAGTTAGAGGATCCATAGGAAGGGGAGACCCTCTTCCATTCACAACTGTGGGTGTAGGGGACTCCACTACATTTCATTGTTGATAGTGGTAGCCATAAGAACGTCATCTCGGTCGAGGTCATCAAAATATTGAAGCTTCCGACGGTTTCACATCCCCAACCATACAACATCAGCTAACTGAGACAAGGACAAGACATTCGCGTCAGTCAACACTGCCGATTTTCCTATGGAATCAAGCCCTTCAAAGATGAGGTAATGTGTGATGTTTCCCCACTTGAAGTTTGTGATGTTCTTTTAGGACAACCATATATGTGGAAACTTCATTTTGTGTATGAGTCTAGACCTCGTAGTGTCATTATTAATTTGGGAAAGAAACTCTACAAGATACCAGAGACACTTCCCACTACTGCAGTGTCCCTCATCACAGCTAACCATTGCAGGAAGGTAATCTCCCAGATAGGGATATTCGTCCTCTTCATGGTTCATTCTAAAGGTGAACGAAAGATCGCAGCAACATCCACCACCTCCACCCATAACCCCTCTACACAGTAGAAACATGCGGATAAGATCGTGGAAGCATACAAAGACATCTTCACCACACCTGTCGGGGTGCCAGTACATTTCCAGTTCAAGCATTCCATTTATTTGATACATGGCACACCTTTACCTAACAGATAGGTATACATGTGTTCCCTCATGGAAAATGAAGAAATCAAATGCTAGATTCAAGATTTAATCCAAAAGGGGCACATTCAACCTAGCTCCTCACCTTGTAGGAGCCCAATTGTGTTGGTACATAATAAATATGGGACACAACGAATCTTTATTGAATACCAATCTCTAAACAAGATCACAGTCCGGAATCAGTATCCCATTCCCCAGATCGACGACCTGCTTGACCAGCTCAAGGGTGCCAAATATTTTAACAATATTGATTTGAAGTATGGCTATCATCAAATGCTAATTGAGTAGACTGATGTTTGGAAGACTTCCTTCAATTCTAGGGAATTCCTTTTTGAGTGGTTGGTCATTCCTTTCGGCTTGACTAATGGTCCAACAACCTTCACAAGGATGATAGACGATATTATATGGCCATTCAACAATTGTTTTGTGGTTGTATATATAGATGATATCCTCATCTACAACAGAGCATGGGCAGAACATGTGCAGCATATACACTAGTTCCTCAACACCCTGCGATAGCACAAGTTATACACCAATCTAGAGAAGTTCTCATTTGGCATGGAGAGGGTTCAGTATATGGGATACATCAAGGACGAACATGGTGTTCATGTGGATGCATCCAAGATCCAATCCATTTGCAATTGGATGACCCCGAAAACTCTCACAAAGCTTCACAGTTTGCTAGGCTTTTCCAACTTCTATCGTATATTTTTGTTGGGATTCTCTAATATTGCTTGGTCCCTTATCTAGGTGACCAAAGGGGGATCTAGGCCAAGTTCGTCCGGTCTAGACCGCAACAAAAAGCATTTGAGGAGTTGAAGCAACACTTATGTTCAATGCCCGTCCTTACCTTACAAGATGTGCAACAACCCTTTGAGATTGATACAAATGCGTCAAACTATGTTGTTGGTGCAGTCCTCACTTAGCATGGCTATCCATTGGCATATCACAGTGAGACACTTTTAGATACAACCCGCAAGTACCCCACCTATGACAAGGAAATGCATTCCATTGTCCAATCTTGTCGTGTTGTGTACCTAAATAGTAAAAATATTAGTTAAATCACAAATATGATTAATTACTTAAATTAATTAGTTAAATTCTAAGGGGTACATCGTTCCATTGAAACGATACCCAATTGACCTATAAATGGTCAATGCTTGTAAATGTAATAATCATCTCATCAATATATTATTTCATTATCAAAATGTGGGATTTCGAATATTTGTGGGTGTTTTATAAATATTGTGGGTGTTCATAAGATTTTACGAAAGTTTTTACACTTCATGCCGCCAATGGAACCATTACATCCTTGGAAAAGAAACGGTCATCCACACTGATAATAAGCTCCTGTAGTTCATGCAAACCCAAGGAAAGTTACATAATGACCTCCACTAGAAGTGGCCCACTTACTTGCAACAATTCCACTTGAACATTAAATATAAGAAGGGAAACACCAATCAAGTCGTCGATTGTCTCAGTTGACCACCAGTAGAAGCATTGGCCACGAGACCTCTGGGTGGCCTCAACTATATAAAATTGATCCTTAGTTTTCTCCCATCTATCAAGCACTATGTGCAGGCACACTAGTGGCAAACTTTCATCTCCAGGAAGTATTTCTATGCCACCTGGTCCATCTCTGCGTTCCTTCAAGTGAGCGTGCGAAGATGATTTGGGAATCACATTACAATCAGGTGGAAAGGCACTTCGGCACTGAAAATATAGTGGCCATATTGCATATGTATTTTTATTGGCCCAAGATCTGACACGATGTTGGCTGATACATTAGATCCTGCACTTCCCGCGCCATCGCAAAACCTGCCATAAAAAAGAGGGGATTGTACACCCCTTTACCCACTCCTAATGGGCTATGGGAATCCATCTACATGGATTACATGTCAGGACTAATTTCAACCAAGCATGGTAATGACTGTGTGTTTGTGGTCATGGATCGCTTATCTAATATGGCCATTTTGATAGTTTGCAAGAAGAACATCTCTGCCGAAGGCACTATTAAGCTCTTCTTCGAGTGTGTTTGGGTTCATTTCGGGATTCCATAGACTATCATTTTAGATTGGGACAACATGTTCCTAATCACTTTCTGGTCTATCCTATAGTCATTGATGGATATCAAGCTCACCAAATCGAATGCCTTCCACCCCCAGACCGATGGACAAATAGAGGTAGTCAATAGGATGATTGTGCATATTCCGAGAATGTAGAATTCTAAACATCCCTGCACATGGGATGAGAGCCTTCCTTATGTTCAACATATCTATAACAAATCCCTTTATAGTTCTACTAGCCACAACCCTTTTCAAGTGTGCCTGGGGTTCCAACCACTGGCCCAATTGATGTATCACTTCCCATTGCATCCACACAGGAGGAATATTCCCATGCTCAGACTGAGGCTGATAAGGCCACCCTATTTGTTGAACGAATCCAACACATCCACTAATAGGTCCATGCCATTTTGAAAAATGCCAATACTAAGTACAAGCAGCAACGTGACCGACATTGGGTTCCACATAAGTTCTAGGTGGGTATTAAGGTCTGGCTGCATTTGCAGAAAGAGAGGCTCACATGACCCCATCGCAAGCTTTGTCCACTTCGATATGGGTCATACATCATCACCAAGGCCGATGGTGACAATGCCTTTGAATTAAGCATTCCTCCATTCCTAGGAATGCAATCAGTATTCAATGTGAAGCTCCTTCACCCATATTTTCCACCATTGTTGGACACCTCGGAGGTGGCTGAGCAATTAACATCTACAGAGCTTAATCCCAATTACATGGAATATGAAACTATTGATCAGATCATGGAAAGACAGGTTAAGGGAACCCGCTAGCAGAATATCCAACTATATCGGGTTGTCAAAGCAGCGCAACTAATCCACCAAGGAAAGCACAACTTCTCCACCAAGGCAAGCGCAACTACTCCACCAAGGCAAGTGGCTCACTAGGAGTCAAGTTTAGTAGAAGTTTCCCCATTTGATGGGGGAACTCAATGCATTGGATACCATTGCTTCATAAGGGGGGAGGACTGATCCATATGGATATAGGTGGCCACCCACCTATTCCACTGGCTCGAAACTATTTTCCATTTTGGCAATTTTCTAGTAATTTTTCTACAGTTTTTCGGGTCTTGAACTTCCGGGGCCGTTTTGAGGCCCTAAACAATGTTTTTTTGGGTTCACAGTGACATAGATAAAATTTATAGGCTTTGGTATGGGTCCATTTCACTTTTTTACTCCTCGGATAGATATTTCGAACGATCTAAAGAGCGCGCCAAACGAAGATCGTATGCAGAAGTTATGACCCTGGGAAGTTGACTGTTCAATTAACCACTTTGGAGCCACAAAATTTATGATGGTTCATCTTCTAGGGTTAGGTTTTTGGATGTTTAGGGTTATTTCCCTCATGTTTATGATAAATAGGTCCCTTCGGCCTCATTTTGTAGTAAGCTTGTCATGAATGAGTGTAGCTGCCACATCTCTTCTTAGAGATATAGCTACCACCATTCTAGCTTACTTTATTTTACAGTTTGTTCTGTTTCATTCATTTAATAGAATATGAGTTTATTGTATCACTATATTTCTTTCCATATATATGTGTATGTGAATATATCTATGCTCTTTCGTTTCATTCTCACATAAATCCGGATCACTCCTTGAGCCAAGTGTGATTAAATTTGAAAGGGTAGAGTTCCCTCTCTCCATACGCCTCAATTTGAAGAAGGATTGGTGGATGGTTAGAAACTGAAGAGGTCTCAACCCATCACCTATACCTAAAAATATCATCAACCAGGGATTCTGACATGAAATATCAATCCAATATTTTTGTGATCTCCCATCCCCATCACACCCATTCCACCAGGCTGGGACTAGTGGCATAGGCTGGATATCAATTAGATTAGATTGCTGAAAGCCAAATTTAAAATAGTCACAAAGGGGATCCAATCTCGGACACCTATCCCACACTTCTAATGTAGTAAAGGTTAGATTCAAATCACCCCCTAGGACCAAATTAGGTAATTTTAAAAAACCTTCCTCCTCCACCTTTTCCCAGAATGGTCCGCGATCATGATACATGCCATAACAATTTACCAAATGCAAGTCTTTAGGAACATCCACCACCCTCTCTTCCAAAAAAATCCCGATAGATATTTGATAAGGGGAGAGATTGGCCTTCTAAGGTTACTGATCGAAAGAAGACCACCCAATTGTCCCAAAGAATCAATAGAACACATTTCCCAACCCGACAGGATCTTAGAGAATATTTTACATGCCCTATACCCCACCACCACAGTCTCCTAAATGAAAACGATACCCATACATGTTTTGTAAAAAGGTATATGAAGGGAAAAAAACTTAGGATTCCCCCCAACTTCCTTGACATTAAGGGAGAGAAGGATCATTGTTTGGAAAGAGTGATGGAATAGAAGGGGTAATAACTACTTTACAAACAAACAAAGACACAGAATTAGTAATAAAAGGGGTAATAATTGCTTTACCAGGGGAAAACTTACGCGACTTTAATTTCCTAGTTCTGATCAGTGAAAGGTATGAAATTGGACCCCATTTGACAATGCCCTTTTTTGCCAATTTAATATTATAAAATGGAACATCAACATTCCCCTTCAATCCATAATTGATCTCATCTTTGGAGCCATCCATGATACAAGAAAAAACTTTAAGAATCGTGCCCACAAAAGTATGAAGGTGAGTATTTTTTCCAATGTGTTTATATGATGGAGCAAGTGTGTTGTGCACCTACACTTCTGGGGATGAAGAATCAATTGTAGTACCTTGAGAACCCCAAAGCGAATCCTCCACCTTAGGAATAGGACACAACTCTGATTGTAAAATGATAGAACAAGGACCCACCCCACAAACAAATGAATCCAAATATCCTCTCCCTACACCCAACAACCCCCCATGATTCACATCGACCACATCCTCATATTATAAAGGAGGATCAACCCCCCTCACCAAATGACTTCTTAGCCAATACAATGTCCATCCCCACCCCAACAAGGGTTTTCCTAGTCACATGTACATAACTTGTCAAACCTCCACCAGAGCTTTGCACACCCAATTCCCTAATACCCAGACCATCTGAGCCCAAACCCCCATCCACAGTTTGGGAATCCTCCGAAGAAACCAAAACCCCACCCACATAATCGTTGCCCCCCGAGAAATGGCTCAACGGATCTAATTTTTTTATAAAATCAATTTCCATATCATTTAAGGAAAAATATAAGGATGGATCAAAAGCTTTCAACTTAACAAGGGTACAAGGGCTTGTATATAAAGAGGAATCAACTTTAGAAGAGACCTCCAGCTTATTGTTCAACTGCATCCGAAAATCAATCTTCGGATTGCTTCTCTCCTCCGAAGACCATTCCATCCCTAACTCCACAAAATCATCCCATGACAGCTTTAGAAGAGGCCTATGACATATTATCAACTTAGTACTTACCACGTGTATGTTAGTGATGCTTTTATTTAAGGTGTTCATATAGTATGTGGAAAAAACGAAGAAGAAATAATGTGTTTTGGATTAAATTGGAATATCACATAAAGGATATTATTGCATAATTAAGCAATGTTTAGGTTTTATTTTGTGTTTCCATTGATATAAAATTTAAGGTCAGAAGATGTTCAATCGTAATCCTCTTCAAATGGAATGAGGGAGTATTAATGCGATTTAATTTAAGAGATCCTTATTAAGAAGGTCGTTATATATTTGGGGCCATGTAATGAAAATTCATATGACCAACCTAAAGATATGGCTAATGGAATGTATTTAGATAAGCTATATTAAAAAAAATCACCGTCACATGTAGTTTTAAACTTAGAAAATATAATCTCAAATCAAGATATACCATGAGACTTAGTATATAGACAATGAAATCTCAAAACTCATTCAATAAGCTTAATGATTTTGAACATATGCAATAGTAAGTGTAAGACAAAAGTGCACACAAAACACATGTTGATGCTAGACCAAGAATAAAGTTAAGAACAAACTCAATCACTAATGCTATACCTGTAGTTCATTAACCTCTGTGGAATTGAGTGAATTACTAATGTCCCAATACTTGAGAAAATAGGAAGTTGAGTAAATATGAAGGGGATAAATACTGGATGAGTAATAAGGAGGGGGAATAAATTCTTATGTGTATGAACACATAACAAGGAGGGGGTAACTAGTGAATGAATAATTGGTAGGGGATTATTAATCACATGTATGAAAAAGTAACTAGGAGGGGGATAACTGATCACATGTATGAACAAGTAACTAGGTGGGAGATACCTAGTGAATGCGTAACTAGTATGGGGATAATTGGTGAATGAATAATCGGGAGGGGGAAATTGATTACATGTATGAGCAAGTTACCATGAGGGGGATAATTGGTGAATGAATAATCAGGAGGGGGAAACTGATTACATGTATGAGCAAGTAACTAGGAGGGGGATAATTGGTGAATAAGTAACTGGTAGGGGGATAATTGGTGAATGGATAATTGGGAGGGGGATAATTGATTACATGTATGAACAAGTAAACTAGGAGGGGTGTAAATAGTAATGAGTAACTAGTACTGGGATAGATGGTGAGTGAATAGTTAGGAGGGGGATAATTAATTACATATATGAGCGAGTAACCAAGAGAGGGATAATTGGTGAATGAGACATCGTGAGGGTGGTAACATATAATGTAATTTATATGTGAATAGTTGATGTTAGCCACCCATAAGAAGGGAAACTAGAAGTTCAATGGGAAGTGTTATGAAAATATTCTTGACTACATTGCTATTTGAATTTGCAAGGAATTATTCTTACCAAAACATGTTCACAGATCTCAAGCTTTGATGGCAAATTTTGAAATTTAATACTGGAATTTTCAAGTTCTCAAAACATATAATTCCTTCACATATGCAAAAGCTAATGAAGAATTAGCATTATAAGTTGGAAAATTAAGAATAAATAGAGGAGAGGGAGATAGTATCATCCCACCTCCCATGATATGTAAGTCAATCACCACAATTTCAAAGCATCAATTTTATGGAGACAAGTGGCATCACAAGCATATGGAGGCACAACAAAATTTAAAGCCATTGATGGCTACAATAATTGGGTGTTTTGTGATTAATATTAAGTTACCAGCTCAGGTGTAAGTTTTATGTGATTTTATTTAAATAATATAGTATTATTATTATAGTTTTGTATTTAGTTGTGTGAAGGGAACCATGTTAGTGAGGAGGGTATTGTTAGCATTCTTTGTTAGGATTTGATTTTAAAAAAAAGGTGATAAGTTTGTCTCTTCAAGGTTGACGTGATCTTGTAATGGTGTCATTGCAAAGAGATAGAGTTGCTGTCATTAAATTCAACTTAGCTTTGCATCTCCAAATATCACATGTTGTCTCATGATTCGATCGACAATTAAGACTCTTGAAGCATCTCACAAGAGTTCTTTTTTGTTATTAAGATAGTTTATCAAACAAAAATTCTTATGTTCAATGGTGTACATTTGTCATAGCAAAATTTTCCATATAAACAAGCCACTTTCGATGCCAATGAGGAAGTTATGGACCATCAATATTTACTTATTTTTTAATGTGAAATTACTTTAGTAAGTGATTTGGCATGGTGCAACTTCACAAGGACTTTTAGATGGATCTTGACTTAATCACAACAGTTAGTATTTATAAAAAAAATGCATACATCTTATAACATGCATCCACTACACCGTCGTCCTCCAACCAAGCTATCCTTGGTCCTTAATTCCTATTACGAAGTCAAGGGGCCATGTTCTTGGTAGAAAATTGTCACTTTTAATAGCTGGGGTCAAGGGGAAACATCCTCGTAGTCTTCAAGGAAATGCTTCAAACTCTCAATAACATTTAATGCAGACAACACTATGTGCACCAAGTTCTATACACTATTGTGTGCACCAAGACATGCTGCATATGCCTCAACATAACATGCACACATTTAACATCATGATTGTTATGTAAGTTTGTAAAGATTAGATAACCTTTCATATTTATTTTGAAATGTAAAAATCTTCACAAGCCTTGATACTTCTAAAAGTTTTAAGGATAAATGTTTAATAATATTTAATTTTTTTTTTATCATTTTCAAGTAAAATATTTTAAATTGTTTTTTTTTTTAAATTAACTGAATAAATTCATATAACTTCTAAATTTTTCACATAGCACATTAATTTAATGCATCAATAAATTATGGTTGCATAGCTACAACATTTCTTGAAGGATGGCTATGAGCAACACATGCAAGTTAATCATCTGGGATTGACACTCCTAACAATCCTTTTCCTAGCTTTACATCTCAAAGTTAGAGGTACTTTGAGAATTATTAATGTGAACTTCGTGGTATGAAATTATTCAACCTCATTGCCTTCCATTGACTTTTTCATATAATCATGTTCAATGTTCATTATGATTTAATGCCCATCATATGTATATTTTATTATTAATGTGTTCATGCTCACCATTGTGAAGTAGTGGACCCATAGACCCATAGACTCATAATTTTGATTCCTTAACTATATAGTATTAGGGTCTGATTATTTTCAATAATATCTATAGAATGTTTTAGAATTATTAATGTGAACTTCGCGGTATGAAATTATTCAACCTCATTGCCTTCCATGGACTTTTTCCTATAATCATGTTCAATGTTGATTAAGGTTTAATGTCTATCATGTGTATATTTTATTGTTAATGTGTTCATCCTTCCCATTATGGAGCACTGGACCCATAGACTCATAATTTTGATTGCTTAACTTAACTATATAGTATTAGGGTCTGATTATTTTCAATAAATTATTCACAATAACATCTATAGAATGTTTTATAAAATACACTGAAATTCATTGATCTTAGTGTTTCTAATCTAGATTTAGATTTATTTTGGTAATTAGCAGTAAGTCTATTGAATAAGTTATCAATGATCTTGGTGTTTAGATCTAGATTTATTTTGGTAATTAGTTACAAGTTTATTAAATAAGTTATCATAATACAATACTAACTAATTATCACGAGTGAGTTTTCAAAAAAACCTTAATTTAATCTATTGGTTAAGGATCCATACCCATAATATTCTAATACCCATAATATTCTAATGCATGATTACTTGATTTTTAGTATAAAATATATTATTTAAAGTTATCTAAAAAAATATTTTAAAAAATTAATATTAGATTAATTCTTGATTTTTAGTATAAAATATATTATTTAAAATTAACTAAACTATATTTTAAAAAATTAATATTATATTAAAGTATATGTATATTAAAAAATAAAATTTTAAAAATATGACATTATATTTAAATTTAAATGTATCTATGTAAAGTTTTATTGTTAATTATTTAAATTTTAATAGTATTTCTATATAAAAATATTAATATATTTTTCTCTTTTTAATTTTAAATTTTATTTGCATTTCTTTTTTTTCAAATTATTAATATTTATTTAGTATTTAAAATATTTTATTATTTAAATTTCAAATTATTAAAGGTTGGGACTAGGTTGCACACAACTCTTATTATTACTATGTAATGTATATTATATTTGTTGCATTATCTCTCTCGTAAAAAATGCTGTCCTTAAAACATTTTGTAAAAAAAAATGCATCTTATTTATGGCCTGCAATGCTTTTGCATGATTCTCAATTCCCGAAGTAATGATGGTCAAAGACACAAAGTGATATGTTCTTCAAAGGATTGAATAACATTGTTGCATTGTACATGTATCAATCCATCCCAAGTTGATCTCCACATGGATATTTTGTTGGTTGGTTGTTTGAATGGACCTTGTTGTCATGTGTTTACAAGTAAGGTGTTGATTTCATCCCCGTTTTGTTTCATAATTGTGATTTTTTGAATGTTTGAAGAATGCAATTTATATTCATATTAATTTCTTTATCGGTCATGATGACTCTTGTTATTTCAATGACGATAGAAGGCGATAGGGTGTCCTTCTAGCTCGTGTCTTGATTTCAGTGGTAAAACATTTGTCATTTATCACTCTTGGCAATTTATTGATTGATAACATTCCAACAGAAGCATCGTTCTAAATTATTGTATCCACTAGATCTATATTGGTTCCCGTGTCATTGTCTAGATTTTAACATTTGACAACTTCTCTAATTCCACCGGGTTGATCATTATTTCTTTAAAGATCAATGATTTCTTGTTGGTAAGTTGTCCTAACTTTTCTTGTTGTGATTTTTTCTCATTCTTCAACTCCTTTATTTGTGCAATGAAAATTTGACTATGGTTCTCTAAATGAGAAACCTGTTCTTCTTTCTCTGAGAAATTCCTTGTCAAATTTCTTCTTTAATATTTTGAATGCTTGTTGTGATAATTTCTCATTTTTTAAATTTTTGCTATTTCATTACCTAATTTCTTAATTTATAACTTGAATATTTACATTTTCATATTAGGTAAATATTTCCTTACAATAAATTATCTTTATTAATTGTCGCAAATAAAATTATAATTTTCAAAAATTAATAAATACTTCCACTTCATTATAATATATATATATGTATATATTTAATTATGTATAAAATTCTTAATTTATACTTTACTTATTCCAAAACTTACTTCTTGAATTTAGACACAAAATATAAAAATCCTAATAAAATAATAACCTTTGTCATTTTCACTTCCTATTTTAAAATCACATCTTTTTCCCTTTACAACCAAATTACTTAGTGGATACACCAAATACAAAGAAACCATAAGCATATGCACTTTGAGAATTTTGAATTTATGTCTTCTCCATTTTTAATGGTACCTTTATAGTGAAGTGTTTTCATTGCTTGTAAAGTTAAAATGAAAGTTGTTCATGAATAATTTACAAGGTACCGTTGGTGGCCAAGGGTTAAGTTTTACTTTCCTTTTATTATATACCTTTTATGTTTGTTTTATTACTTATCTTTTATTATTTTCGTTTTTCTTTTGAACCTAATAAATAATACATTTTATATTAATTTTCTTTCACTTAAACTTTTATCTTGATCGGAACTTAAGGATGTATGTTTTTTATTAATTCCCTTCACCTCTTTTCTATTAATTTCCTTAGTTTGAACTTTTCTCTTGTTTGGAACCGAAGGATGTATGTATTTTAATATCCATATATATTATTTTTTTAATAAAATATGTAATAAAATGTAGAATAAAAGTGTATTTTTTAAACGTTGGTATATGTTTACATGAAATGTTAATTTAAAAATATATACAGTGATATCTATTTTCATAAATTTTTAACTTATTAAAATTATGGTTATCTTCAATCTTTTTCAATACAAAAATAAAATTTCAAAGCAAATCAAATAATTTTGTACTAGTTCTTTTCATAGATGGAGTGAGGAGGGAGATACAGATTGCCCCTTTTGCTTGGTGTGTGGAGGAGGCATGTGGCTATACAGAGGGGGAAGGTGGCACAACTAGCGAGGAAGTGGGGCATGCGGAAGAGGGCTATGTGGAAGCTTGAACACTTGAGCATTAATGAGATTCTCCGATGGATGGTTCATTTTACTCGGCTTGTGTAATAGCGCGCTCATGGCATTCATGGTATATGGTGGAATTAACTCGCAACTAAGATCTGGGGGTATGTCAGATCCAAGCTTAATCATGAGCTCCTTAACTACTTCCTTGTCGAGGTTTATGTGAACAAATCAACTAATTGTGGGTTCATGGGTATTTCTGGTCGTGACTGGATGATGTTCACCTCTCCACCGACTCATCCCTCTTGGCTATGGAACAACTCTAGTCTATTAGCAAAGGATTGGACTATGTTGTGCCAGAATGAAAGAAGTCAACGAGGGGGAGGAATGAGGCATAATTTGTTGGAACACTGGTTTATCAAAGAGACACTATGGCACATTGAATTCGATATTGACTAGGAAAAGGGAAGCCTCTTAGCAAGTCTCCAATCTCACCCGATTGAGATTAAGGAAACCAAATCGGAGGGCTTTCCCTGAACTGTGACCAGAGCCACATAACAGAGTTTTGGTTTGGATCCTTATTGGATTTTGAAAATACTCCTTAGTAGGCTCCTCATGGAGTGTTACCAAATCCAAGCGAGCATTCGTCTGTTATGGTTACTATTCGTGATGATATCAACAATATTCACAACAAGCTAGATACCCTTGTTGAGGTGGAAAATACTCCTTTGTAGGTGTGTGACCGACGTCATGATGAAACTGAAGCAAATTCTCAAGTTTAATTAGGTTTATCTTTCATCTTCGAATTATATGCTTCTGAATATGGTCAATAGTCTTGGCCCCGTTAACTGCTTTTTGTTTGTTTTTTGTCAGTTAAAATTTCTTTTGTTAAGACAAATTAAAAAGGGAGGAAAGATCTGTTTTCCCTTTGCAGGGAAGGCTTCCCCTCTATGGTTTAATTTTGTAAAATTCTGGCTCTCTGTCTTAGAGCTTAACTGAAATTTTTTTAGTGGATAACCTAGTTTCCCTAGTGGTAGGTCAGCCATGACATTTTTTTGTCTTATATGTATTTTTATCAGTAATAGAAGGACCTATAGTTATCTTACACTTTTTTTTTATTGGTTTTTTTCTCTTAAGATTTAAAAGTTCAAAGTTTGTGGAATACATTTTTCATAAAAACCCGTGCTCAACATGCCACTTGTAAGAATTAAATTTAGGTAGAGAGGATAACACTCATCCTCACAACCACCCAAAGTGAAACCAAATTGAATCATAATTCCCTTTTGTATTGATAGGAATTATTTATTTATATATTTTGGTAATGCTTTATTTATAACATTTTAAAACCCTCTCAACTTTTGCTTTTGTTTTTAATGTTAATGTATATAGTCTTTGTTTTTCTTACATTCATGATGGATGATTGGTTAGCGACATCTAAGGTTGGAATTTGAAAATAAATCTACCCATTTGAGTAATTTTATCAACCTTTGAAATAACTTTTATGAAGGTTACTTGAAATTTTTTATTGTATATAATAAGTGAATTGCTTCATGATAGTAAATTTTCCATCAAATTATATCCTTAACCGAGTCTCAATCTAAACCATCACAATCTAAACAATCACAACAATTGACAAGAACCCAATCCAAATAAGTACAACTAACCCTTAACAAAAATTAGTTGAGACATGACAATTTAAAGTGATATCCACATAGAATAGTCGATGCCTATTTAGGAACTCATTGTGGCTTGGTTGGATCTATACCCTTGGCGATTTTCTTTTACTAGCATATGACTACCACAGTTTTTAAGGCAGCTTATCCACTCGTTATAGATACTTGATAGTGAGCAATCAATTTTCCTATTGTGAATATCTCTAAGACATGATAGAATTGATTTGAAAAAATAACTCTGCCTCCAATCATGATTTTTCAATCACAATTTTTCTGTTGGTTGATACTTAAACCCATAATGATTTTCTATGAAAAATTCTCCAAGCAAGTGGTGATCCTATTATTGTTGACAAATGTGATTCAAATGGATGGCAATAACCTCATTGTGTTTTTTAATGCTTTACAACAACTTTATTCCCTCTGTAACAATTGTTATCTCCCATATTTTCAAATTTTTTAAAGCATATTAATTAATTTCATACCATTTTTTTCTCTTAAAGTATGAAAGGTCAAAGTTGGCGTCAAGTAATAATAATAATTGTCATCATTATCATTATAACATTTTTAAACTCTCTCATTTTTTTTCTTTTTCACTTTAATGTATCTAGTCTTTGTTTTTCTAACTATCACAATGGATGATTGCTTGGCAACGACCAGGGTTGGAATTTGGAACAAATCTACCCATAAAAAATGATTGTTTGAGCAATTTTATCAAACGCATTATACCTTCGCATTAAATTCTATGATGGTTTCTTGAAATTTTGACCGTATTTGATAGGAAAATTCCCTTGTGGCATAGCACAAACAATTTGCATATCAAATTTGATCCTTGGCAACAATCTAATCTTAACAACACAATGGTTGGCATCAACCCAATACAAACAAATACATCTCCCCCATAACGTAAATTAGTTACGAGGCATGCCAATAAAAGGTGATATCCACATAGAACTATAGATGTCTGTTTAGGAACTCATTGTGCACTATATAGGCGTTTACTACTAATGATTTTCTTTCACTGGCATATGCCTACCGTACTTTTAAGACAAATAAGTTGCAGGTGATATGTACTTCCCAGTTAACGATCGATTGTTTTGTTATGGATATCTCTATGGCATGATGGTTTGTGGATTGATGGTTAATGGGTCAATGATTAATGGATTACTGTATAAGTGGGTTCTAACCCACTAATTCCTTAAATATTAACCCACTAATGATATTGACCTCATTTATATTTAGATTTCATCATATTTGGTGGAGTTGACAACATTGACCATGGTTGATCATAATTAGTATTGTTCACTGTATTAATCATGGTTGACAATATTAATTATATAAAATACATTAACCATAGTTCTAATCATGATTTAATTGAAGCAAAAATCTTTAAATTCCACCCACTCAACTCATGATGATGGAAAATCAAACAATTTTTCATAATACATTTTTTTAACGAAAATGGGTAAAGAGTTTATTTTATAAAGCTGAGAAAGTTAGCCAAAATTACAAAATTAGTCACCCTTATGAAGAGGGGATCCAAAGAAACCTGCTTACTATCCATAATTCCCCTTCCCTAAACATTACATTCAAAATTTCCCCAGTTGTAACAAAAATTATTGCACTATATTTGCGAATATATTGTCATAATAAGATGACACAACAATAATACATAACAAAAAAAAGAAGAGAAGAACCAGACTGAAACCATCAAGGGCTATCCTTAATTAGATTTCCTGGAGGAATCTAGGTCAATGAGCTCTTTGGAAGGCTGACAAACTGAACCTTCTTCTAGATCCGTATGAGCTACTATCAAGTGATCCAGGTAGCGTCTTTTCTAAACCAAATTGAGTAATTTGTCCATATATTCCAACATTTTTTCTATATGACTTCCCTGCACTCTGACATTCCCCTCGACCTCATCCATTTGAGTGTCCATAAGAGAAATGTGGTATGAAATTTGATGCATGGTGTCCACCATGCCATCCCAATGAGATTGCAAAATTCTCAGCATGGCCTTGACATCACTGAGCTTGACCTGAACCACATGTAGTTATGCCTTCTAGGAAGGCATAATTATCTCTGGAAAATCCTCTCTCCATAATCCAACTAAACCAAGCCACCCTACCCTGAAATCTCCAGCAAATGGAATAGACTTACCACAAACTCGATGGAGAACAACCACAAAAGAACAATAAACTACAAGGAGATCTTGATCTGGGAAAAGAGAAAGGTCCTTTCAAAGATGAGGACAAATTGAACATAAAACACCACTGTCTAAGGATACCTACAACTTTGCTGCCAGTAGCTTCTTAATTTGCAATCGGTGTATGAGCGTAGGAGCTAATGCATCCATTTAAGCAACTATTATCTCCAAGAACCCTCTAGAAGAACTGTAAATCATAGCTAGAAGGAATGCAAAGTCGAAAATGGGAAGAAGACAAAGCTCATAATGAATGTCCCAAGATACATAAATCCTACAATATTCCTTAGGGGAAAGGAAAGAAACCATAATTCCTAGTGTGTAGGTGCAGAGAAAGGAGTACAGGATGGGGTCTCCACATAGGCATAATTAAACCTCATATGATATCTCGAGAAAATTACAAGGGCCAATTTCCTTTTCCAAATAATGAAAGTCATGGAAATATTTAATGTCATGATTTGACACATAGAATGGGTTAATTCCTATGGTATCGACCTTCTACAGGGAGAACCATATTTTTGAATACAAACTCCTTTGTCCAAAATTTTCCCTTGGTTTTCTAGTGTGTTCACAAAAGTATTATTTTTCCTTCTAATGTGCATTAGGATCAATCCCTTAATATCCTTAAGAGACTAAAGGGCTCTCTTTTGAGTCCTTCCCTAGGTATCATCGTCTTTAACTAAACTTGTCCTGCGGAGCGAATGCCAAGCATGGAATTGTTAAATGTGATCACTTTCCACACATGAAAAGATGCAAGATACTCTACTCCCATAATTGAAGAAAACCATTTTTCTTGATTATTAGTAACCATACCTAGACCCCGAACAAACATATTCACAATTGTACCTCCGGTCCAACAAGATTTCCCACACCTGCCACCCCTGAATTTTTTATAATACATTAGTCCTAATGAAAATATACAAATATTTTACTTTGAAAGAAGATTTAATAACATACTATCTTTAAATTTAAATGAAAAAAAAATTAATTTAATTTAACTCTATCTATAAATTGTTTAAAATAAAATATTAAATCCAATACAGTCTCAACAACCAATATCTATTCATATAAATTCCTCTTTATTCATCGTGACTCTTTGCATGACAATTTCCCTTCCTCCACCATGAATCTTTGCATGGTTGTTGATAAAAAAATACTATTCAACATGCCACACATACCTCAACATAACATGCACGCATTCAACATGCCACACACACACTTCAACATAACTCGACCTGTGTAATAGTGCACTCATGGCATTCATGGAAGATGGAAGAATTAACCCACAACTAAGATTCGGAGGGTACATCAGATCCAAGCTCAATCATGAGCTCCTTAACTTCCTCCTTGTAGAATTTTATGTGAATGCCTCGACTAAGTGTGGGTTCATGGATATTTATGGTCATGACTAGATGATGTTCACCCCTTCACCGAATCATCCCGCTTGGATCTAGAGAAACAATGGTCTATTGGAAAAGGATTGGGCTATGCTACTCCAATGTACATGAAGCTGACAAGGGGGAGGAGTGAGGAAAATTTTTCAAAACAATGTTCTACCAAAGAGACACCATGCCATATTTGATTGAGATTGACTAGGAAGAGGTAAGCCTCTCAACAAGTCTCCAAGCTCACCCGACTAATACTAAGGAAACCAAATCGGAGGGCTTTCCCATAACTATGACCAGAGCCACAAAACAAATTTTTGGTTTGGATCCTTACTAGATTATGAAAATCCTCCCTGGAAGTATCCTCATGGAGCGCCACCAATCCTAAGTGATCATTCATCTGTTATGGCTACTATTCATGATGATATCAATATTATTCACAATAGGTTGGATACCCTTGCTGAAGTGGAAAATAATCCTCTGCAGGTGTTTCACCAACCTCATGATGGAATTGAACCAATTTCTCGGGTTTAATTATGTCTATCTTTTATCCTCGAATTCTATGCTTTTGAAGGCAATCAAAATTTTTGGTCTTATTAACTTCTTTCTAGTTGGTTTTTGTTAGTTAAAAGTTATTTTGTTAAGACAAGTTAAAAATAGGGGAAAGCTATGGTTTCCCTTTGTAGGGTAGGATTCCCCTCTCTGGTTTAATTTTGTAAAATTATAGCTCTTTGTCTTAGAGCCAAACTTGAAATTTTGCAGTGGTTGACTTGGTTTCCCTGACGGTAGGCCAGACATTGACACTTTTTTGTATTATATGTATTTTTATTAGTAATAGAAGGACCTACAACTAGCTTACAAAAAACAAATTGTACTAGTTTTTTTCTCTGAAGATTTAAAAGTTCAAAGTCATGGAATACATTTCTCATACAAACCTGTGCTCAACATGTCGCTTGCAAGAATTGACTTTATGTAGAGAGGATGACACTCCTCACAACCATCCAAACTGAAACCAAATTGAATAATAATAATAATAATAATAATAATAATAATAATAATAATAATAATAATAATAATCTATTATTAAGTTCACAACCAATCCAAACACCAATGGGTGTATGAGACCCCCCTATTTGTGGGACAAGGGACACACCTCTACGCAATGTTGTTATTCCTAAAGTCTACGGAAGTGTACATACCCTACCCCCCTTCGGATTTGAACCTATGACCTCCTAGGAGGAAACACATGTTCTTAACCATTAGGCCCACTTAGGCTGTTATAGTTCCTTTATATTGATAAGATTTATTTATTTCGATAATGCTTTATTTATAACATTTTAAAACCCTCTCAACTTTTGTTTTTGTTTTTAATATTAATGTTCTAGTTGTCTTTTTTTTTTTTTTTAATTTTTTTTTTTATTCTGACATCCATGATGGATGATTGGTTAGAAACATCTAAGATTGAGACTTGAGAACAAATATAACCATTTGAATAATTTTATTGACCTTTACAATAACTTTTATGATGGTCACTTGAAAATTTTGATTATCCATAACGAACAAATTGCCTCATGATAAAAAAATTGCCCATCAAAAACTAACTTTAACTCTATCTCTAATCGAGTCCCAATCTAAACAATCACAACGATTACAAAAACCCAATCCAAATAAATACAACTAACTCTTAATAAAAAATTAGTTAAGGCATGATTATTTAAAGTGATATCTACATAGAACAATCGATGCCTATTTAGGAACTCATTGTGGCTTGGTGGGACCTATACCCTTGGCGATTTTCTTTAAGTAGCATATGACTACCATGATTTTTAAGGCATCTTATCCAGTTGTTATAAGTACTTCCTCACAGCCAGATTCTATGGACCATTTTAGGTCCTAAATAGAGTTGGACTAGTGGCATATGAGCTGGGCCTACTTCCCACTGTTAAAATACATAATTTATTTCATGTGTCATTATTGAAGAAATATGTACATGATCCTAATCACATACTTGATTTTCTTTATTACAGGTAGAATAAGAAGGAGAAATTTAGCTTCATCCAAACTGCATATTGGACCAAAGAACCCGGACAATTAGGAATAGAACCATAGGACAGGTAAAGGTCCAATGGACTAATTACAATCATGAAGACACAATATGGGAAATGGAATAAGCTATGCGAGCTGAGCACCCGTACCTATTTTGATACTTTGAATATTTTGAAATATAAATATTTCGAACATGAATTTTGAAATTATGTTTTGGACAATGGAAACACAGAGGATAGTGTTGAATCTAAGGGGGAGGGGAATTTAATACCCCTATTTTTGAACCCCTGATGTCATAATTCAAATTCTGATGATGTAATTTTTGAAAGGACGAACACATTATATTTTAAAATATTAATCTAAAATATATCTGGCTATGTTAAGGCAGTCGTTGAAGAGAATGGGGACTATGAATTCACCAGTGAGAAGGTAAGGGGGGTTATAATAAGAACTTAGCCTAATTTGAGCCAAAAGTACCTTCATTATATTTTAATCATTATTACCCTTTTGATTAAGTCTTAATCCTCAATTATGTACTAATGGGATATTAGTGCATGGGGTCTTGACGTGGGTCCTTTTGGGAGTCCACATGTGGGTGAATTTGACCATGCAACATAAAAAATGAATTCGAGATGCATGAAGCGTAAAAGTGGCCAGTTTTAGAAAAAGGAGAAAGGGGAATGATTTTGAAAGGAACATAGAAAAGTTTTGAAACAAATCATTTGAACTGGAAGTTTTGAAACCAATCAGTCGAACTAGAATGTGAAATGAAAACCTCGCTAGTCATTATGGTTGATGGTTTCCAGTGATTATTATGCCACCTATTTTTGTGTTTGAACTCTAGAATTTAGTTATTTCAACCATGATGGATGAGTGTTGTGTGCCTATTGATATCCATAAATGTATATCCGGGGATATGGAAGACTGTGTATGAACTTCCTTGGTGGAATTTTTGGCATTGGGTAACTGTGTGTTACCCCATTGTTTTGCATTTGAAAGGAAACCAAGGAAGGAAGTGCATTGTTTGGTGTATAACTAGTTGGTACCTGCATCCCGAATTGTTGAGAAAATCACCATGTTGTTTGTGTGGAACTGGTGAGTGCCAATTTAAAGAAAGGAACCTGGTGAGGAATATCCTGTTCATATGTTAAGTTATCATTTGATCATTTTGAGTGCTCTCCTGGTGAATTCAAAGTCCCAGCTTGGGGGTGGCTCCTTATTGAGAGATTGATGAATAAGGTAGCCTCTGGTTGGGTGGAGTGTGCCTCACACATAGTCAGTTGCATCGATTGTCAAATATTCAGATAAGCACTCTGGTTCTGTATCAAATTTATTATTATTTTTATGAATCTTGCAAGAATGGAATAATTCCTGGAAGAATTGAAGTATTGCTTGTATTGCAATGTGAAATTATACTTAATATTCTTGCTCGAATTTTGTATCCCTGTTCATGTTCTGTTTTTATTAATTAATTATTGGGATTAAAATTTCACTCTATGAAGAATATTAATTCTCGAGTTAACTCTGCTTTTATGTAAAATGTCGTGTTTCATTCAATTATTATTTCAGGTTATGGTTTTTAATAATTTATGAAGAATTTGAATTATAAACTGCAGTAAATATGAAGCTCATGTATTGGATTTTCATGTAAGACCTTTCATATATGTAAATGATATTATATGCTTTTAGAATGAAGCTTGTAAATGAATGGTTAAACTTTGTTTATGTTGGGTGTAAAAATCATCCTAGTACATTCTGGTTACAATTTTGTGAATTTGTTATATATTATGTTTCAGAATGACTACATTTTAATTGTACAGACAATTAGAGGAATGAATTGTTAGTGAATGGAGTCATGATTTACATATAGTGAGGTACAAATGTGATTCACATAGTATTATATGAAATTTGTCTGCCTGTAAAATTGAATTGGTCAGTGATTTATGTATTCATTTTTATATAATTATTGTGGATATTTTCTAGCATGAGTAATAGGAAAAGTCTGCACATTCAAATAGTGATTTGGTTTAATGTTTCCAACCTTAATAAAAATTTATTCTAGTTAGAGTTTATTTCATGGTGAAATTGCTTGTGACTGGAAACATTATCCAGGTTTTCTATGGAATCAAAACTTGGGTTTATGAGACTTAAGTTTTAATGCTAAAGTATGAAGCTGAAAGACTGGTTGCCTAATGCAATTATAAATACCCTTAAGTTTAATATTAAAACCTTGAGTTAGTTTAAATTATAGTGTGAAATTCTATGTCACAATAGATCTAAGAGCCGAGGATACCTCACAAAGAAAGAATGAGCATAAAAGTTGAATAAGAGTGAAAACTGCATTGAAAAAGAGTAGAAGAATAATTATGCAGCGGAACTCAGATAAGAGAAGAATAATGTCACATGATCCAATAATCAATATAATGAACAATGATGATACAATGGAGAGAATTCAAATCACATGGGAGAATGTGAACCTCAGTTTGTCTAGCATAGGGATTATCACCATTGGAGTGCTACGGAAGACTCAAACTCAACTAAACTGAACCTAAACTCAGCTAACTAGAGACATAATCAGTTACTTGACTAATGAGGGTGAAATAGTGAGTTTTTCATGCATTCCAGTCAGAAAAGGGCACATGAGGCCACAATCAGTGGCATCCGGAGCTCTAACCCCCCATAAGAGTCAGCTAGCTCAGGTGGATTGCACTGGAAAACTCAGTAGGTTCCTATAAAATAGGGAACTGGTTGAAGTGGTCCTAAAATGATGCATGCGGGGCTCAGAAGGTGGTATATGGATCCTGGATGACATCTGCACACCACTAGGGGGGAAATGACATCATCAACAACTAGGAAAAATAAATAATGCTAGGTAGGACAAGGATAGAGTATTGAAATATCCTAACAACCCCCTTAATCCGTACTTTTGCATCCTGGTCCCTAGTTGATAAGACCAAAGGTCACCCATACAATCAAATAAATGATAAAAAATAACTGTCCATGAACCAAGGAAATGGGGAAAAACCTCATGGGAAAAATACCCCCCCTCAAAAGCATAAAAGTAGGGAACTCAAAGAACCTTCATACTGAGCAGAGAAGGAAACAAATTTCCTTAGTGAAAGCCTTTGCGAAAATATTGGCAAGCTGCTCCTATGTAGGATAAAAATGCAGGTTCTAGATCTAGATCTAGATCTACTCCTCTGATGTACCTCCCACTGTGTAGAAGTTGTATTTTCCAAAAAAAGTCTTTCATGAACCCTTCATGCTACTGGAGAGAATGTCTCATTGTGGTCCAAATCATGAACCTTTGAGTACCTTTTGTTTGACAACTGAAATTTTTTTCTTGGTTGTAGATCCCCCATGACAAGTCTCTCCAAGAGATTCTGGATCAAACCCCACCATCATGTAGCACCTCTCTGAGAGAAGTGGATCTGCATGACATAGTGCAAGTTTTGTATGATACTGAGATATGGTAGTTCTATGGTAAGATGGATCCCCAACTGTGTTCCTAGCAGCTACAAGGACTTTGTGGGCCCATATTGTCCCTGGCCATTGATTGGGAGCATGTGTTCGATTTGGATATGAATCTAAATCTCCTTGAACTTTATTCTCAACATAAAGATCTTGATATTCATCTTCATTAGAAGAGATACCACTCTGATCTTCACCAGATTCCGATGGGGTAGGCAGAGAGTATGGAAAAAATGTGAGAATTCATATGCCTTGGAGGCATGGTTTGCAAACACTTTCACTATAATCTTCCTAGTAGACATCTCTGCAATATCAACTGTGTCAGGATCAAATACCACTTTCTTCAGTGAGCCTGTGTGAGTAATCTGATATACATACAACAAATTTGCTGACAAAGAAGGAACAAATAGAACATTTTTGAAATTCCCATGCTCCATATGTATTGTGCCCTTCCCTTCAACAGATATTTGAGAGTTGTCTCCCATATGAATAATTGGACCATCTTTGATATCTAAAGAAGAAAATGATTCTCTGGAGGCAACCATGTGGTTGGAGGCTACTGAATCTATGAGGAGGTCTTGTGATTTTGAAAATCCATCCTTCAGTGCATGGTATTTCTCATGACCATCAAACTCACTTCTAGAATCAGTCTCTCTTGCACCTTTTGGGAGGGAAATGTTGTGATGTTCAAGAATCTTGGTCATTTGATCTATCTTCTTTTGCATGCAAGATCTCTCTGGGTGGTTTCCTTTCTTGCAATAGGAATAGTTGGATTTATCAAATCCATTTTGTTTTTCCTTCTTGGACCTGGAGGCTCCTTCTGATGGACTCGACTTGGAATTTTGCTTGGGTTCAGATGGCCTCTTATCCTTTCCCTTGTGCTTCCCATTCCCATTCGCACTTTTTGCTTCTCCAACCATAAGAGCTTGATATTTGGAGGCCTTCAAGGCGCCCATTTGGATCAAATTATCTTGTTCTTGGATGAGAGATTCAGTGAAAACATCTAAGGAGGGAATCTTCCAACCAGGGATTGACATTCACTTAGAATGAAAGGTAGAGACAAAGATGGAGAACTCATAACCTAGCTTTCTCAGAATGGATAGCACCAGCTGCTCATCCTTCCTCTCAATGCCACACTACTTGCATTGCATGACTATAGATTTGAATTTTGAAATGAATTGTTGAATGGTCTTGAAACTGCTCGGTTGAAGAGCAATCAACTCATTCTCCATAATATGGACTCCTAGCTCATCTTGTTTGTCGAAGAGGGTCTCTAAATTCAACCATAACTCTCTTGGATTATTCAATCCTTCGATGTGGAAGAGTATATCTCTGGAAATATGAATACACATGAAACCAAATGCTTCATCAAATCTATTCAAATACTTGGTTTTCTCCACAGTTAATGTTGGTTTGGGATCCTTCCCCATTTTCACCATGTATAGTGATTTGTTGCGCAATACCATCTGCATATCAACCCTCCAATCAAGTTAATTTAAGGGTGTCAGGATCCTGGGAGAGAGACGAGAGTTAGCATTTCCCATTATAGCTACTGGAGCGAATACAAGGTGAAAACTGCTGCTTCTGCAGCAAAATTGTTGCAACTACAGAAAATTGTTGCAACTCCTGCAACACTCAAAAAATTTGAATAACCTACAAAAAACTCTCAATAATGGAGGTAGAATACTACTTACCACTGCTTTAGGATAGTAGGCACTTTTATCTAGATCCTTCACACCTGGCTAGACCCCATTGGATTTCTCCAATGAATTCAATGCAATGGCAGTATGATTTGTTGTGGAAATCCATAGGCTTCTGGTGCACTACCGAAAGCAACTTCTCAACCTATTCACTTAATGGATTTGATACCATGTGAAATTTTATGTCATAACATATCTAAGAGCTAAGGATACCTCACAAAGAAAGAATGAGTAGAAAAGTTGAATAAGAGTGAAAAATGCAGTAAAAAAGAGCAGAAGAATAATTATGCAACATAACTCAGATATGAGCAAAATAATGTCACATGATTCAATAATCAGTATAATGAACAATGATGATACAATGGAGAGAATTTGAATCACACAGGAAAATTCAAACCTCAATTGGTCTAGCATAGGGATTATCACCACTGGAGTTCTCCGAAAGACTCAAACTCAACTGAACTGAACCTAATCTCAGACAACTGAAGACATAATCATTTAACTGACTAAGGAGGGTGCAATAGTGAGTTTTTCATGCATTCCAGTCATAAAGGGTGCATGAGGCCACAATCAGTGGCATCCGGAGCTCTAACCCCCCACAAGAGTCAGCTAACTCAGGTGGACTACACTGGAACACTCAGTAGGTTCCTATAAAATAGGGAACTGACTGAAGTGGTCCTAAAATGATGCATGCATGGCTCAGAAGGTGGTAGATGGATCCTGGATGACATCTGCACACCACTAGGGGGGAAATGACATCATCAACAATTAGGAAAAATAAATAATGCTAGGTAGGAAAAGGATGGAGTATTGAAATATCGTAACATATAGTTGCCAGTTCGGAAGGAAGATATCTGTAAACTTCCTTGTCAATTCACTTTCGATGTCTTAGCATATATCCATTTTATGAATTTGACTAATTTCCAAATGGGAGTTGGAAAATGCCTTCCATATTTATCATAATCCTTTAGAGCACAAGCATGTGCTATCACCTTGCATGTGAAAACTATTGGGCGGTTGTTAGTGTTATAATGGGGTATGTTACAAAGTGGTATTAGAGTGAATTTTTCAGCTCTTGAACCTCTTGGGTTATAAAGTTGTCAGATTGTATTTGATGTGATTAAAATATACTCAAAACATAGAATGAAAACCCAAGAAAGGAAAAATGTGTTCATGATACGATAAAATTTTGTGTATGAATATTTTTGTGCCTAACTAAATGGTCAAATATTCAGATTTCTAGAATAAAAGAAAGTTGTGCCGTGAAAATGGTGAATGAACCGAGACTTTCCTTTATTGCTGGGGAAGTGGGGTGAGTGTTTAGGGAATGAAATCCAGCGGTCGTAAGACAAAGGTGGAGATAATGGAATTGATACAAACCTTAAATGATAAACATGTTGGAACTAGAAGAATATTACTAAATCTAGAGCAACAAAATTAGGTGAATATCCAAATGTTGCAGAACTTGATGCAGTTGCAGAATCAGGGGCGGCAGGTCCCTAACCTTTTGAGAGGAGAAGAAGGGGATTCTCTGAGTAGAGAAATTGCTGACACTCGTCAACATTTGAGAAGTAGAGTTGTGAGTAGAATGGGGCAACATTCCCCTGATGAATCCGTTGAAATCCATCATAGAAGGTAATATGAGGAGAACCCATTACACAGTGAAATTAGAAGAATTAAACCTCCTACTTTCGATGGAAAGAAATTAGGGGAAATTGCAGAAAGGTGACTGTTAGAAATGAAGAAATATATACAACTACATGATTACTCGGATAATTAGGAAGCCCGAATTGCTATATATAATCTTTAAGGGAAGGTTTATCAATGGTGGGAACAATTGAAGCAGGTGGAAAATATTAAATAAAATAAGATTTCATGGAGAAGGTTTTAGAAGTATTTTAAGCATGAGTACCTGTCCCAGTAGTATTATGACAAGAAGATGCAAGAATTTTTCAAACTTAGATTAGGTAATATGACTATGGAGGAGTATGAGAGGAGATTCCTAGAGTTGTTAAGGTATGTTGATTTCATACAAGATGAAAAAGTTAAATTCCAATGATTTCTTAGTGGATTAACATCATACTATTGGGACATAATCACTTATGACAAACCTCCTACTCTGAAGGAAGCTATAGGGAAGGCTAAATGACTGTATGAACATGGTAAAGGAAGACAGGATATGCATAGATTTTGGAGAAGTAAATTAAAATAGAAGAAATAATAGAGGAAAAAAGGGGTCCAAGCCTCTTGAGGTTAAAGGCAATCATATTAAAATTTCCAAAGAATAGATTATGCTTGGTGAATCGAAGAGGATTGAGTCTGCAAGGCCATCGTATCAAACTAAATGTTGGAACTATGTAGGTGATCACTATCGTAATAATTGTGCAAAGAGAACTAATAATGGGGCCAACATTTATAAGCTTCAAGAAGCTACCACAATAGAAAACATAGCGAGGAACATACCTCGGATTTATGCATCTCTGGATAATCGACATACATATCATCAATCATCCATGATTGAGATTGAAGGCAATACTGTTGATGTACCAATTTCCATTTTAATTGATTTTGGAGCTACCTACAGTTACATTAATAATAATGTGATTAAAATATGTAACTTAGTAAGTAGTAAATTATTGTAGTCTAGAATGGTATAGTTGGATACCTGTATGAAAAGAAAAATCACTTCAATGGTTGAGGGTTGTTGTTTCGATGTGAATGGGTTTTAGAGAAAGGACAACTTGGATATAATTCCTCTTAGTTCGTATGATGTTTTGATTGGAATGGATTGGCTGGAAACACATTTTTGCAATCTGGATTGTCAGCACAAAACTATTATGTGTCTAGATGAGGACGAGAATTCAATTCAAACAAAGGGTATTCTGAGGCCGATATCTATTAGACAAATCTCAGCCATGAAAATGAAGAAGTGAATTAGGAAGGGTTGTCAGTTGTATTTTATCCATGCAAAGGAGATACCGACTAACAGAGAACCATCTATTGCAGAGTGTGCAATATTGCATGAGTTTAAAGATGTTTTTCAGGATGTACCAGAATTACCTCCTAAAAGTGATATTGATTTCACAATCGATTTGGTACCGAGAATTGTTCCAGTATCCAAAGTTCCTTATAGAATGATCACACCTCAATTGAAGGAATTACTTATGCAATTAGAAGATCTATTGAAGAAGGGTGACATACGTCCCAGCGTATCACCATGGGGAGTGCTTTCCCTCTTCGTGAAAAACAAATATGGAACCTTAAGGTTATGCATGGATTATAGATAGTTGAACAAGGACACGATTAAGAACAGGTATCCACTACCAAGGATCGATGATATATTCTATCAATTGCGAGGGGCCAGAGTCTTCTCGAAGATTGACTTGAGATCAAGTTATCATTAAGTGCGTATTAAAGATGAAGACATTAGAAAAACCACTTTTAGGACTTGGTATGACATTATGAATACACAGTCTTTCCATTTGGATCGACTAATGCATCAACCACATTTATGTGCCTGATGAATGGTGTACTCAAAGAATTTCTAGATAAATTTATTGTGGTATTTTTGGATGATATTTTAATTTAATCCAAGACAGAATAAGAGCATGACGAACACCTAAAAATAACTTTGCAAATTTTGAGAGAGAATCAGCTGTACTCTAAGTTAAGCAAGTGTCCCTTCTATAAAAAAAAATGTTATATCTGGGTCACATTATCTCAGAGGAAGGAGTGATCGTGGACCCTACTAAAATAAAAGTTATGCAAGAATTCCCACTCCAATAAATGTAGTTTAGGTAGGATTCTTTATGGGGTTGGATGGTTATTATAGGATATTTATAGAAGCTTTCCCCAAGATAGCCAATCCCATTACATATTTATAGAAGAAAGGTGTGAAATTTATTTGGACTTAGAAATGTAAATATAGTTTCAGACTTCTAGAAGAGTTGCTTACATGTGCACCAATTTTAAAGATTGCATATCCAAATAAGGAATATGCAGTATGCAAAAATGCATCTTTAGAAGGACTCGGTGGAGTTTTGATGCAAGAAGGGCATGTGATTTGTTATGAATCACAAAAATTGAAGGAAAATGAAAAGAAGTATGCAACACATGATATGGAGCTCACTTCCATAGTTAACGCCTTGAAAATGTGGAGGTATCACCTCATGGGTAGTAGATTTGAGTTGAAGTCATATCATCATAACTTAAAGTACTTGTTTGAACAACCCAACTTAAATTCCTGTCAAGATAGATGGATGGAATTCTTGAGCAAATTCAACTTAGAAATTAAGCATATCAAGGGAAAACAAAATCGAGTTGCAGATGCACTCAGTAGAAGAAATCAACTTGTGAGAATTACAACCATCAATAGTTGGAAAACATATTTGAAGAGCAAACTGTTGGAAGCATTGAATTCTGATAATTATTATTTGCAAGTCAAAACAACCTTATATTAAGGTTGTATGCAATTGAAATATATATTTTATGAACTATATGAAGATGGAATTCTACTATTCAGAAATATAATATACGTACCTGATAAATATTATTTGAAGGAAACCATTTTTCAATAGATGCATAATGTCCCGTATGCAAGACATCCTGGCTATAAGAAAACTCTTATAGTTTTTAAGGAGTATTATTGGCTAGGAATGAAGAAAGAGGTAGCAAGCTTCATTTCTAAGTTCCTTGAATGTCAAAGGGTGAAAGTAGAGCGCATGCATCTTGCTGGCATACTTCACCCATTGCCAATTCTAGTGTGGAAATGGGACGTGGTAACCATAGAATTTATCACTAAATTACCTAAGAAAACGAAGTAGCATGACTCCATTATGGTTGTGGCTGATAAACTGACAAAATATGCTCATTTTATACTTGTCTATTCAACATTTAAAGCATCAAATATTGCAAAAATTTATATGAAGGAAGTTTCCAGGATACACGGTATTCCTAAGGAAATTGTTTTAGACTGTGATTCCAAGTTCACTTCGAAATTTTGGAAAGGTTTGTTCAAGGATTTTGGGACCAAACTCAACTTCACCACAGCCTATCATCCACAAATGGATGTGAAGACTGAGTGGGTAAATCAATTCATTGAAGATATGGTAAGAATGTATGTAATGGACATACCTACCAAGTGGGAATATTACCTATATTTGGTATAATTTTCCTATAACAATGGATACCAAGCATCAGTAAATATGAGTCTGTTTGAAGCCTTATATGGCAGAAGGAGTAATGTTCCAACGAACTGGGACAAGCCTATGGAAAGGTTGATAGTTGGACCTGAAATGTTATAGGAATTAGAATATCAAGTGTCCAAAATCAAACATAATTCGAAAGTGGCACACGATAGATAAAATAGTTATGCAGATAAAGGTAGAATGCATAAAGAATTCTAGGTGGGAGACAAAGTCTTCTTGAAATCCAAAAGCAAGAAAATTTCATTGAGTCTGGGAAATTGTAAGAAGTTGGAAGCCAGATTCGGTGGACCATTTGAGGTCCTAAGTAGATTTGGACCAATACCACATGAGTTGGCCCTACCTCCCACTGTTAATATACATAATTCCTTTCATGTTTCATTATTGAAGAAATATGTACATGATCATAATCATATACATGATTTTGTTTTGTTACAGATAGTATCGGAAGAAGAAGTTTAGGTTAAGCGAATCTGTATATTGGACTGAAGAACTAGGACACTTAGGAACAAAACCATAGGATAGTTAAAGGTCCAATGAACCAATTACAATCCTAAAGAAACAACCTGTGAAATGGAAGAAGCTATGTGGGATGAGTACTCGTATCTATTTTGATACTTTGAATATTTTGAAATGTAAATATTCAGAACATGAATTTTGAAATTATGGTTTGGACATTGGAAACACTGAGGATGGTGTTAAATCTAAGAGGGAGGCGAATGTAATACCCCAAGTTTTTCAACCCCTAATGTCATATTGCAAATTCTGATTATGTAATGCCTGAAAGGCTAAACAAATTATATTTTGAAATATTAGTATAAAATACAACTGGCGATGTTGAGGAAGACATTGAAGAGAATGGGGACTATGAATTCACCATTGAGAAGGTAAGGGGGTTGTAGATAACATTAGGGTTGTTACATAAGACCTTAGCCTAACTTGGGCCAAAAGTACCTTGATTATATTTTAATCATTATTACCCTTTTGATTAAGTCTTAATCCTCAATTATATACTAATGGGATATTAGTGCATGGGACCTTAACGTGGGTCGTTTTGGGAGTCCATGTGTGGGTGAATTTGACGATGCAACTTGAAAAATGAATTTGAGATGCATGAAGTGTAAAAGTGGTCAGTTTTGGAAAAAGGAGAAAGGGGAATGATTTTGACAGGAAGATACAGAAGTTTTGAAACAAATCATTTGAACTGGAAGTTCTAAAACCAATCATTCGAACTGGAATGTGAACTGAAACACTCTTGGTCATTATGGTTGATGGTTGCTAGTGATTGTTCCACCTGTTTTTGTGTGTGAACTATGGAATTTAGTTATTTCGACCATGATGGCTGAGTGTTGTCTTCCTATTGATATCCATAAATGTACAATCGGGGATATGGAAGACTTTGTATGAACTTCCTTAGTGGAATTTTTGGCATTAGGTAATAGTGTGTTAGGTCACTATTTTTCATTTGAAAGGAAACCAAGGAAGGAAGTGCACATTTTGTGTATAACTGGTTGGTTCTTGAATTCAGAATTGTTGAGAAAATCACCATGTTGTTTGTGTGGAATTAGTGAGTGCCAATTTAAAGAAAGGAAGTTGGTGAGGAATATCATGTTCATTTGTTAAGTTATCCTTTGACGATTTTGAGTGCTCTTCTGTGACGATTTTGAGTGCTCTCCTGGTGAATTCGGGAGTGGATCCTTGTTGAGAGATCAATGAACAAGGTAGCCTACGGTTGTGTGGAGAATGCCTCACACATAGCCAATTGCATTGATTTTCAAATATTCAAATAAGTACTCTTGCTTTGTAAAAGATTTATTATTATTTTTATGAATTTTGCAAGAATGGAATAATTCCTGGAAGAATTGAAGTATTGCTTGTATTGTAATGTGAAGTTGTACTTGAATATTCTTTCTTGAATTCTATATTCTTGTTCATGTTTTCTTTTTATTAATTAATTATTGGGTTTGAGTTTAAGGGATAAAATGTTCTCTGAAGAATATTAATTATCGAGTTAACTCCGATGTTATGTAAAATGACGTGTTTCATTCAATTATTATTTCAGGTTATGGTTTTTAATAATTCTAAATAATTTGTATTATAAACTGCAATGAATATGAAGCTTATGTCTTGGATTTTAATGTAATACCTTTCATATATGTAAATGATATTATATGCTTTTAGAACAAATATTGTAAATGAAGGGTTAAACTCTGTTTATGTTGGGTGTAAAAATCATAATGGTACATTATTGTTGACGTATTTGTAACTTCGGAAGATATTCACTTGTATATTGTATGTATTACATTTGTACTTTATTGTATCCCCAACGAAGATGTATTATTCCTCCGATTGGAAGTGTCGTCATTTGTATTTGCAAGTGTCGCAAGTTACACTGTAAGTGTCGTAACTTATATTTGATGGGTTATTAGACCACCTTGGTGGGGTCGGCCCTATATGAGTTATGTGGAAGGGTTATTAGGCTTCCTTAGGAAGTAGGCCCAGTTAGGGTTAAAGGCAGGTTAAGTTAAAGTATAAATAGAGAGTGTGACTCTCTCATTCTATTCATTCACTCACTCATCCAACTCGCATAGTTGAGAGAGAGGAGTGCGCACAAGTGGAGGAGGAGTAGTTGCTGAAGACATCTATCTTTTGGGGTTTGATCTTTTTGATCTTTGTATTGGTGCTTATTCTTTCTCTGAGGAAGTTGCGGGGTTTTTCACCTTGTTGGTTTTCCCCGAGGAAACATTGTGTCTCTTGTGTCTATGATTGTTATGTTGTGCATGTTATTCTCTTAGTAGGATCCTAGATAATATTTGAATGAAATTATCATAATTCTAACAATTATGGTTACAATTATGTGAATTTGTTATATATTTTGTTTTAGAATGACTACATTTTAATTGTACAAACAATTAAAGGAATGAATTGTCGATTAATGGGAGTCATGATTTACATATAGCTAGGTATGAATGTGATTCACATATTATTATTTGAAAGTTTCCTGCCTGTAAAATTGAATTGGCCGGGGATTTATGTCTTCATTTTTATATAATTATTATGCATATTTTCCCGCATGAATAATAGAAAAATTCTACATATTCAAATAGTGTGTTGGTTTAATGTTGTCAACCTTAATAGAACTTTAATTCTAGTTGGAGCTTATTCCGTGGTGAAATTGCATGATTAATGGACGTTTTCTGTGACTTGAAACATTATCCAAGTTGTTTGTGAAATTAAAACTTGGGTTTATGAGACTTAAGTTTTAATGGCATTAAAGTCTGAAACTGAATAAATGGTTTCCTAATGCAATTATACAGAGCCTTAAGTTTAATATTAAAACCCCGAGGTAGTTTAAATTATAACTGCCAATTAGAAGGTAGATATATGAAATTTTCCTTGTCAATTCACTTTCCATGTCTTAGCCTATCTCCCTTTTATGAATTTAGCTAATTTCCAAATGGGAGTTGGAAAATGTCTTCCATATTTGTGTTAGATTTTTAGAGCACGAGTATGTATTATCACCCTATATGTGAAAATTGTTGGGTGAATATCAATGTCATAACAATGTACATTACAATCATACATTACAACAAAATAACCCTTTAGGGGCGGTTTTGGCTTGCGAGGGTCTTGGTAAACCCCCCCTAAAAGTTTTTTCAGATCTTTGGAGGCGGTCTTTTAAAACCGCCCCTAAAAGTCATGGAAATTGGACTTTTTGGGGCGTTTTTTTTAAATTCGCCCCCAAAAGTCCTGACATTTGACTTTTGCGGGTGGTTTTTGGAAACCCCCCCCTAAAATATCAATTCTCATAACTTTTGGGGGCGGTTTGTCAAAACCCCCCCCTAAAAGTAATGAGAATTGAACTTTTGGAGGCGGTGTTTTTGGAACCCCCCTTAAAAGTCATGAGAATTGAACTTTTGGAGGCGGTGTTTTTGGAACCCCCCTTAAAAGTCATGAGAATTGAACTTTTGGAGGCGGTGTTTTTGGAACCCCCCTTAAAAGTCATGAGAATTGAACTTTTGGAGGCGGTTGTTTGAAAACCCCCCCTAAAAGCCCAATTCTCATAACTTTTGGGGGCGGTTTGTCAAAACCCCCCCTAAAAGTCATGAGAATTGAACTTTTGGAGGCAGTTTGTTTGGAACCCCCCTTAAAAGTAATTGAGAATTGAATTATTAGAGGTGGTTGTTTCAAACCCCCCCCTAAAAGCCCAATTTTCATAACTTTTGGGGGAGGTTTGTCAAAACCCCCCCTAAAATTCATGAGAATTGAACTTTGGGAGGCGGTTTGTTTGGAACCCCCCTTAAAAGTCATGAGAATTGAACTTTTGGAGGCAGTTGTTTGAAAAGCCCCCCTAAAAGCCCAATTCTCAAGACTTTTTGGGGCGGTTCTAAAAAGGCCCCCCCTAAAGGTTTTTTTGAAGGCGGTTATTTAAACCCCCCCCCCAAAAGTCATGAGAACTTTTGGGGGGGGGGGTTTAAATAACCACCTTCAAAAAAACCTTTAGGGGGGGCCTTTTTAGAACCGCCCCAAAAAGTCATGAGAATTCTCATGACTTTTAGGGGGATTTTAAATAACCGCCTTCAAAAACACCTTTAGGGGGGCGGTTTAAATAACCACCTTCAAAAACACCTTTAGGGGGGGTGTTTTTAGAACCTCCCCCAAAATTCCTCATTGTTATTTTCTTGGTTGATATTTCATGTAGTGAACAAATTACTTAGTTGATAGATTATATAGTGAACAAATTACTTGGTAATTACTAACATATATTATGATTTTTGCATTGTATATAAAGAATGCATTGAGTACTTTGAACTTGATGGATAAATAGCTCAAGTGGTTGAGTGCTTTGAGTTTCATTCATGAGGGAGGGATGAGAACTTCCAGGGGGGTCAAGAACATATGGGAATTTGTACAGTTTGAAAAAGAGTAGGCTTCAACAATCTAGGGCTGAGGCAAAGGTTAGATGTTAAGGTTAGGTATGAGGTGAGGGGGTTAGAGGTTTACGCTTCCAAGGTGCATGAATTCATTGCATGGGTCAAGTGTGACAAGTGCATGAGTCATTTACATGCATTGGATGTGTTAGGTCAGTGTCTTAGTGGCATTATTTATGGTGGTCATTTCAATATTTGTAACATTGAGGATGGTTCTCGTGGCCTAGACCTTGTCCTATGAACTAAAATTAGGGTCTAATGCCATGTTAATTTTCCATGGGGTTGATGGTCCATACATGTTAACCTAGATTACCACATAAGAATCTCTAGCCTACATGTGAGATCATCATGATCATCATTGTCATCATCGTCGTTGTCATTGTTGTTGTTGGTTTTTCCATGGTTATGTAAACCAATAAACCAACCATGGTTTAATATTTATAGGTTATGTAAATCAATAATTTTGAGATCTGTAACACCAAAAAACAAAATTTTCCTTCCAATTTCAGCATGCTAGTTATTTTCATTCCATCACCCTTTCTTCTCATTGTTGTCCCCTTTATGTGAAGGGTGACTCAAGTGGCTTCCAATGGACAACAATGGCAACATTAAATCATAACATAACACAATGCCAATATCTAAGGCCTAGAATATATTGCAAACTAATGAGTTGGATGAATTCAAGATGCAATTACAAGAATTATTAGATAGAGGGTTCATATGACCAAGTGCATCACCTCGGGTAGCACACATATTGCTAGTCAATAAGAAGGATGAAACCTTTTGGATGTGCATTGGTTATAGAATGTTGAATAAAGTGACAATTAAGAACAAGTACCTCCTACCCAAATTGATGATCCTCTTTATTAACTCAAATGGGAAAAAGTTTTTTCAAAGTTCGACTCAAGTTTTGGGTATCATCATATGAGCGTGGAATAAATTAGCGTCCCAAAGACTTCTTTTAGAACTATATATGGGCATTATGTGTTCCTAGTTTCCCCCTTTGCATTGACAAATGCTCCATAATTTTCATTTAATTAACAAATGATGTGTTCGAAAAGTATTTAGACAAGTGTGTTTTGGTATTCATTGATGGCATCCTAATATATTCTCAAAATGAGGAGGAACGTAACACTTATTGCATTTCTTCCTATTGTTGTAGAAGCTACGTGAATACCATCTATATGCTAAGTAAAGAAAATGAAAATTCTTTAAGAAGGAGATTAAATATATCAAGCTTGCCATATCTAAAGAAGGATTAATGATACACCCTAATAAGATCGAAGCTATGTCTAGTTCTACAACCCCAAAGAATGCGACCAAAGTAAGAAGCTTCTTGGATTAGTTGGATATTATCAGAGAGTTGTCAAAGGATTCTAAAAAATTATAAGATCCTTATCGAAGTTACAAGTTAAAGGTGTCAAATTTATGTGGAAAACCATACATGAAGAAAGATACTGAGAACTTAAAGAGAATTCTCATGAAAACACCTATAATGATACTTCCTTGCTTTGATAAGGATTTCTTGGTATGGATAAATGCAAGTGGTGAGAGCATTTAGGGAGTGCTCATGAAGGAAGGAAAAGTGGTGGAATATGAGTCTAGGCAGTTAAACATTCACAAGCAAAAGTAAGCAGATCATGACAACTTGGATCTCTTAGTAACAATAGATTCCCATGTCCTAAATGCATGGAAATATTATTTGATTGATAGAAAGTTTGAATTATGAACAGAACATGAGGTCTTTAGATACTTGTAGACTCACCCACCATTGTTGTTTCTCTTCCTTCATAATTTGGCCTTTCACTAGACTACACTTTCCTAAAATACATGTTTGATTGATTGCATATATGTTCACCATATTTACATGCTTTGTCAACAAGAAATAAAAAAATATTTTCCTTCCAATCACACAAAAATCATAAACATTGTATGTAACAACCATTTTTCAAGGAAAAGGGTAGATAACCTACAAATAAAAGAGCATTTTTCAAAGAGTTTGAGGTCGGGATTTATGCCATTTTTACATACATGTTTCAAGAATGCACATCCATTCTAAAATTCATGCATCTTAATAATGCACACACACTCTAAAACACGTGCATGTTCCTACTACAATGGTACTAAACCTATATAACCTACCATACTTCCTACCTCAATACTCTCAACCTTAATCCATAGCCTCTAACACCTAAACAATATCACCACAAATAGACTCTATGGGAAATTTCAATCCTCTTATTACAGATATGGGAAGCATTCATAATATTTTCATAGTAGGATTTGGTATCAAGGTCAGGTATGGTGCTTAAGACATTGTGTTTAGTGCTAGATGCATAGAATTTCATTTATGAGATAAACAATTTAGGCTATGTTGACTACCATTTAGGTCATTTTTGTAACCTAAAGTGACTAATTTGAAACCCTCGAGAGGTTGGGTGGCATCATGTTTGGCTTTGGTTTCTCATAAGCTTTATTTATATGATAAGGATTGGATTTCCTTCCTTGACCATATCAATGTCTGGAGACCAATATGTAATGCTTAAAATGTTGACATGAAAGAACTAGCTGCATGATTTATCAAAGGCTAAGGATACCCTTGGTAAGTCATATGTGGTGATTCGAGGAATTATTCATGGCTTTGGATTTCTCAAATTTTTGTTTATGGATTAAGGCATGGCCTTATTCCCTATGTATTTTTCAAGGCCATAAGACACATAGATAGTGTTCAAAACCACCAAATGGCACCGAAATCCCTAATCATAGGCCAAAGATACCCTCAATGTGAGGCCATGTCAAGTTGTTCAATGAAACTTATTTGGAATTAGATGTCTAGAAGATTCCTTTAGGGCTTGAGGTTCAACTTTGCTTACCTAACCATGTCCAAGGTCCTGAGACTCATAACCATGATGAGAAGCTAGCCTTAGTTGCCATTTTTATGGTTTAGAATCTCTGTCATTACATCCTTAAGATAAAAACCAAAGTTGTTGCGAATATGAACTCCATCTTTGATCTCTTGATCTGAAACCTTATTCAAGGCAAGGTTGCTAAGTGGATTGTTATGTAACATCCCATATTTTCGTAAAAATTTAAAATTTTTATTAACGACAATATCAGCTTAATTTATAATAATTTATAATTGCGGAAGATAACAACTGCTGAAAGTAACAATGTTAACTAACAGCTGTTTGTACTAAACACCAATATATTTTCTGAAGAACCTAATACGACAGTGACAACTTAAATACATTCGTATCACCTATCATTAAGATAGTCAAATGCATGGTTAGATTAGACTTTTGATGCGACACTTTTTAAAGCAAGTATGAAATATGTAATAATGAAATGCCAGGTTAGACGTGTGATATGGTACTATTTCTTTGAGACGATACTGACAGTTTGCTTCTTTGCTGCTCAAGGGAGTCCTATGAGGGACCCCGAACCTTACTTAGCTATAATGCTAAAACATTGGACCTATTCTATGTGCAGACAACAGGTAAGAAGTTTCATGATTGCCATAAATTCCAAATAGCGTGAGTTCAACTTGATCGTATAAAAATAAAATAGAATCAATAGAGGCTGTTGCAAATGTATAAGCATACAGGTATGGTTCACGTGCTTTCTCTTCAACTTTCCAAGGTTTGTCTTTTATCAATTTCAAAAACATCACCACTGTAGTCATCATTATACTTAGTTGGTTCTGTTGTCATCATTGTGCTAGCTGCTTTGTCGTCGTCATTGTACTAGTTGCTTTGTTGTCGTAATTGTGCTAACTACTTTGTTGTTGTCATTGTATTAGTAGTACTAGGATAATACCGTACCAAAAGTGGATAGGAATCCGGAGAACTTATTGTTCCAAGATACCAAACTATATTTGATAGCATATTTGTATGTGAGTTTTATACAACACTTTTAATTAACTTTAAAGACTTATGGTTAACCATTCCTATTCTCTACTATAATTATTTAGGTCTTAATAATAAAAAAATAGACCTTCCCAAAGACTATGCATTTGTAACAATTGAATAATAAACATTTACACAATAGATTAACTATTATTTCATATTATGGTCTATTCAAGTCCTATGTACATAGTTATATATTTATATCGATTTCTTGGTTCATTATGGACATTATAAAATCAAATCGAAACTGAAGGTAAATAAGAGCAAACATTTGATTATCCCTAAACTATATAAATAGTTTGTAATTCATTATTACATTGTATTATATCGAAACTATAATAATAAGTGCAATGATATTGTGAATTCTTTGCATAGTATTTCTAATACCGTGGCGAATTAAATGCAGGGTTTTGAAGTCACGTTGAGGATGCTGATAGGAATTTAAAATGAAACTTGACAGGTTGCAGGTTTATTTAATGGCACCGGTCTCGAGCTGCGGCAGAGATCATGCATTGATCCTATATTAAAGGCTCGAAGTCGTGTCCCTATCGAGTTGGATGTCCACTGATCCAAGTAGACCTGATTGTCTCCAAAAATCGTCGATGTGTAGGATTAATACTCCATGCGTTAGTTGTGCATGCTCCATTGTGTGCCATGGTGGCGTTGTCAACCTGTAAGGTAGGTTTGGTATTTATTGCAGACGTTGTTTGTACCAAAGCTTAATTTGCTGGCATTGTAGAGACCGTCGATGGTGATGAACCTAAACCGTTGGATGAAACCCTAATATCTATCGTGGAAAAGAGTTAATACTTGAAGAAAATGATTCATTGTTCTATTGTTTCGGCTGGGGTGGCCGACAGGCTGCCGAAGTCTGGGTAGGAATTCTGCAAGGGTTTCGAACCCGAGACCTTCAACAGAAGTTGACGTTGCAGGTTTTACTACTGTGAAGATGAAGTGGTTTTGAAGGGTCAGATTCTCTAGTTCGAAAGGTTATAGTTTTTATGCTTTAATACCTCTGAGAATAACAAGAGTGAAATGTGAGAATGTACAGAGTTTGGGCGTGGATAATGGCTCCTTGGTGTCATTCGTGACAATGTTCTCGTCAAGTTATGAAAGTAAGCTTTTCGTGTTAGCAAAGCTATTTGCATTTCAAAAATTGGTTTATAAAAAGTATCAGATCTCTGACTCTGGTTTAATGTCAGTTGCAGGGTGTAAACAGGACGTCTGGCTAGGGTATGGAGAAAGGAAAACCTCACACTCTTACATCGGTAAGATTCAGGTCTTCCATACCCTCGTAGTGCCCTTCGTCTGTGCCGTGGCTCTGTCATTGAAGGTGGTTTGGGAAGTTTTCGAAACATGATTGTTAACAGTGATACTTCGATGTTGTATTTTGCAAACTTGTTGTTTGTCGAATGGAGATTTAACTCGTCGATTTGAATATTCGGCTCTTCTACCTATTGGAAAAATTGGGATAAACCCTGTGTAACTTCGTTTCTTTGTAAAAAAAAACATATTACAAACGTTGCTCGAGCTTCGTCTTTGTTTTAGAAGTTATGCTGTGGTAATGTTGAGGTCTTTATGAGATTCGACTTGTTTTTCGAAATGTTTGTGACCATGAGAAAGAGAGCTGAGGGCTCAATCTGTGTGTAATAATAATACTCTCTTTTGTAATACATTGTATGTTTAAAACGTTGTATAGCTATCTGGTCTGTTAGGTTGGAAACTGTAAGTTGATGTTGTAAATCGTATTCATGCTAAAGGTTACCACAATGTTTATTGAGCTAGTTTAGGGTTTGGATAACTCGTGATGATGAGGGTTCTGTGTAAATAAAACTTCAACGCTAACATGAGAAAAATATGCTGAACCCTTAGTATAAGTCTGTGTGTTTTGTTTTTAAAAATGTAGATTGATAATGGGTATCCTTATCTGTTGATGTTTGAACAAAAGAGTATAAGGTTGAATTGATAACTCAATAATAATTTTGCAAGGAAGATGAATAGGGTCAAACCCCAATTCGTGTTTTAATGAAGTGATAATCTGATCGTTTGTTTAAGATACTAGCTTGTTTTCGATCTCAGGTTTGAAAAAAATGTAGAGTTTTGTTATGAACAATATAAATCTAGCTAGGGTTTTCCTTTTGATACGAACTCAGAGTTATGATAATCGCAACCAGTGTTAGTAGATCCAAAGAAAGAATAAATATATGGTAATAATAATGGTGTTTAGTAAATTCTTATCATTTGTACTTTTCTAGATAATACAACAGTACTATAGAAAATGAAAGAAATATGAATACATAGTGCAGAAAATTCGTGAATACTATGTAAACTATAATTCTATCTATAAATTGATTTCCTATACATAAAATGTTGGTGTAGTAATTATCATGAAACTGTGTGTGAGTGAAAAGTATACATATGATATTCGTGTGAAAAACTATTGTTTTCCAACTTATTATCAAGAATATTTTATTCACTGTTAACAGTCTTAAAACCATGTACAGTGTATATTTCATCTACCTTTCATGGATAAAATGTATGCGTTTGTAGGATGATTGCAAGAATTATTTAATTGACTGATTATTATAAAAATGAGAAATATTATATATATTAACTACTATACAGACCCTCTACAATTAGTTAACTTAAGAACAGAAACTGATGCATACCAGATTATTATCTAGCTATCGAATTCAAAGGCACAATTTGCCTATTTTCTATTCTATTTTAATTTGCATATCTCTACTAGAATACGATGCTGCCAAATAGCATGTGGAAAAATGGGGATATTGATTTATCAATTCATCTTCACCATTAAACTTGAACATTCAGACTTAGAACAATTCTAGGGTTAGATTTTTCTTTCAAAAACAAAAACACAAAAAAAATACTGTTTAAGCATAACAGAAATTAAATAAGTAGGAAATTGTAGAACCTGATTAAAACCTGTAGGGAAACAAACAACTCAGGAAGACCTTTCCACCCAACCAAACTCCTGAAAACAGTCAAATATTGTCTTAGGACCCCCAAGCCTGTTCGCTGAACCACCAGGAGGAAGAAGCTTTAGGAATATGGACTTCTTCTTGTTGTAGTAATCTTTTGAATCTTCAATAGGTAGCAGTCCAAAAGACTTGCTCCTACAACTCTATTTCTCTTCAATAATAAGCAAAAACTCATTTTTCAATCACCACTAATCTCCCTTATTCGAATCTCTCTTGAAATCACCTAATTTGCAAGAGGAAAACATTCTGTAGAAATGTTAATTAAGGGATGCCTGCCCAATTCGAATTTGCCTTTATAGGCTTCCTAGGCCTTTTCAGATGTTACTGGGTCATTAAATGAGCTGCCTGTTCACTCCCTCCACCTGGGGGATAATGCCCTATTTAAGGGGAAGTTGTCCCATAACCAATAGTTAGTGGTGTGATGTAGTTGGTGCCATGTGTCCCATTATTTCCAACAACTTCCATTCCTCCTAGTGGGTCAGTGAACACTCATTCAACAGTCCTCCTGAGGGTTTGTCTCCTAATTAATTTATTTAAATAATAATATTCAGTAATTACATTCATCCATGATCAAAACTGATCATAATTACAAAACTTGTAATTAATTTTAACATAAAGTATTTTTGCAAATAAATAATAATGTTCAGAAATTTGGGTAGGTGACATACACCCCCCCTTAAGTCTCAACATCGTCCTCGATGTTGGCTAGTCACTCATTGAGTGTTCCTGAATAGAGTTGGGTATGTTGCCCGCATACTACTCTCCAACTCCCAAGTTGCCTCTTCTGGGCTAAGGTGCTTCCACTGCACCTTCACTTGCCCAATGCTGCGATTCCGGAGGATAGTTTCCCTCCTTCCGAGGATACAATCAGGTTCCACCAGAAAATCTCCGTCTTGTCCCACCTGTACATCATTCCAGTTTACAACATGAGTAGCATCGTGCACATATTTCTTTAAATACGATATATGAAAAACATTATGTGTTTTCAGGTTAGGTGGTAAGGCCAGTTGGTGTGCCACTGCTCCAACCTTAGATAATATTTCAAAAGGACCACAATACCTAGGTGCCAACTTGGCACAGCTCCCTAGTTTCAGTGAACTCTTTTTCGGTCTTACCTTGAAAAACACATGTTCACCCACCTGGAACTCTCTATGAGTTCTTTTTCAATCTGCTTGGCTTTTCCGCCTATCTTAGGCAGCTTTTAAATGTCCTTGCACCTTTTTCACAATTAGTTCTAATCCATGCAATAATTATGGTCCTAAAACAACTCTATTGATTGGATCATTCCACGAAACAGGTGTATTACATTTCCTACCGTAAAGAATTTCAAAAGGACTAAGTTTGGCTGAAGCATGATAATGATTATTATAAGCAAATTTTGCTAAGTGCAGATAATATTCCCACTTACCAGGTTGATCCTTAACATACATTCTTAATAAATCTTATAACACTTGATTTACCTTTTCTGTTTGTCCATCCGTTTGTGGATGAAATGTTGTACTAAAATTTAGAGTTGTATTTAATACCTTAAACAATGATCTCCAGAAGTTTCCTGTAAACTTCGAATCACGATCTGAAATTATTACCTTTGGTATGCCGTGCAGTCTAAAAATCTGTTTCATAAAAATTACTGCAATGTCTGGTGCTTTATGTGTGATTTTCACTGGTATGAAATGTGCTGCCTTGCTAAGTTTGTCCACCACCACCATGATAGAATCATGTTGTTTCTGATTTTTAGGTAATCCAGTAATGAAATATATGCTGATCACTTCCCATTTCCAGCTTCATATTGGTAATGGTTGTAACAATCCAGCAGGATGTTGATGTTCAACCTTCACTTTTTGATAGTCTAAGAATTTTGCAATGTATTCTGCTACTTCATCTTTCATTTTGGGCCAATAGTATTCTTTTCTCAGCATAGTGATGGTCTTTTGATATCCTGGATGACCAGAATAGTGACTTTTATGCATCTCATTTAATATCAGAAATTTTATTTCTGGTATATTTGGTACGTACAATCTGTTTTTATACAGTAATAGACCATTTTCTTTAATTCTGTAATCTGCCATACAATTTTCAGAACTGTCATTGGTTGTCCTTTCCTTCATTTTTCTGTATTCTTCATCTGTTTCACCTTTTTCCAAGATCTGGTCCTCCAAATCGGTTGAATAATTACTGATTGCTGAAATGAAATTTAGTTTTGCCTTGCGACTCAAGGCATCTGCAACCTTGTTCTCCTTTCCTTTGATATGCTGAATTTCAAAATCATACTCGCTTAATAATGTCAACCATCTCGCTTGTCTAGCGTTAAGGGTTGTCTGATCCAATAAATATTTCAGACCCATGTTATGTGTTAATAGTATAAACGTTCTGCCAATAAGGTGATGACGCCACATTTTTAAAGTATGAATAACTGCTAATAACTCTAAATCATATGTAGAGAAATTCTTTTCATGTACTTTCAGCTTTCTAGATTCATATGCTATCGCATGCCCTTCTTGTGTCAAGACTCCACCAAGTCCATTATTGCGTGCGTCTGTACAAACTACATAATCCTTGTTGGGGTCAGCTATCTTCAAGATAGGTGCTGTCGTCAATAGTTCCTTTAATTTCTTAAAACTCTTAGCACACTTTTGATCCCAAACAAATTTCTTTCCTTTCTTCTGCAAGGAAGTTATGGCGTTGGCAATTCTTGAGAAATTCTCTATAAACTTTCTGTAATACCCCGTAATGCCCATAAATGATCTCACGTCTGACACATCTTTTGGAACCGGCCAGTCATTAATGGCCCTTATTTTGTCGGGGTCAACCGAGATTCCCTCCGCTCAAATTATGTGTCCTAAATACTGAATTTTGTCTTTGTGAAAGTCACATTTACTAAATTTGGCATACAATTGATGATCTCTTAATACTTGTAAGATAATCGAAAAATGCTCATCATGCTCTTCTTTGATTTTTGAGTACACTAAAATATCGTCTATAAACGCAACAACAAACTTGCCTACATACTTATGCAAAATATTATTCATCAAACACATAAATACAGCTGGAGCATTAGTTAAGCCAAACGGCATGACTGCGAACTCGTAATGCCCATACCGAGTTCAGAAAGCTGTTTTGAAAATATCTTCATCTTTAACCCTTACTTGATGATACCTTGATCTTAGATCGATCTTTGAAATACCGTTGCTCCTCGCAGCTGATCAAATAGATCATCTATGCGGGGCAACGGGTATCTATTTTTGATCGTCATCTTATTAAGCTGGCGATAATCTATGCACAGTCTTAATGTTCCATCTTTCTTCTTAACGAAGATGATAGGTGCTCCCCAAGGGGACACACTTGGTCTAATATACTTCTTGTCAATAAGTTCCTTCAACTGAGATTTTAATTCGTTTAACTCCAGTATATTCATTCGGTACGGAGCTTTTGAATTTGGTATTGCTCCCGGTATTAGCTCTATAGTAAAATCTAACTCTCTTTTGGGTGGTAATCCTGGAATCTCCTCAGGAAATACATCCTTAAAATCCTTTAGGACAAGTATGCCTTCTAATTTTAGTTTGTCCTCGTTACCCATAATCTCATCATTTATCACGTTTACTGCAAACATTTGGCATCCCTTCCTAACTGCCCTCTTAACTTGCATGGCTGAAATTTGTCTAAGGGTTCCCTTCCTTGGAATGCCTTTTATTTATATAGTTTTCCCTTCATCATTTAAGCATGTAAAACTTTTTCCATAACAATCTAGGATGACATGATGGGCTTCCAACCAGTCCATCCCAACTATAATATCATACGAACCTAAAGGTAAGATATTCAACTTGATTTGTGTTTGCAAATGATTCATGGATAAACCACAGTTCTCTATAAAATCTGAAACTTTTCTCTTTGTTCCAGTTGCTAGTCTAACTAGCCATGATTTACAAAACTTTTCAGTTTTCAGTTTAAGACTTTCCACAACATTTGGTGATATATAACTTAAACTAGCGCCTTGGTCAATTAAAACAGTAACAGGATGGTCATGTATCATACCTTCAATCTCTACCATGGAGATTTGAGGGTCTGCTTGCCTGTTGTCAAGTGATGCGTTAATTCTTGGCATCTCCCTTGCTACGTCTCCAACAGTAGGTTCAGTCTGAATAGAGTTGATGTTGTTTGTCTTCCGCTTTCGTATGGGACATTCTGATGCATAATGAGGGCCTTGACATTCAAAACATTTAATATGTGTCTTTGGCTCACTGGTCTTGGCAGTATCAGATGCAATTTTCGGTGCTGTAGAATTCTGCTGCGAATTATTTCTGGAATTATTTCCTTGGAAATTTCGATTCTGAAAATTCTTCCTTTGGAATTTGGAATTCCCACTGACTCTGAATTTTTTTTTCTTCTGTTCAAAATTGTTGGGATTATGATTTTTCCAAGTAGACATACCCTCTCTCTTCCGATTTGTATCATAATAGAATACTACCTTCCTCATAGCCTCCTCTAATGTTTTAGGGCTGTCATACTCAATTCTGTCTTTAATGCTGAAAGGTAAACAACTTAAGTACCTTTGAATTTTTGGTTTTTCTTCTATGAAGTAGGGTACATATCTTAGTAAGTTCAGAAACTTATTGTTTAGTTCCTTCATGTTCATACCTCCCAACTTCAAATCATAAAACTCTTTAGATTTTTTTTCGTAGTACTGTTCAGATGGATACTTTTTTTTGAAATATCGTTTGAAAGCACTCCAGCTTACATCTTTATCCTTAATACCCTTTACCCTTTTGACATCCTGCCACCAAATATCTGCTTTTCCGGTTAAGTTATATATGGCCATTTTTTCTTTTAAGAACTCCGAATAGTTGTAGACGTGGAAGTATTTCTTCATCCCTGACAGCCAAGCTTCAGCTGTCTCTCCTTTCTTAGTTTCTCCATTGAAAGTTGGAGGCCTTATCTTCTTGAATTCTCCAGAAATCTGCTCATATTCTTTTTTATTTTTCTTTCTTGGTTTGGAATCTTCTTCACTGCTGTCACTGATGTAACTACGTTTCTTTTTGTGTTCTGTAATAGCATCTCCAGATGAGGTTGAACTATCTTTTACTTTACTGTATTTGATGTTCTGATTTTTATTAGTGTGAGGCATGTCCTCTACCTTGGAAATATCCTCATCGTTTTTCCCTTGTTCTTTTGTTTGGCTGTGTTCAAACAACACTTGATTCAGTTGTTCTTGTGCTTGCATAATCCTTTCATTGTCTAATTTCACAGATCTGATTTCTGCTTTTAAATATTGAAAGGAACATAACAGTTCCGTCGAACTGTTATTTATTTTTCCGTGACCTTCCTCAACATAATGTTGTCCCAAACTGTGACTGTTTGGTTGAAATCTATCACTTAAATGTTCACCTGAGTTCTCCATACCTGTAACTGAAATGATTTTTGAAGAGAACATAATAATAAAATTTTCAAGTTAGTAAATTTTTTTTTTTGCTGTATATAAAAATTTCTACTGCGTGTTTGGACCTAAATCAGGCCTAGAGTTTGAAGCTGCTCTCTGATACCACATGTAACATCCCATATTTTCGTAAAAATTTAAAATATTTATTAACGGCAATATTAGCTTAATTTATAGTAATTTATAACTGCGGAAGATAACAACTGCTGAAAGTAACAATGTTAACTAACAACTGTTTGTACTAAACACCAATATATTTTCTGAAGAAACTAATACGACAGTGACAACTTAAATACATTCGTATCACCTATCATTAGGATAGTCAAATGCATGGTTAGATTAGACTTTTGATGCGACAGTTTTTAAAGCAATGCAATGTATGAAATATGTAATAATGAAAAGCCAGGTTAGAAGTGTGATATGGTACTATTTCTTTGAGACGATACTGACAGTTTGCTTCTTTGCTGCTCAAGGGAGTTCTATGAGGGACCCCGAAGCATACTTAGCTATAATGCTAAAATATTGGACCTATTCTATGTGCAGACAATAGGTAGGAAGTTTCATGATTGCCATAAATTCCAAATAACGTGAGTTCAACTTCATCGTATAAAAATAAAATAGAATCAATAGAGGCTGTTGCAAATGTATAAGCATACATGTACGGTTCACGTGCTTGCTCTTCAACTTTCCAAGGTTCATCTTTTATCAATATAATAAACATTGTCACTGTAGTCGTCATTATACTTAGCTGGTTCTATTGTCGTCATTGTGTTAGCTACTTTGCCGTCGTCATTGTACTAGCTGATTTGTTGTCATCATTGTGCTAACTGCTTTGTTGTCGTCATTGTATTAGTAGTACTAGGATAATACCGTACCAAAAGTGGATAGGAATCTGGAGAAATTATGGTTCCAAGATACCAAACTATATGTGATAGCATATTTGTATGTGAGTTTTATACAGCACTTTTAATTAACTTTAAAGACTTATGGTTAACCATTCCTATTCTCTACTATAATTATTTAGGTCTTAATAATAAAAAATAGTCCTTCCCAAAGACTATGCATTTGTAACAATTGAATAATAAACATTTACACAATAGATTAACTATTGTTTCATATTATGGTCTATTCAAGTCCTATGTACATAGTTATATATCTATATCGATTTCTTGGTTCATTATGGACATTATAAAATCAAATCGAAACTTAAGGTAAATAAGAGCAAACATTTGATTATCCCTAAACTATATAAATAGTTTGTAATTCATTATTACATTGTATTATATCGAAACTATAATAATAAGTGCAATGATATTGTGAATTCTTTGCATAGTATTTCTAATACCGTGGCGAATTAAATGCAGGGTTTTGGAAGTCACGTCGAGGATGCTGACAGGCATTTAAAATGAAACTTGACAAGTTGCAGGTTTATTTAATGGCGTCGGTCACGAGCTACGGTAGAGATCATGCATTGATCCTGTATTAAAGGCTCGGAGCCGTGTCCCTATCGATTTGGATGTCCATTGATCCAAGTAGACCTAATTGTCTCCAAAACTCGTCGATGTGTATGATTAATACTCCACGCGTTAGTTGTGCATGCTCCATTGTGTGCCATGGTGGCATTGTCAACCTATAAGGTAGGTTTGGTATTTATTGCAGACGTTGTTTGTACCAAAGCTTAATTTGCTGGCATTGTAGAGACCGTCGATGGTGATGAACCTAAACCGTTGGATGAAACCCTAATATCTATCGTGGAAAAGAGTTAAGACTTGAAGAAAATGATTCATTGTTCTATTGTTTCGGCTAGGGTGGCCGACAGGCTGCCGAAGTCTGGTTAGGAAGTATGCAAGGGTTTCGAACCCGAGACCTTCAATAGAAGTTGACGTTGCAGGTTTTACTACTGTGAAGATGAAGTGGTTTTGAAGGGTTAGATTGTCTGGTTCGAAAGGTTATATTTTTTATGTTTTAATACGTCTAAGAATAACAAGAGTGAAATGTGAGAATGTACAATGTTTGGGTGTAGATAATGGCTCCTTGGTGTCGTTCGTGACAATGTTCTCGTCAAGCTATGAAGGTAAGCTTTTCGTGTTAGCAAAGCTATTTGCATTTCAAAAATCGGTTTATAAAAAGTATCAGATGTCTGACTCTGGTTTAATGTCAGTTGTAGGGTGTAAATAGGACGTCTGGCTAGGGTATGGCGAAAGGAAAACCTCTCACTCTTACACCGGTAAGCTTCGGGTCTTTCATACCCTCATAGTGCCCTTCGTCTGTGCCATGGCTCTGTCATTGAAGGTGGTTTGGGAAGCTTTCGAAACATGATTGTTAACAGTGATACTTCGGTGTTGTATTTTGGAAACTTGTTGTTTGTCGACTGTAGATTTAACTCGTCGATTTGAATATTCGGCTCTTCTACCTATTGGAAACATTGGGATAAACCCTGTGTAACTTCGTTTCTTTGTAAAAAAAACATATTACAAACGTTGCTCGAGCTTCGTCTTTGTTTCAGAAGTTATGCTGTGGTAATGTTGAGGTCTTTATGAGATTCGACTTGTTTTTCGAAATGTTTGTGACTGTGAGACAGGGAACCGAGGGCTCAATCTGTGTGTAAGAATAATACTCCCTGTTGTAATACATTGTATATTTAAAACGTTGTATAGCTATCTGGTTTGTTAGCTCGGAAACTGTAAGTTGATGTTGTAAATCGTATTCATGCTAAAGGTTACTACAATGTTTATCGAGCTAGTTTAGGGTTTGGATAACTCGTGATGATGAGGGTTCTGTGTAAATAAAACTTCAACGTTAACATGAGAAAAATATGCTGAACCCTTTGTATAAGTCTGTGTGTTTTGTTTTTAAAAATGTAGATTGATAATGGGTATTCTTATCTGTTGATGTTTGAACAAAAGAGTATAAGGTTGAACTGATAACTCAGTAATAATTTTGCAAGGAAGACGAATAGGGTCAAACCCTAATTCATGTTTTAATGAAGTGATAATCTGATCATTTGTTTAAGATACTAGCTTGTTTTCGATCTCAGGTTTGAAAAAAATGTAGAGTTTTGTTATGAACAATATAAATCTAGCTAGGGTTTTCCTTTTGATACGAACTCAGAGTTATGATAATCGTAACCAATGTTAGTAGATCCAAAGAAAGAATAAATATATGGTAATAATAATGGTGTTTAGTAAATTCTTATCATTTGTACTTTTCTAGATAATACAACAGTACTATAGAAAATGAAAGAAATATGAATACATAGTGCAGAAAACTTGTGAAGACTGTGTAAACTATAATTCTATCTATAAATTGATTTCCTATACATAAAATGCTGGTGTAGTAATTATAGTGAAACTGTGTGTGAGTGAAAAGTATACATATGATATCCGTGTGAAAAACTATTGTTTTCCAACTTATTATCAAGAATATTTTATTCAATGTTAACAGTCTTAAAACCATGTACAGTGCATATTTCATCTACCTTTCATGGATAATATGTATGCGTTTGTAGGATGATTGCAAGAATTATTTAATTGACTGATTATTATAAAAATGAGAAATATTATATATATGAACTATTATACAGACCCTCTACAATTAGTTAACTTAATTTGCACAATTTGCCTATTTTCTATTCTATTTTAATTTGCATATCTCTACTAGAATACGATGCTACCAAATAGCATGTGGAAAAATGGGGATATTGATTTATCAATTCATCTTCACCATTAAACTTGAACATTCAGACTTAGAACAATTCTAAGGTTAGATTTTTCTTTCAAAAACAGAAACACAAAAAAAAATACTATTTAAGCATAACGAAAATTAAATAAGTAGGAAATTGTAGAACATGATTAAAACCTGTAGGGAAACAAACAACTCAGGAAGACCGTTCCACCCAACCAAACTCCTTAAAACAATCAAATACTATCTTAGGACCCCCAAGCCTGTTCGCTGAACCACCAGGAGGAAGAAGCTTCAGGAATATAGATTTCTTCTTGTTGTAGTAATCTTCTGAATCTTCAATAGGTAGCAGTCCAAAAGAATTGCTCCTACAACTCTGTTTCTCTTCAATAATAAGCAAAAAAAACAGTTTTCAATCACCACTAATCTCCCTTATTCGAATCTCTCTTGAAATCACCTGATTTGCAAGAGGAAAACATTCTGCAGAAATGTTGATTAAGGGCTGCCTGCCCAATTCGAATTTGCCTTTATAGGCTTCCTAGGCCTTTTTAGATGTTACCGGGTCATTAAATGAGCTTCCTGTTCACTCCCTCCACCTGGGGGATAATTCCCTATTTAAGGGGAAGTTGTCCCATAACCAACAGTTAGTGGTGTGATGTAAATGGTGCCATGTGTCCCATTCCTTCCAACAACTTCCATTCCTCCTAGTGGGTCAGTGAACACTCATTCAACTGTCCTCCTGAGGGTTTGTCTCCTAATTAATTTATTTAAATAATAATATTCAGTAATTACATTCATCCATGATCAAAACTGATCATAATTACAAAACTTGTAATTAATTTTAACATAAATTATTTTTGCAAATAAATAATAATGTTCAGAAATTTGGGTAGGTGACATACACCCCCCCTTAAGTCTCAACATCGTCCTCGATGTTGGATAGTCACTCATTGAGTGTTCCTGAATAGAGTTGGGTATGTTGCCCGCATACTACTCTCCAACTCCCAAGTTGCCTCTTCTGGGCTAAGGTGCTTCCACTGCACCTTCACTTGCCCAATGCTGCGATTCCGGAGGATAGCTTCCCTCCTTCCGAGGATACAATCCGGTTCCACCGAAAAATCTCCGTCTTGTCCCACCTGTACATCATTCCAGTTTACAACATGAGTAGCATCGTGCACATATTTCTTTAAATACGATATATGAAAAACATTATGTGTTTTCAGGTTAGGTGGTAAGGCCAGTTGGTGTGCCACTGCTCCAACCTTAGATAATATTTCAAAAGGACCACAATACCTAGGTGCCAACTTGGCACAACTCCCTAGTTTCAGTGAACTCTTTTTCGGTCTTACCTTGAAAAACACATGTTCACCCACCTGGAACTCTCTATGAGTTCTTTTTCAATCTGCTTGGCTTTTCCGCCTATCTTGGGCAGCTTTTAAATGTCCTTGCACCTATTTCACAATTAGTTCTAATCCCTGCAATAATTATGGTCCTAAAACAACTCTATTGATTGGATCATTCCACGAAACAGGTGTATTACATTTCCTACCGTAAAGAATTTCAAAAGGACTAAGTCTGGCTGAAGCATGATAATGATTATTATAAGCAAATTCTGCTAAGTGCAGATAATATTCCCACTTACCAGGCTGATCCTTAACATACATTCTTAATAAATCTTCTAACACTTGATTTACCCTTTTTGTTTGTCCATCCGTTTGTGGATGAAATGCTGTACTAAAATTTAGAGTTGTATTTAATCCCTTAAACAATGATCTCCAGAAGTTTCCCATAAACTTCAAATCATGATCTTAAATTATTACCTTTGGTATGCCGTGCAGTTTAAAATTCTGTTTCATAAAAATTTCTGCAATGTCTAGTGCTTTATGTGTGGTTTTCACTGGTATGAAATGTGCTGCCTTGCTAAGTTTGTCCACCACCACCATGATAGAATCATGTTGTTTCTGATTTTTAGGTAATCCAGTAATGAAATCTATGCTGATCACTTCCCATTTCCAGCTTCGTATTGGTAATGGTTGTAACAATCCAGCAGGATGTTGATGTTCAACCTTCACTTTTTGACAGTCTAAGCATTTTGCAATGTATTCTGCTACTTCATCTTTCATTCTGGGCCAATAGTATTATTTTCTCAGCATAGTGATGGTCTTTTGATATCCTGCATGACCAGAATAGTGACTTTTATGCATCTCATTTAATATCAGAAATTTTATTTTTGGTATATTTGGTACGTACAATCCGTTTTTATACAGTAATAGACCATTTTCTTTAATTCTGTAATCTGCCAAACAATTTTCAGAACTGTCATTGGCTGTCCTTTCCTTCATTTTTTTGTATTCTTCATCTGTTTCACCTTTTTCCAAAATCTGGTCCTCCAAATCAGTTGAATAATTACTGATTGCTGAAATGAAATTTAGTTTTGCCTTGCAACTCAAGGTATCTGCAACCTTGTTCTCCTTTCCTTTGATATGTTGAATTTCAAAATCATACTCACTTAAGAATGTCAACTATCTCGCTTGTCTAGCGTTAAGGGTTGTCTGATCCAATAAATATTTCAGACCCATGTTATCTGTTAATAGTATAAAATTTCTTCCAATAAGGTGATGACGCCACATTTTTAAGGCATGAATAACTGCTAATAAATCTAAATCATATGTAGAGTAATTCTTTTCATGTACTTTCAACTTTCTAGATTCATATGCTATCGCATGCCCTTCCTGTGTCAAGACTCCATCGGGTCCATTATTGCATGCGCCTGTACAAACTACAAAATCCTTGTTGGGGTTAGCTATCTTCAAGATAGGTGCTGTCCTCAATAGTTCCTTTAATTTCTTAAAAATCTCAGCACACTTCTGATCCCAAACAAATTTCTTTCCTTTCTTCTGCAAGGAAATTATGGGGTTGGCAATTCTTGAGAAATTCTCTATAAACTTTCTGTAATACCCCATAATGCCCATAAATGATCTCACATCCGACACATCTTTTGGAACCAACTAGTCATTAATGGCCCTTATTTTGTCGGGGTCAACTGAGATTCCCTTCGCTGAAATTATGTGTCCTAAATACTGAATTTTGTCTTTGTGAAAGTCACATTTACTAAATTTGGCATACAATTGATGATCTCTTAATGCTTGTAATATAATCCATAAATGCTCATCATGCTCTTCTTTGCTTTTTGAGTACACTAAAATATCGTCTATAAACACAACAACAAACTTGCCTAAATACTTATGCAAAATATTATTCATCAAACACATAAATACAGTCGGAGCATTAGTTAAGCCAAACGACATGACTACAAACTCGTAATGCCCATACCGAGTTCGGAAAGCTGTTTTGAAAATATCTTCATCTTTAACCCTTACTTGATGATACCCTGATCTTAGATCGATCTTCGAAAATACCGTTGCTCCTCGCAGCTGATCAAATAGATCATCTATGCGGGGCAACGAGTATCTATTTTTGATTGTCATCTTATTAAGCTAGCGATAATCTATGCATAGTCTTAATGTTCCATCTTTCTTCTTAACGAAGATGACAGGTGCTCCCCAAGGAGACACACTTGGTCTAATATACTTCTTGTCAATAAGTTCCTTCAACTGAGATTTTAATTCGTTTAACTCCAGTATATTCATTCGTTACAGAGCTTTTGAATTTGGTACTGCTTTTGGTATTAGCTCTATAGTAAAATCTAACTCTCTTTTGGGTGGTAATCCTGGAATCTGCTCAGAAAATACATCCTTAAAATCCTTTAGGACATGTATGTCTTCTAATTTCAGTTTGTCCTCTTTACCCATTATCTCATCATTTATCACGTTTACTGCAAACATTTGGCATCCCTTCCTAATTGCCCTCTTAACTTGCATGGCTGAAATTTGTCTAAGGGTTACCTTCCTTGGAATGCCTTTTATTTAGACAGTTTTCCCTTCACCATTTAAGCATGTAAAACTTTTTCCATAACAGTCTAGGATGACATGATGGGCTTCCAACCAGTCCATCCCAACTATAATATCATACGAACCTAAAGGTAAGATATTCAACTTGATTTGTGTTTGCAAATGATTCATGGATAAAACACAGTTCTCTATAAAATCTGAAACTTTCCTCTTTGTTCCAGTTGCTAGTCTAACTAGCCATGATTTACAAAACTTTTCAGTTTTCAGTTTAAGACTTTCCACAAAATTGGGTGATATATAACTTAAAATAGCACCTGGGTCAATTAAAACAGTAACAGGATGGTCATGTATCATACCTTCAATCTCTACCATGGAGATTTGATGGTCAACTTGCATGTTGTCAAGTGCTACGTTAATTCTTGGCATCTCCCTTGCTACGTCTCCAACAATAGGTTCAGTCTGAATAGAATTGATGTTGTTTGTCTTCCGCTTTCATATGGGACATTCTGATGCATAATGAGGGCCTTGAAATTCAAAACATTTGATATGTGTCTTTGGCTCACTAGTCTTGGCAGTATCAGATGCAATTTTCGGTGCTGTAGAATTCTGCTGCGAATTATTTCTGGAATTATTTCCTTGGAAATTTTGATTCTGAAAATTCTTCCTTTGGAATCCGGAATTCCCACTGAATCTGAAATTTTTCTTCTTATGTTCAAAATTGTTGGGCTTATGATTTTTCCAAGTAGAAATACCCTCTCTCTTCCGATTTGTATCATAACAGAAGACTGCCTTCCTCATAGCCTCCTCTAATGTTTTAGGGCTGTCATACTCAATTCTCTCTTTAATGCTGAAAGGTAAACAACTTAAGTACCTTTGAATTTTTGGTTTTTATTCTATGAAGTAGGGTACATATCTTAGTGAGTTCAGAAACTTACTATTTAGTTCCTTCATGTTCATACCTCCCAACTTCAAATCATAAAACTCTTTAGATTTTTCTTTGTAGTACTGTTCAGATAGATACTTCTTTTTGAAATATCATTTGAAAGCACTCCAGCTTACATCTTTATCCTTAATGCCCTTTACCCTTTTGACATCCTGCCACCAAATATATGCTTTTCCGGTTAAGTTATATTTGGCCATTTTTTCTTTTAAGAACTCTGAATAGTTGTAGATGTGGAAGTATTTCTTCATCCCTGACAGCCAAGCTTCAGCTGTCTCGCCTTTCTCAGTTTCTCCATTGAAAGTTGGAGGCCTTATCTTTTTGAATTCTCTAGAAATCTGCTCATATTCTTTTTGGTTTTTCTTTCTTGGTTTGGAATCTTCTTCACTGCTGTCACTGATGTAATTATGTTTCTTTTTGCGTTCTGTAATAGCATCTCCAGATGAGGTCTAACTATCATTTACTTTATTGTATTTGATGTTCTGATTTTTATCAGTGTGAGGCGTGTCCTCAACCTTGGAAATATCCTCATCGTTTTTCCCTTGTTCTTCTGTTTGGCTGTGTTCAAACAACACTTGATTTAGTTGTTCTTGTTTTTGCAGAATCCTTTCATTGTCTAATTTCACAGATCTGATTTTTGCTTTTAAATCTTGAAAGCCCTGTAACAGTTTCGTCGAACTGTTATTTATTTCCCCGTGACCTTCCTCCACATAATGCTGTCCCAAACTGTGACTGTTTGGCTGAAATCTGTCACTTAAATGTTCAGCTGAGTTCTCCATACCTGTAACTGAAAATGATTTCTGAAGAGAACATAATAATAAAATTTTCAAGTTAGTAATTTTTTTTTTAATTTTTTATTATTTTTATTTTTTATTTATTTATTTTTATTTATTTATTTATTTTATTTATTTATTTTTATTTTATTTTATTTTATTTTATTTTTTTTCTTTTTTCTGCTGTATAGGAAAATTTCTATTGCGTGTTTGGACCTAAATCAGGCCTAGAGTTTGAAGCTGCGCTCTGATACCACATGTAACATCCCATATTTTCGTAAAAATTTAATTTTTTTATTAACAACAATATTAGCTTAATTTATAATAATTTATAATTGCGGAAGATAACAACTACTGAAAGTAGCAATGTTAACTAACAGCTGTTTGTACTAAACACCAATATATTTTCTGAAGAAACTAATACAATAGTGACAACTTAAATACATTCGTATCATCTATCATTAAGATAGTCAAATGCATGGTTAGATTAGACTTTTGATTCGACACTTTTTAAAGCAAGTATGAAATATGTAATAATGAAATGCCAGGTTAGAAGTGTGATATGGTACTATTTCTTTGAGACGATATTGATAGTTTGCTTCTTTGCTGCTCAAGGGAGTCCTATGAGGGACCCCGAAGCTTACTTAGCTATAATGCTAAAACATTGGACCTATTCTATGTGCAGAAAATAGGTAAGAAGTTTCATGATTGCCATAAATTCCAAATAGCGTGAGTTCAACTTCATCGTATAAAAATAAAATAGAATCAATAGAGGCTGTTACAAATGTTTAAGCGTACAGGTACGGTTCACGTGCTTGCTCTTCAACTTTCCAAGGTTCGTCTTTTATCAATATAATAAACATCGTCACTGTAGTCGTCATTATACTTAGCTGGTTCTGTTGTCGTCATTGTGCTAGCTGCTTTGCTGTCGTCATTGTACTAGCTGCTTTGTTGTCATCATTGTACTAACTGCTTTGTTGTTGTCATTGTATTAGTAGTACTAGGATAATACCGTACCAAAAGTGGATAGGAATCCGGAGAACTTATTGTTCCAAGATACCAAACTATATGTGATAGCATATTTGTATGTGAGTTTTATACAACACTTTTAATTAACTTTAAAGACTTATGGTTAACCATTCCTATTCTCTACTATAATTATTTAGGTCTTAATAATAAAAAATAGTCCTTCCCAAACACTATGCATTTGTAACAATTGAATAATAAACATTTACACAATAGATTAACTATTATTTCATATTATGGTCTATTCAAGTCCTATGTACATAGTTATATATCTATATCGAGTTCTTGGTTCATTATGGACAATATAAAATCAAATCGAAACTCAAGGTAAATAAGAGCAAACATTTGATTATCCATAAACTATATAAATAGTTTGTAATTCGTTATTACATTGTATTATATCGAAACTATAATAATAAGTGCAATGTTATTGTGAATTCTTTGCATAGTATTTCTAATACCGTGGCGAATTAAATGCAGGGTTTCGAAGTCACATCGAGGATGCTGACAGGCATATAAAATGAAACTTGACAGGTTGCAGGTTTATTTAATGGCACCGGTCTCGAGTTGCGGTAGAGATCATGCATTGATCCTATATTAAAGGCTCGGAGTCGTGTCCTTGCCGAGTTGGATGTCCACTGATCCAAATAGACCTGATTGTCTCCAAAACTCGTCGATGTGTAGGATTAATACTCCACGCGTTAGTTGTGCATGCTCCATTGTGTGCCATGGTGGCATTGTCAACCTGTAAGGTAGGTTTGGTATATATTGCAGACGTTGTTTGTACCAAAGCTTAATTTGCTGGCATTGTAGAGACCGTCGATGGTGATGAACCTAAACCGTCAGATGAAACCCTAATATCTATCGTGGAAAAGAGTTAAGACTTGAAGAAAATGATTCATTGTTCTATTGTTTCGTCTGGGGTGGCCAACAGGCTGCCGAAGTTTGGGTAGGAATTCTGCAAGGGTTTCGAACCCGAGACCTTCAACAAAAGTTGACGTTGCAGGTTTTACTACTGTGAAGATGAAGTGGTTTTGAAGGGTTAGATTCTCTGGTTCGAAAGGTTATAGTTTTATGTTTTAATACCTCTGAGAATAACAAGAGTGAAATGTGAGAATGTACAGAGTTTGGGCGTGGATAATGGCTCCTTGGTGTCGTTCGTGACAATGTTCTCGTCAAGCTATGAAGGTAAGCTTTTCATGTTAGCAAAGCTATTTTCATTTCAAAAATAGGTTTATAAAAAGTATCAGATGTCTGACTCTGGTTTAATGTCAGTTGCAAGGTGTAAACATGACGTCTAGCTAGGGTATGGCGAAAGGAAATCCTTGCACTCTTACACCGGTAAGCTTCGGGTCTTCCATACCCTCGTAGTGCCCTTCATCTATGCCGTGGCTCTGTCATTGGAGGTGGTTTGGGAAGTCTTCGAAACATTATTGTTAACAGTGATACTTCGGTGTTGTATTTTTCAAACTTGTTGTTTGTCGACTGAAGATTTAACTCGTCGATTTGAATATTCGGCTCTTCTACCTATTGGAAAAATTGGGATAAACCCTGTGTAACTTTGTTTCTTTGTAAAAAAAACATATTACAAACGTTGCTCGAGCTTCGTCTTTGTTTTAGAAGTTATGCTATGGTAATGTTGAGGTCTTTATGAGATTTGACTTGTTTTTCGAAATGTTTGTGACCATGAGACAGAGAGCTGAGGGCTCAATCTGTGTGTAAGAATAATACTCCCTTTTGTAATACATTGTATGTTTAAAACATTGTATAGCTATCTGGTTTGTTAGCTCGGAAACTGTAAGTTGATGTTGTAAATCGTATTCATGCTAAAGGTTACTACAATGTTTATTGAGCTAGTTTAGGGTTTGGATAATTCGTGATGATGAGGGTTCTGTGTAAATAAAACTTCAACATTAACATGAGAAAAATATGCTGAACTCTTCGTATCAGTCTATGTGTTTTGTTTTTAAAAATGTAGATTGATAATGGGTATTCTTATCTGTTGATGTTTGAACAAAAGAGTATAAGGTTGAACTGATAACTCAATAATAATTTTGCAAGGAAGACGAATAGGGTCAAACCCTAATTCCTATTTTAATGAAGTGATAATCTCATCGTTTGTTTAATATACTAGCTTGTTTTCGATCTCAGGTTTGAAAAAAATGTAGAGTTTTGTTATGAACAATATAAATCTAGCTAGGGTTTTCCTTTTGATACGAACTCAGAGTTATGATAATCGCAACCAATGTTAGTAGATCCAAAGAAAGAATAAATATATGGTAATAATAATGGTTTTTAGTAAATTCTTATCATTTGTACTTTTCTAGATAATACAACAGTACTATAGAAAATGAAAGAAATATAAATACATAGTGCAGAAAATTCATGAAGACTGTGTAAACTATAATTCTATCTATAAATTAATTTCCTATACATAAAATGCTGGTGTAGTAATTATAATGACACTGTGTGTGAGTGAAAAGTATACATATGATATCTGTGTGAAAAACTATTGTTTTCCAGCTTATTATCAAGAATATTTTATTCACTGTAACAGTCTTAAAACCATGTACAGTGTATATTTCATCTACCTTTCATGGATAAAATGTATGCGTTTGTAGGATGATTGCAAGAATTATTTAATTGATTGATTATTATAAAAATGAGAAATATTATATATATTAACTATTATACAGACCGTCTACAATTAGGTAACTTAAGAACAGAAACCGATGCATACCAGATTATTATCTAGCTATCGAATTCAAAGGCACAATTTGCCTATTTTCTATTCTATTTTAATTTGCATATCTCTACTAGAATACGATGTTGCCAAATAGCATGTTGAAAAATGGGGATTTTGATTTATCATTTCATCTTCACCATTAAACTTGAACATTCAGACTTAGAACAATTCTAGGGTTTGATTTTTCTTTCGAAAACAGAAACACAAAAAAATATTGTTTAAGCATAACATAAATTAAATAAGTAGGAAATTGTAGAACCTGATTAAAACCTGTAGGGCAACAAACAACTCAGGAAGACCGTTCCACCCAACCAAACTCCTGAAAATAGTCAAATACTGTCTTAGGACCCCCGAGCCTGTTCGCTGAACCACCAGGAGGAAGAAGCTTCAGGAATATGGACTTCTTCTTGTTGTAGTAATCTTCTGAATCTTCAATAGGTAATAGTCCAAAAGACTTGCTCCTACAACTCTGTTTCTCTTCAATAATAAGAAAAAACTCAGTTTTCAATCACCACTAATCTCCCTTATTCGAATCTCTCTTGAAATCACCTGATTTGCAAAAGGAAAACATTCTGCAGAAATGTTGATTAAGGGCTGCCTGCCCAATTCGAATTTGCCTTTATAGGTTGCCTAGGCCTTTTCAGATATTTCTGGGTCATTAAATGAGTTGCGTGCTCACTCCCTCCACCTGGGGAATAATGCCCTATTTAAGGGGAAGTTGTCCCATAACCAACAGTTAGTGGTGTGATGTAATTGGTGCCATGTGTCCCATTACTTCCAGCAACTTCCATTTCTCCTAGTGGGTCAGTGAACACTCATTCAACAGTCCTCTTGAGGGTTTGTCTCCTAATTAATTTATTTAAATAATAATATTCAGTAATTACATTCATCCATGATCAAAACTGATCATAATTACAAAACTTGTAATTAATTTTAACATAAAGTATTTTTGCAAATAAATAATAATGTTCAGAAATTTGGGTAGTTGACATGTTATCCTTCAATAATATGACCCTGACCTCATGATCCCAAAGAGTAAAAAGGCTTCAGACGTGGCAAAATTTATTTTGGATTTACTTTCCGATCTTAATCATCCCTGTATCACTGATGATCTTTCAGATGAACATTTGTTCATCATTTATTTGGATGGACCTTGGTATGGGGACATCCTCATTTACCTACACACTCATAAGTTCATTCCTCGTCTCTCTTGTGACTATTGTTGTCAAATTCTTCACAAATCCCCCCGATACCTTCTTATTAGCAATGTTTTATATCGATGAGGAGTCAATACAATCTTACAACAAAGCCTCACTTTCGATGAGGTTGAAGAAGTCTTGAATGACTACCATAGTAGTAGTTGTGGTGGCCACCTCTCCAAAATGGATATTTCCCAAAGGATAATCTGTGTCGATTATTTATTGCCTACCTTATTTTTTGTTTGCATAGAGGCAGTAAAGCATTTCCAGAACTTCTAGCTCTTCACTCCCAAGGAAAGAGTGAGTTTTGTGGGTGAGTTTTATCTCTATCATCTTTGTCATTTCTTCATCACTCCAATTCATCAATATTCCTTGCACCAACATTAATGTGATGGGTGTGCTTGTGACAAGTGTCATTTTATGGGTGGGCATAATTGTCATTTTGGACCATACTTTGGGTTAGGCTATGCATGCAAGGGTTACTATCTGGTTAGGGTACAAGTTTGTTTTCTTTGTGTTGTGGACGATTCCACATACATAATCTAGTGTCCTTGCCAGCTTTGCTCACAAGTTTCATGCCCTAAATCTACGCATTAAGAAAGAAGTTTATCTTACTTGGATGAGAGAGACTTGATCTAAGTGCTTTGAAGATATTAGGGAAATGTTGGTATCTTTCCATGTACTCATTCCACCTATGATGAATTCCCACTCATATTTTATAACTTTGATGATCAAAGCCTTGATAGGGATTATCAATCAAAAAGATGAAAATATAATCAAACCCACCATCTAAGATAAGAACCGAGTGCATAGAGAGTTTCATGTTGGGGATCATGTTTACCTTAGAGTGAGGCCAAGGAAGAGTTCCTTGAAGCTTGGAAGTTGTGCCAAGCTATCACCTAGATATTGTGGGCCATTTGAAATGCTTGAGAGAATAGGACCAGTTGCATATAGAATTGCATTGCTTTCTAACACTAGAGCTCATAATGTTTTTCATGTTTCTTTGCTTAAGAAATATGTACATGATCCTAACCATGTGATTGAGTGGGATATGATCCAGGTGGAATCCAAGGGAGAGTTCCAAACTGAGCCACTATGCATCCTAGACAGGAAAGTGACATTGCTCTGGAACCGAGCCATCAGACAGGTAAAGGTGCAATGGAAGCACATTGGTCCCGATGAGACTACGTAGGCTTGAATTTGTAAAAGGTTGAGGGTTTTCCAATATAAATAAGACAACCTCACCTCATTTGTAAAACATGGACAAGGGTTCAAATATGAGATCTTTTCTTTTTCTCTTGGTTTATTGGAGCTATTGAGCTAGTGCACACCTCTCTCTTGGATGTCTTTTTTCTTGTTTGAAGGAGGAATGAAAGGATTTCTAGGGTTTTGATTGTTACATTCTAAGTTGATGCTAGAATGGTTGTACTAACTCGTGCTTAAGAGGAACCTAAGGTGCAACCTTGCTTTCTCTTTGGCAAATATTGGTAAGACCTTTCCTAACCCTATTTTAACGTTGCTCCTTAAGTGCTTTGGACTAAGTTTGGGTTTATTTGCTAATATTTTGTCAACTAGATTGAGGAGACCATCCTACAAAGGAGCTCTTCATTGTTTAATCGGGCCTTGGAATTCTCTATTTGCCCTAATTAGGGTTTCACTACCTAGCCTTTGAGGTTGCTAGTTTAGTCCTATTTGCAAGTATTGAACACAATCTTAAGAGGAGGGACATTAACCTTGATCTCTCATAGCCCTAGGGTTTGAGACACAAATCTAATTTCCCATCCTAACACACTCTCCATCTATTTTTATCAAAATTTTACATGTTTTATTTTACGCAAAAAATACATAAAAATAGTATACTGCTGGAAAAAGCCTAAAAATATAAGTAAATTCAAAAATCCAAAAAATATGCGATTTGGTATTTCTGGTCCACCCGAAAAATTTGCCCTAGGGTTTTATTTATAAACCCTAGAGGGCATCTTCTTTTGACTAAGTGCATTGGGATATGTGAAATCATTGAGCAAGTGCATTGATATTTCTAGTTCACCCTCAAAGTGCACCCTAGTGCAGTTATCCTCTCAATCTTGAGAGAGCACCTATTTGAGGACTTTCCTAGGGAAGTGTGATATTGTCTAGGGAAGCGTGAAATTGTCTTGAAAGGCGTGACATTTATTGAGTTTTGTGATAAAGTGAATAACTTCATTATTGTATGATTATTGTGTCTTGTTTAATATTGTTTGACTTCGATAAGGCATTGATCATAGCCTTTAGGGTTTGGTGGAAGGTATTTGTGGTTTGTTGGTGGTTGTAGGTATCTCATTTATTAAGGTCTCCCCCTGGGTTCTGGAGTTACTCAAAGTGTTGAGAGGTTTGATTGTGGTAACATTGGGTTTAACCCTTCCTAAGCTTACCAACACTATCCCTAGTCCACATAACCTATTAGTGTTAGGGCTACTAGTTTGAGCAGTAACACATTATATGTAGATGATTTTGTCATTGACTTTGGTTGATACGAGATTCTCCATTGGGGTTGAGAAAACCATATTATTTACTTGTTGCTTGTTTTCAAGGGACTCATTTTCAGGCATTTCCCTTCATCATTTGGGTTGGGTTGGGTTGGCTTATATGTGCCTTTTATGATATGGCCAAGACACTACACATTTTTTTTGGATTTTGTAGCCAATCTAAATAGGATTTCTCAATTTCAATATGCTTATGTATACATTTATAATTGACATTTTAAAAGATATTAAGAAAATTTACTTTATGTAAAAAAATTCAGTCTCTTATATTTTAGTAGATTCCACAAAATATTCATTATAATTATTTTTAATTATAAATTCAAACACAAATGAAAAATGTTCCTCCTATTTTTAACATTTACAATTAGTAATTAAAATATTCTAACAAAATCTCTCAAAAATAAATTCACATTTCATTCAAGGACTCAAAATTGCATCAATGATTACTTACAGAAAAACCCAAAAAGGTATAATCATCCCAAATCCCCCTTACTCCCTTACTGAACTAAGAAATAGAGACATTGCCAAGCCCCCTTACTGAACTAAGAAATAGAACATTCCCAAGCCCCCTTAGTGAACTAAGAAATAGAGACATGAGAAAGGGGAGCAAGACAACTTGATGAAGTCCCCCATTCCTTTGCTGGATGATAAGGTGCCTTGTGAATTTCCTTTGTCATTTTGACATTTTATTAAGGGTCCCAAGCTATTCCAGGGAGAAGAAAAGACATATATTTTTTAATATAATGCATGATCGGTCGAATGGTGTTTCTTTATAAACACTATTATAAAGAAACACCATTTAGTATTGTTGTTGTTTTATTTATGCATATTGTTTTAAAGAAGCAGAGCCCTAGTTGCTCATTAAACCCTACTTATTCCTAGCACCCCATATTGTGGCCTTTCAACTGTTTTGCGGCTTCGATAACTGATCGATTCCTCTCATTGCCTCCAGGTAAATTGCATATCTTTCAAATTCCTCACTGTTTTTTCTTCTCAATACGCTTGATATTGCATAGATGATGTCTGTTCAATTGAAGATATGGAAACAATTCATAACCAGCCAACTCCTGTTATCAACAAAACCCCACATAACATTTGTCAAAATTTGCACCCAAAAAGCACCCCCATCCACAATCTAGCCACATCGGGGTATTGCCATAGAATTTCTTCTCAACAAATGTGGTTCAATAGATGAAGACATCCCAAAAGCCTTTAAACATTACAATCACTTGCTTCGCACAAAATGAGGTTTTGGGGATGTTAAATGGTTGCGGTTTGAGCACCCCGACCCAGTTTTGAAGGGTTGTCCTCTGCAACCCTCAACTTCTCTTTTTAAGATCCGAAAGGAATCTAAAGCCTAAGCTCAAATTTTTTAGCACTTTCATGAAGGAAGAGGATATTCCCAAACTAGTTATTAGAAATGCATAGGTATTAAGTACCAGCGAGGAAAAACTTAAATATGCAGTTTCACTTTTGCAAAGATTGGGTGTTGAAGGGTATAGCATTATCACATTTACTGGTGAAAGAACCCCGTTTTCTGACGGATTCAGCGGAAAAAGTTATGGAGGCATTTAAACAGGTTGAGAATTTCGGGTTAAAGAAGGGGTCAAAGACGTTTGCCGCTGCTGTGAATGTGTTTTTAGTAGGGAAAGAAAAAGTAGAATGCAAACTGCAGTGTTTGAACGGTTTAGGTTTCTCCGAAAAACAAATCTTGACATTACCTAGACAGGGACCGCAGAATCTGGGATTTTCAGAGGAAAAATTGAAGCACAAAGTAGATTTTATGGTCAATTTTATGGGTCTTCAATTAACTGATTTTGTAAAGTATCCATCTCTATTTACATGCAGCTTGGAGAAGAGGATGATTCCTCAGTTTAAAGTAATAGAGGGATACCTCTTCGAGACATGGCTTGTATGAAAGAAAAAGATTTCTTGGAGAAATACGTTAATAAGAATATTTAGTCCTCCTATTTGTGGCATATTTACCATGGCAGGGAAGCTGGAAAATTGATCATTGACAAGGAGATAGCCAGTGAGTGTGTCTCAATCAAAGAGATTCACAAAAATTCTGAGAGTTTGTCAGGGCCTTCAACGTGAATTTTACTCCGCACTAATTTTCTTCTTAAAGTTCTTTTCTTCAGCCAGAGAACATGAAGGCTCTACCTTATGACAATTCTATGGCTTCCATGACACAAGAAGAGTCCAAAAAGAGTTCTTATAACGTCAAAGTCATATAGCTGCGGGCTAGCCATTTTGAGAAGCTGATTTAAAAACAGGTGCAATTTGTTGGCTACAACGCAGTGTCCTCTTTGTCCATCATCCATCATCGCATTTAAATGCTATTTGAACTTTTTTATATAATCAGAAAGTCAGATAACAGATTTTGTTTCGTTATTAACACAACACTTTCTGTTATTTGCCTTGAATTCATGCACTTGTATAAACAACTCATTATTCTAGTTTACAGAATCCAGGTTGCATTTAAAGGCATACTTACCTTGTCAGCAAAGGCTTCATGTTTGCTAAAAGTAAAACAACAATATTGAGTACTCATTTCATTGAAGAATTTTGTGAATTATTTGTCTTTAAAATATTTGTGATTTTTTTTTAAATGACCATATTGAGAACTCATTTCAATGAAGAATTTTGTGAATTATTTGTTTTTAAAATGTTAAGGGATTTTGTTCATGGTTTTAAATGAGTATTACAATTGTAGTCTACATTTCCTGATTCATTTGTTTGATGTGATAGTTGTATCTCTCCTTACCAATATTGCAATTTAGGTATAAAACAATGTTTTGATTCTCACTTGTTTCATTTCATTTTTTACAATTTTTTTTTTCTTTTGTATGATATAGTCACATAGTCAAATCTGAGGTCCTCATTTGCAAGACTTAATCCCTAAAAATTAAATATGAGGACCTTGGATTCTTCGGATTCTTCAAAGTCACAGAGATCAACTCAAAGATTCTTCAAGAACCCTTCGGTTGATCTTTGTGCCTTTCAGGTTTTAAATGGGTCAAGTTGTGCAAGCCCTTTGTCTCATGCAATCTTACAAGTTTTCTTTGATGAATAGATGTAAGGATGGATGACTCTACATTATCATTTTAGACTTTTTGAAATGCATTAACATAGCAAGGACTAAAATTAAGACTTTAATTTTACTTAATTGTTTTTAATTTTACCCTTTTCAGTAATCTTATTTTCTATGGATTCCTTAATATATCCAGGGTTATAAATTAGATCTATGCTAATTTATGTTGGCCATAGATCTGTCATGACTCATAAGCTTTTATGTCTTCTCTGAATAAAGATATTAACTTTAAAGGAAAATAAAATACAGAGGAAAAATCATATTGAAGATATTGATGAACTCTTGAAACTTTAGTAAATCTTTTTTATTGAGACACACAGTAAATCTCTTTGTCAATGATTGTATTTCTAGTTTTCCTGCCCTAATAGATATCCCTTCGAATGAGAATTCAACATTTTAATAGATTTCTTCAAGAAATATTCTTAGGTCAAAGAAACAATATGTGAAAAAGTTCTCTCTTTTTAACTCATGCACTTGCATGTACCTTGGTGTCTCCATTACCTGATGTTGAAGAATAATCATCTTTCTCCAATTTGAATGCAAATAGAATTGGATACTTAACAAAATCAGCCAGTGGAATACTCTTAAGTTTTACCACAAAATCTAAATTATTGTTCAAATTTTCCATTGAAAACTCCAGGATTGCAGGAACTGCCAATCCCAACTAGACAACTCAGAAATTAGTTTCTCAAAGAAACCTAAGCTACTCAAAGACTGCAATCTACATTTTAAATTTTGTTTCCCTACTCCCATATCGCAAGACGCAAAGTATAGCTTCAAACATATTGGATCCCTTCTTGAGCTCCAAATCATCATCATGTATAAACGACTCCATAACTTTTTCTTATGAAGCTGTAAGCAAACAAGGCCAAGTGGACACTAACTCTGACCTTGCTTGACCCTCACCACCTAATCTTTGTGAATGTTAAAATGCAGATTTAAGCTTATCCTCTCTGGAATCAAGTATTTGCAAAAATGAAAATGCAGATTTAAGCATACCCTCTCTGGGATCAAGTATCCACAGATAAATTATGACTCACCAGTAGTAGTGCATATAAATCTTAATGGCTTTCTCCAACAGAGCCTTTTTCATAATGATAATCACTGTCTTTACATCATCATGCTAACTTATTGTAACTTCAACCATGAAGTCAATACTTGGTCCTCAATTGTTTATTTGATGGCATTTGCTCCCAAGATCGTATCCAAGTCTATATGACTATAGCCGCTTAAATTTATTGTTTCGACATTTATGTCTGTAAGGAACAGAGTATGCACTTTTGCTTCATTACTGAATTATTTTTTTCAATGTCATCAGTGTTGTATTTCTTGCATTGTTTTACCATTGAATTCCTCAAGTTAATAGTTCATCAAAGTGACATCCAAAACTATCCTCACAGGCTGTCACAGGCTCTGCAAGTTAGTGCTCACAGATTCCAAAAGCAGTTTTTTTTTCTCATCACTAAAGTAGTTGAAACCTCCTCTCCAAAAATATAGCCAAGATTCCACAAATATAGTGAAAGGTGTCACTTTGTTTGTTTGTTTGTTTGACAGAACAAGAGGGAGGGAGAGACTTGAAGATAAGGGAGAGGAAAGACAGTATAGAAACAAGCATAACAAAAATCAAGAAACCTTCTTAGTTTATGGGATTTAACAGGGGTGTAGTGGTCCAATTTCAACCTCTACGCTATGGTGTCAACATCCTTTGATTATGGCACAATGTTTCATATATGAGATATGGCCTTCCTTCGAGTCAACAATATCTCCTTTATCCATACATATATATTTAGGCACAGTTCATAAGTTATTTTATTTGTTTTATTTATATTTTCACGATTCTAAGGTGGTTTTTTGAGGGTTATCCATATTGATTATTTTGATGATTAATGGGTGTGGTTGCTGTCCACTTTTTTGAACTTCTATATTGTCGATTTCCATGGTGGTGAAATATGCTCTTTGAGATATGATTTGATTGTGCCTTTTGTGCGGTATTTAGCTATGCATGGCATCAACAATCTGAAAAGATATCACATTGCAAGGGTCTACATGAGGGATAACCCTTCTAAGGGACATTACCGTGAATTCTATCAGTGTGATTTTGATATTGCTGGGCAGTGTTCCCCAATGGTACTTGATTTTGAAGTGATGAAAGTATTGACTGAGATCTTAGATGAACTTAACATTGGGCACTACGAGGTAATTGTTGAAGGTTGATATGTGATTTGTTCAATTCAAGGTGAAGGATCTTATCTGTTGTATCCACATTTTAAATGTTTTTTTGTGCAGTAACATCTTGTCAATATGTGCAGAGATTGATCAAGTTTTAATCTTACAGGTGAAGATGAACCATCGAAAATTGTTGGATGGAATGTTAGAGATATGTGGAGTACCTCAAGGAAAATTCAGAAGTATATGCTCTGCAATTAATAAGTTGGATAAGTAGCCATGGGAGCAAGTTCGAAAAGAAATGGTAAGTTGCTTTCAATTTTGAAGGACCGTTCCTAATTTCCATTTGAAAGGTTTTTCTATAGCTTTGCCTTCCACATTAAAATTTAAAATTAAACTTGCCTTTCCTTTTCCCTCTAAAAGAAAACATTACTTTTATAATGTGTACATGCCATATTATGTGATTTGGTAATGTTAGAACAATTCCAAAATTTACATGCATAATTTTTATATGCTTATTTTAAATATAGTTGGGTGGCCGTAATGGTCAAGAGCATGTGTTTTCTTCTAGGAGGTCACATGTCCAAATCTGGATGTGGATGGGGTATGGAATGTATGCCTCCGTAGACTTTAGTAGTGAAATCGCTATGTGGAGGGGAACCCTTGCCCCACAAACGAGGGAGTCTCATACACCAATTTGGTGTCTCGCTTGGTGGTGACCTTAAAATTAGATTATTATTATTATTATTACTATCTCAACTTTATTGTATTTACACATAAGTACATGATGCTAATGTTAAAATAACCTTGGAAGGAATTTTCATATTGTAGTTATTTGTTTGTGGCACATATGAGGTGTTTAAAATATACCAAATACCTTGTTTAGGTATTAGATCTTTGATGTTATATATGATATAAGCATTGAAACACTAAGAAAATTATTTTTGTTAGTTTTTCATACAATTATAGCAGTATAATTCAATTGCATAAGATCAATAGGATCACTAGAAGAAAGACAAATATAGAAGACTTATAGGCCATTCAAATGCCCCACATATTAAGGATGAGGACAGATTGAAGAGATTTTATCTCCTGCCACTAAAACCATTGAAGGAAGCATTGCTCAATAGTAAACTAAAAACTAAAACCTACCCCGTGAATGGCACATAGGTCATTTGTATCCATGCTAGTAATTGCAAAGTCTAGAAATAGTAATCTACCAATGTAAGCAATTGTTGTATTCAAAGTCAAACTAAATGTCAATAATTTAGTTTGACTTATAAGCATTTCCAGGCCTCTAAGCAGCACTTCATCAGTAATTCGAGGCATGCAGAGGCAATTCTAGGTGAATTTGGGTAGTGGTACAACCATCAAGAGGAAACCATTCTCAAATATGAGTAATTACGGGAACATTTGGGGGACTGTCAGGTACTTAACCAACCCTAAATATTCCCAATCCTTAATTATGGGTGTGATTTTAGAGCATAGTTTGGGGTGCCTGTAATGATGATTAATGATGATTCCTCTAAGGACCCTAGAAATTAGTGCTTGATGACCTTGTCTTAATTATTTAGTGGCTCTCTCTTGGGCATGCCTGTTAAAACATGCATGTGCAACAAAGTGAATGCTATACCCCTCTAGGATCCAACTCACTACCAGTAGAGAATCCCTAAGAAGAACTACCTTTTGGATTACAAGGTTTAAAGTCATAATGACTTCCCCCTCTTATATCACTGCTAAAAGAGAAAGAGACATGCTTAGGATCATAAGAGAAACCACTAAAACGATTGGAAGACCCCAAAATCACCCCCCACCTAAACCTTTCGAAAAGCATCCTTTTGTAGTACATGGAAACAAGGATTCAACAATAGAAGCCTCTCCCTGCAATACACAAATTACATGAACCCCAACAAAATGAAACCCCCCGTATATAGTATGTAAATCCAAAACACTCTTAGTTACAAGAGATGAATTTTCAAATGAAAAAGAAAGATTCAACTTACCAAAAGAGCCATAACCTTCTACCTTGGCATCTGAATGACAAATTTGCAATCCATCCTCCAAGGAAATAACTCTTTCTTCTATACTTTACACCAAAAAAATTTCAATACTTGAATCAACAATATTTGATGCATTAGGGATTTCCTTGCTCAATTCTATCTGAGATTCATTTGGAGCAACTGCTTCAGTGCCTTTTGGATCCGACTTCTTTATTCCACTGACCAAAACACCATCATGCTTAGGAACCCATACCTTTTTCTAGAAGGAGACTTCATAATCATCCACCACATCCCCTAGATTATGCCACCAAATGCACCAAAAGGGGACGTTTAAATATTTCAAACACTGAGTGAGATTTGTTCCCCACAACCAAATCAATGGCTTCATAAATCCATCCACGCATATCCAATTCAACTAAAACCCTCACGATTGTTCTTTGATTCTTTAATAGAAAACTATCATCTACTAGTAAAGTTTTCCCCAATTCCCTATAACAAAGATTCCCTCCACAATCCACCATTCTAGAGGTAATCCTGGGAGTTTAACCCACACAACATATTTCTCCAAGAATGCTTCTCCAGGATAAAAAAAGAGGATACTACAGGTTCAAATGCAAAAAAGACGAGGACCCAAACCAGAGACCCTTTAAAATCAAATATGCATATGACCTATCACAAAAAATAAATCCAAGCTAACCTTTAACCAAAGAATGCACAAGAGGAGCATATCCTAACATAGGATTCCATTGCTATTCCACCCATGACTCTAAAGACTCCATAGGGATGCAAGGACTAGATTGGTGAGACCTTGTACAACAACTCACTCATGGGTCAACTAAGTTACCTCAAGGTCATATATGATTACCCACCCTCTCCATGGAACTTCTTAGATGATCTAGCTTAGGTCATGCGCCTATCTCAAGACTTTTCCCGATAGCCTTGTGTTAAGTGAATTTCTGCTTGTGGCACTCATGCTCCTCTCCAGGTCATCCAACTAGGTCCTCTCAACATTGAATTTTCCCTTGACAACATTGGACAATGTATTGTTTCCTTCTCGATGGTAGAAGCAATAAAATATACTTCCACTTGTAGTTGATTTACATTTTCAGAAGTAATGAAAAGAAGTAACAAGTTTTGACATGAATTTATTGTGTTTCCATTATATATTTTCTACAGTATGTGTATATAGATTATAACATTAACACAGAGTGCAGTTTTGAGTAGCCTTAAGTTTTCCCTAGTTTAGTTTCCTGTAGGAATTCTTTTAGAGTGCAGAATCTGCTTACCATGGTTCAAGAAAATTTAACATCTTATGCCTTGAATCCAAAATGGTATGATATGATACTGAACAAAGAAAGAATAAGCTTTCTTCCAATGAAAGAGAAGTCATGAATGGATATAGAATTTATTCCAATGAAAGAGAAGTCGTGAATGGAAGAAATGGTATGTGACATATTCTGTTAATGTTCATGTGATAGGCAGGTCCTTTTTGAAGTTATGGGCACAAATAACAACGAACATCCCTAAAACCATGAATTTTGGATAAGTAGCAACAATTCTGGGCATGAAGACAACCTTAACATCCACTCCCGTGTCACACAGAATTCATTTCAGACCCAGCTTTGAAGACAACCTTAACATCCCCTTGTATTTAATTAAGTTTTCCACAAAATTACTACCAACACAATAGTATCAGGTTTGATCTACGAAAAAATGTTTCTTTACATCTTAATGCAAGTTTTTCCCTCAGAAACAACTAATTTTCTTTCAATTATTTGTATTTTTTTCAACCGATGACACTACTCTTTTGTAGTGCAATTATTGTCGTTATGTTTCTACCAATTCATGACAAACTACTTATCTTGACTAAATATATATGCATCTGCAGAAGGTGTTGCTAATGCTGATCTAGTACTCCTAGTAACGACAAGGCCAATGACTGGGAATACTCTGGCTTGGTCTGTGGCATGTGAGCATGATCAACGGGGCCATGTAATTGTAGGTAAGTTGCATGCTTATGTATCATCTCAAACATGTTCAATTGAAAGTTGTTCTGCCATAGTTTCATTCTTCAAAAACTTATTTTTTGGAAAAAGTATTTCATTTAACAGGTAAAAGTAAATTATTTGCTCAGGTCATGTAAATGTAGCACCTCGACATCTAACAACTGAGGCTGACACATTACTTTTTGCAACAGTAATACATGAGGTAAGCCATCTGTATTTTTATTGACTAGTTTATGAGCCATTTGTTCTTGTTGAGCCAACTAATGAGTTGGGATCACGACATACACCCAAAAATAGATTGCTTATTCACTATCTTGTTCAAATTAAATATTAGTGAACCTAGACAAAAAAAGAATATATTCATTCACACAAACATTAACATGTCTATATTAGCAATGAATCAACTCTAGATTTCCATTAAGTTTATGAAAATGTATGACAATGTATGGACAACTTGAAGTTGAGCAAAATATTCAAGCAATCGACTATTCAAGTATTCACAATCTCGTGATATGGCATTTATCATCTAGTTAAGGGATACAAACATTTCATCTTCTAGTTTATTCATATTGTCTATATTGAACAAAGTACATAAATTCTCATAGTGGAAGAGACAAACAAGGAAGATGATTCGTCTTGAATATTGGCCTTCCATGCACAAACTATTGAGCTCCTCAACTGCATCATGTCATGTCTACAATAAGAATCACTGCACTATGTTATGAAATGCATATCACATGATTGAAATTTGTGTTTGCAAATTGTATGCAAAAATTTTCAGCATTTTTGTTGTTTTAGTAAGTAATCGAAAATTTTGGAATTATAGTTCTTATGCCTTGTGAGGATTGCAAAGAGTAGGTTGCTATTGCATGATAATATGTAGATATTTGGGTACATGTGGATATCCTGTTACAATCTTCTCTTGAACATTCTTATTGTCTTTTCTTAGATATAAAAATAATGCAATATGGGTGTTAATATTGCTCATATCCCTAATTATTAAAGGGTCCTAGCTCAATGGTAGAGCGCCTGCCTTACAAGCAGGAGGTTGGTGGTTCGATTCCTCCGTACCCTATTGATATTGCAATATTGGTATTTTTAATAAAATATATTTTATTATAATTTCTTGAGGCTATAGTGGGGGTTTCAAACCGTCTTTGTATGTTTCTACGAGGGGGGTTCTAAGCCACTTTCATATGTCACTACGAGGGGGGTTCTAAGCGACCTTCATATATCACTATGAGGGGGGTTCGCAATTGCTTTGTTATGTTACAACGAGGGGGGTTTAGAACCACCCTTGTAGGTACCTATGAGGGGAGTTTCAAACCACCTCTGTAGGCCTCTACGAGGGGGGTTCCAAACTGCCCCTGTAGGCCTCTATGAAGGGGGTTTTAAACTGCCTCTATAGGCCTCTACGAGGGGGGTTCAAAACTGCCTCTATAAGCCTCTACGAGGGAGGTTCTAAACTGCCCCTATAGGCCTCTACAAGGGGGGTTCCAAACCACCCCTATAGGACTATATGAAGGGGGTTCACAACCGCCCCTATAGGCCTCTACTAAGGGGGGTTTGAAACCGCCCCTAGAGTCCTCTACGAGGGGGGTTCCAAACCGCCCCTGTAGGTTTGTATGAGGGGGCTTATGAGGGGGGTTCATAACCGCCCTCGTAGGTCTCTATGAAGGGGGTTAAAAACCACCCCCGTAGGTCTCTATGAATGGGTCTACAAGGGGGGTTTAAAACCGCCTCTGTAGACCTCTACAAGGGGGGTCACAAACCGCCCTCAAAAGTCACTTTTGGGGGCAGTTCCAATCTTGTCAAAAACCGCCCTTAAAGAACAAAACTTTTAACATCGGTGCCAAACCGCCCCCAAAGCCGAAATACCCTCCCGTAGGTCACTTTTGGGGATGGAAGACAACCCCCCTAAAGACCAAAAATGTAGTAATGATAGTTAACAATATTAATTTTATAAAAAACATTAACCAAAATTCTAATCATGATTAACCATTTAATTGATGCAAAAATCTTTAAATACCACTCACTCATGATGAAAACTCAAAACAATTTTTCATAATATACGAGTCGTAATGAGAATTTACATATTTTAAGATTTAAAATACTCACATAACATATTATATTGAAATTTAAATCATAAAAATAAAATTTAAAAAATTAATATTTTAATTTTATTAAATTCTATCTATAAATTGCTTAAAATAAAATAATAAACCTAGTATAATCTCTTTGCATGGCAATTTCCCTTCCTCCACCATCCATTTATGAAGAAAGAGGTCTTATCTTTCCAACTAATTAAGTTAGGTAACTTCCTTCGAGGTCTCATTTTTCCAACTAGTTAAGTTAGGTAACTTCCTTTGCTCATAATAACAAAAGTATAGGAATTCTTTTCTTGAAAACAAAAAACTTCCTTTGCATGAACTTGGCATGATGCTTTACAGGTCCTTCATATTATATAGTGTAGGTTGTTGGGATTGTACTTTGGTAAAAAACTTGTATTTGGGGTTATTATTATCTAATTAGATTAGTTGTAATTTTATGTTGATTTTAATTAAATAATATATTTTTTAATTATAATTTTGTATAGAAGGGCATTGTTATAATTCTTGTTTGGATTTGATTTCTTCAAATAGAATAATGTTGTTTTTTCAAAGTCATTCTGATAAAGAGGACATTGTAAAGTGATAGAGTTGTTGTTACTAAATCGAGTTTATTTTTACATTTCCAAATATCAAATTATGTCTCGTTACTTGATAAATGATGGATGTACAATAGTTAAGTGTTTTTAAGCATTTCATTAAGAGTATGTTTTTGGTTATTATGGTAGTTTTGTTGAAGAGAAATGTTTATGTTCAAAGTTTTTTTTTAAACAAAATATATATCATGGGAAAACTTGGGATATCAAGTGAGGCCTATTATATTTATAGAGGCAATTAGACATATGACTTGACCTCATAACCTTCTACTTGTAATTCACAACACTCAACCACTCATGCAAACCCACCGAACTAGTGTGCTCAATGGTTTAGCTCTATAATAACATTTTTCCTATGTAAACAAGCCACTTTTGGTGCCAATGATGAACTTATGGACTATCAACATTTACTTCTTCCTCAATGTGAAAATACTTTAATAAGTGATTAGGCATGGTGTAATTTGATAAGGACTTCTAGACATATCTTGTTGGTATTTATTGAAATTTTTTGCATACACAAAACAACACCTATCCCCTACATTGACCTCCTCCAACCAAGCCACCCTTGGTCCTTAATTCCTTAAACGTGGTCAAGGGGAAATGTTTCTGCTAACAACTTGTCACTTTTAACAAGTGGGGTTGAGGGACAATATCCTTGTAGTCTTCATAGCAACACTACAGAACTTTAATTACATTTAGTAACTACAACACTATATACACCAAACACTAAAAAAAATTGTGTACACTTCAACATGCCCCACACACCTCAACATAACATGCACACATTTAACATATGTGGGTTCACCAATAATGTAAATTGTCACCAAGAGCATCGTGGAAACCTACATGTCAATTCCGCTAGCTCATTCTGTTAAGATGTGGGTCCTGTCAGCAAGGCGATCTAGGTTCAATTTCCCTTAGGGGTGAGCTAATTGGGAGGAGATACTCAAAATCCAATCAATTGAGGGTTAGTGTGGCCCAGGCTGAATGCGATCCCAGAGTGATTTTGATATCTTAGATACCCATAGGTCATAGTTTCTGAAACCAAGTACCACTCCCACAAATAAAAAATATTCTAGCAAACAATTCTTTTATAAAAACCCACACAACATGTGATGCCATGCCAAAATGATAAACACACCCTTTACTAATTAGCTAACTGAAGCACCTTAGGCATATGAAGTTGACCTTTTATATTAATTTCTTTCGCTTTAACTTTCCACATTGGAACATAAATAAGCATGTTTTTATAACCCTTTTAAACGGAACACATAATACATTATATATTAATTTCCTTCACTAAACTTTTCTTTTGATTGAAACTTATGGATGTCGAATTATTTATTTATTTGTTTTGTGGAGGCCTTATGTATAACATTTTAAAACCTTTTTTTATTTTTAATTATGTATTTATTTTTAAAAATGAGTTATTTTTAAATATATTTTAAATGAATTATATAATAATGATTTATAATCATTTTAATGTTTTAAATAAATTTATATTAAATATCAACTTTAAAATATTTATGAAAAAATATTTCGTTACAAACTAAAATTTTAAAACAAACCAGCTAATATTATATTTTTTTTTTAATTTTAAAATTCAAAGTTCAAAATTGATCTCAATTAACGATATCATCATCATAATATATTTAAATATAATTTATTTATTTATTTTGTTGATGCTTTATTTATAACATTGTAAAACTTTCATTTTTTAAAAACTTTAATGTATATAGTTTTTTATTTTTTTTTGGCTATCATGATGAATGAATATATGCTTTTATGGCATAAGCAATTTTGGTGATCTAACCCAATGGGGATGTTGAGTGAGGCCCACAATATTCACATAGATAACCAACCCAGAGATTTGATCCCACAACCCCATGCTTGTAATTCACAACCCTCAATCATTCAAGCTTATAATAATAATAATAATAATAATAATAAACCATTATACTTTACTACTTTCATTCTCTATAAGAAAGTATTGTAAATTTACATAAATGATTCAAACATTTTTTATTTTCTAATTGCACCAAGAAAAATGGAGTGCATTCTATAGCTCAATATTAAAGATATTGTAATGTTATCCTATTTGTATTTCCATACTTCTTTTGTGAGCATAACATATGTTGATAAATATAATATTTTATACAAAACTAAAAATAAATTAATAATAAATTTAATGTTGACTAAATAATAATCAAAGATATTTTTTTCCCAAGAAAAAAAACCATTATATTTAAGAGTGAAATCAAAATATACATCATGGAGGCTCATAGTTCTATTACAGAAAATAGAGATTTCCTTCCTCTTATATTGTAGTTATACAATACCATCTTCCAAATAATTATACCTTCCAGGAAAAAATCTCATTGATTGTCTTTAAACTTACTTTATGAAGACATCACTAACTCCAAAAGACATACTCTTTCTCACCGTTCTCAGATTACATAATTGCTAAAGAAACCTATGAAGAGGTCTATACTCCCCTGAATTCTTGATATGTCAGCATACCTTCCTGCAAATTAAATGCATCCTTAAAAAATGAATCTGTTTTTTTATTAAATTCTCTAAATAAATGTGTGTAACATATGTGATCAAACAAATTTTTAGCCTCCAATACTTTGTTCATTATAAGATCAAGTGCCATATTGGAAATATGGCATTTTCCATTGCACCAATCCATCAACAATTGTGAGTTAGCCAAAATATGCAAGTCCTTTAAACCTTGATTTACTTTCAACTTCATCAAAATCCAAAGGGAAACAATTATCTCTATTATTTGTGCCTTGCCTAACACCACATTTTATGAAGAAAAAATGGTGCTTATTAATAAAGAGACTTGTCCTTGCTCCACACATACCAGGGACTCCTTAGCAAGCACCATAAAAAAAAACACAAAGCTTTGGCGAAGTTAATGACCAGAGCTTTAATGACCACGATTGTCCTTATCTTGGGAGTTTTCCACCCTTCTTTGTAGGAGAGGCTTATTTTATGAGATGCCAACCCAACAACCATGTTATCCCTTTAAACTTCATCTTATATTGCAAAAACACAATCCCCATATTATATAACATGGTAGAGCTTTATGCGCTTTGACAGAGGGATCTTTCATCCAAGTCTCAAAACATCCAAAAACATGATTTTATTCCACTTATTGGGCTTATCCACCATTTGAAGGATTTGATTTCAAGTAATCTTAGTAAAAGAACATGAAACACAGGTATGGTCTACAAATTCACCTTCAACCTTGCATAGAATACAATTGTTTGGTCCATTCTAGCTTTTTGTTATTCATTGTCCCAGGTGAGAAGCTTATTTGATAGTGTGAACTATGCACAAATTCTCACTTTGAGTGGACATACTTGTTACCAAATCATTTTCCACCACCAAAGCCTATTCCCAATAATATCTTGAGCTATCACAACTTCATATCCTTATTTGGCATAAATAGTACCTATGGTTTTGTTCCAAGTTCATTTTCATTTATCCTCATGATCTTGTAAAATAATAACACTATGATTTATAAAGAGAATATAGTTTGTCCATTCCACTTGTTAGAAAAACAGGATCGGAAAGCAATAGCATAAAACAAGATGCATAAATAAAACACATAAACACAATACAAGAGAGACACCAATATACGTGGTTCACCCAATATGGGCTATGTCCGCACAAAAATTGCTATCCATTTCTATTATACCGTCCAACAAAATGAAGGAATACAACCTGTAGCACATCCGCTGCAACTTCCTCTTAAGTATCTCACAGTGTCGTCTTTCCCCAATACTATACAGTTGCAATACAATTCCTCATACAAAAGAGGGTTTCCTTCTAGGGATAAAATCCCTAACATAACTTCTATCGTCGGATCTGAGATCTAATGAACGGTTAAGATTGACTACGAAATTACAACATTTTTCAAGGCAATAAAAAAATTTCTTTCGAGGGCTTCGCCCCCCGAACCCCATTTCTTGGGGGCGTTTCCCCCGGAACCCCTAGCCGATGGGGGGCTAAGCCCCTCTACACCCCCCGGATGGGAGGTGTGTATAGTCCACCTACAAAGCATATAAGTTGGGGTGCAAATACGGCTGAACAACAAGATCTCTGAATCAAGAAGATAATCAGGCTCCACAACTAACACCACTGCCACATGCAAATTTAGATCTTCACAAAACTAAAACCAATCCCCTAGCACCCTATTATATATATATATATATATATATATATATATATATAATATCAACCATTGGAAGAAGAGGAATCTAAAACAACTTTTGTTTAAAGACATATACCAAACATAAAGTATAGAGAGATATTTGTATTTTTTTTTTGGATCTTTATCGGTGCTTAATGAATCCAAAGTTAAAATAGATCGTTTGTTTTATGTGCAACATATAGTTCATTCTTTATCTTTATTTTTATTCACACTTTGACATTCTAGACTTAATTAATGGAATCTATTTAAATTATTTGTCGATTTATATAAAGAAATTGAATAAGTCTCATCATTGAATTTGGATATGACATTTTTATTTTGTATAGTTATGTTTTGTGGATGATTGAGGATGTTAACATTGCCATTATTGTATTAAACTAGATTGAATGAAAAATAATGTTCTTTTTGTTAGAAGGAAATAAGTGAGTTGGTACCATGTCAATCCTTGTAGTTGGTACCATAGATTGAAGTGAAGAATAAGGGAGTTGGTACCATGTCAATCTTTGTAGAGTTTTTCTTTTATTTTCCAAATGCCAATTTCATAGATATCTAGAACTTCAAAGGATGTTATAAAATTTGACCTTAAAATAAACTTAGCAAAATAATATTTACAAATATAATTAATTTTTTATATTAAAAATAACAAAAATATGTTTTAGTATTTTAAATGGATATAAATTTTAATTGGTTTTGATCCAAGTAGTAATCCATGGTCATATTTGCATGTTTATTATATGCAAGTATATACATATTATTATATGTTACTAAATTTATTTTATACATATTATTTTTATTCTTTATTTATATTTCTATGTTTTTAATTTAATGAATACAAATGGTTTGAATTTTATTTATTTATTTATATTATAAAACTAAAATAATTGTGATTTTAATTACGACATATCTTTGTGGTTTTAATTATAAGTATATAATTTTTTTTTGTTTTGTTTTTGTAATTAGGGGAATTGGTAACTGGAGACTGGGTTGGTACTCGCGTGACACGAGGTCCAGGGATCCAATCCCGCTACCACTATACCCTCAGGTGCCCCACACACCCCGCAAGCATGGGACACGGGTAAAATCGGGTGTGATTTGAACTCGTGACCTCCATTTACAACTGTGACTTCATAACAACTAAACCACCAATAAACCACACCCATGCAGACAATTATAAGTATATCATTATTATTTAATGTAAATATACATTAATTAAATTTATTATTCATAAATATAATAATGATTTTAAATCATTTTTATTGTATTAATTTGATAAATTAATTTATGTAATTAAATGCTGTGAATTATATATAAAATATTATTTAAATATATAATTAAATTATATAGATATATATATTTTTGTTATCATCATTTAACATTTATAAATCTTATAATTTATTTAAAGTGCTAAGTATCATGAATTGCATCTAAAAGGTTGTGGATCAAGTTTTCAAGGATAGCCTTCCACCTTAAACTAACTAACATCTCTACAATGAGAAAATTTCTTAAAATTTATATTTAATACAATGAGAAATTTTCTTAAAATTTATATTAAAAAATTTTGAAAAAAAATTATTATAAATTTTTCAACAATTTTTTTTGGAAATAATTTATATATTTATATAGGTAATGAAATCTAGGGACTTACCCCTTGACCTCCTATTTGTAACTCATAGCACTCAACATCAAACTAATAATCTTCCCAAATAATACTCTAAATTGATTTGAGAAATGAAACAATTACGTGTAAATTGAATTTTTGGAATATATAAATTAGATTTGGGTGAAATCATCAATTTTTAAATGAATTGGAGAATCAAACTTTAAATAAAATGATAGAGAGAAGCCAAGTGAAAATGATGCCATCTTTCTTTTCACCGCGACATGGGACAACTAACAAAAATATGCCAATCATCGAAGGTGGCTTATATGTTTCATAGGTGGTAGGTAGCTTGTTTGTATAAAGAATATTCTTGTAGTATAGATTCTTTCCTAAAGTTATTGTAGCATATATTCAAAAGAAAAGTTAAGAAATATTCCATAAAAAGTGAACGAAAGAAAAATTTGTGTAAATAATATATCAATAAGTTTTTCCCCTTCTAAGAGGAGGTATTATCAACCTATGACATATTATCTACTTTTTTTCACAGAAAAAATATAACTTACTATTAATATACGAAATAGTAAATAGTGCCAACTGTCAGAAAAAGCATACATCACATCGCTGCCCAGCCTAGCAAATGTGTCGTGTCTAAAAAAGATGGCCACAATGCCATCAACATCATACGTGGAAAACATAATGGAGCAATATGTTCACAACATATTATCTACTTACCATGTGTATGTTAGAGATGCTTTTATTTAAGGTGTTCATCCAGTATTTGGAAAAAAATCCTAAAAGAAGTAATAATGTGTTTTAGGAATAATATTTATTATTATGTCACCGACATATAGATTTTGTGTTCGGGCATTAATCCATTAATCCAAGAGGTTTTTTTGATATTTTGCTTAATTTCCTTTCCTTTTCAATAATATTTATTGTATAACTAATTATGTTGCTACAGAGGAAAAGAAAATTGTTCTTACATTTATTTATTTAATTAACTATATGAAATTTGTGTCTTGTAGGGTTTTTAGTGTCGGCCGAGTTTAAAGAATACATCTAGCTCATATACTTGGATACATCGTTGTAAATATCAAGCCACAATACCTCTAATTTCAATGCCCAAATTGTTTTTCTTCCATAAGTCCTCTTCAGCAAGTTTCTGTAATTAGTTGCATGACTAGGATATGAAAACCAAGGTAGCAAATAATTCCATCGAAAGAGATAAAATTGATGTATGGGAAGCAAACATTGACCAATTTCCCAGGAACTAAGCTTAGCATTCAACCATTTAACAAGCATAGAGCAACTCTCCCTGGCAAATCCTTTAGAAATTGTTGCTGTAAAATTCATCATTTATGTGAGGGAAACTAAAGAAGCTCGAATTCTGCTGAGATCGATACACAAGGTTCATAGGGCATTGTCATGGCTGAGAGGAAGGTAGTCCATGATCATTTTTACAGCTTCTCTTTGTTTGAAAACATCTCTGGCCGGTGTGGAAGAGGGTTTTCTCGCATTAAGTCTTCTTGGGTACAATTGGTCAAAATTAGATTATAACTAGCACAACCACAAGTAGAGTGGCTAGTGAACACTGATAGGCTTAGCCAACCAGTTAATTTTGTGGAGATGACTGGTTGTTAAACAAAGGCTAAACATTAAAATAATTAATATAAACATAAAACAAATATTATTTATTAATAAACATACCCATTTTCTTAACCACCACTTAACCTAGCTTATTGAAATCTTTATCAAGATGCATTTGAGCATAACAAGATACAACGACCATGAAATGAATCCCCACTGTACACTTGTTACACTCGGGTTAATCTTGTTGATCCACTCAAGGAAGTCCAAAATCTCAGATAATATCTAAACACCTATCGATGTAATTAGATTAAAATTAGATTAGAAATAGCGTAAACCTCTACCTAAGTCACTACCTCTACCACGTCGTGATCATGTTGTCTAACTCAACACATTATATGTTGAAAAGTATTTGAAACACCAAGATTTTTTTCCAATAAAATTTGAGCTATATTATTGTTTTTTATGATGGGCTTTCCATATAAACGTCACAATTCATAAGTCATATTTAGCAATTGGTTTGTTAATGAATTATTTTTAATGTTTATAATTATTAAAGTTTTTATGTTTATATAGTTGATTATGATTTTGGTGTATGCTTTTTTTAATTATTAAAGTTTTCGTGTTTACATAGTTGATCATGGTATTTTTTTTTCAGTGGAAAAATCACTTTCTTGTTATTCTAAAGAAATCAAGGAAATCTGACATGCACGGGAAATCTTAACAAACTTCCTCACATATCGTGGATTGTAGGTCGAGCAAACCGTCAACCAGATATCCAAACTAGAAAATGTCTCAACGGAAATGAACCCGGGTGGATGGAATGAAATCCATCAATCCCCACCAACGAACCACCGTATCCTTGACAATCATGGTATTTTAACAATACTGCAGTCACTTTTCAAAAGTAAATATGTTAACGGATTTTCATAATCTATTTATTAAATTTTACATAAATTATTATTTAATAAATTATTTGATTGATTTAGATTTTTAATTTGTATATCAATTATTGATATTACAAAATTTTAAGTTTTTATTTTTTAAATACAATTTTATTAAAATTATTTTTTTTATAATTTTTTAAAATACAACTTTTTAAAAATTATTTATTTACTTACACGAATTTAATTTTTAAATAAATTATTTGATTGATTTAGATTTTTAATTTGTATATCAATTATTGATCTTACAAAATTTTAAGTTTTTATTTTTTAAATACAATTTTATTAAAATTATTTTTTTTATAATTTTTTAAAATACAACTTTTTAAAAATTATTTATTTACTTACACGAATTTAATTTTTAAATAAAATTTTATTAAAAACATTTTTTTTACAGTTTTGATCATGATTTTTTAACAACAGTACTGTGGAGTCACTTTTCAAGAGTAGATATGTTTACAAATTTTCATAATTTATTTATCAAATTTTACATAAATTATTTAAAATTTAAAATTATTTATTTATTTAAATTTTAATTTGTATGTCAATTATTCATATTATAAAATTTTTAATTTTTATTTTTTAAATACAATTTTATTAAAAAAAATCACAAATTTAATTTAATTAAAAACATTTTTTTAAAGTTATGAATGTTGGTTTTTTCTCAATACTGAAAAAGTTGTAATTTGGTATTTTTTTAGAAATCAAAGTTACAAAAATATATCATAATCTTTCTCTGTTCAAGCTCCAACATTCTATTATTTCCTAGTCTTTCACCTTCTCAAAAACTACATAAAAAACCATCCAACATTCTATTCTTTCATAGTCTTTCACCTTCTCAAAAATTACATAAAAAACCATCCAACATTCTATGCTTAACATTCTACTACAAAATGAAGATACTAATGCATTATCCAGATACATAATAGTAATGAAAAAGCTATAGAGATCATGTATCTATGAGATTATCTTCAAGAAATTCTTCAAAAAAGAGAGTGCGGATAAGTGCAAAATGAGGGTCACTTTTGGCGCGTTAGATGCAATAGAAAACTGAAAAATCAGTCATCCCTCAACTTGGTTTTTTTTTGTTATTGTTAACTCATCAAAATTAAACACCTACTCAAATGCTCTTGCATGTTCCTTGAAAAGGTGACGTGGGACTACATCTAGGCATTTTGGCATGGCCACATGATGTTCTATTGTTCACTATTAGGATTTTAAAATAATAGTATTGACAAAAACTTATTTTTTAATCTCCATTTGGCTAGTCACCTAGTCAGTCACAGTTTTGAGTGCAACAATTTACTCCCTAGATTCCTTAGTAGACAAGGATTTAAAGAAGTATTTTGTTTCTCTGTTGTCACTCTTGAACTAGTGAAGGTGCGCTCTAAGTTGGGCCACTCTGGTCGAACCTCATACACTTCAAGAAAGTGATGGAGCTTTGTTGCACATACTCGCTTTTATTTATCACAGAGATACTTACAAAAGATATCTTGCATTGAGTAAAATCGATGAAATGTAGGAAATTGAATCACGTTTCCGAATATATAAGTTTTATGTATTGAAATTTATGTAACTATGTCAAATTTCATATTTTCTAATAATCACTTTTTAATTTTTTTAGCAAATGATAAGGATATGTTTTTGTGGGTGCAGCCTTTGAGTGCCTAAATGATGGTTTTGGGCTACAAAAATTGGTAGACATGTATAGAATATGTAGCACTAGAGCAACACTATTTTTCCAAAATTAAATGTTTAATTTTTATTTTTAATTTTAATTATGTAAGTGATCAAACCTCGAGCACGGTGCGTCAAATGTGGGTGCAACATTTGAAGGTCTTAATGCAGTTATTTCGACTTGGATTTTTTATAGCATGTAGAGGTCGATGTCTACTAGTGCATCATACAAATGTTTTTTAAAATGGTTGTGAAATGAAAAGGTTATGGAAGAAACACTAACAACATGTTTTTTGACTTAAGGAGAGATGGTACAAGAAAATTAGGAAACAAATAGAAAAAATCAATATTTTTTTTACAAAATTACATATTTGGAATCTGCATAAAAAATGTTATGTATGCCTAAATTTTCGTCAAAAGTGGTCATGTATGTCATGCTGTAGAGAGCGGTGAAAGACATGCATATTGAGAAAAATGGTGGAAATGCCCAATTAGCTATGGTTCAGCACATTCCATAGAACAGGTTTGGTAAGTCCGAACCAACCACGTAGGATTGTGGATGAAATGCAGGCGCGTCAGGAGGTGGTTATTAGGTGCTGAGGAATGCTCGCACGTTCTATTTAAATTCAAATATTTGTTTCGCGCTCTTGGTGTTAGAAGAAACACTCGAGCGTTTTTGTATATCCAAAATGCTCGAGCGTTATTATTTACATAACGCGCAAGAGTTAGCATTATGAACTACATAAATTATGTTTTTAAGTGTTGAATGGAGATGAAGGGGGTAAGAGAGAGAAGAGGGATACGAGAGGGGGGGAAAGAGACATTTAAAGAGTTGGAGAGAGTAATGATAAGGGAGAGAAAATAAAGGCCTAAACTCATAATTCCTAATTCCCGAACCCCCTAAATCCATACACCCCTAAGCACCTAATCCCTTAACACATAATCCCTTACACCATTAATAGTTGATCCCTAAATCCCTTAACCTATAAAGGTATTAGTCCTTAAATCCCTAGTCCCTTAATTAACCCTTTCTCTCCCTTCACTATTTTCCTTATCCTCTAATTCCCTAAGCTCTTAACACTATAACACCTTAGACCTTAATTCCTAACCTATTAAAACCTAACCCCCTAAGCCCAGAGCCCTTAATCCCTTTACCCCTAAAGCTCCTAACTGTTAAACCCCTTCAGTCCTTTAATTGTTTACCTCTAATCCTTTAACCATTATCCCTCTAAGCTATAGTTTACCCTATATAGGTAAAATAATTCTTTACCTCTACACTATGTTTGCATGTGCGACCTCCCTTGTGCTAGTGTGCCTTGCATTTGCTTGTGCGCTCTATGTTTGCATGTGTGCTCTTCGTTTGCATGGGAGCTCTATGTTTGCTTGAGCTCTCTCCCTCTAGATTGATCGCTCCTCTCTTAGCTTTGGCATTCTTTCTTGGGCTTGTGCATTAGTCTCTTTAAGCTCTAATTTACCCCTTATAATCATTTAACCATTTAACCCCTTCACCATTAATGCCTAATCTCATAAACCCTAACACGCTAACCCCAGAACACTAAATCAATTAACCACTAAGGCCCCTAACCCCTAAACCCCCTAGCCACTTTATCTCTAATACCACAACCCCTAACCCCTAAACTCCCTAGCCACTTTATCTCTAATACCATAACCCCTAACCCCTAATACCTAGTCCACCCCTAACCCATAAACAGTCTAACCCATATTACTTAATTCCCCAATCCCTAAATCCTGAAGCCCTTAACCCTAGAAACAATTAAACCTTTAACTTATTGGGAGTTAACCCCTAACTCGTTAAACCCTATCCCCCTAACCATTGAGCTTTAAATTCCTTAACCCCTAAATCTCATAACCCATAAAACCCCCTAACCCCCTATCTTCTTAACTCCCTAACCCATAAATATTTAAACTTGTTAATAAATTTATGCCTTTACCTCTAAACTCTTAACCCATAACACCTAAGTCCTAATTAACCCCTTAACCCTAAAACCTCTAATCGATAATCCCTAAATCCCAAAACCCATAAACCCCTAGAAAATCATAATTCCTCATCTCCTAGAGGCCATTAAGCCCTTAACCCCCAAGCCTTTAATCCTTAAACCCCTTGACACTTAACCCTTAACCAACTCAACCCTAACATCCTAACCCTAGAGCCCTAAAACCCTTAGCCTATAAATCTGCTAACCCTTGAAGGCCTCACCTCTTAAATAACCACCAATCCCCTAACCCTTATGTCCTTAACTAGTAAGCCCCTAAGCCCTTAATTCTTACAAACCCTTAACAGTTAAACCCTTCACCCTTAAGGATTAACCTATTGAACCCTAACCCCCTAACATGGTGCCTTCAATCCCTTAACCCCTAAAGCCCCTAACCCCTAAACTCCTTTATCTCTAAGAACTTAACACCCAACGCCTAAGCCCTATTTTATCCACAAACACTTAAGACCTTAATGTCTAACATCTAAAACCCTAATCCCCTAAACATGGATCTCGTAAACTAGCCATAGAATGATGACATAACCTCTAAATCTTTAAACATGTTAACTACTTTATCCCTTTACCTCTAAACACTTAACCCCTAACCCATAATCCCTAAATATCAAAACCCACAAATACTTAGAAACCAGTCCCTCATCTCCTAAAAGCCATTAAACCCTTAAACCCCAAACATTTAATACTTAAACCCCTTGACACTTAAACCTCAACTGACTCAACGCTAACATCCTAACCTTAGAGCCCTAAATCCCTTAGCCTATAAATCCCTTAACCCCTAAGCCCCTAAGCCCCTTGACCCCAAACCCTTCACCCTTAACACTTAAACTCTTGAACCCTAACCCCCTAACATTGGTGTCCTCAATCCCTTAACCCCTAAATCCCCTAAACCCTAAACTCCTTTATCTCTAAGCACCTAACACCGAATGCCTTTACAAGCCCTAGTTTATCCACAAACACTTAATCCCTTAATGTCTAACCTCTAAAACCCTAACCCCCTAAACATGGATCCCTAAATCGCTTAACCCCTAAGCCCCTTGATCCCAAACCCCTTGACCCCCCCTAACACCAAATCCCTATTTAACCTCCTAACCCATACAACATGAAGCCTAAAACCTTTCAAGATAAGGAGGGATCTAGGGAAATAAAGGAAATTTATTTTCTTGGGAATAAATTATTAAATAAGGTTTTCAGGAAAATGCAAATTATGTAGATTGCCATAACGTTAGAGCGTTTATTGATGAAGAAATGCTTGTGCATTTTCTTCCATTAGACGTTATGCAGCCATGCACCAAACATATTAATTGACAATGAATTTTTTTTATCTTAGAAGGAACGCGTGGGCGTTATAGATTTAAGAAATGCTAGCGCGTTTTGTAAATCCATAACACTAGTGCATTTTGGCTCTACAAAATTCAATTGAATACTCTGCCTATTTCATCGCCAAATTTTGCATTTTGTCTCCCCGACAGCACTCAAAGAAACCTATGCAACTGAACATATTTAAGGAGTTCACAATCAACAAGCTTGAAGAGGATTCTACAGTTAGCATTGAGAATTGAGTATTCTACGTTCACAATTAGCAAGATTGAAGAGGATTATCCATTCACAATTAGAAAGCTTGAAGAGGATTCTATATTCATAATCAAACAAACTTGAGTAATCTATGTTCAGAATTGTAGAAGAACCTGCATTGAGAATTGAGCAAGCTTGAAGAATCTAATTTTAGGTTTGAGGAAGAATCTATATCCACAATCAAAAGCAAGGTTGAATAATTTCCATCCACAATTGATTAAGTATCTATATATTCACAATTTCAAGCAAGCTTGAGGAATCTATATGAACAAAATTGAAGAAGAATCTATATTCACTATTTTTTTAACATAAACAGTGTAAGGATTTATATATTAAAAAAAGTTGTGCACAACCATTCAGTACAAGAAGGGAAGGTTTAAACAAAGACAGTGTTCAAAAATTGGAATGTAAACTTGCCCACTATGGCTCTGATTTTCTTTTCTATCTATTGTTTGCTATTTGTAACTATGGAGGAGGGATATACCCTTACATATTGAGAATTAATAAAAATAGAAAAATACATATGACCTTAAAACTGAGGGAAGAACCTATAAGAAAAGGGGACTATTCCATCCATGTTTTTGTCGCTGTACTGAGTTTTCTTCTGCACATGGCATTCCCACCGAGGGGGACTCCTGGAAATGGTTACATTGGGTCATTTTGGCAATTTTTATCACGTCATCCTTGATAATATCAGTTGTTCCCATTAGTTCAAAGAGATTTCTTTCCAAATCGTCGATCCAGGAATCTTGACTGGTAATTTGTTGGGTGATGTACCTGATATCCGCAGCTGACTCGTTGTTGTCTTTCATCCCGGTGAAAATAGTCATGTACACCCAGTGAAGATGAACCTTGAAGTCTGCAATGATGGCTTTAATTGATGCGATGCCTTCTGCAATGCTGACCATGGTGTTGCTGAAGCCGACGAATCGAGGAGGATTTGAGAGGGAGAGGTTGTGCAGATCATCTACGAGCAGCAGAATAGGAATTCTATGGAGTTCAACATCTTTTTGGGGGGATGTATGCCAGATAGATGGAAATCCCTCATAAATGAGAGGGTAGGGCTCCTTCCAATGAAATGACGGGCGAAGCTGTGGCAAGTCGGAGGCCCATGTGATGGCCCACATGACGGCCATGTGAAGGCCCAAAAAACAATAATGGAGGAATATGGATTTAAGCAATTCTTTAGCATAGCCCACCCATATGAACAAGGCCTAGGGGGTATGCTTGTATTCTTCATTCCCATTGAAATATTTGATTTGTCCCAAGGGATAGCTATCCCCTTGATTAGCAGCTTCATCAGCTAGTTTGTTGTTTTGCCGAAGAATATGAAGATAATGGATTTCATTCAAGAGAGAGAATTGATCGATCCTCCTCTTCATTCTGCTACTTTTTCTCTCTCCTTTTGAAGTTCCCAATCTCATTGTTCGAATGACATGTATGGAATCTCCAAATACTTTGAGTTTGGTGATGTTTTGGGGTGCAATAATTTCCATGGAGTGGAATAATGCTAGCCATTCTGCTTCATTGTTCGTTTTCCTTCCTAGTCCCCAAGCAAAGGATGTTATTTTTTTCCCTCCTGGATCGAAAATAATCCCTCCCGCACCTGCCTCCCTTGGAATCTACATTCACTATTGAGAAATCTTGAAGAAGTTATATTCACAAATGAAGAATTTTCTATATTCACAAGTGAGGTAGAAGTTACTTTCATAATTGAGTAAGCTTCACAATTGAGGAAGTATCTATATTCACAATTGAGCAAGCTTGAAGAACCTATAATCACAATTGAGAAAGAATATGGATATTCATAGTTGAGCACACCTCTAGAATCTATTTTCTTAGTATTTCACATTGTGGTCATGGGGAATTTACACAACCGAACAAGGAAATCGACAAGGAAAGAGAAGCCGCAAGAAACCATGGAAGAAGTTAGAGAAAGGAAAAGATTGGACATGTGGAATGGAAGGAATTCCATGGAAACTCATCCAATCCAAACCTTAGATGATGCCATGGTCGTTCCTACCCATCCACGACAAGAAAAACAGAATAATTCACTAGAGGGGCCCTCAATTTCAACAACATTTAATGAACAAGCACTCCATGGTACTAGTCAAAAAGTAAAACGTAGTTGCTCATCGGGGGATGTTTCAATTCTCACATCAAGTCAACCTCAGAATATGGTAGAGAATGACTTGTTGGGTAGTGGTTATACAAGCAATGAGCTTAGGGAGGCGTTGAATGCAGGATTTACGATGTGAGAAGCAAAGTTTATGGAGACCTTCCAAGAGAAAGTCCAATTTCCCACATCCAACTACCAACAAGAGAATGAAATACAAGAGGATCCTATTGAAATGCCGAAGCGTCCTGGTGATGTTGTACATGCTCTAGTTTCAACACCCTTACCTCCATTAGAAACTATACGCCGAAGAAATCCGAAACGTATACAGATTGATGAAATTCTCATTATTTCACTTGAGGGTACGTTGTCTAAACGCGCTATTGCTTATCAAACTCGAAAAATAGTTGATAAATTTTTTTATTCTAAATGTGATGGGGACAAGTGCAAATTATTTTTATCATTGTTAAAATCTAGGTCTATGGATGTTGTTAGAAGAACGTTAAGGATAAATATGACCAAAATTTTTGAACCAAGTTCTCATATTGTTAAAAGTTTAGTAGATGCATTTAGTACAATTGGAAAGAAATATTGCTCAAAGGATCGCAATGCGGCTCGCCATGTGTTGTCACAATTAATCATGAACAAAAACACTAGGGCGCTTCATTTTATTAAACCTACCTCCAAAATTATTAATTTGAATGTCAAGACACTCCATAGGTATTATGTTAGAAGAGAACAGCTTGAAACCGGTCAAACAGATATCTGGGCCTTCATTGGCAGGTTGCAACGCTCTGATATGAAGCTCATTGATGTGGTAAAGTGATTAGTGCAAGATTTTTGGCATGACAACACTAGACCTTCTTCCAACCAAAGAGATGTATTAAAATTGAGAAGGGGTTCAAAGGATCGTGAACCACACATTAAACATTTTCTTGATATGACACATACAAAATTATATGAGAGATTTAGGAATGAATATAACGAACTTAACTTGGGCCAAAGGTCCTTTGAAAAATGCAAACCATGGTATGTTAAACTAAACACAATTCGTAACGCATGTCGTTCTCGATACCACATTGAGTATGGTTACTATTATGAAATATATATATATATATATATATATCTTTCATGTATTGCATAACACTCTTGTGCAGGAATGCTCAGCTACATTACCACCGATGCCATCTAGAGACTTTATTCATGGCATTTTGTGTAGCAGGCCAAATGGTTGCACATTTTATCAAAAATATTGCATAGATGGGACATGCCCAAGGTGTGGTGGAATGGCATTATTGGACAAATGCATACATGTGACCGATGAGCATGAACTTGGCAGGCAGGAGGTGAACTTGTAGTCATTCAAATATGTCACGTATGATATTGATGGAGGGAACGAAAGAAAAAAAATACAATTGGTCACTTCTCAGGTTGGTAATGAGTTCTTGAATACTATTTTTTCTTAAGATTGCAATTTCATATGTAACAATATATTGATATATCTGTCTTTATTGTTGATCTACCAAGTACATGTTTGCGACTTCATGGAGGCATTCTTTGAAAAGACACAACAATATGTCAATCATGTACATGTGGCTTGTTGGAAAGATGAGCAGTTTAGAATGTGCAGGGATACATTTCCTATTGGGGCTATCCTATCAGAGGTCTATTTTGCGGAAAACTACACTCTTTAACCGAAAAACGAGATTCAGATTCAATACTATCACTCAGACCAGGTCAACATAATGGTCCATATCACCTATAGACATGGGGCAGATAGTATTGAAGACAACATGGTTATATTGAAGGAGTATCACTTCTCCATAAGTGATGACAAGTGTCATGACTTGGATTTTGTACAACACAACTTTCAAATGTTCTACAATCACTTGAAGGATAACAGTACATAGATGGAACAACATTGGATTTGGTCTGATGGTTGTGTAGGGAAATTAAAAAATGCTCGTGTCTTACAATGGTTGTGTATGCTCCACAAAAGGCACAAGGTGCCACATATTTGGAACTATTTTGAGACCAGGCATGGAAAATGTGAACATGATGGAGCAGGTGTGCACATCAAGTCTACATTACGCGGAAAATAAATTAAGTTCACAAATGTATCACTCATTTGAGATGCAAAAACCATCGTTGAATGGTGTTCTTCAATCATGGGGGAGGGAGAAAGAAGGCAAGAAGATCAATCATCCAGGAAAGCAAATGTACATAGAGATTTTTGGGAGGTAGTGGATGTAGATCAATCACAGTTATATGAGTGTAATACCATCAAAGGAACTTGTGCTTTTCATCCAGTTAGAATGTCAGACAATGCTATACTTGAAATGTGGACAAGGAAACCCTCATGTTTTTGTTCTCCATGCAGTAGTGGTGAATGTGACAAATGTGAATCCACAAATTTGGTTGATATCTAGGACCGTGTATCACTCCCCATTGGTCGACAGATAGCTACATAATTATCCCAGTTGGAGGAGGACCAATCAAGTATTTCACCAGACTATGACCACATATCAGATTTCGTACAACCAAGTTCGATTAATATTTTGATATTTTTGATATTTTTGACAATTAGTTGTGTCTAGTTAGTTGATTGAAACATTGTCACTATATTTTCTCCAAGGCACATATACACAGTGGTTTCCCCGAGACGTAATGCATGGTGCACTGACTATTGGCTGACACGTTTCTTGGAGGGGAAACAAACCCTAAATGTCCCATTATGGGACTCTGAGACCAATGATTTTTCGATTGGGTAGATGGTTATCAAAGGAGAATATTTGAACCAGGTTTCCCACTCAGCAAATAGAAAAGGGTATACATATGAATATTATAGACCAGGTGAGATTGTATACCATTATACAAACTTAGTTATTGACACAAACCTCTAGCTACAAACAATTCCAAGGAAGAACTCATCAAAGGCACGATACTTATTTCCTTACTTCGAGAACGAGAGGTTAAAGGAAACCCTTGGTATTCGAGGTGATCCTGATGGTCTAGTCGAATGACCATGTAATACCCCCATTTTGACCCTTAGGAAATATTGGCTTTTAATGTAAATATTGTATACATAAGATGTATGTTTCCCTTAAGGCCAAGGCCCCGCTAGTGTATGTTCGGATTTTATTTAAAATGGACAAATATTTGATATTATGTTATCCATGTGCTATTAAGCCATTGAATATTGTAAATTGATGTAAATTTTAATATTGCAATAAAATACCCAAAAACTGGATATGGAAGCAGCTAATAAGAGGGAGCCATGTGTATCCACTAGGGAGTGGTGAGGTGGTTGTGGGGTTGAATCATATGCTGCCAAATGTTATCTTGTGAACCCATTTGAATTTCCTTGTTGACATTTAATTAAGTGTAAGAAAGTTGTTGAAGAAATTAGTCCATGGATTCAATAGAGCATGGGCAGCACAAAAATTCGTATGGTAGGTATGGGATCTATTTACTTGACCCAAAAGTCACTCTACCTCATGGGAATTGGTTCTTCCTCATTCCCATTCCATTGTTGAATATCTAAGTTTTCAGTTTCCATCCATTACACAGACCAAAATAGTGAGAAAAACCAGAAATCGTAACTTTGGATGAACCCACATTTTGAAGTGCCATAAACGCCCATAATTTCGTGTGGACAGTGAAATCCGATGGTGGATCCATAGACATGAACCTTGGGGTGAATTTGAGAGTGTTAGATGCCGAGAAATCCATGGGAAAACCCAGTTTTGATAGCCCAAAAATCCAATTACGGGATTGAGTCATTTGGTTACCAAATTGTGAGAATCCAAGTGTGAATGATAGAACAGAGGTTGGGATTGCTTGATAAACCTAGTGAAGGCTAAAAACTCAAGGAATTGACAGTTGGACCTTTCTATGCCCACCCTGAATAGAACTGGAGAGAAGGGGCACAAGAGGGATTGTGCAACAGAGAAGGGGACCTTCCTTGTGTTGGGTGTGGTAGGTATTGTGGGTGCCATGACTGTTTGAGTTTAATTAAGATGCTTGTAGCTCTGTGGTTGAGCTCACTGGCTTAGCATCCTCCTGCTCTGTCTATTGCATGCTTGATAAACCCAAATGTGTGTTGGTGTTAAACCATGGCTATGAGTGAGTTTTTTTAGTTTCTCCTTAGTGGATACACATCCCAGCTCAGGGGTGGTCTCTCAGCTGAAAGAATATAGGCTGGACAGGGACTTATGGTTGGGTCGAACGTTGCTCTCACATAGCCAGTTGTTTGGACAATTTCATCATGAAGATAAGTATTCTCTATGGTTAAAATTATGTCCATTATGTGTTCTGCAATGTGTCAATTGATGACTGTTATTGATATATTGAATGCATGATGGATTGTGTGTAGATGATGTTTATTTCCGTTGTGTATAATTTAAATATGCATTTTATTAATTGTAATTTCATAATATGGCTTGGGGAAGAATTAGACACATCTCCATAGTGCATTCATGTTCCCTTTGCGGGTCTGGATGATGGGAGGGGATGTGACAGAGTGGTATAAGATCCCATGTTACAGCACTAGGTCTGCTTGGGCCAAATTGTGAGTTACAGGCAGATATCATAATGTTTTAATGTGGTATTGAAGAATTTGGGGCAAAATTTTGATTAGAAAAATGATAGGATCAGAGTTCTCAGGTGTGGTAGAGGATCACATGGTTGCATAGAGCTCTCCAATATCTTTCCAACGGTACCAGAGTCGTCTTATTTGGTTAAAGGACGAGGGAGATATGAGCTCTAAAAGTTTTCCATAGTAGAGGTGTTTCCGCAATTGCGTATTGAGGATTGCGGAAACATAAAATTTTCGGAATTACTTTTTGGACTTCAGCATTTCCGAACCCGCATTGCGGACTGCGGATTGCAGAAACGTTAAATTTTCAAATTTTCATTTTGACGTTCTGCATTTTCGAGTTCCGCAGTACAGATTGTGGATTGCGGATTGCGGAAGTGACATTTTTCGAAGTTGAAAATTCGGCTTTCTGCATTTCCGACTTCCATAGTATGGATTGCGGATTGCAGATTGTGGAAACGACATTTTCCAAAGTTGAAAATTTGGCGTTCCGCATTTCCGAGTTTCGCAGTATGGATTACAGATTGCGGATTGTGGAAGTGACATTTTTTGAGAGTTGGGAAATTGGCATTCCGACTTCCACATTGCGGATTGCGGAAGCGACATTTTCTGAAGTTGAAAATTTGGCGTTCCGCATTTCCGAGTTCCACAGCATGGATTGCAGATTACGGAAGTGACATTTTCCGGAGTTGGAAAATTGACATCCCGACTTCCGCATTATGGATTGCGGAAGTGACATTTTCCGGAGTTGAAAAATTGACATTTCGACTTCCGCATTGCATATTGAGGATTGAACAAGTTGCGGATTGCAGATTGCGGAAGTGAAATTTTCCGGATTGGAAAATTGGCATTCTGACTTCCTTATTGCAGATTGCGAAAATAAAAAATAAAAATATAGAGCCCGAAACTCGATTTTTGGATAGAAGGAGCATGCGGAATCAAAATTGGATGATTCTTGTGATGTTTTGAAGTCATTAACGAAGGCCATGAAAGAAACAGTGAGAGTCTCGAGCCCATTATGCTCCAATTTGGCATAAAATTGGGATTAATGGATTTTATAAATCGGTGTCCTGAATCTTGGTAGGAGGTCGGATTGAGTTGGAATTGATATGGAGCGGCCATGGAGTAGGAACAGTGTTAATTTTGGAAGCTTGGAGCCAAAATCCAAAGGATGTGGAGTCGAGATGAGCGAGAAGGCCAAAAAGCACTATTCCGGGCCACTTTTTGAGGATTTCGAAAAGCTTGCAGTGGACAAAAGTGGCCCTATATTTACGATTCAAGAAATTTACTGAACTCAACATTTAATATTCTCATTAAAAAAAACATTTTCCGTTAGGCATATATTTTCCAGAAATGATTAGTTTGGAAGATAGCCATTTTTGGCCAAAATTTTGAAATTTTGGAAAAAGTTAAACGTTAGAAATAGTCAAACCCAAAAATTTATAGAAGATGGATGGTACATTAGAACAAGGATCCAAAAGTTTTAGAGTGTTCCTTGTTGTATGGAATAACTTCTCTTGATAGAAAAGTTTCCATGATTTCTCCCAGATTTGCTTCTACGAGTGGTTGAAGTTGGCATTTTAGACCAAAATACAACAGTGTAAAAGTGCAGAATTTTAGTACAAATTGTCATTTTTGAAGTAATGTGATTTCCACACCCGAAGTCAGAAAGAAGCACGTGGATAGGAATTGGAAAGCTTATCCAGCAGGGAACAATGGTGCATAACTAGAATTTCAATGAAGTTATCATACATCATATATATGTAGAGCAAAAAAGTGCCAGTGACTGTTTTGACAAATTGTTTTCAATATTGGTAATTTCCAGAATTGCATGAATTGGCAAAAGAGAAGAAGGCATAATAGCTCTGAGAATTATTCCATGAGTTTAATTCTATTAAATATTGATGTTTTATGTTTCTATATGCATTCCTAAGATGTCTAATAAATACTTTCATAATGCACAGTGTTTGTAGCTAATAAGATTTAAATAGTTATAACAGAGGCAACATGCAAGGAAAGGGGTCTCCAAAGGAAAATGGTGACCATGAATGATGCTCAGGATCCTTATGAGCATGATGAAGATGTGCTAGGAGAAAATGTGCAAGAAGGGAATGTTGAGACTGAATCCAATGGGATAAGGGAGCAAATAACTCCTCGAAATTTGGTTGAGACCATGGTAAGCTTCAATGAAAGATTGATGAAGGCTCGGGAAGCATAAAACAAACTTAATGATGTTATTTTGCAGAGCCTCACTGATATGAAGCAGAGGATAAACCATGGGTCCAACCTAAGCAATGTAGGAAAAGAAGGAAGAGATGTAGAGAGTCGCTTTAGAGGTCGTTCAAGGAAGATGACTCCAAGCCCAAGGAAGGGTTCTGTGAGCAAAAAGCATAGAACACCCTCCTCAAGATCTTCTTCCAGCAGGTCTTGTGACTCCATAGGTTCTAGAAGAAGTCCAAGACATACTTCTATCATACTTGAAGGAAGAAATAAGTTCAAAGGAATTCCACAGGGAGAATTCAGGAAGGCAAGGCCTCCCACATTTGATCGAGAAGACAAGACTGGCCAAGAGGTAGAGGCATGGCTTCTTGGGATGAAGAAATATTTCAGGATTCATGATTACTCAGGAAATGAAAAGGCTAGAATTTCCATTGACAATCTAAATGGCAGAGCTTCAATTTGGTGGGATCACCTTTTGGAAGTAAAAGGGACCAGTGAAAGGAGGATCAACTGGGAGCGATTTAAGAAGTATTTCAAGGAAAAATACCTTTCTGCTAGGTATTATGATAGTAAGTCTTGGCTAGTTCAGTTAGCCACATGGACCAAGAGAAAGGTAAGTGAAGTAGTGGTGGAGTTCCCCATAGAATTGAATGGACTCCACACACATGCAGAATTAAATGTACTACCATTAGGATCTTATGATGTCTTAATTGGCATGGATTGGTTGGAAAGACATAGATCCAAGTTGGACTATTATGAGAAAGCACTTGAATGCATTGATGAACAAGGAATACCAAGATTGATAAGAGGAATTCCCAAGCAAGTTTCAGTAAGACAGATTTCATCATTACAGTTAAAAACATTTTATAAGAAAGGTTTCCATTTATATGTAGTTCATATATCAAATTCATCAGAGGACAAAGGACTAAGGATAGAAGACTTCCCCTTGTTGCAAGAGTTCAAAGATGTGTTTCCGGATGAAGTGTCAGGACTGCCACCAAAGAGAGATATTGATTTTACCATTGATCTTGTCCCAAGGGAAGCACCAAATTCCAAAGCTCCTTATAGAATGAGCACGCTAGAATTGGTAGAGTTAAAGATGCAGCTACAAGAGTTAATGGACAAGAGGTATATCAGGCCAAGTGTATCTCCTTGGAGAGCACCTGTGCTATTTGTTAAGAAGAAGAAATAAACTTTAAGGTTGTGTATTGATTACAGGAAGCTTATTAAAGTGACAGTTAAGATCAATTATCCATTGCCAAGAATTGATGATCTATTTGATCAAATGAAGGAAGCTAAAGTGTTTTCAAAGATTGACTTGAGGTCTGGCTACCATCAAGTGAGGATAAAGGAAGAATACATTCACAAGACAACTTTCCGAACAAGATATGGGCATTATGTGTTCACAGTGGTGCCATTTGGTCTTACCAATGCACCTGCTACATTCATGTGTCTCATGAATAGTGTCTTCAACAAATATTTAGATAAGTTTGTAATTGTGTTCTTGGATGACATTCTTGTCTATTCAAGGAATGAAGAAAGACATGAGGAGCATCTAAGGATGGTATTGAAAGTCCTTAGAGAACACCAGCTGTATGCAAAGTTAAGCAAGTGTGAATTTTATCAAAAGAAGGTGCAGTACTTGGGTCATGTCATTTCAGAAGAGGGTATTGCAGTTGATCCATAGAAGATTAATGCCATCATGGATTGGTCTACTCCAAAGAATGTTTCAGATGTTAGATCTTTTATGGGTCTTGTTGGTTACTACAGAAGGTTTATTGAAGGCTTCTCCATGATAGCACATTCAATCACTTCATTGCAGAGGAAGAATGCCAAGTTTGTATGGTATGAGAAATGTGAAAATATTTCAACAGCTGAAGGAGTTACTTACCAGTGCTCCTGGTTTGAAGATAGAAGATCCAAGGAAAGATTTTGTAGTGTGTACAAATGCTTGCATTGAAGGGATAGGTGGAGTACTCATGCAAGAAGGATTTGTGATTTTCTATGAGTCAAGGAAATTAAAAAAGCATGAAAAGAATTATGCCATGCATGATTTAGAATTAGAAGCCATAGTACATGCTCTCAATATGTGGAGACATTATTTGTTGGGAAGAAGATTAGAGCTTATGATAGACCACATGAGTTTGAAGTATTTGTTTGATCAGCCAAACTTGAATGCTAGGAAAGCTAGGTGGATGGAATTTCTCTGTGAATTTGATTTTGAAATTAAGCATGTAAAAGGGAAAGAGAATAAGGTTGCAAATGCTCTTAGCAGAAAATTTCATGTTGCAGCATTAAGTATGTGCAAATCATATTTGAAGACAAGAGATATAGAAGCTCAAACTAATGATGAAACTTATCTTCAAATTAAAGAGAAATTGCAGCAGGGTAATGCAGATGAAGCATGTGCAAGATATTAGCTGGGTAATGACGATGTTCTCATTTATCAGGGTACCAGACTGTACATTCCAAATAGTGTAGATTTGAAGAACCTTGTGATGGATGAAATACATCAAATGCCATATTTTGGACACCCAGGATATCAGAAAACTATAACAGGAGCAAGAAGGAAATATTTTTGGCATGGTATGAAGAAAGGCATAGTTGAGTACATTGCTAGGTGTGAAAAATGCCAATAAATCAAGGTAGAGCACCAACATCCAGCAGGATTGTTACATCCCTTACCCATTCCAAAGTGGAAGTGGAAAGTGACCTCTATGGATTTTATAACAGGTCTGCCCATGACAGTGAAGAAGCATGATTCAATCATGGTAGTGGTGGACAAGCTATCAAAGGTAGCTCATTTCATTCTAGTCAAGTCCACTCACAAGGCCAATGACATTGCAAACATATTAATGAGAGAGATATTCAGATTGCATGGATTTCCCAAGGCAATAATTTTTTATCGTGATACAAAGTTCACTTCCAATTTCTAGAAAGGATTGTTTCAGGAATTGGGAACTAGATTAAATTTCAGTACAACATATCATCCTCAAACAAATGGTCAGACTGAGAGGGTGAATCAGGTTCTTGAAGACATGTTGAGAATGTATGTGATGGATAAACCATCTAAGTGGGAAGATTACCTACACTTGGTAGAATTTGCATACAATAATGGGAACCATGCATCATTGGGAATAAGTCCATTTGAGGCATTGTATGGCAAAGGATGCAGGACTCCAGTGAATTGGGACAGTCCGGTGAATAGGGTAGTGCTTGGGACAGAGATGATCAAGGAAATGGAACAGGAAGTTGTTAAGATTAGGCATAATTTAAAGGCATCTCAAGACAGGAAAAAGAGTTATGCAGATTTGAAAAGAGTGCATAAGGAATTTTAGATTGGGGATCATGTTTATTTGAGAGTGAAGCCAAGGAAAATTTCTCTCAAGTTGGGGAGTTGTGCCAAGTTGGCACCAAGATATTGTGGGCCATTTGAAGTCCTAGATAGGATAGGACCAGTTGCATATAGAGTTGCATTTCCTGCTAACATAAGAGATCATAATGTTTTCCATGTATGTTTGCTTAAGAAGTATGTACATGATCCTAATCATATGATTGATTGGAATGTGATACAGGTGGAACCCGAGGGAGAGTTCCAAGTAGAGCCTATGCGCATCCTCGACAAGAAGGTCACATTGCTCTGGAATAGAGCCATTGGGAAGGTAAAGGTCCAATGGGAGCACCTTAGTCCCGATGAGGCTACATGGGAGCTAGAGGATGCCATGAGAGAGGCATTCCCATTTTTATTCAGTTTTGAGAACATCGATGACGGTGTTGTTCTAAGGGAGAGGGGAATGTAATACCCCCATTTTGACCCTTAGGAAATATTGGCTTTTAATGTAAATATTGTATACATGCGATGTATGTTTACCTAGCGTGGAGCTCAAGGCCAAGGCCCCACTAGTGTATGTTCGTATTTTATTTAAAATGGACAAATATTTGATATTATGTTATCCATGTGATATTAAGCCATGGAATATTGTAAATTGATGTAAATATTAATATTGCAATAAAATACCCAAAAACTAGCTATGGAAGCAACTAATAAGAGGGGGCCATGTGTATCCACTAGGGAGTGGTGAGGGGGTTGTGGGGTTAAACCATATGCTTCCAAATGTCATCTTGTGAACCCATTTGACTTTCCTTGCTGACATTTAATTCTGTGTAAGAAAGTTGTTGAAGAAATCAGTTGATGGCTTCAATGGAGCATGGGTAACCTAGAAATTCATATGGCAGGTATGGGCTCTATTTCATTGACCCACAAGTCACTCTAACTCATGGGAATTCATTCTTACTCATTCCCATTCCATTGTTGAAGACCTAATTTTTCAGTTTCCATCCATTGCACAGACCAAAACAGTGAGAAAAAACAGAAATCGCAACTTTGCATGAACCCAAGTTTTGAAGTGCCATAAACGCCTAGAATTTCATGTGGATAGTGAAATCTGATGGGGGATCCATAGACATGAACCTTGGGGTGCATTTGAGAGTGTTAGATTCCCATAAATCCATGGGAAAACCCAGTTTTGATAGCCTGAAAATGCAATTACAGGATTGAGTCATTTGGTCACCGAATTGTGAGAATCCAAGTGTGAATGATAGAACAGAGGTTGAGATTGCTTGATAAACCCAATGAAGGATAGAATCTCAAGGAATTGAAAGTTGGACCTTTCTATGCCCACCCTGAATATCACTGGAGGGAAGGGGCGCCTGAGGGACTGTGCAGCAGAGAAGGGGACCTTCCTTGTGTTGGGTGTGGTAGGTATTATGGGTGCCATGACTGTTTGAGTTTAATTGAGATTCCTGTAGCTCCGTGGTTGAGCTCACTAGATTAGAATCCTCCTCCTTTATCTCTTGCATGCTTGATAAACCCAACTATGTGTTGGCTTAGCATGATTGTTGGTGTGAAACCATGGCTGTGAGTGAGCCTGTTTAGTTCCTCCTTAGTGGATACACATCCTAGCTCGAGGGTGGTCTCTCAGCTGAAAGAATATACGCTGGACATGGACCTATGGTTGGGTGGGACGTTGCTCTCACATAGCCATTTTTTTTGGACAATTTCATCATAAAGATAAGTATTCTCTGTGGTTAAAATTATGTCCATTCTATGTTTCGCAATGTGTTAATTGATGACTGTTATTGATATGTTGAATGCATGATGGATTGTGTATAGATGATGTTTATTTCCGCTGTGTATAATTTAAGTATGCTTTTTATTAATTGTAATTTCGTCATATGGCTTGGGGAAGAATTAGACACACCCCCATAGTGTGGTCATGTTCCCTCTGCGGGTATGGATGACGGGAGGGGACGTCACAGACCATAGGTAGGTAATTTGGTATGCAGTTTTCATATTATATTGTGTATTATGTTATAGGTATGTGGTGTACATGTATGTTATGATTTTGTTTCATGGTCTTATTGAGTATTGACATTAATATTTTGACTATTGAAGCTAGACATTGATAGCATGATAGATTGATAAATTGCATAGACTTGGTACAACTTTCCAAATTGCACAAGCTTCGTCATGGATTTGTTTTATTTGTTTTTTTCTCCCATAAGTACACCATAATATCTGCATCCTCATGCCCATTTTCATGCTCACTATCACCACCACCATCCCCATGCTCATTATCACTATCCCCATGGTCGTTGTCACCATCACCATGCCACCATGAACATCACTACCGTGCTCTTCCTAACCATATTGTCACCATCACCATCCCCTTTTTCACCATAAGGTTCTCATCCATCATCCACACAAATATAATCGTTAGATACCTAATTTGGAAACCTAGAAACCCAAACCACAAACATAGAAACCTAATCTAGCCTTAGAAATCTAGTCTATTATGTAGTGTTTTTTCCAATATACATACATGAGAAATGGTATATTCGCGAGAAGGGCATGGTATATTCGCAAGAAGAGCCAATCGATACCGCCCAAATAAGGATGGTATTTTTTTTTATTATCAATGTTCCCAGGGGGGGTCTAAGGTCTCCTTGATGAGTGCATAAGAAGCTAAGAAATTGATTATCTCATATAAGAAGTATGTACTTCTTTATTGAGACAAAACCAAAAGGACAACAATTCCACTGGTGTGAAAGCATCCTTTCAAGGATGTATAAAAGAATGAAATCACTAGTTGGTAGATTTATTGCAGGCATATAGAGAAGTGTTCCAATATTTGAAATGAATCATAGGGAAATGGATCATGAGATACAGTTACTGTCGATCTCTCATTTTCAATTAATACAGTATTGTACAAACAGTACACATTAGAGTCGAATGAAGTGAATACCTAGTTGAAAGCAATGTTGAATAAAGGATCCATAAGGCCAAATATATCACCATGTGTCTCCCCCATTTCATTGGTCCCAAAGAAAGTTAAGACATATGTAATGTGGAATGACTACAAGGCTCTAAACATGATCACTCTCAAGAATTTATACCCTCTACCTTGGATCAACAACTTGTTATATCAGTTGCAGCATGCAAAGTACTTTACCAAGCTAGATTTAAAACATGGATAACATCAAGTCTAAATCAAGGAAGAAAACACTTGGAATACCACCTTCAAGATGAAGTAAGGCCTTTATAAGTGGTTAGTAATTCCTTTTGGTTTAAGTGATGCACCAATTAATTTTATGTGTTTAAAGAATGATGTATCGTGTCCATTCCTGGATTCATTTGTCACAATCTATTTTGATGAGATTTTGACCTTTAGTTATACTTTGGAGAAGCACGTGTTACATCTAAAACAAGTGTTAGAAACATTGAGAAAATTTATTAGTTGTTGGAAAACATTAAAAAGTATAATTTTGCTAAACAATGCTTAGTGTACTCGAGGCATGTGAATGGTGGAGGTGGGTTGAAGATTGATCCTGCAAAGCTAGAATTTATTCTCAAATGGCCCACTCCTACCAATGCCATAGAAGTTGGGAGTTGTGTGGGAGCTGCGCAATATTTAATAAAGTTCACAACATCCTTTTTAGTTGTGGTAGCACCACTTCACACCATAAAAAGCAAAATTTAAGACTTTTGAGTAGGGTGAGAACTAGCAAACAACCTTTGAAGAACTTAAGTGGAAAATTAGTCAAGCCCCAATCCTAGCACTACCTAACTTGAAAAATTATGTTGAACTTAGAAAGTGATGCCAATGGGTATGTTACGGGAGCAATGTTAATGCAAAGGGGAGATTGGTTTTCTATCATTCAAAGTTATTAAATGGAGTGATATTGAACTACCCTACATATGACAAGTAGATCTATTTCCTAGTTAAAGTAATGAAGAAGTGGAAGATTTATATGTTGCGTAAGCATAACATCATCCATATTGATCACCGACCTTTACAATACTTACAGGCTCATGGTAAAATCCAATAAGAAAGACATTATAAATGGATAGGATTTTTGCAACAATTTCACCTGCTAATTAAATATAAGAAGGGCACAACAATCATGTTGTTCAAGTTTCTATCTAAGCCACCAACACCAAATATCACAGTGTTGGGATCCATTATGCACATGGATACTTTCACCCATGAATCATCAAGAGAGGAGTACATGGATGATGAGAACTTCAAGTGGTTCTATCAACAACTACACGGACACAAAGAACAAACAAATATTGATTGCAATTTCCAAAATGGATTATTCTACAAATGGGGAAGCTTTGTGTACCAAAGGAAGAAATATTACAACTGATAAGGGAGGCTTAGACCTCCAATGTTGCTAGTCATTTTGGTTTTAAGAATATTGTGGCTAACTTGCATAGGTATTTGTATTGGACGGAGATGAGATAAGAAGTAATTGGATTTATGAAAGGTTGTATTTATGTTGTACAATCAAGCCTAGTAATAGGAAGCAAGGAATATACAATCTACTTTCGGTACCTACAAGGCCATGAGAGAGCATACATATAGAATTTGTTGGTGGTTTTTCAAGACGGAAGAGGCATGACTATCTATATGTGGTAGTATACAAGTTTAATGAGACATGTGTTTCAATTGATTTTAAGAATACCATTAAAGGACACAAAGCTACAAATTTTTTCTTTGAAAGGGTTTAGGTGCACTTTGGGACTCAAAGGAGTATCGTTTTTTATATAGATGCTAGATTCCTCAATTTATTTTGGACTTTGCTATAAGATAAATTCAATACCAAACTAAATATATCCACTACCTTTCACCCATAGATTGATTGGTAGACAGAGTTAGTAAATCCCTGTTGAATATTGTAACTTCTAAGAATATTATATTTGTATATTATTTATTCCGGAGATGTTCCATACCTCCGATGTGATTATACTATGAATCCGAAGATGTTTATTCCTCCGAATTGGTTGTGGTAGCTACGGTTATTAGACCCACCATGTGGGGGTCGGCCCAGTCAGTTATAATAGGGTATTTAACCTAATGGTTAAATACGAGCCTACATGTACTTGTGTAAAATACATGTCAGTGTAGTGTATAAATAGAGGAGGTATGTTCCTCATTTGACACACAAACACACTTGAGAGAGGCGCACTTATGGAGGAGAGGTCTGCTATGGTGGAGAAGGAGATCATGTCTTTGGTTTGCATCTTTGTATATTGCTGGTCATCTATATTGAGGAAGCTTTACTAGGTTTTCTACCCCATGAGGGTTTCCCAGGATAAATCTGTGTCTCTTGTGTTTATGCTATGCTTGTTGTTTCTTCAGTGATCCTGTATATGCTATTATTGTGAAATGGAATGTAATGCTTCTATTTTCTGTCTTATCATATTAAATTTTAACATGGTATCAGAGCTAACCTGAAGGAAGACAAGGTATGGCACTTACGACACTTGCTTTACTTACGACAATTTGAAGGTTAGGGTTTTACATAGCAAAAACCAGTCATCGTGGAACTTTCGCTATAAATCCATTTCTGCGAAGGTTCAGGGTCTGAAAAGTTTACAGGTCGAATATAACATCCCCAGGTACCTTGTGTCCAAAGGGCACACTCAGATTCATTGTAATTTATGAGTTATGATCAGTACAAGTTAGGGTTTCTGCCTCTTCCAGATCTCAGTCAAAATCAGGTCACCTTGGAAAAAAGGTCATAACTTGGGCTAGGAAGCTCCAAATGAAATTTCGTAAAAAGTGACAGGTAGTACACAGACTGTAATATCTCAGGAAACTTTTTCAGAGGCCGAAGGTGAACCAGTGACATGTGGCACGCCGTACAAGTTCGTTCTCCTGTTTTATCCCATAAACAGGTCACGATGCGACACTTGGCATAACTCTCTCTCAGAGAGTCCAATTGAGGTCAGACCTATCAAGATGGAAAGATAACAGGGCGAGCTATCTCAGGAAAAGTTTTCAGAGGCTGAAGTTCAAACAGTGACATGTGGCATTCCGTACAAGTTCGCTCTCCTATTTTATCCCATAAACAGGTCACGTTGCGACACTTGGAATAACTCTCTCTCAGAAAATCCAATTGAGGTCAGACCTGTCAGGATGGAAAGATGACAGGTCAGGCTACTGCAGAAAAAGTTTTCAGACCCTGTGGAGAAGAAATTTCAAAGTTATAGCAGAAACAATCAGGTGCATATTTCTGTCAAAACAGAATTATTTTTGGAGCACCTTTATTCATGGCTTCCGGAATTTAGGGTTTCGGAGAAAGTTAGAATTTTTGGAATCGGAGTCCACAGCTGAATGCTACTCAGGAAAATTGAAATTTAGAGACCAAGATCGAATTTTTGGTTGGGTAGAAGACCGGGCTTCATCAAACCCTAGTTCGGGTTCCTGTCCAGAAGATCCAGAAGTTTCGAAGGCAATTTTGAGGGGTCAAATTTTGGAGATTTCAAAATTGAAGAATGCTAGGTTGATCAGCTCAGCAAGACACATTCTTCCATCCATTCAGAAGTGTGAAAGTCAAAGATTGAATTTTTAGGGTTTCTCTAGCAAACCCTAATCAAGCTCCAGATCAAGTTTCAGGGGGAGTTGAGGATAAGGCCTTACATAAGAAGACTACAAAAGGTCTCGACAGGTATGACTTAAGGAGGTTCAGGTATGCCTTGAAATCTGATTCTTGATTAAGTTCATAATGTGTTTGTCTTCATGTTATTTATTTGTACAATCTTGATTAATGTTATTAATTGTCTTATCACCCTAGTAACAATATGAATGCATGTGAATGATCGAAGACATTCATTGATTAGGGCTATATGATTGTACTTATGCATTATGGTGTTGTGTAAGGTTGATGTTGTCTGCTAACAAGACACAGGTACATCACAAAAGACAAATCAAGTTCCATGACCATGACAACATGAAGACAAAGACTCACGAGGTATGTATGGCTTTGTTATATTATGTTTAACCTATGAGACATGCAGGTTCTAGCTCAGGATCTCTAAATCATTGAAGAGATTGTTTAGGTATGTTGTACATAACTAAGCAGGTATACTAATCCAGGTATCTTTTCCTATGTCATGTTAGAATCTTACCTTGTGTAAGTATACTTGGTATGATTGGTTAGTAATCAAGGGTTTATGCATACTAGATCAAACAAGAATATGCATGAGTAAAAGAAGACTTCCTTGAAACCCTGAATACTAATAATCATGACTGTACATATTCAAGATTATTTAGAATTAGAATGTTTTGATAATATTGAGAATATACTAATGAATGTATGTTTGTGTATGAGATCATGAGGATGACACTTGTGTACACTTGAGAATGCACAGTGGTATAGAATGAATAGAAGTTCAGAAGACATACAGAAGATCAAGCGGGAGACAACCACACAAACATAAAAGATAAGTATTTGAGTTGTTATTAGAAATAGTAAATGATATTGCTTGTATGCATATTTGTATTCCTAGGATATATCATGCTGAGTGTAAACATTCATAAAGCATTGAACAGTATACTACTAATATGCATATGATTGGTAAATTGGAAAAACATTCCATTGTTGCTTATCTAGAATGAAACCTCTTTGCTGACATATTGAGAGTTGTGCACACTCTCGATAGTATGTTCTAGTAGAGATGGAAGGCATCTAGATAGCCACTGTATGCATACAGGATATGGGAAAGTGTTGTGCCAAAGTATTGGTCAAAATAGTTGCATAACTATGTAAATGATATCTGTATGCATAGTAGGTTATCATATGATTTGATGATTATGAAGTATTACTAATCATGTACTTAATTTTGATTTGTAGGAAAGATCATGATGAATGATGAAATCTGAACAAGCGATGGATGTTCAACAAAAGATTTACAAATCAAACACACTATAGAAAGCTTGTGGTTAAGAGATTCTCTTAGAAAGAGGAAGAGAATCATGATGAGATGTTTTGCTCCAAGGGACTAGATAAGACCATTCTCTTAATAATGTAATCAGGTTCTATATGGGTTCCTAGGATCGGTAGTCAATTGATGAGATTAATGATCATCATGGGTGATGTGGATCTCAACCTTTTCTACAAGGTTGAATATGGGTTCTATACACATATGACATGGATGCAAGAAGGAACTCACCACAGAGTTCGAATGATTTTGAGGCTCATATTAGTAGACCCATCTGACGAGAGATGGCACAGATAGATATGCATAAGATCACTCAATGCTAAGTGTGAATAATGGACAATTGACAGCTTCATGACAAAGCTTGGGCTTTACCAGAAGTAAAACTGTTCCTAACCTTTACCTTAAGGTTATGGATGATGAACCTATCATACCATTATTGTATGACGATGATCTCTTTCTGACAAGGAATGAGAAACAGGTCATGAAAATGGCTGCAGAAATGAAAATGAAAGATCTCAAATTAATGCACTACTTCTTAGGTCTAGAAGTATGGCAAGATCCAAAAGGAATCTTTTAAATCAAGGTAAGTATGCTGTGAAGTTTCTAAAATGATTTGATATGTTGGAGTATAAAGCCATGGCCACTCCCATGGACTCCAACTTGAAGTTGTTAGTTAATGACTCATCGTATTTAGTGGACCTAACCCTATATAGACAAATCATTGGGTCATTGATGTATTTAACAAATACTAGGCCAGAATATATGCTTTGTTGTATATACCCTAAGTTAGTATCTAGTATAACCTAGAAAGGTTCACTTAATAGCTACAAAGCATGTAGTGAGGTACCTAAAAGGTACATTAGATTTTTGGTCTATGTTATCTTGGAGGTCATGAACTTCGTTTACATGGTTACTCAGATTCTGATTGGGCAGGAAGTGTCTCAGACAGAAAGAGTACATCAGGTGGATGTTATAGTCTTGAATCTGCCATGATCTCATGGTTCAGCAAGAAACATTCTAGAGTGGCTCTTAGTACTGCTGAAGTAGAATATATGGCTGTCTGCTCTGCCAGCTGTGAAGCAGTATGGCTTCAGAAGCTTTTGTATGGAGTGTTTGACTTAGAAATGGATCCCACTGTGATTATGTGTGATAATCAAAGCTGCATTAAGATGACTGAAAATTCTGTGTTCCATGATAAGTCAAAACACATTGAGATCCGTTACTTCTATATACGAGACATGGTGCAGAGAGGAGCTATCAAGCTCGAGTATATAAGCACTGAGGATCATATTACCGATATCCTGACTAAACCTTTGTCTCGAGTAAAGTTTGAATACTTCCGAGACAAGCTTGGTATAGTCCAGAAGGACCCTCCTCGAAAGGGGGAGTAGTATAGTATTTGATAACAATTCTGTCCCTTAAATTTTATTTTGTTGTACTTAGCTACTTACAATTATTTAGATTTAGAACTCTTATATATCTTTTATTTTAGATGTATACATGTTTTGATGTGATGTATACATGTTTTGAGGTGATGTATACATGCTTTGATGTTAGATGTATTAGTGAGAATACATGCTAGATGTATACATGTTTTGATGTGATGTATACATGTTTTGATGTTAGATGTATTAGTGAGAATACATGCTAGATGTATACATGTTTTGATGTGATGTATACATGTTTTGATGTTAGATGTATTAGTGAGAATACATGCTAGATGTATACATGTTTTGATTAGTAATGTATACATGTTTTGATGTGATACATGCTCTTGGACATTTGTACCTATATAGATGTGAATACATATGAGGATTGGATCATCCTTGAACTTAAGTTCTAAAGTGAGCTGTAGATGTGAGGTCTCCGAGAATGAAGTCCTCAGTGGACAGTTGAGGGGATTGGATCATCCCTGGACTTTCAGTCCTAAAGAGAGCCGTAGACGTGAGGTCTCCAAAAATGAAGTCCTTAGTGGACAGTTGAGGGGATTGGATCATCCCTAGACTTTCAGTCCTAAAGAGAGCCATAGACGTGAGGTCTCCGAAAATGAAGTCCTTAGTGGACAGCTGAGGGGATTGGATCATCCCTGGACTTTCAGTCCTAAAGAGAGCCGTAGACGTGAGGTCTCCGAAAATGAAGTCCTTCGTGGACAGCTGAGGGGATTGGATCATCCCTGGACTTTCAGTCCTAAAGAGAGCCGTAGACGTGAGGTCTCCAAGAATGAAGTCCTTGGTGGACTTGAGGGGATTGGATCATCCCTGGACTTTCAGTCCTAAAGAGAGCCGTAGACGTGAGGTCTCCGAGAATGAAGTCCTTGGTGGACTTGAGGGGATTGGATCATCCCTGGACTTTCAGTCCTAAAGAGAGCCGTAGACGTGAGGTCTCCGAAAATGAAGTCCTTAGTGGACAGCTGAGGGGATTGGATCATCCCTGGACTTTCAGTCCTAAAGAGAGCCGTAGACGTGAGGTCTCCGAGAATGAAGTCCTTGGTGGACTTGAGGGGATTGGATCATCCCTGGACTTTCAGTCCTAAAGAGAGCCGTAGATGTGAGGTCTCCGAGAATGAAGTCCTTGGTGGACTTGAGGGGATTGGATCATCCCTGGACTTTCATTCCTAAAGAGAGCCGTAGACGTGAGGTCTCCGAGAATGAAGTCCTTGGTGGACTTGAGGGGATTGGATCATCCCTAGACTTTCAGTCCTAAAGAGAGCCGTAGACGTGAGGTCTCCGAGAATGAAGTCCTTGGTGGACTTGAGGGGATTGGATCATCCCTGGACTTTCAGTCCTAAAGAGATCCGTAGACGTGAGGTCTCCGAGAATGAAGTCCTTGGTGGACTTGAGAGGATTGGATCATCCTTGAACTCAAGTTCTAAAGTGAGCCGTAGACAGGTGTCTCCGAGAATAGAGGATAGGACTGCATCGTCCCTGGACCTTGGTTCAAAATGCACGTGATTGGATTAATCATCCTTAGACAGTAAATCCAGGAAGGATAGTCTTAAATGTGATTGTGATTGAATTAATCATCCTTAGACAGTAAATCCAGGAAGGATAGTCTTAAATGCGATTGTGGTTGGATTAATCATCCTTAGACAGTAAATCCAGGAAGGATAGTCTTAAATGCGATTGTGGTTGGATTAATCATCCTTAGACAGTAAATCCAGGAAGGATAGTCTTAAATGCGATTGTGGTTGGATTAATCATCCTTAGACAGTAAATCCAGGAAGGATAGTCTTAAATGCGATTGTGGTTGGATTAATCATCCTTAGACAGTAAATCCAGGAAGGATAGTCTTAAATGCGATTGTGGTTGGATTAATCATCCTTAGACAGTAAATCCAGGAAGGATAGTCTTAAATGCGATTGTGGTTGGATTAATCATCCTTAGACAGTAAATCCAGGAAGGATAGTCTTAAATGCGATTGTGGTTGGATTAATCATCCTTAGACAGTAAATCCAGGAAGGATAGTCTTAAATGCGATTGTGGTTGGATTAATCATCCTTAGACAGTAAATCCAGGAAGGATAGTCTTAAATGCGATTGTGGTTGGATTGATCATCCTTAGACAGTAAATCCAGTAATTCCGAAAGGAAGGGTAGTCTTAAATATGATTGTGGTTGGACTAATCATCCTTAGACAGTAAATCCAGTAATTCTGAAAGGAAGGATAGTCTTAAATATGATTGTGGTTGGACTAATCATCCTTAGATAGTAAATCCAGTAATTCCGAAAGGAAGGATAGTCTTAAATATGATTGTGATGAGATTGATCCAGTAATTCCGAAAGGAAGGATCATGTATATAGATGACGATGCTGATGATCGTGTGATGACGATGCTGCTGATCGTGTGATGACGATGCTGCTGATCGTGTGATGAAGATGCTGATGATCGTGTGATGACGATGCTGCTGATCGTGTGATGACGATGCTGCTAATCGTGATATGACGATGCTGATGATCGTGAGATGACGATGCTGATGATCGTGTGATGACGATACTGATGATCGTGAGATGACGATGGTGATGATCGTGTAATGACGATGTTGATGATCGTATGATGACGATGATGCTGATCGTGATGGTCTAGATGACGATGTTGATGATCGTGAGGATCCAGACATTGATGTTGCTATAGTTGTTCGAGTGCTGCAGAAGATAAAGACTCAATACTGAAGATGTTGATGTTCCAGTAACTGGTTGAGTTACTGATGATGTTAAGAAAGCTTCCAATGATTTATAGATGTATCATGTATGATGTATGACTCGTTGCTCCTGCAAATGTTGTTATAATATCCTTCTCGTTAAGGGGGAGTGTTGAATATTGTAACTTCTAAGAATATTATATTTGTATATTATTTATTCCGGAGATGTTCCATACCTCTGATGTGATTATACTATGAATCCAGAGATGTTTATTCCTCCGAATTGGTTGTGGTAACTAGGGTTATTAGACCCACCATGTGGGGGTCGGCCTAGTCAGTTATAATAGGGTATTTAACCTAATGGTTAAATACGAGCCTACATGTACTTGTGTAAAATACATGTCAGTGTAGTGTATAAATAGAGGAGGTATGTTCCTCATTTGACACACACACACACTTGAGAGAGGCGCACTTATGGAGGAGAGGTCTGCTATGGTGGAGAAGGAGATCATGTCTTTGGTTTGCATCTTTGTATATTGCTGGTCATCTATATTGAGGAAGCTTTACTGGGTTTTCTACCCCATGAGGGTTTCCCAGGATAAATCTGTGTCTCTTGTGTTTATGCTATGCTTGTTGTTTCTTCAGTGATCATGTATATGCTATTATTGTGAAATGGAATGTAATGCTGCTATTTTCTGTCTTAGCATATTAAATTTTAACAATCCCCATCAAAATAGTTCCAAATATGTGGCACCTTGTTGCTTATTGGACACAAGTAGCTTTCCCATTTTCATGCTCATTATCACCATCACCATCCCCATGCTCATTATCACTATCCCCATGGTCGTTGTTGCCATCGCCATGCCACCATGAACATCACCACCCTGCTCATCCATGTTGTCACCATCACCATCCCCTTTTTCACCATAAGATTATCATCCATCATCCACACACATATAACCGTTATATACCTAATTTAGAAACCTAAAAACCCAAACCACAAACATAGAAACCTAATCTAGCCTTCGAAATATAGTCTACCCTATAAACACAAATATAACCTTAGAAACCTAATCCATAACAATAGAAACCTAAACCATGCCAAAAAACCTAGTCCTAATCCTAATATATATGCATGCTAAAGAAAACAATAGCAACCTAATCCTAATATATGCATGCCAAAAAAACTTCATATATTCTTTTGCATCCACTTGTATCTAAACCATTGTAGCCACTAACTATCGTTGACCAATCGCTAATATCACTTATTCATTGTCACTATTTCCCAAATTGGACCTTCACCATACATTAGTGAATCGATATGTGATTTGTTTGTGTGAGGGATTTCTTGCAGGATCTCCCTGAAATTCTTTGGGATGCGAGTTTAAACGGGCCATAGAATGATGTTCATTGATCGGATTGACAAACCGTCGAATCCATTGGATTCAGGACATCGAGATAGTTCTAGGGGTTCCCCTTTCCTCCAGATCCATGGCTCAAGTGTCATCTTCTTGGTCGATAATTGAAACTAGGGTTTTGCTCAGTAAGTGACTATACAATTTTTACAAATAGGGGTCAACTTTGAAAAATCCTAGGCCGAGAAGTTACGGCTAGCATTCCCACTTGGAACCTTCCTAGACACACTTACAGGACCTCTCGGAACTAGGGTTTTGTTGCACAGTTGGAATTCTATGCCCCCGGTAGGTATCCAATAGGTGTCCCTGAAAGCCTTTGGGATGCGAGTTGGAATGAGCCATAGAATGATGAACGTGGCTCATATTGACAAACCCTCAAATCCATTGGATTCAGGACATCGGGATAGTGCTAGGGGTTCCCCTCTTCTCCGGTTCCATAGCCCAGGTGTCATCTTTTAGGTCGATATTTGAAACTAGGGTTTTGCTCAGTAAGGGACAAAGCAATTTTTGCACAAAGGGGTCAACTTTGAAAAATCATCAACCGAGAATTTATGGCTAGCGTTCCCACTTGGAACCTTCCTAGACACACTTGCAGGACCTCCTAGAACCCAGTTTTCTTGCACGGTTGGAATTCTATGCCCCTGATAGGTATCCAACAGGTGTCCCTGAAATCCTTTGGGATGCGAGTTGGAACGAGCCATAGAATGATGATCATGGATCAGATAGACAAACCGTCGACTTCATTGGATTCAGGACATTGGTATAGTTTTAGGGGTGCCCCTCTCCTCTGATTCCATGGCCAAGGTGTCATCTTTTAGGTCGATTTTGGAAACTAGGGTTTTGCTCAGTAAGTGACTGTGCAATTTTTGCACATAGGGGTCAACTTTGCAAAATACTCGACCAGGAACTTATGTCTATAGTTCCCATTTGGAACCTTCATATAAACACTTGCAAGACCTCCTGGAACCTGGTTTTGTTGCACAGTTGGAATTCTATGCCTCCGGTAGGTATCCAACAGGTGTCTCTGAAAGCCTTTGGGATGAGAGTTGGAACGAGCCATAGAATGATGAACGTGGCTCGGATCGAAAAACTATCAACTCCGTTATATTCAGGACATCGGGATAGTGCTAGGGGTTCCTCTCTCCTCTGGGTCCATGGCCCAGGTGTCATGTTTTAGGTCGATTTTGGAAACTAGGGTTTTGCTCAATAAGGGACTATGTAATTTTTGCACATATGGGTCAACTTTGCAAAATCCTCGAACGGAAATTTATGGTTAGCATTCCCACTTGGAACCTTCCTAGACACACTTGCAGGACCTCCCAAAACCCAATTTTTTTGCACAGTTGGAATTCTATGCCCCTGGTAGCTATCCAACAGGTGTCCCTGAAATCCTTTGGGATGCGAGTTGGAACGAGCCATAGAATTATGATTGTGGCTTGGATCAAAAAACCGTTGACTCCATTGGATTCGAGACATAGGGATAGTACTAGGGGTGCCCCTCTCCTATGGTTCCATGGCCCAGGTGTCATCGTTTAGGTCGATTTTGGAAACTAGGGTTTTGCTCAGTAAGGGTCTGTGGATTTTTTGCATAAAGGGTCAACTTTACAAAATTTTGATTTTGATTCTAGAACTAAACAATAAAAGAGTGGCACTCAAACCTACCACATTGCACCCTTGGTATATTGCTATTTCCGTAGTGTGCCATGTCATTTAACATCTCCTTAGTGTTCCACTATATTTGCATTTTGAGTAATTAATGTCATTTTTAAGAATTCAAAATTCCAAATAAAAAATGGAGGCGATGTTTCATCGATGATATCCCTATGATCCTTGCTATCTTTGTTAGATCAAAGTCACCATGAACCTTTTCCCACGGGGGGTTCACTCCGTGAACTTGTTACATAGCACGATCGTTCGTAGGATATTAAAGAATATCCCCAATTTCACTAAATATTGGAAAATGCCTCCTAAAATTGTATTGTTGAACCCCCCTCCCAATATACCTTTCCAATTAAGAAAACCCCTATTTTCACCAAATATTATAGATATCCATTTTTATCAACCCATTTTTAATACCCACTTTATATCATATTATCAAGTTGTAACAAACAAGATGCTACATAAAATAGTAGTATAATGCTGGTCATGATCCCACCAAGATTGTAGGGACCACTGATCAATTTATAGCGTTGGATAGTGGAAGACCAAATGAAATAATAATGGGGAAGGAAAAATGAGTAAAAGGCAATCCAATATAGAGATCAATGTAACAAAGAATGTAAAAGAATGATATTCCAATAGTTAGTGCAATGCTTAGAAAAGATGAGAATTGCAGATGTTTCACACTACAACCTATCAATCTACCTATTTTATATCATGTAAATACAAATATAGCCATAGAAAGATCATGTTTTCTATAAGCTTAATAAGTTAAACTCCATAAAAATGAAAAATTGAAACCCTTTTGTGGATGGAATTCCCTACCTTCCTATCAAAACAAACATCATTGATGCTTGAATCCAAATGAGCATAGAAAAAATCCTCTTACTTTCCAATAACACCATATGATCATGTGCATAGCTTGTATTTTAATCATTCACAAGATTCAATGAATTGCCTCCACTTCCTATACATTTATTCTTGCAATCAAGTGAATTAACAACATTTAGTTACCTTTTCTTGGGTTATATCTAACTTTTTTGTCTTTAGAGGAGAGGGAAAAATATCCATTGTTAAGTTTCAAGCATGCAATAGATAAAAATATACACATATGGTGAAACTTATATGATACCATTTCATGGTAACGATAACACATAGGGTATGTAAACACGGATTTAGATTTTCACCTATGTTCATGTCAACTCCAATAAAATATGAAGATGGATTCCTTGCATATAAGAATTGAAATTTCAATTATGAATGTGCCAAATATTACTCAATCTAACAATTATTCCTAACTAACAATGTAAAAATGTTAAAGAAGAGTACAAAAAGTTGAAAGAAACAATTAGTCAAGAAATATGAAGATGGTTTAGATTTTCACCTATGTTCATGTCAACTCCAATAAAATATGAAGATAGATTCCTTGCATATAAGAATTGAAATTTCAATTATGAATGTGCCAAATATTACTCAATCTAACAATTATTCCTAACTAGCAATGTAAAATTTTTAAAGAAGAGTACAAAAAGTTGAAAGAAACAATTAGTCAAGAAATATTGATCTAACTTTTCATGGTTCTAGTGAGCCAAGAAATATTGATCTCACTTTTCTTGCTTGTTGTGGAACAAGGTTTGATTGAATCTCAATACCCACCTAAACCCCAACCTAAAAAATGAAGAGTTAGATCTTTTACTAGAATGCCTACACAAAATACAATACAATTCTTCAACTCCAGAACTCTCTATTAGCTACATCCTTTAACTTTGGAGTTAACGAGGAACCAAATGCATATTCAAACATGCTGAACAAATTCATAGGCTACAATGTGACTTCTATCTAGAAAATAAACACACTCTGGAAATTGGCGTCGTATAGAACAACAAAAGGTATAATGTTACAAGACTGGGTTAGTTCTAACACTAGCAAACTCAACCTCAATTATGGAGAAAGTGTGAAATCTTGCATAAATATTGATAACAAGTGGAAACACTAACCTTTTGGACATCACATCAATAACATTCTGCATAAAATAACAAAATACAATCACCCTGGTTATCTCAATGCCACAAAATTATAATATTGTAGTGCATGCTATTACAAGAATCATACCTCGTATCTAAATAACTTCGCTAAGCAACAAAAAGAGTAACCCCACAAAAAATAAAAAAACAAAGCGGAGTTAACAGTATTAGTTGCAATATTATCAGAATTTTAAAAATCCAAATGCAATCACAAAAGTTGCTCCGAGATCTTTAAAAAAAGATTCAAGTCTCCGCTAGAAAAAAGAAAGGATGAATTTTTTTTTATCTCAATCCATAAAGTTTAAACGAATTATAAACATTCACATATATTTTTATAAAGAAAAAGGGAAGATATGATAAGTCAAAATTAGTTGCAAGTCAAGAGTACTATATTAGCTTATAGCTATGACGTTATATATGACAAAAATTGTATTCAAAAGAGTCACCTTCTCCATTTCCATTGTTAAAATTTTAAAGGGGGCATTGCTCTAAATTTTGAAAACATGTAAAGATAAAGTATTTGGAAGACTATGCAATGTGATTGCTTTTGTAATATTCCCTAAGGTAGAATAATAATTTTCATTATTGTATTTTATTTTCTTTAATTGCTTATGTAATCACAAGACATAAACACCAAATTATTTTGGTGTAGAATATTTTTGAGAAAGTGACTTATGTAATTGTAGGTTTGAATTAATATAAGTTTTGGGGAAACATTGGATAGATCACTGAGAGTATCATTAAATATCAAATATGAGGAAAGAAAAGGAAATTTAATTTATTCTCTTTCTACCACATGGTTAGCTCAACAACATTAATCAATTTCTTTTAATTAGATCAAGAAATGTAACTTCCTCCCATTAAGGGGAAAATGAGGGAAAAGGTTAAAAAAAGGGAGGGACTCCTTCACTGGGGGGGTTACAAGCCAAGAGGCCCTTGATTAAGTGTGAGGCCCATGAATGTGTGCAGATTACTACATTAAGAAAACACTTTGAGAGTGTTTATGTAACCGTAGGAGAATCCTTCACAATCCTCTGCAGTATGAATAGCTTAGGGGTGGCCATTTTTGTGAGACGAGCCTACGGTTGGGAGGAAGATGATTATGGTACATTGTTTTCACAAGAAGTTTCAAGAATGCTACATATATGGATTTTTTTCTATTCTTTTATTTTATTACTGTTATTAAAAATGGAGTACTTGTGAAATTATAGAAAGAATAGGAGTCTGTATTCTAATTCAACAATGTGTATTTTAATGGGAGATTTATATGAATTCACAATATATATATATGTGTTGGGCATGTTCTTCAAGGGATAATTGGACTCTTTTGCTGAGAGAACGTTGAATTTGAGCTAGGAGTGTTTTCTTGTGGAATCATGAGTGTTTTAATGGAGGCATGTTGATCAAGGTTATATCAATCCCCTTACCATCCTCTTGGTTGGGCATGTTCTTGAAATAAGAATTGGACTTATTTGCTGAGAGCACGTTGCATTTGATTTGGGAGTGTTTTTTTGTGGAATTCGATCCCAACTTTCAACACTAGATGGGGAAAGTCTTGATGCAAAGAGAGTTCAAAATTAATTTTGTTGTTGCTGGAATATGGCCTTGGAAACTGACTCAAAATGTGTTAGTGATCTTGTGTCTAGTATGTTGAGAGCCGGTGTCCAACATTATATCTTTCTTTAAAGGGGGCTAGAGAGAGAGAAACATATTCCTCCAAATGGGATGGTTCATACAATTTTAATTGATTGATTTTGATCATATTGTGAATCCTCCAATAAGGTGGAAGATTCATCTTGTAATTTTTGTCCCCGTCTATTGAAGAATAGTGTAAGGACTAGCTTGAAATCCCTATCCCCTATCTTTGAAGAATAGTGTAAGGACCATATTCAACTAACTAAAGCTTGTGGTGTTTCTGGATGGATGGTATCTTATCTAGCCTCAACTGAAAGTGGAGTTGTGCTTGGGATATGGTATTGCCATTGAAGCAATGGGCCAATGGGATGGGTTGAGGGATTTTATTTGGGTTTTTTAGGGAAGAGGTCGTTTGAGAAGTGGAAGGGTAGTTTGATGATGGATGATGGTCGACATGAATATTGGAAGTGCTATCTGAAGTTTGAATGGAGGGAATTATAATTGCATGTTTGTGTTCTGGAAAAGCATGGGTTGTAACAACAAGCTAGGATGCTTTGACAATTGGGGTGGAAAGATGAGATTATCTCATATGGATGGTTAGGGCATTTTTTTTGTTTGGTAAAGATGGCGCCTATGTGCATTTATGCGGTCTTTGTTATCCAAGTGATAGGAACGTGCACGTTCGTTTTTGGTAGGGGGAGACATATCCAATAGTAGGCAAGGAGGAGAAAAGGCACTTGATTGTGACCAAATTAATAAGAGGGATGTTATATGGAATACATGTAAAAAACAAAGGGAGATCAAGGAAGGGCAAGCTTGAAAATAAGATGAACATAAATATTGAGGAAGAACACTACATTATTATGGTATATGTTTCTTTTTGTAAGGTACATAAAAGAAGAGAAGAATTCAAAGCATGGTAAGTGTTTGAAATAAAAATGCTAACAATAAATGTGTGTATTTGCAAAGAACGTATAAATGACTAGTCAATAAATGCATTAAAGTGATTGCATGCAAAGAAAAAGAGATATACATAAATGTCTAACATAGAATATATTGTAAGTAGCTATATGTAGAAAAAAATGAGTTAAAACAATGACATACAATCTAATTTGAAAGATGGTTTATCTATATTGCACATGAACTAAAAAATGATAAAAGGAAGCTTTTATACCTTTATATAAAGACATATTTTTTAAATAATATTAAACTAAATAAATAATGCAATTTTCTCTTCAACACTACTAAGTCTCAATTAATTCAAAATCTAAATGTAACTCCATTTTACCAAATGACTAAGAACCATATTTCATTTAATTGACATTTATGAATTTTAAAGTCTTACAAGCTCTATGAATATTTTATAAATAAATAAAATTTTCAAATATGATGAAAGGATCAATCTTTCTACCCTATTTTGTTGACGAATATGTTAGGTTGATAAAGTTGAGATAAGGTCATACGATATACATAGAGAGGGATCTCTATAAAGTTACTCTATAAAAAATAGATATAAAAATTAGTCAAAATTGTTAGATTTCATCAAAATCATAAGATAATGAATTCTAACGTTATCATACCAAATCACGGGTTTGACATATAAAACGATCCATAATAAAGTTTAATAAAATTACATAAATTATATGAATCATACATATCATACACATACATTTCATAATAATATTTATACAATTCTCTCTTTCTCTCTCTCTCTCTCTATATTACTTACCTCTATCAAAATATTCCCATATAAAGAAATGAAAAAAATGAAATATCTTATTAAAATCTTCTGCTACATAGAGATGAAGAAACTTATGAAAATATTTCTATGAGAAATTTACTTCTTACGAGAAAACAAGGTCAAAGGATAACCTAAAAGGGTTGTATTACACATCCCAACAAACTTAGTTTAAAGATGCTCTAAAGCATTAAAGCACATAAGAAATGAAAGATAAGTTTGACATATGAATAAATCTTCCCCCAACAAACTTAGTTTAAAGATGCTTTAAAGCATTAAAGTACATAAGGAATGAAAGATAAGTTTAACATATGAATAAATCTTCCAATTACTAAATGGAATAAATGATACTTTGTTTATCTCATTTCACAAGTCGACCAAACCGTATACATACCACAGTTGAGAGTTAAATTACACACATAGGTCTGCAAGTTATGCATCCAAATTATCAATGTAATTTTATCTAAGTGTCAAAACCAGCCTGCCATGTGACCCAACGATGTAAAATTTGTGCACTAAGCGTTTGTATTGAAAAGCAAAAGAAACCGAAAAGGAGGTAGAGGCCATTTACAGGAGTTGGTTCAAGAGCAACCTGCCACACGACCCCGCGATGTAAAATTTGTGCACTACACATTTGTATTGAAAAACAAAAGAAATAAAAAAGGAGATAGATCAGGCCATTTACAAGAGTTGGTTGAAGATCAGTTATGAGGTATTCTTGGAACTCCGAAAAAAAATTGCCTCGTCCTCACTACCAAACACTACTCTCAAGGCTACTACCAGTTGAAAATATTCCTCTGGGATTCATATTGCATAAATTTTAAGTTGATCTGGAATCAAATTTGTAATCTTTTGTTTGCTTCTTTTGGTATTCCCTTCGATGAGGTCTGTGCTACCAAAGGACAAGGCCTCGTGTTCGAGTCGCAAGACCATCAATTATTTCGTCATGATATTTGAGGTGTGGGGTGATCCAATCATAGAGCCATGGCCACCAAGATTGCCTCTCTCCTTTTGAGATCCATAATGGCACCGATGAAATTGAAGAATGATTATCATCGTTTAGGTGTAATGTACATGCCTCGGCCTCGGGATGGAGCCCTGAAAGCAGTGACCCTCATACTGGGAGAGGGCATTAGACTCCTGCTAACGGGCGTCATAGTGGAGGTCATGAAGGACATACACAACCTTGTTTACATTGAGAATTATGACATGCATTCCTCCATGGAAAAAGTCCCCACCAAGGTCATCGAATCCATCAAGCGGAACATGAAGGTCTGTTTGAAGGTCGACCTCCCTACTACTGTCGGGGAAAGGTGTCAGCTCTCTCGATATATAGTTGTGGAAGGATTTGGATCTATTCGCTTCCCTTTTCCACTGTTCAAATCCCCATGGCCTCCCCAACAGGAATGAAAATGTCAACATTATCGTCATCACGAAGAACACCGAGGGGGAGTACAGTGGTTTGGAGCTTGAGGTCATTCCAGGCATCGTCAAAAGCCTAAATCTATGTTCTTCCTCTCCCTTTATAACATTATAATTATAGTGATTTCATTCAATTTTCACGATAGCATAAACAAGGGAAAGTTGGAAAAATGATATATTTGAGGTTTCTTGGTTCTCTAGTTCATTCAAAATCATTTGATGATGTGATCCTAGGTGTATCAAAGTATTTCAATTACAAAGATATTTGTTATTTCACGTATTTCAACTTCATAAGGTACACAAACCAGTCCCGACATCCTTAAATTATGAAGGATGTTTATCATCTCAGTACCGATCTATGCATGGATGATGTTTCTTTTGTATTGAAAGATCCCTTTGGTGTTTCGAAGCGGGGTATTGATAAAGCAGTAAAATAAAATAAAATAAAAAATCTAGGTATGAAACGAATATAAATCTGCATGACAAGAGTCAAAGCAGCCAATTTTCTATTTGTTCATTAAAGCTGGAACTGGGAATTCATTCAAACGTTTGAATAGGGAGAATTGAAACATTTCATTTCATCATAAGTTGGAAAATTCATAGAAACATACCTAAAGGAGGAAGGATGTGAAACATACCTGAAGGTTTAAGGATGTTGATTGTCGATTGAATTGCAATAAATATTCACTCTATCCACTGCCATTTTTATCTGCTACAAATTGTTGTGGTAGGAACATAAATTCGTTTTCGAAGACTGTAACTGTGAACTGAACTAAAAACATAACAGAGGAAAAGCTAGAGCGTCATAGAGTTGAGAATGCACTGCCTCAATTTTCATATTTGCATGGAAGGGAGTAGATGAAGAATAATCTCGTAGATATTATTTGAACTGAGTAATCAAGGAGGAAAATCTAAAGTTTCGTAGAGCTGAGAATGCATCGCCTCAATTGTCAGATGTGCATTGAATGGAGTAGGTAAAGAACGATCTCATAGATATTCATTGAACTAAGTAATCAATTACATTGAAGGAACACACCGGTGTTAGCATTAAAGAGGTGCACATCAATTCAATTGACAGATAAAATTATCCCTATCGTCAGTGTAAATATCGTATGATAACGTAAGAAAAGGGAAATTGGGGGAGTCCACTTCATTTGGAAAAAAGCCTTACAATGTAATTACGAACATGAATGCAAAAGTAGATCACATCCCAAGTCCTAAATTTCATTTAATTTGGGGTACGGGATTTCATGGTTGTTGATTATCAAGGTTATGATTATATCATTCGTAAATTGGTAGAAGTGGACATGTGCTGGATGACTAGCTAAAATTGAAAAAGGTAAAAACTATGGATGATCGGCTAAAATTGAACGAGGCAAAAGTTTCCATGTGGAATGCATCCAGGACAATTAGATCATCCCAGTGAAGCTCGACCCCATCTAGTTTGGCCATTTATCATTATTCAGTGAAGAGAACGCCACATGTAATCCGGTTCCCATGACTTTGAATACTTTCGACTCGGATAAAATTTATAATTTTATGTGTATATTCCTCCTAGAACACGCTCTTCATACGATGCTGGTACGAACATAACATGGTTAAGCAAGGACCTGCAAATGGATTTCATATCTCGTTCATTAAACAAAAGTAATTTAAGAATCCCAAGAAGTAAGAATCGAGGTTTTAAAGTAATAGGACCCACTCCAAGAGTCAAATCACGATAGATATTAGATTTTATTTTTCATTATTTATTGTCTCACACCTTTCATAAAGAAAAAGGCAACACAAACTATACAAACACACTTTTTTATCTCAAAACTAATCAAACATTAATATTTTCCTTCTATAAAATTTCCAAGATTTTTTAATATAATTTTATATTTTAATTCTGAAAAAATCATTATTATTTTATATTAGTCATTACTTTTATAAAATTTCTATTAATTTTACATAAGTAATTATTTTAAAAAATAATTAATTTTATATTATATTTTAATTTTAAAAATAAAATATATGATTTTGTTTTTAAATTTCTTCACCGTTTAAAAAAATAAACATTCACGCGTCTCTCTTATGACCAAGGTATATGACAAGTTTGAAACATAAAAGAAAATTAATGAAGTTTGAATTAATTGCCTTCAAAGAATGAAATCAAACTTTGAACACTAAAATAATTAATGTTGCATAAGGTTATAATTTTTATATTTTTTCATTTTATGTGTTAAGAAAAAATTATGAACCAATCTTCTCACTTTCTCCTCATTAGTTGAAGAACAACACATGAGAAAAACATATGTATAGGTTCAAAATAGTTCAATTTAAAATTAATGAGTAAAAGCAATATTTATTTCTACGAACAACATCTTCCTTTACTCACAACTAAGTAAATATAAGGTGGAGGTACATCATAAAATCTTCTCTCTTTGATTTTATCATAACCATAAGGATCTTGTGCCTAATATCATGCATGTTAGAAAAAGTGTATCCTTCACAATAACATCCTCCATATAGGTCACTTTAACACCTTTATTTGTATGCACCATCTTAAGATCGTAGTTTATGGGGTTGTCACAAGGAGAGCATGTATATGTGTGCTTGCATTCAATGTATTGAATTTATCATATTAATCACATTAAAAAGCTTTATATTGATTGAGCAAAGCAAGTATGCTTTTGCATATTAGAATTTTGTGGATTAAATGTAAAAATTATGTATGATGCTCACAAGATCCTTAGTTGTAGAAGAGGATGTTATAAAACAAAAGTTAGTGATGTTTATGATTAATTGTATGTTTACAAGAATGATTGGCATTGGAGTCCACTTTTGGAAAGAAAGTAACACAACGAATGCGTGGGTAGCCTATGCGTGTGAACACATGAAAATTGTACCACACCAATTCTTGAATATCTATTAGTGATGGCTTAAAATTCTTTTGTGAATTTCACAATGACATATTTGCTATAGCGCAAGGACAATGCCACATCATGGATCTTGAATTGTAAGACATTCCATGCTATAATTATTATTATGTAACGCCAATATGTCTAGATGGACTTGAGTCCATAACCATGGACTAATGTTTTTACTTTGGATTATTATTATCCGTGCAACGCAGTCCGTCGACTACTAAAGTGATAACTTTTACAATGTTTTCCTTTTCATTACATGACATATAAGACATTAAATTAATACTTATGATATCATGCTAACTATTAGATTTACACGAATAAATAAACACAAGAAGATAATAAACATGTTTTTTATTAGTTTATGATCTTAAAAAAATCAGATTTTATAAATGTAGGATTGCTATAGTTTTGTGGATTTCTACATAGGATTTGTTTGGGTTTAGAGAATTTCTCTATCCTAGACCTACATAGTATAAGGTTATGACCCTCTCTGTCCATTTCTGTGAGGGTGATTCATTGTTCAAGTTGCTTCAAGGGGTTATGTAGGCTCATAGTTAATCCTGATGATTATTGTGTCCTTTTTACCAATTGGTGATGTGTCCTTCCTTGTTACCATGGGTACTACGTGCAATTTTTCCAATCACAACTTCTCTTTTGGGATTACCTTCCATACTCATACAACCATCAACATCTATGATAATCAACTAATAGCCTCAGATATGATCGTGTTGCAATTTGTGTTAAGATTCTTGGCATATCATATTCAATTGATCATCAAAAATTTCAGATCTGTTGCTTTCTATTTTTTGGTGTAGGTCATTGCCTTCATACTCATATTCGTGATCCATACAAGGAACAATTTCTCTTACACGTGTCCTTAGAGCGCTCGACCTCCCTATTCCATAGCTACATGACCATATGAATGTAGCTCTCATAATTGTATAGAATCTATGACAATATCTTGATCAATGAGAAAAACCTACCAACCTATCGAATGGACAACAATCCGTGAGTTAAGAGGCCGAGAATAAAATTCAATCATTATTGCATTGTGGTGCTTTGCTCTAATTCAGATACTTTCCCATACCTATACATGATTGTTTCAAATTCGATGTTTTGGCCTTTGCAAATCATTTCTTTCATTCCAGATAGTGGCTCTATTAGATATTATCTCTTTTTGTAAGATCCAATTGTTTCTGAATTGACGCTCAAAGAAGGAATTGCAACAATTCCTAAAGGATAGTGAAAAGAATCCATCCTTTTCTTTCATTTCCAGCCTAGTCCCCTTCATCTCCCCACAATTACGTATTTAGTTAAGGGTCAAAATATCAAGTCATTCAAGCATTTCAAATTGTATGAATAAAAACTGACATGGGTTTTGACAAGGACATCCAATCATTGAGAATAAAGTGTTCATAAAATTTTGGATCTCGTGTTTATTATGTTGACGGTGTTAGATGGTCTAAATGGATCCTATAGAATGATTATAGGAAATGGTCAAAACTTCTACATCTATGCTCTCATTCACCCCTTGGTCAAAACTTCTAAGGAAAATCCTTATCACCTTCATAATTCTTCTATGTTTGGAGATTTTGGATCTTTGAAAATATCTTGAAAATGAACCTTGCTAGATTTTACAACCTCTTCAAAATATTTTTCCTTTCACCCATCAGAAAGATCAATTGACCAAATTGTATATACATATTTCTTAAAATTGCCATAATTGTGAAATAACTTAGTGTTAATATGCCCCTGTTCAAACCATATGGATTTACTTTTGACCCCCCACTCTATCTCCTTTTTATCTAAAAGTTCATTTTTTATCCTCTATTGTCTTTAAATCTAGCAACTCTTCATCATTGGAAGACCCTCTGACATTATTTTCAAAAAGAATGGTTATGTTTCTTCTACATTTTCTAGGTCTACTTGATTTTCTTCCATTTTCATCTTTGCGCTCCCTACAACTAACTTCTTAACTTGTTTGAGATTCGAAGCAAATTGAAGCATAACTGAATCTCATCAACAAGGATCATAAAATTTCCATTTTTGTAATAAGAAGTCTAAAATATTTCTTCGCCAACCAATCATTATTAGATTTAAATGGAAATGAAGTTTGTCTATCCTCCTTTTCTAGTTGTATAAGAATAAGTAGATGATCATATAAGCCATTGTTTCCTACCCAATAGTTGTATCTTTCAACCTCCACCAATTTTTCGCCATTAAGAATATATACATCATCTTAGAGATTTGTGTTCTTCCATGTTAGCACACAAACTAGAATCTTAATATTGAATTCCTAAAATCAATGATAGCTTATGGACAACTAAGAGGGAGACCATTGTCACCACACCGAACCTTTTTTGTCTCTTTAGGCTATCTCTTCTCTAGCTAAAAGGTGGAGTACCTAGGGTAGGATTAATAGAGTTTAACAATGGATTACATGGTGAAAATGAATAGTAACTTTAGAAAAACAAAGTGTTTTTGTTTATGTAAAATATAAGAGTCATGAAGGAATTGGAGACTAGTGTTTTATACAATGGGAAAATGGGATCAAATAAGGATTGCATGAGGTCGCAATGCAAAAAATTAGATGCTCTCTAATGGATGGGATGATTGTATAGATCACACAAAAGGAATTTTCTAGAGAAAATAAAAAGGACTCAAGGAGGAAAGCTACATTTAAAGGCATAAAAAATACATCATTTCTAAACATTAAATATGCACCCAAACCACACTTCCAATCGATAACAATCACATAAAAGATAGAAATACTAATCCTTCATTACCTCAATTCCATTAACAATTTGAAGATCCATTAACTAACCAAGCACATGAGAAACATGAAAACCCTTCAATAGAGCACTAGCATCAACCATCCTACATCTCGATTGAGTATCCCTTGTCCATCAAACGCAATACCTCATGCCCTTGTCCTTTAATTTTCCCTCTGCCTCCCCTCCGCTGCTTCTACATGAAATGTAATAAAATATACCCTAAATATTTGTATTTCCATATAACATAATTAATACCCCTCGGCCCCTTAATACAGGGCAATATATTTTCTCATTTCCATATCATAGTTTATTCCCCAATATGAATGGACGTGATAGGATATTGCCTACCAACTAACCCCCCCGTGCCTTTGCCACCAAGTTATGAGGGAATACTTTCCAAATCACAATGAACAACCATTACATCATCATTTGTATCAATCAAGTACATTCAAATTTAAATACATTTTCATATGAGGATAATCCATCCTTTTTACAAACATAGGACCATGACCATCTTATTTTCCTTCATCAAAACAACATTATCAAGGAATATCATTAAACTAGTTAGGTATTCCATTTTCCATGGATTCTATCTAATTACTCTTGAATTACACATTGTTTTATGCACATTCGACATATTTAGAGCCATGCTTCACCATTGAGATATTTTTTGCAATGACTCATGGTTCGAGGCATGTTTTGATACGAACCGTTACACCAAAACCTCGAGATGTTAGTGAAGGCCGCCCACTTGGATCTTAACATCCCACCACGCTCCACAGTCCAGACTCTGGGCAGGATGTGCGCCCGTACGGTGGTGTCCCCTTTGAGCCATACGAGCCTCGGGCGAACACTGCAATGCCGACGTTGCCACCCGCTCTATGACTTGAACCTGGGTGGAGGCTCTGATACCAAATGATACGAACCGTTACACCAAAACCTCAAGATTTTAGTGAAGGCCGCCCACTAGGATCTTAACATGTTTAGGACCCTAAATAACGAAAGGATGTACACTCAAACATGCATTAGAATTATGACAAGTGGAAAATGGACATATGAAAGAGGTAAAGCACAAACTAGGGTCTTATATATTCAACAATTTTATGAAAGTGAATTCATGACCAGCTATTGATTAGCATATTGGAACAAACTAGGGTCTTAAAAAATAGGGTATATTTTGTGTATATTTGACCATATGTACATGGAGACCCAATTGTGAAATTATAATTCACAGCATATCTAAGAGCTGAGGATACCTCACAAAGAAAGAATGAGCAGAAAAGTTGAATAAGAGTGAAAACTATAGTAAAAAAGAGCAGAAGAATAATTATGCAGCAAAACTCAGATAGGAGAAAAATAATGTCACACGATCCAATAATCAATATAATGTACAATGATGTTACAATGGAGAGAATTCGAATCACACGAGAGAATTCGAACCTCAGTTGGTCTAGCATAGGTATTATCACCACTGGAGTGCTTCGGAAGACTCAAACTCATCTGAACTGAACCTAAACTCATCTAACTGAAGACATAATCAGTTACTGACTAAAGATGGCGCAATAGTGATTTTTTCATGCATACCAGTCAGAAAAGGGTGCATGAGGCCACAATCAGTGGCATCCAGAGCTCTAACCCCCCACAAGAGTCATCTAACTCAGGTGGACCGCACTGGAACACTTAGTAGGTTCCTATAAAATAGGGAACTGGGTGAAGTGGTCCTAAAATGATGCATGCATGTCTCAGGAGGTGGTAGATGGATCATTGATGACATCTGCACACCACTAGGGGGGAAATGACATCCTCAACAACTAGGAAAAATAAATAATACTAGGTAGGACAAGGATGGAGTATTGAAATATCCTAACACCCCCCTTAATCCATACTTTTGAATCCTAGGCCTTGGTTACTAAGACCAAAGGTCACCCATACAATTAAATAAATGATAAAAAAGAATTGTCCATGAACCAAGGAAATGGGGAAAAACCTCATGGGAAAAATACCCCCCCTCAAAAAGAATAGCAGTAGGGAACTCAAAGAACCTTCATACTAATCAGAGAAGGAAAAAAAATTCTTAAGTGAAAGCCTTTGCAAAAATATTGGCAAGACGCTCCTTTGTAGGATAGAAATGCAGGTGCTAGATCTGGATTTGGATTAGCTCCTCTAATGTAACTCCCACTGTGTAGAAGTTGTATCTGCCAAAAGGAGTATTTCAAGAACCCTTCTTGCTGCTGGAGCGAAACTTTGAGTACCTTTTGTCAGACAATCGAGATTTGTAGTTGGTTGTAGATCCCCCATGGAAAGTATCCTCAAGATGTTGTGGATCAAACCCCACCATCATGTATCACCTATCTGAGAGAAGTGGATCTACATGACATAGTGCAATTTTTGCATGATACTGATATCCGGTGGTTCAATGGTAAGATGGATCCCCAACTGTGTTCTGAGTAGCTACAAGGAATTTGTGAACCCATATTGGCCTTGGCCGTGGATTGGAAACATGTGTTGGATCTAGATCCAAATCTGAATATCCTTGAACTTTATTCTCAACATCAAGATCTTGATCCTCATCTTCATTAGAAGAGATATCACTCTGATCTTCATCATATTCCGATGGAATAGGCAGAGAGTATGGAAAAAATGTGAGAATTAATATGCCTTGGAGGAATGGTTTGCAAACCCTTTCGTTATAATCTTCCTAGTAGAGATCTTTGCAATCTCATCTATGTCAAGGCCAAATACCACTTTCTTCGGTTAACCTGTGTGAGTCGTCTGATATACAAACAACAAATTTGCTGACAAAGAAGGAACAAATAGAACATTTTTTAACTTCCCATGATCCATATGTATTGTTCCCTTCCCTTCAGCAGAGATCTGAGAGTTGTCTCCCATGTGAATAATCGGACCATCTTTGAGATCTAAAGAAGAAAATGATTCTCCAGAGGAAACCATGTGGTTGGAGGCTCCTGAATCTATGAGGAGGGATTGTGATTTTGAAAATCCAGCCTTCAGTGCATGGCATCTCTCATGACCATCAGAATCACTTCCAAAATTAGTCTCTCTTGCACCTTTTGGGAGGGAAATGTTGTGTTGTTCAAGAATCTTGGTCATCTGATCTATCTTCTTCTACATGCAAGATCTCTCTGGGAGGTTTCCTTTCTTACAATGGGAACACTTGGATCTCTCAAATACCATCTGTTTGTCATTCTTAGAGTTGGAGGCTCCTTCTGATGGACTTGAATTGGCATTCTGCTTGGGTTCAGATGGACTCTTATCCTTTCCCTTGTGATTCCCCTTACCATTCACACATTTTGCTTCTCTATCCATAAGAGCTTGATATTTGGAGGCCTTCAAGGTTCCCATATGGATCAACTTATCTTGTTCTTGGATGAGAGATTCAATGAAAACATCTAAGGAGGGAATCTTCCAACCAGGGATTGACATTCGCCCAGAATGGAAGGTAGAGACAAATATAGAGAACCCAAGACCTAGCTTGCTTAGAATAGATAGCACCAGCTGCTCATCCTTCTTCTCAATGCCACACTGCTTGCATTGCATAACCAGAGATTTTAATTTTGAAAATATTTATTGAATGGTCTCGAAACTGCTCACTTGTAGAGCAATCAACTGATTTTCTAGAATATGGCCTCTTAGCTCATCTTGTTTTCTGAAGAGGGTCTCTAACTTCAAATATAAATCTCTTGGATTCTTCAATCCTTCGATTTGGAAGAGTAGATATCTGGAAATATGAATACACATGAAACCAAATGTTTCATCTAATCTATTCAGATACTTGGTTTTCTCCATAGATGATTGTGGTTCGGGATCCTTCCCCATTTTCACCATGTACAGTGATTTGTTGCACAATACCATCTGCAGATCAAACCTCCAATCAAGGTAATTGAAGGGTGTCAGGTTCTTGGGAGAGAGAGGAGAGTTCGAATTGTCCATTACAACTATTGGAGTGAATACAAGGTGAAAACTGTCGCTTCTGCAACAAAACTGTTTTAACTGTAGAAATTTGTTGCTACTATAGAAAATTGCTGCAACTGCTGCAACACTCAAAATTTTTGAATAACCTGCAAAAAAATCTCAATAATGGAGGTAGTTACTACTGAGAATTGCTTTAGGACAGTAGTAACTTTTATCCGGATCCTTCACACCTGGCTAGACCTCATTGGATTTCTCCAATGAATTCAATGAAATGACACCAGGATTTGCTGTGGAAATCTAGAGGCTTTTGGTGCACTACCAAAAGCAGCTGCTCAAACTATTTGCTCAATGTCTCTGATACCATGTGAAGTTCTAAGTCATAGAAAATCTAAGAGCCGAGGATACCTCACAAAGAAAGAATGAGTATAAAAGTTGAATAAGAGTGAAAACTGCAGTAAAAAAGGGCAGAAGAATAATTATGTAGTAGAACTCAGATAGGAGCAGAATAATGTCACATGATCCAATAATCAATATAATGAACATTGATGTTAAAGTGGAGAGAATTTGAATCAAACAGGAGAATTCGAACCTCAGTTCGTCTAGCATAGGGATTATCACCACTGGAGTTCTCCGGAAGACTCAAACTCAACTGAACTGAACCTAAACTTAGCTAACTGAAGACATAATCAGTTAACTGACTAAGGAGCGTTCAATAGTGAGCGTGTCATGCATTCCAGTAAGAAAAGGGTGCATGAAGCCACAATTAGTGGCATCCATATCTCTAACCCCCCACAAGAGTTAACTAACTCAGGTGGCCTGCACTGGAACACTCAGTAGGTTCCTATAAAATAGGGAACTGACTGAAGTGGTCCTAAAATGATGCATGCATGGCTCAGAAGGTGGTAGATGGATCCTGGATGACATCTGCACACCACTAGGGGGAAATGACATCATCAACAACTATGAAAAATAAATAATGCTAGGTAGGACAAGGATGGAGTATTGAAATATCCTAACACCAATGGATTTTATTACACTTTATTTCATGCATTCCTTTCCATTGTACTTGATACTTTGCCATTTTTTATCATGCTAGATTATGCACACTTCAACCAAACTTCATAGATTCTCATGTACTTATCGTTTGATGAAATATGGTAGCATTGATGAAAAGTGTAGCATCTATTAGAATTCCTCTTAGTTTGTGAAAAATTCACAGGCTTACATTGATGATATGTATAGCATGTTTTACATGACAGAGGTTATTCAAACATATTTTGACTTATTTTGTTAACTTTTGTTTTTTCCTTGCAACCATAATCCTGATCAATGGGTATGAACCCTTGGAGTTGACAAAAACAACAATTTTAAATTAGATATCAAATTAGTATGCATGTACTGAGTTCATTGAACCGTTTAAAGATATTATTAGTTTGTTCCATTAAGATAATGTTTTCATAACACAATGGTGACATGTTACTTGATCAATGCAGTAAATGTAAGAGAATAAATATTGCTTAAAATGTAATTATATAAATTTCAATAGCATAATTTATCAATTTGTGGAAAAGATAAATCATCACAAGAACAAGTGGAAACTCAAGAGAAAATATGCAATATATTGTATCATGCATTGATCGCTGAATGTTTGTAATACAAAATATGGCAAAGTAGTCGGCCCTTAAATGTCCTATCAATGTACATGGATCCCTAAGTACAACAATGTACATGTATGTCAAAAGACATATATCCAGTACTAGGAGACATCAAAAATCAATCTTTCGCTTGTTTTTCCCGGACTTTGCTCTATCAACCATCTCCCTAGGATCGCTCTGCATCTCAGGACTTTGCAAATAAAATATCATTTTTTAATCAAATAACTGCACTAATACCCTACCATTAACAAACTTAAAAATTAACTTATGGCCAAATTATTTATGACAAAAATTCACCAAATCATGTCGGGGTATAGATGCCTGCGGTGTGCTCATGGAAGTCCTCTCTATAATTTCGCTCTGCAAATAAAAGATCATATCTCAATTAATTAAAAAATTCAACATTGATCAACATGTCTATGTAAATTGAATAAAAATACTTTGTCATTAATGAACATCTCACCACAAGAGGAGACCCGGTCACAACCATGAATTGAGCGGAGGGGTCGGGCACTGCTACTGCTAATGGCTACAATCACCAAATGGAGAAATAGTTAGACATTCATGAATAAACAATATAGTAACATGGTTAAATAATATGCATTGTAATTGTTGAAATAGTTACCTCTGTATGACTTGTTTCTATTACAGATGTGCCACTAACTGCAACATCAATGACCCTTGTTAGGTGCGGTGTAGATGGATCTCCCATGTGTCTACTATATAGGACATCCACACCCTTTCTAGGAGTGGAGCCTCTCTTATACACTTGTCCCTTCTGCACATTTGGACTACAAGGAGAGGCAACTACTGACTGTTTCCTAAATATAGTAGGTGATGGATACAATCACCAATTACTGACGTAGTTAGAAATGCATTGATCAATGAAATAACATGTATTAACAAACCGACAATGTTGAAATACATACTGATGTACGGTATGCTTCAATCAATTCTAAGAAACGTTCTGCCACATGTTTATCCCATATGGGCCATGTATCGCTTGTCTACCCACTAGGGGGGATCACTAGATGAAATGATTTCCCTATGTTGGGGATCTACAACCTTCAATTTAGAAAATTGTAAATACTAGACCGTGTATCATTAATTAAGTAACATGTGATAACAAAATAACATGTATTAAAATAATGACATGTTGAAATAGTTACCTCAGTGTGAGTTGTTGTCGTCGAAGGTATGACAATATATTGTACATCAAAGGGTTCTGGTGCATGATCCTTTGGAATATCCTGGGCATCATCCGTGGAAAATTGTTGCCCCTCGTCCCCTTCTTGTAGCAACTACAAGTTTTAAAATCATTAAAAATATTAGCAATCTATATATGTGTATAGTAAGGAAAAATAATTTACAAACAACAATAAATTTTTAACCATTTACTTACCTGAGTAAAATACCCAATAAACCTATCATTTGTCTAGACAGGACCAAAGCAAGGATGGCCGCATGCTATGCATGGGTGGGGATCTCGCCTGTGCTCATGATGTGCAGGTCTAATGCCACTACTAGATGCTCCTTGACCACTGGAAGGTGGTGGCTCTACCCCACCGGGAGGTGGTGGCTCTACTCCACCCATAGATGGTGGCTCTGATGGCCCTCCCTGATACATACCTTGAAGATACGTGCTATGGAGAACAATTGCATGTGCCAACAATACGAATAACTCTTGCATCTGCGAGACCAACTGATGTGCAGGCAGCACATCTAGCCTAGGTACCTTCCTGTGAGGTGGAGCTACTGGGAGATTGGGATCTATGTGCCTCGCATTGGGACGTTGTTGAGGCATCCCCATTCCAATGCCCTGGTACTCCAAGATATCAAAATAATTAACATGCTTCCCCAAAAAAATTATGTGTACATCTTTATAAGAAAATATAACGACTTTCCCTGTTGTTATGTGGTGGTACATCAAATACCATGTACCATCGGTCCATCCAATTATCTATGAATGGTTGATATGTACACCACTCAATAGAAATATGCTTTGTGTTTACATGCGAGATTTCACCCGTTCATGGATCTCTGAAAAGGGAAAAGATATGTTGTTTTGTTATCTTCAACTTCTTAACTTCCTTGTAACTAAGTCCATCAACATATTCTTGCATCTTTCTCTCTTTGTATGTGGCAATATCTTGGAGTGCACCATTTGACCTACTAAAGGTCTCTATTATTACATCCAAATTGGATGAAAGCATACCTATCATCAATAACGATTGAGGCTCAAATGTCTCTAATCCTTTGAATTTATCTTTGAATTTCTGTGTGTGCATCCATAGTCGTCACTGCAATCAAAAAATAAAAATAAAACAAATAATTAGAAACATATACATGTGCTAGAATGACATCTTTCAAAAATGAAAAATGTAAAAACTTTGTGCAAGAACGAATACATTACAAACATAAATATCATCTCAATATACTATAATAACAACTACATGTAAACCAAAGTGGAAGGTGAGGATCAACTACATGTACATTGATTAATGATAGATGGCAGAGAGCTCCTAATTCAATTAATAATGGAGTATCGAGACAATGGGGGCCTTAAAATCACTTTATGTACACCTTTCTAGATCCTAAGTATTGGAGAAGAAGTTATTTGTCATCCTCTACCTTCAATTTTTTTTCCTTTGTATCTAATTCATATCATGTTTGTGGCCCTTTCCTTGCTCAAAATCTAGTGTATGATGAGGAATATTTGGTGGTGAAGTCCTCTGAGTCATTAATAAGGGGCAATATTTTGAATGTGAGGGTTGATCTATGATTTTTCCATGAAGTAAATCTCTTATCAGTTGATAGGGATGAAGACCCAAATCCATCGATTGAGTTTCTTGGTGGTGAAGGAGGTCAAAAAACATGTGGTAGTTCCTATTTGCAACAAAGTAAGTGATGTGTCTACAAGGAGGGGAACCTAGTCCCTAGGGTTTTGGGGGATGATGTAAAATCCATCATGCCATTGGGTTGGATTCATAAGCACTGGTTGGACATTTTTAGGGTAAAATAATGTGTGGGAAAAAACCATAAGGTTTGGTTGAGTCAAGTCTAGAAAGCAAGCCTAGGTTATAGTCCATATTTCCTCCTCCTAGCCAAAGGGTGGATGGATTTTCTTTTCCAATTTGCAATAGACGTGGACAAAATATTGATGAAAAGTTGGTGTTGGGATTCAAATCCCTTATTTCTTAGGTGGATGCAAAATTCATTAAGGGGATTGATACTATGGAGGAATTTCCATATGTTAAATAACAATTTTGAAAAATTTTAGTTTTGGATTTTTCATTTACTTGGATTTTTAATTTAGGGACATATAAAAATTCATATTTTTATTAAGGGAATGAGGGAACAATGAATATTTGGATGCCTACCTTTCCAATCCCCCTTGCTCTTCAAATTCACCCTCCACAATCCCCCTTGCTCTTCGAATTCACCCTCCACTTCCACATTAGCATCCCTGAACGCTCGAGCGTTTTGGTTAACCTTGGCCAGTGAACAGGACGCAAAGTGTGGGATGGTTGTTGCGGCCTATTTTTGGCTTTTAATATATTAACATGAATGCTCGAGTATTATGTATTCCAATAACTCTCGAGTGTTATGTATTTCTATAACGCTAGATTGTTATCGAATTCATAACGCTCGAGTGTTATGTATTTCTATAATGCTCGAGCGTTATAGAATTCATAACGCTCGAGCGTTTTGATTTCTTATCATGCGTGTTAAGTGACATGGTAGGCTCAAGCCTGCCCATGCCTAGTTCAAAGAAATGCTCACGCGTTTTCCTTTTACTAAAATTTCGTGCATTTCGTGAAAGCACGATTGCATCTAAAAGGTCCCTCAACTTCGTGTGACATCCCGTGCCAATTTTGGATCCAATTGATTCCTTAGATACTTGATCAAATTCTTGGTTCAATTCCCTGTAGATGTGTGTATATGTAATGACATCAAAAGCTTTGATCAATGCCCAAGTTCTATGTAGCCAATGTTCCAAGTGAATGGATGAAATATTAAAGCTGCCTGAATCCCAATCAACAATCACTCGTGAATCATAAAAAATTGTTATATCAAATATACCTCTCTTCAATGCCATTTTCATCAAGCCCCATAATGCAAGAAGTTCTGCCTTTTGGTTACTGCCATCACCTGCACCCATCCTCATAGATATTTTATGGTCTTTCTTTATATATAGTACCATACTTGTCCCCCATTTACCATGTTTGTTAGCCCCATCAAAGAAGCCATATGATCCAAAACAATCTGTAATGGGAAGCTTTTTTATCCTCTTATTTAAGCCTGAAGATATACTTGGGAATTCCTCTATTGACGCAATCACCTTAAAGCAGCTATTTGTAACATATGGCTTTTCATTTTCGATAATAATCTATTTCTGGTTTTATAGATTTCCCAAATAAGAAAGAGTGGCAAGTACTTATACTTAGATTTCATCGTAAACCATCTTAGCAAACAATCATTTAAATTTATATCATACCACTTGTTAGAATGTGAAAGTTTACATTGCAACTTTGTCCATATTTCTTGAGGAAATGTACAATGTACAAATAAATGTGCAATAGTTTCCTCCTCAGAATTACACATGTAGCAGACACCCAGACCTTGAATACCCCTCTTATGTAAATTATTCTAGGTGAGTATTTTATCTTCAAGACAGAGCCACATAAAGCATTGCAATTTTGATGGAATATTCCATCTCCATATCTTGTTATACCACCATTTCAAGTCAGGTTTAACAAAATCATTAATAATGGATTCGTAAACCAATTTTGTAATTAACTTTCCATTCGATTTTTTCCAATCCCAAACAAGGACATCCTTGTCTTCATTTAGAATAATGCCAGCATCCAAAATATTATTAACATACCTATTCCATTCATTCGCTGCATCAGCTGTAAGGCCAATTTCTTTCGTTGATATCTGAAGTGTTTCATTTCCTGTGCAATCCTTCCTAAATATATCCGCTAATACCAATATTGTTTTTGCATGAAGCTGTGCCAATGTAGACTTTGAAAGCTTGTAGTTCTCAATGGCTCCAACATATGTCATTACCAATAAAGATTTGGTATCCCCTACCAATCTTCTAGCTGATGAAATGACTGAAGTACTGAAAATCTATTGAAGAGTGCAAATCTATTATGACCTTCATTTTATGTTCTCTTTGTTGATCTTAATTATGCTAAAATAAAAAAATTATTGGCTGCTCGTATTTTCTTTGGAGTCCTTTTCCAAATCTCTTATTGGTGCTTTATGTTCAAATATTGATTTATGTTAAATGATGTGATATAGATTGGAGCATTTCTTTCTAAATGATTGATTTATGTTAAGTAATTGGCCATTTCTTCATAAAATTTGAGTTTAAATCTTATCAATATTATTAATAGTACCATATACTTACATTGGAACATGACCAATGTGACATTTTAACACAAACACTAATGTTTATATACAACACTTTCGAACCCCTTGCATGGACATTGCAATTAAAGAGGTAGCAATTAAATTGTTATATACGAACATAGATCGATGGGATAATTTTTTGAATGTATTACCGCATCCCCAAGGTTTAGAACCGCTTTTCACAGGTCAGTGAAATCTTTATGCTCAAGATCCTGATTCCAGTAGTCACTTATTTGATCTATCAAGCACAAGAGAGATCCAATTTCTTGTGGTATAAATTTTTTTATCTTAAATTTTTACACATCCAAAAAAAAATTACACATCCATAAATTACTTTTTATTTGGTTTTAATTTTTTATTTTTATGAACTGACATGATTTTACTTTTAATTACTTTTTACTTCTGACAACATCTCCCCAATAAAAAACATTTATCCCATCAACAAAACAATGTTACCACAAGGTAAACATTGTTTATCCCAAAAACAACGTTACCACAATGTTTTCATCAAAAAACAATATTATACTTTAAAATATAAGGTAAACTTTACATAATTACACCAAATTACATACAACTCTGCAAGAGTGAAAATAGAGATTAGTGCATTTAAGCACTCTCATGGAACCGCCTACGAGAGTACTTTTAACCACTTTTCAAGTAAATAATTAACTAATTACACTAATTGTGGTTGTTCAATATAACACCTTAGTTGGTCATAGTCACTCTAGGGATGAAGAGTAGGGTCAGTTGAAAAACAAGGGAACAAATATTAGACCTTATCCAAAATTCAATTTGCTTGATCTCATTGACATGTCACACCGCCCAATATAACTTCAATTGTACTAAACAAACCCAAGTTGAAACAGTGTTTGCTAATGTTCCTAGGTAGGTTTTCCATTTCTTTGGATTGGGAAAAGCTACCGACAAGATCTTATCCAATGGTCATTCGTCTCTTTCAAAGTCCGCTTGACCTAATCTTAAAATTGATATCAAGAAGTTAATCATAAACGAGATGTGTGAGTTCTCATTGAATCATGGATATATTCTTAGAGGCGCACATAATAAAAATACTCACTTTATTTACCAAACAAGTAATTGAAGTTATTTATTAATCAAGTATGTGAAGTTAACATTCCAAAAGTGTTTCCATTTGAATGTTCTTGTTTTTATGGCTTCCATCTTATAGCAACAACTATTCTCATTGTCATGGACATTGCTAGGAACTAGCCGTAGGATTCCATTCCCCCTTAGGGATAATTCTGAGGTTAGAAAATAGATGATAGGGAAAAAACTCTACAAACCCCATAACCCTCGACTCCATTGTTGTGTGATGTCAAAATGAAACAAAGAAAAAATCTTTACCTCATCATTGTGTCTGAGGACAGAGCGCCTTAGGGCTATTTCGGTGGCTGCAAACCAGATGATAGTGATAAAACTATACAAACCCCATAACCCTCCACTCCACTGATGCGTGATGTCAAAATGAAACAAAGATATGTGTGGTATCTCACATTCAATTTAATACCGCGGCAACATACCGTTGTGAGTTTAATGCAATGTACCGGTGGTTTATTAAATACATAAAATGCAAGCTCTGATGACAAATCCGAAAAGAAATATCCCAATATTAAATTGTCCAAAATCTAATTCTAGACTTGGTAAGCATGAAAATCCAATTCTCTCCAAAAATATTAAGCCAAGGTCATTATGTCTAAGTTGTTCAAAGCAACATAAATGAAAAAAAAATCAATATCACTGAAAGACAGTTAATTATCGATCATTCTAAATTTAAATTTTATACTTTAACTTTGATCTTATTTTCTTATTAAATAATTTATAGATTATTTCAATTGGATCTCTTTTTAAAGGAACTCTTAGTGAAAGACTCTTATTTTTTGAAGAGTTGAAGGACTTTACTTTGATTTCAACATACTCTTATACTATATATTAGGATTCTTATTGTGATTAGTACTATATCTTTTTAACTAAGTTCAACCGTTTAGATTTTGATCGTTAGATATGTTAGAACATATGTTTTTGAGGTAGAACTAGAATCCATTATTAAGTAGAACCAGAACTCATTGTTAGGTAGGCGATGTTTATTTGAGATCAGTACGAATAGATGCTTGTGATTTTAAAATATTCAAATTCTCCTCTGAAGATGTGATTTTAATATTAGATTAAATTGGAATATCACATAAAGGAGAATATTGCATAAGTAAGCAATGTTTAAGTTTGACTTTATGTTTCTTCATCTCATATTGATATAATATTTAAGGTCACAAGATGTCCAAACCTAATCTTCTTCAAATGCATGAAGGAAATATTAATGTGATTTAATTTAAGAGATCCCTATGAAGGTCATTATAGATTTGGGACCATGTAATGAAACATTATATGATCAACCAACAAATATGGTTAATGGAATATATTTAGCTAAGCTATATTCAAATATTTTAGTGTCACACTTAGTTGTAAAACTTAGAAAATATAATCTCAGATTCAGACCATGAGACATAGTATTTAGATGATGAAATCTCAAAACTCATTCAATAGGCTTAATGATATTGAGAATGTATGCAATAGTAAGTAAAGACAAAAGTGCACACAAAACACATTGTTACATACACACATCCACATATGTATGCTAGACTAAGGATGATGTTAAGAACAAACTTAGTCACTAATGTTATACCAATAGTTCATTAACCTCTATGGAATTGAGTTAATCACTAATGTCCCAATATTTGAGAAGATAGGAAATTGAGTAGATAGGAGGGGGATAAATAGTGGATGAGTAGCTAAGAGGGGGAATACCTAATTATGTGTATGAACAAATATCAAGGAGGGGGTAACTGGTGAATCAATAATTGATAGGGGGTAATTGATCACATGTATAAACAAGTAACTAGGGGAGATAATTGATCACATGTATGAACAAGTAAATAAGGGGGGGATAACTAGTGAATGAGTAACTAATAGGGGGGTGATTGGTGAATGAATAAACATGGGGTGGATCACTAATCACATGTATGAACAAGTAACTAGGAGTAGGAGGGGGATAACTAGTGAATGAGTAACCAGTAAGGGGGATAGTTGGTGAATGAATAATTAGGTGGGTGATACTTGATTACATGTATGAACAAGTAACGAGGAGGGTTTTAATCAGTGAACTAGTAACTAGTAGTGGGATAACTAGTGAATGTATAATCAAGAGGGTGATAACTAATTACATGTATGAGTTAGTAGTGGGATAACTAGTGAATGGATAATAAATAGGGTGATAACTAATTACATGTATGAGTAAGTAACCGGGAGAGGGTTAGTTGGTGAATGAGTAACAATGAGGGTGATAACATATAATGTAACCTATGTAACACCCCCTTTCCGAGTTAGGTAGCTAAACTACATTTTAACCTATGTTATATCTCTTTTCTTATTATATGTTAACCTCACCTTGATTAAGAAAACTATCTATATTGTATGAACATATGGATCTACTTGTATTTTTGTGGAAGTTATATATATGTAAGTTTATGTTAATGTTGTTAATAATGGTTGTTAATTGATTCTTCTTCTAGCATGCAAATTTCAATGAAATATTTTGGTACGTGGATACCAGTTTAAGTTAAATCTTGAATAAATGGATGAGATACCAGGTGCATGGTATGCAGACAAACTTGTTTACATTGTTCTTCGATTAGTAACGAAGTATGTACATATGCATGATCTTGTGTTGGGATACTAACTCACAGATTAAATGAGCTAAGTGATAGATGGATACTATGGTACAAAAGTAACATCAATGACATGGACTTAGAAAGAGGAATGGTATGCTAGTGAAGCATTATTGTGTTAGATTATTATTGGTTCATTACTATGATGCGTGGGAAGGTACATGGTTTTAGGAAACAAAACTACCCAAACTAGTTATTTGATGGCGTAACTCTCAGAACAACAATAGCAATGCAATATTCCTATGAAGGGTGTTGAGCCTTGCTCTATTGGGGGGTGGAGCTATTACCCATTATTTATCCTCCGAAACATGGATTCGTGGGAGGAGTGTGATAAGTCACGCTCCCCAAGATGTGGGATGACAACTAAAAGTTTCCTGATGGGAAGCTTGGTTGATATAGTTGACACTTATGCTTATGGATTATATCCGGGGTTAGGTTAATATAGTTGATGCTCCAGGATATTCCAATAGAGGAAGGATAGGATGTGGAAGATAGTTGTGAATTAGAAAGAGGAAGTAGGTATTTAAGGATGTTGTGGAAGTTAGCTATAATAGATGGATTATGTGCATGTATTAAACTTTTGATTTACTCATATGTAATATTCTCAATATGTTGTTTAATTCATATTATATGAATGTGAACTAGTTAGTGGGATTATTGATGTGGCTTATTGAATTATTGTCGTGCATACTTAGATTTTTTATCATATAGAAACTATGTATTAGAGGTAGTGACTTGTTATCACTAGTACACCCACAAGTTATGTATGCGCTACATATACCTACACACCTTGCAAATGTACATTAATATTATTCAAATTATATATTAACTATTAAATTTATATTGACTAAACCTTTATTTTTGAACAACATGTTATATTTATTGTGGATATAAATTTAGATTTCATTTATTAATAGAAATATAATCCTTGAAAACTTGTGAATAACTTGATTTGAATGCAAATATTTTATCTGATTTACCTGTAAGGTACTAGATGTTAATAATTAATGTTTTGAAAAGGTTTTCAATTATTTTAACTTATTATTACGCTCCTAGAAAGGAGGGAAGCTCTTCTCCCCAAAGGTAGAAAGGTGGTGGGGTAAAGAGAGGAAATTTAAGGCGGTAGAGTTAAAAGAGAGAAGGGGGAATATTTTTTGGACGGGAATTTTTATAGGGATTTTTACGGAGGAATAGCTTTGGAACCAAGTGGGAGGATATTGTTGTTATTTTCTATTATTGTTATGGACATCATTTACATATCACGAAACAAAGTATATAACATTTTGTCTAATTTCTTATTGCATAGTTGATTTTTTGAGTTGGCATCACAGTTTTATACTTTGCATATGCAAAAAGAGAATTCATTTCATTTACATTGGCATGTTCAATGTCATAATGGATTCTGCAAATTCATGTGGTTTAGAAATTTGGTCTTCCCCTAGTATGTATTTCTCTCTTTGCAAAATAACTTTGACCTGGGTATACTATAGAGAATTCATTTCATTTACATTGGCATGTTCAATGTCATAATGGATTCTGCAAATTCATGTGGTTTAGAAATTTGGTCTTCCCCTAGTATGTATTTCTCTCTTTGCAAAATAACTTTGACCTGGGTATACTATTAGCTATAAAATGTCTTCACTTTGCACATGGCATAGCATGTTACAAAAGGTGTTTAATTACAAAGTCTTTTGTCTTTGCATAGGACATAGTCTTTTTACTTTGTATAGGATAGAGTTTAGTTAGTAAGTTTTTTGTTTTATTTTCTTTTAAGGCATCTTTATCATTTATAATTTACTATGTTTATTTTATATTTTTTCAAAAAGATGGGTTGGTATTCAGAAATGGAAATGAGATTTGAGTTGCTAAGCAAAAAAAAAATGATTTATGTACTAGCTTACAAGGTTCCTATATATTCATTGTAGGAGACCTATTGTAAATGAGACTAGCATCCCCTAATGCAATTATACTTTAGATGTCATGACTTAAAAAACAATACATGCAACCTCTAGGCTTCTAGCTATATTCATAAATTCCTTGATGAACTTTAGTCTTTGATCACATAAAACTGTGATACCTCAAGTGGTATTGGTCACTAACACACCCTAGATTGCAAAGCATGTGAAGTAGAAATTGAAAGAATATATTGATGTGCATGTTTCTAATTTTTTATTTTATTTTGAATCATAATTAGTAAAGAGGATTGACATTATATGGAAATTTTGTAAAATAAAAAAATGGTGTTAAAATTCGTTTTAATGTTTTGTGAAAGGTATGTTTTTATCTTTCTCTCACACACATTATTCCATTTGATTGCTTGTCATGCTAGATAATGGGGAGATCCATGCTAAGGAGATGATAATGTCAATGTGGATGCATTGTAACCATCCATTGAAGTTTTTTAGCACGTTGAGGTAGAGATTGTCAAGCCTTTTATTTTAGGTAGTGCTTCAAACAATTAGTTCCTTTGTAGCTATATTTTTTATTAAAGGGGTGGTGAGGTACCATATAATTTGTGAAAATTAATTGTAGCAGGCTTAATGAGTTTCACACATTGATCCAGTGCTCAATTATATATTGCAAAGATTTATGAAATCATCTCTACATTTTATTTGTAAGGAGGTTTGAACTTAATAACATACAATTATTTGTGATGAGGAAAGTCAACAAATTAGCTTGGAATTTTGTTTTCAAGGTGTTATAGTGCAAAAATACATGGCGAATTAGAGATGAATACAAAATCATATATAAATTTTTATTAAGTCAAATTTCAACCAATTTGTCAAGAGCTTACAAGGTTTTATAGTTCAATGAAAGATTTGCGAAGAGTTTACAAGATTTTATAATTCCATGAAAGATTCTCCAAGACTTTTACAAGATTTTATAATTATGTGAAAAATTCACCAAGACTTTTACAACATTTTATAATTCAATGAAAATTCATCGCGATTTTACAAGATTTTATAACTATGTGAAAGATTCACCTAGAGTTTACAAGATTATATAATTTGATAAAAGATTTTTTAAATAATTATATATACATATTATATTATTGATAAAATAATCTTCACACTTTCACATGTATCATGGGAATCACCCATTTATTATACATATTAATTTAAGGAATTCTTAAATTTTTTCTTAATCATCATTATTATCAAATATGAATTCACATTAATAATTTAAATATTAAATTAATATATTATAATTTTTTAAATTATTTTTTAATTATAATTTTTAGATATACAATTAAATTTTCTAACCATGTTCCACAAAGTTTTTGAATCATGGAGATTTAAAAAAAAACACTTTTAAGATGTGTGGATACATCCCAAAATTTTAAGGAGTATCGAGAGGGATGGTATCCGTAGCATAGGGATCCCGTACTCAAAATTATAAAATAAAATAAAGTTTTTAAAGATATAAATTCATAAAAAAATATTACAATTAAGAGTAACACCCTTCATTCTTGAAGAAACATTTTGTTTCAAGTTTCTGACACCAATGAAAAAAGGTTGAGAAAAGTTTTGATATTTTATAATGATTTTAACCTATTTTCATGGGCTTCTTCCCAATAATGTTTAATAATCTTTATTGGGTTAAAGCTTATATATATTTTTAACTAATTTTATATATATATAAGAAAAAGAAAAAAAAAAACATTTAATTGAATGAAATGATGTTGCACTTATTTATGGATATTATTAGATTTCTCGAAATTTAATAAAGAAAAAAATATTCTCCTATCTTATTATGTTGTTTTTAATTTCTTTGAGATTTATTTATCTAGGTTTTACACAGTGTGCATATCAGGATTTCTACTTGGAGAGATGATTTGGTCTGGATATATGATGTCTTGGGTACTCAATACACTACAAAAAGCAGACATTAGGCCATAATGGAAAATCATGTCCATAACAATGTATGGTGGTAGAGATATTTATGGAAAGTCCATGCTCCACCAAAAAGTATAGTTCTTATGTGGTTGGTTGGTCTTCTCAGGGAAAATATTAGTGTGGGATACTCTGCAAAAACATAGTTGGAATGGTCGGGGTATATGTATTCAATGTAAGGAGTATAGTGAAGATATTGATAATCTTTTTATCCATTGTAATTATTCTAGTGCTATATGGTTTGAAGTGCAAAAGGCTCTAAACATCTGGAATGTATGGACTAATTGCAGTATGGACGCCTGCTTGAGAGAATGGTTCTCCAAGAGGAATTAAAAAAGTATCATGATATTCCCTTCATGGTTGCATGGAGTATATGGACAAAGAGGAATTCTGAAATCTTTGAGATGAAGTCGGTTCCTAAGGAGGTCGTAGCTATCATAGCAGTTAATACTTTTTCCCTGTATTTTAAATCACCTAAGCCAATTGGTGGATAGATGAGAATATGAGCTTATGTTTGACTGTGGTATGCCCTAGGATTTTTTTTATTATGCTTGTCAAAAATGTACTTGCGGACTTGGTTTTTTATTATTTGTGGATGATTGTAATTTCTTCTTCTTTAAGGTGAATGCAGGGGTTAGGACCAATAATAGAGTGGAATTTCTATCTTTGTTTTTTCTCTTGAAGTTTGCAAATTATAGGAATATCATGCTCTCAATAGTGATGGTTGATTCTCATGTGGTTATTAATTGGATGAAAAGAGAGGTGCTTATACATAATATTAACTTGCTTGCATTGGCTTAGAATACCTTATATGTTTCAAATACTCATTATCAGTGTATATATCATGAATTTAATTTTGCTATAGACTCCATGTCTATACATGGTCTATCCCTTCCTTCTGGCTCCTTTCTTTTGATACCACATATGGGGAGGTAGAGGAAAGGTTTGAGGCCCTATTGGTTGATTCAATGATAGTCTAATGTTTTAGTGAATGTAATGTAATATTTTGAAGGATTCATATGTGGTTTTCATTTTGACTTGATAATGTACTAGCTTGTAGGCATATCTGTGGAAGAGAGGAGGATACCATATTGAAGGTATAATAGACATGGATGTATTTTTGTATATGCTACGAGCATCTGAGGATCGCACTTTACTTTCTTCTTGGAAATAAACAAGTACTTTTTTCTTGGGAAAAAAAGTTGTTTTTAAGTTCTAATAGTTTACAAATAAAATTATCATGCTCAATTTGGTTTTCAGGATTAACACATTATAAATATTCTAGACATTACAAATTAAAAAAAAAAAGATTTAATATCTATGTAGGTTGCATACTTCAAAATAAAATGTTTTTCATCGCCTATCTTGTTAAAATTACAAACTTTACAAATTATTTCTTCCCAATTGTGTTTTAAATCTTGTTCACCTCTTGTCACAATGAGGAGATAATTTGGTGTTTTAAGTTAATGTTAATGGCCTATTTGTAATAAACCATTTATTTCTTATTTTCAATCTTGAAAACTGGAGATGAATAAATATGATTCCCTAAATGTGGTATAAGATTGGGCATATTATACAGTCATGTGTAGGAATATATCTCCAGTAATTCCAATAAGCCAAACTCTAATTCTACAAAGTTTTGTGAAAAAAAAAAGTGATGGACCAAAATGTATCCACGTGATTTTGCCTTAGCATATAGTACTTTTTGTAACTGGTATTAAAGCATATAAGAGCTTAAGATTGTAGAAATACACCAACATAGATCCATTTTAAACCTGGATATATCAAGCACCGAGAGGGATCCAATTTCTTGATTCCTCTCTTGCTTGATAGATCCGAGTTTAAGATTTAATTTTATATTTTGGACATGGATTTTTTTAATTACTTTTTCATAATTTTTTATATTATGAGACGACATGGATTTTTTTTAATTACTTTTCATAATTTTTATTTTATTTTATGAGCCAACATGAAGTTTTTAATTATGGTAATGTTACGTTATGTTACAACATCTCCCCCATACTGGGTTGTAGAGCACCTCGCTCCTCTCGGTGCAATCAAACTAAGGTGAAATAATGCTTCATTCCTAGGAAGTTGGTTATGTGAGGCCTTGAGGAATATAGCTCTAAGTAGATAACCCATCAATATTACTTGAAGAAAGGAGATCACAAATGGGGCCAAAGAGGAGGAAATGAAATAAAGCTTGATGACTACTTGATTATCCATTTTGTGATTTGACTTTGATAGAATTCAATGATTCAAATTTTTGGTCAAATAACTCACAAATTGGTGGAAATTGTAAAATTGATTCAATAGATTCCCATGAGGTGCTTATCCTAATTCAATGAAAATGAAAAAAATATTAAATATTCTCTATTAATAATTAAAGTATAAAATATTTTTATAAGTAAATTGTATAATAATTGAAGGGGTTAGTTCAATTAGTTGTTGACAATGTTGAAAGACATTTGACTAACTCATATTGACAAATGTTTGATTCGAATCCTCTTGATTACTGTCTCCATTAATAATATAAATATATACTAATGTAGAACACATATTACATATTCCTTTTCTAATAAAACACAAATAAAATTACAATGCAAGGATTTGGCATGCACATCCCATTTGTTACTCCATGCATGTCCTCAACACAGCATATGGCACTTATTTCAATTTTATTTCATTAATTCCTTATTTAACAGCTAAAACCCTCCATCATGTCGAGTGTTACGTTAGTATTATTTATCCAATGAAAAACTAAAAAGAACTAATCCTAAAAAACTAAATTCTAATTCCAGAAAAAAACAAATAAAAAAAAATTATTCCAAGTTATTAAATCAAAGCGACAATGGTTCACGAGAATTGCACTATATGTAAGTCAAAGCAAAACAACAATGCAATGGAATCAAGGATTAAGAAGTGTTGAGAAAATAACCTTTGTCTCTGCACCCTACACCTGTAGCTGATTACAGCCAGAGCATCAACTAACAGAAGCCCTGTTTTATCTATCCCCTATCCACTGTCTTCTCCCCAATATCGATTCCATGTTCCAGTGAGTTCTAGCCAAGTTGAAGCCCCCTCTTTGATTTTCCCTGCAAGTTAACGATTTTGTGCACAAATATACCAACAGCTAAGGAACACAAAGTTATTGTGGAGAAAATATGCAGTAGACTCTACTAGCTGTCTTTTAAACAAAAAAATGTATTAACAGTTTGTAGAATAAGTATACAACACATAACGAAAGAGGGGTATATGCACACCATAATCTGTAGAACATACCATATAAATTAAATTCAGTCTCACACACAAAGATTGGGCATAAACTCTAATTTTATTCACTTCAGCATTATCTTCACAATACAACACCTTCAACCAGCTCTCACACTACCAATACAATACATCAATAATAAATACAAGAGAGGTTTTCTAGAAATAGAAGGCGTCTATATTTTTCCATGGTTGTCGATGGAGAAATTGGCTTCATCGAGAAGCCTCTGCTCATTTAACACACCACCTACATTTCTATCTACCAACTGACAAAAAAACTGAGTTGGCAATGGACAGGTGAGCTGGAGAAAAAAATCACCAGAATTTGGTTTCACCTGGTAACATTCTCCCACTTGAAATCAAATGGAGGTAGTGGAGAGTATGTTAATCATCCAAACCCATGCATCAAGTTACCCCTAGTCCTACCAATTTTCTACAAAGCTCTTGCTTATCTCTTGGCAAATTTTTAGTCAACATGTTAGTGGGATTCTCGGTAGTATGAATCTTTTCCAGATATAGATTCCCTTCTTCCAATACTTGGCGGATCCAATGGTACTTCATATCAATGTGCTTGGTCCTTGAGTGAAATGTTGGGTTTTTCGCCAAGTGAATGGCACTTTCACTGTCACAATGCAACACATACTTGTCTTGCTTAATTCCCGGCTCTCCTAGGAATCGTTTCATCCACAACATCTCTTTGCAAGCCTCTGTTGTGGCTATGTATTTTGCCTCAGTTGTGGAGAGAGCTACTACTTTTTGTAGCCTAGATACCGAAGACACAGCTGCACCTGCAAATGCATACACATAACCAGTAGTGGACTTTCTAGTGTCCACATCTCTAGCCATATCTACATCTGTGAAGCCTTCAAGCACGATGCCATTTTCTCCAAAACATTAACAGTAATTACTAGTACCCTCGAGATACCTTAAGATCCACTTCACTGCTTGCCAATGTTGTTTTCCCGGACTAGAAAGAAATCTGCTCACTACTCCCACTGAATGTGCAATGTCTAGTCGTGTACATACCATGGCATACATTAAGCTACCAACTTCCGAAGCATAGGGAATTTTACTCATTTCCTCCTTCTCCTTGTCATTACAAGGGCACAAATCAATGCTCAATTTGAAGTGGGCAGCAAGAGGTGTTCCCACTGGCTTTGCATCCTTCATGTTGAACCTACTGAGCACATTTTCAATGTATTTTTCTTGTGACAGCCACAACCTTTTATTCTTTTTGTCACGTATGATCCCAATGCCCAATATTTTTTATGCTTGGACCAAATCCTTAATTGCAAATTGATTTCCCAAATCCTTCTTCACCCTGTTAATCATGCTCTTATCTTTCCCAACACTTAGCATGTCATCCACATATAATAATAAAATAATAAACTTTTCTTGGTCATAATTTTTAATGTAAACACAGTGATCAGCCTCTAATCTCCTAAAACCTTGCTCCAACATAAAGACATCAAATTTCGTATACCATTGATGAGGTGCTTGTTTGAGCCCATAGAGGCTCTTCTTCAACCTTCAAACCAAGTTCTCTTTGCTTTTTACTTGGAATACTTCCAGTTGCTCCATATAAATTTCCTCCTCGAGTTCTCCATGGAGGAAGTCTGTCTTCACATCTAATTGTTCACACTCCAAGTCTAAAGCAGCAACAAGACCAAGAATAACTCTAATGGATGACATTTTAACAACAGGAGAAAAAATTTCATTGAAGTCAATACCTTCTTTTTGGGAAAATCCTTTCACCACCAACCTTGCCTTGTACCTTTCCTTCTTTCCTTCACCGTCCTGCTTGATCTTGTATACCCAGTTATTTTGTAGGGCTTTTCTTCCTTTTGGAAGCTTCACTAACTCCCAAGTTTTATTTTCCAACAAGGATTCCATTTCTTCCTGCATAGCTTTCTTCCAATACTTGCTATGCTCAACATCACAAGCTTCCTGAAAACAATTTGGTTCACCTTCATTAGTTAGCAAAACATAGTTTGACGGTGGATACTTTTATGAAGGCTTATGAGGTCTAGAAGACCTGGGAACCAACTGTGGTGGTATGTTTTCCACCTGGACCTCTTGCAATGACTGCTACAAAGTTCCTTCTTCTTGCTGTCCATAATTGTCGACTTGCTGTCCATCATTTCCTTCTTGTTGTCCACCATTTTCTGCATGCTGCTCATCTTGCAATGGTGGGATATTTTCTTGCTGTTCTACAAGCTTGTTAGCAATTTTCTTGACCTCCATATCACCTGTATGTCTCTTATACATTTCTAACTCATTAAATATGACATCCCTACTTCTGATGATTTTATGGTTAACTGGATCCCATAATCGGTAACCAAACTCACTATCCGCATATCCCAGAAAAATACATCTCATTGATTTATTATCTAACTTACTTCTATGTTCTTTGGGAATATGTACAAATGCTTCACATCCAAAAATTTTAAGGTGAGAATAGTTTACCTTCTTCCCGGTCCAAACTTCTTCAGGAATGCCATCGTCCAAGGCTGTTGCATGTGATCGGTTGATGAGGTAACAAGCTGTTCTTACCACTTCTGCCTAAAAATGCTTATCCAACCCAGAATTTGACAACATGCTCCTCACCTTCTCCATGATGGTGAGTTTCATCCTTTTTGCAGTGCCATTTTGTTGAGGAGTTCCAGGGACAGTCTTCTCATGCTTTATGCCTAGCCTGTTACAATATTCTTTGAATGCATTGGAGCAATACTCTCCACCATTGTCTGTCCTTAAACATTTGAGCAACTTGTTAGTTTCTCTTTCAACACTAACATGAAATTTATAAAATGTTTCAAATACCTCATTTTTTCTTTTCATGGGGTAGGTCCAAACCCTCCTAGATGCATCATCTATGAATGTAACAAAATATGAGGCTCCTCCAAGAGATTTAATGTTGACTGGCCCAAACACATCAGAGTGTACCAATTCTAACAACTTTTCTTTTCTTTCATGGCCACCTCTCATAAATGAAACTCTACGCTACCTACCATATATACAATGCTCACAAAGGTCAAGTTCATAGGATTTCAATCCTGGCAGCAAATTTTGGCCAACAAGAATTTTAAGGCCCTTTTCGCTCATGTGACCCAAGTGCTTATGCCATAAATTTGGTGTGGTTCCTTCTTTTGCAACAACGACCACATCTGATTTTTGTGTTGTTGCTCTTAAGGTGTACAGTGTCCCTGTTTTGAGTCCTCTAGCCATGACCAATGCTCCTTTGCTGATTTTCCAACCACTCTTTCCAAAGCTAGTATAGCATCCTTCATCATCTAATTGCCCCACTGAAATTAGGCTCGTGCGCATTTTTGGGACATGCCTAACTTGTTTCAGCAAGATATCATGGCCATCCTTTGATTGGATTCGGACATCTCCCACTCCAACAATGTTGCAGTAGTGATTGTTTCCCAAGTGCACTCTACCATAATCACCACTTTCATATGCAACAAAATTGTTCTTACATGGATTTACATGGTGGGATGCCCCAGAGTCAAGGATCCAATCTATGCTACTACCAGAAGTATATAAGCATGCATCTTCTACTGAAACATAAATAAGACATCACCATCTAAAACAACTTTAGTGGTCTCACCTTCATTTGTGTTGGCTGACCTTTGGTTTGTGTTGGTCGATTTTTACTCCTTCTGTGCTCTCTTCGAAAACCAGCACTCCTTCTTCACGTGTCCTGGTTTTCCACAATGAAAGCAAGTGAGTATTCCTTTTCTTGATTTTGATCTGCCCCTGGATTTTGAACGCCCATGTCTACCTCAATCCATTTTCCTGCCATGATCAATTAGGATTAGAGATTCTCCTCCATGGTTTTTCGTCACTGATTTTTGTTGCTGCTCCTCGTTCATTAGAATGCTGCTAATATCATCAAACTTCAAGGTCCCTGCAGGTGCTGAAGTGCTTATGGAAACAATCAAATTCTCCCAGTTGTCTGGCATGGAGCACATAAGTAGGATGGCTCTGATTTCATCATCTAAGATAATTTTGACAGAGGCAAGCTGGTTGGTAATTATGTTGAATTCATTTAAGTGCTCTGCAACTGAAGCACCCTCCTTCATCTTGAGGTCAATACAGCTTCTTCATGTTGATGTAATTGTAACTTCGGAATGTATTTCACCTATGTATATTGTATTCCTATAGAAATGTTATTATTCCTCTATACGGAAGTGTCGTCATTTATATTGTAAGTGTCATAATTTGTACTTGATGGGTTATTAGACCACCTTGATGGGGTCGGCCCTGTATGAGTCATGTGGGTAAAAGGGTTATTAGACCACCGTATTGGGGTTCAGCCCTGTATGAGTCATGTGGGTAAAAGGGTTATTAGACCACCCTATTGGGGGTTGGCCCTATCAGCATTATTTTATGTGGTTAAGTTAAGGCCAACCTAGTAAAGGTTATTAGGCAAGTCAAGTCAAGTATAAATAGAGTGCGGGAGGCACTCTATTTGATTATTCACTTTCTCACTCATACTCTCATTAGAGAGTGGCGCACTTGTGGAGGAGGAGAAGCTGCTACTAGGAGGACTATCTCTTGTACTTGGGTTGTATCATTGCTCTATCTATGTCTGAGGAAGTTGCGGATTGTTTTCACCTTCTTGGTTTTCCCCGGTGAAACTCTGTGTCTCTTGTGTGCTTGCATTATTGTGTCCATGATTGATATGCTGTAGATATGCTATACATGTTGTTCTCTCAGTTAAGATCCTAGATCAGATTGAATTAAATTTTGAAAAACTAACATGGTATCAGAGCTAGCTTGAAAGAAGGAATAGTATGGCATTTATGACACTTGTTGCACTTGCTAAGCTAGGGCTTGATATAGCAAAAACCAGTCATTGTAAAACTTTTGCTATAAATCCATTTTGGTGAAGGTTCAGGATCTAAAACCTTTACAGGTTGTAGATAACATCCCCATGTACCTTGTGTCAGAAGAAAAACTTCTAATTTGTTGTACTTTGTGAGTTATGATCTGTACAATCTAGGGTTTCTGCCTCTTCCAGATCTCAGTCATAAACGGGTGACCTAGGAAAAAAGGTCATAACTTGGGCTAGGAAGCTCCAAATGAAATTTTGTAAAAAATGACAGGTAGGGAATGGACTGTGCTTTCTCAGGTAAGTTTTTCAGAGGTCGAAACTGAACCAGTGACACGTGGCACATCGTACAAGTTTGCTCTCTTGTTTTATCTCATAAACAGGTCACGTTGCGACACTTGGCATAACTCTATCTCAGAGAATCCATTTGAAGTACGACCTGTGGGGTTGGAAAGATAACAGGTCAAGCTACCACAAGAATAATTTTCAGACCCTGTAGATTTGAAATTTCGGAGTTACACCAGAAACAATCAGGTGCATATTTTTGTCAAAACAGAATTGGATTTTGAGCACCTTCATTCATGGCTTCGGGAATTTAGGGCTTCGGAGAATGTTGGAATTTTTTGTATCGGAGACCACGGCTGGATGCTCCTCATCAAAATCCAAATTTAGAGACCAATGTTGAATTTTTTTGGTTGGGCAGAAGGCTAGGCTTGATCAAACCCTAGTTTGGGATTTTGATCGAAAAGGTGAAAAATTAGGGCTTCTGCAAAAGTTGGAATTTCTGAAGTCTGTGACCACAGCTGGAAGCTCCTCAAAAAAATCAAAGTTTAGAGCTTTGGATCAAACCTTTTGGTTGGGAAGAAGGGTGGGATTTATCAAACCCTAGTTTGGGATCCTGTCCAGAAGATCCAGAAGTTTCAAAGGCAATTTTGAGGGGTGAAACTTTGCAGTTTTCAAATTCTGAGTATACTAGGTTGATCAGCTCATCAAGGCGCATCTTTCTATCCTTTCAGAAGTCTGAAATTCAAAGTTTGAATTTATAGGGTTTCTCTGACAAACCCTAATCTAGCTCAAGAGCCAGTTTCTGCAAATCAAGTGGATTGGGTTAATCCTAGAAGAGAATGGATTGGTCACTTGCATAAGTGATGAAGTTCTAGTTTGAGAGGGAGATGAGGCTAAGGCCTTACATAAGAAGATTACAAGCAATCTCGACAGGTATGACTTATCCAGGTATGTTTCTAGATCTGTTCATGATTAAGTTTATGGTATGTTTGTCTTCATTAAGGTTAGTACAATCTTGATTAATTTAAGACTTGTCGTATCACCTTAATAAAATTGTGAATGCAAATATTCATTGATTAGGGTTTTGACACTTATGATTGTACTAATGCATTGTGGTGTTGTATGAGGTTGATGTTGTCCGCTAACATGAAAGGTACATCAAGAAAGACAAATCATGTTCTAGTTCAAGAACATATGACCATGGTGACATGAAGACAAAGATTCATCCATTGTCATGGATCGCATAGAAGATCTACTTACGAGGTATGTATAACTTGGTTCTATAATGGTTAACCTATGAGATATGCAGGTTACTAGCACAAGTCATTGAAGAGAACAAAAAGACATTATGCGGGTATGTTAGACATAACTAGCTAGCATGCTAATCCAGGTATGTTTTTCCTATATCAAGTTAGAATCCTACCTTGTGTTAGGATCTCTTATATAAGTATACATGGCATGATTGATAATGATTATTTATGAAGTTAGAAATTTAAGTAATATAGGGTTTATGCATATTATGTCTCTTACCTTGATTGATGATATGACTAACCAGAAGAGTTCTATGGTCAAATATGAATATGCATGAGTAAGAGAAGTATTCCCTAAAACATTGAATGCTAATGCTTATTATCTGTGTTTGAAATGATCATGAATATACATGTTAAAGATTATTGTGTTTTGACAGTATTGAGATTATACTAATGAATGTATGATTATGTATGAGATCTCGAGGGTAACACAATGATGATACTAGTAAGTATGCATAGTGATCGAGGATGGATATAAGTTCAAAGACAGGTAATCCAGGAAGCAAAGATCAAGAGGGAGCACACTCCAGTAGTTCCTGTAAGGAAGCAAATATTGAGAGGGAGTCCACCCTACAAAACAAACAAAGATAAGTATTTGAATTGTCATTTATTATATACTTGTTTGTTTAAATAATATTGCTCAATGATGTATATGCTTATGTTCCTAGACTTAGGGTATGTATTATGCATATTAGAATAATTCCATTAATGAACAGTATAATACTAATATGCATGTGATGGGTAAGTGGCCTATGGCACTATACAACATTCCATTGCTACTTATCTAGAATGAAACCTATTTGCTGACATGTTGGGAGTTGTGCACACTCTTAACAATGTTCTGGTAGAGATTGGAAGGCATCTAGAAAGTTATGTGATATGGATAAATGTTGTATTGAAGCATTAGCTAAGATAATTGCATGACTGTATGACATATTTCTTTATGTGTAAGAAATTATTCTGAAAACTATGAGATGTTTCTAATCATGCAATTTTAACTTGTCTTGTAGGAAAGATCGTATACCATCACCTACAGAAGAAGGACTACAACATTTGTTCTAGTAACAAAGCTATCTATTGAAGATACTGAAGATATTGAAGTTCCCAGGATCCGGAATGAAGTAATGAAAGAATACCATGATCCGTTGATCATGAAGAAAGATGTTTGGGATGTGGTCCCAAGACTAGATGGAAAGTCTGTTGTGACTTCCAAAAGATCAAGCATGTTGCAGATGGGAGCATAAAGAAATATAAAGAGAGATTTATAGCTCGTGGCTTCTCCTAGAAAGAAGGGATTGATTATGAAGAGACTTTTTCTCTTGTGGCCAGATACACTTCCATTAGAACAGTACTTGCTCTGGCTGCAATGATGAAATGGAAGATACACCAGACGGATGTCAAGACAGTTTTCTTGAATGGTGTAGTCGAGGAGGAAGTGTATGTGGAGCAGCCACTTGGTTTTGAGACACATGACAGAGAGTCATATGTGTGCAGGTTGAAGAAATCCTTGTATGGCTTGAAGCAAGCTCCTAGGACTTGGTATGGTAGGATAGACAACTTTTTATCTAGTTTGGGATTTACCAAGAGTAAAGAGGATTCCAACCTTTACTACAAGGTTGAGGAAGGTAATCCAGTGATACTACTTTTGTATGTGGATGACCTGTTTGTCACAAGTGAGGATAGATTGATTGCCAACACGAAGAGGAAGCCTGCTCCCGAGTTCGAGATGAAGGACTTGGGGATGATGCACTATTTTCTAGGCATGGAGGTGTGGCAGAGTGCAGATAGAATCTTCCTTGGACAAGGGAAGTATGCAGTAGAGATCCTGAAGAGGTTCGGGATGATGGACTGCAAGGCCATGGCCACACCTATGGCATTGAACCTGAAGCTTCTGTGTGATGCTTCATCTGATCCGGTTGATGTCATGATGTATCGTCGGATGATTGGGTCCTTGATGTACCTGACGAATATGAGACCAAATATTTGCTTTGCAGTGAACACATTGAGCCAGTTCTTGACGGATCCCAGAGGTGTTCACCTGGTTGCTATAAAGCATATTCTAAGGTACCTGAAGGGTACAATTGACGATGGGCTCAAGTATGATGCGAATCAAAAGTTTAACCTGCAGGGTTATGTGTATTCAGATTGGGCAGGCAGTGCTGCAGATAGGAAGAGCACATCTGGGTGTTGCTTCAGTATGGGATTAGGTGTGATCTCTTGGTTTAGCAGGAAGCAGTCCTGTGTAGCACTGAGTATAGCCGAAGCAGAGTATGTTGCAGCTTGTTCGGTTAGTTGTGAGACAGTATGGCTCTGGAAGCTACTGTCTGAGATATTTGATCTCCCGCTGGAGGCTACTGGTATCTTTTGTGACAACTAGAGTTGTGTGAAGCTGTCTAAGAACCCGGTGTTTCACGACAGGTCAAAACACATTGAGATCAAATTTCACTATATCAGGGATATGGTGCAGAGAGGAGCAGTGAAGCTCCTGTATATTACGAGAGATAAGCAGGTTGCAGATGTGCTGATGAAACCACTAGCCAAAGTGAAGTTCGAGTACTTCAGAGAGAGGCTTGGTGTTCTTCAGATTGACGACACTTCGAGGAAGAAGTGATGGACACATTTGCTGGAGCCATTCCAAGCATGGTGAGAGGAGGATCCTTCACATGGCTGTGGATGTAAGCGCTGGATAATGAGCATCAAGATGATGCTCCAGTTATTGCTATGTATATGCATCATGTTGGATGCTTGTTATGATCGGTTGGATCATGTATATGTATATGTATCATGTTGGATGCTTGTTATGATCAGTTGGATCATGTATATGTATATGCATCATGTTGGATGCTTGGTATGATCAGGTAGATCATTTATTTGTGTATGTATCAGTTAAATACATTATATGATCAGGTGGATCATGTATGATGATATGTATCAGGTAGATACATGGTATGCATCAGGTGGATGCATTGTATGATCAGGATGATCATGGATGACGAGCTTCAGGATGTTGCTCCAGATGATATGCATCAGGATGATGCTATGATGATGATCAGGATGATCATGCGATGATGACATGCATCAGGACGATGTAGTGATGATGATCAGGATGATCATGTACATCGGGATGATGTATGGTGAGTATCAGATTGATACTCTATGGCCATGGACAGGTTGTGCAGATGAGCATGTAAGTTGACCTGGGAGATCCGACATGTAGAGCTGTGTGCTCGTAACAGCCTGGGATGCTCTTTCGAGGCATTGCTCTGGGAGGACATATAATAGCACCCTGGGAGATCCGATAGGTAGAGCTGTGTGCTCGTAACAGCTTGGGATGCTCTTTCAAGGTTTTGTCCTATGGCATGTAATGTGTCTTTGGGAGATCCGACAGGTAGAGCTGTGTGCTTGTAACAGCCTGGGATGCTCTTGCAAGGTTTTTCCATGACCACATGTAATGTGTCCTTTGGAGATCCGACAGGTATAGATGTGTGCTCGTAACAACCTGGGATGCTCTGGAAAGGTTTTGTGGTGAGACCACATGTAATATGCTCCTGGGAGATCCGACAGGTAGAGCTGTGTGTTCATAACAGCCTAGGATGCTACAACCAGGTTTTGTGGTGGGGTCACATGTAATATGCTCCTGGGAGATCCGACAGGTAGAGTTGTGTGCTCGTAATATCCTGGGATGCTATAGCCAGGTTTTGTGATGCACGTAATAAGTCCTGAGGATTCCACAATATGGCCAGTGATGATGAAGACCTACAGGTGGTGGGCCTACATCCAGTATGAAAAAGGATTGGCTCTGTAGAACTTCCTATGACGGGTAGATTGGAGATTGATTGAGATAGCAACAGTAGTGACGATGACGATGATTCGATGACGATGATCCATTGACGATGATCCATAGAAGAAGACTTGTGCTAGAAGACATGTGTCGAGAAATACCTTCCCAGTTAAGAGGGAGTGTTGATGTAATTGTAACTTTGGATTGTATTTCACCTATGTATATTGTATTCCTATGGAGATGTTATTATTCCTCTATACGGAAGTGTTTGTATTCCTATAAGAGATGTTATTATTCCTCTATACGGAAGTGTCGTCATTTATATTGTAAGTGTCGTAGCTTATACTTGATGGGTTATTAGACCACCTTGATGGGGTCGGCCCTGTATGAGTCATGTGGGTAAAAGGGTTATTAGACCACCCTATTGGGGGTCGGCCCTGTATGAGTCATGTGTGTAAAAGGGTTATTAGACCACCCTATTGGGGGTCAGCCCTGTATGATTCATGTGGGTAAAAATGTTATTAGACCACCCTATTGGGGGTCAGCCTTGCCAGCATTATGTTATGTGGTTAAGTTAGTAAAGGTTATTAGGCAAGTCAAGTCAAGTATAAATAGAGTGCGGGAGGCACTCTATTTGATCATTCACTTTCTCACTCATACTCTCATCGGAGAATGGCGCACTTGTGGAGGAGGAGAAGCTACTGCTAGGAGGACTATCTCTTGTACTTGGGGTTGTATCATTGCTCTATCTATCTCTAAGGAAGTTGCGGGGTTTTTTCACCTTCTTGGTTTTCCCCAGTGAAACTCTGTGTCTCTTGCGTGCTTGCATTATTGTGTCCATGATTGATATGCTGTAGATATGTTGTACATGTTGTTCTCTCAGTTAAGATCCTAGATCAGATTGAAGTAAATTCTAAAAAACGAACACTTCATCAAGAACACTTTGTTGGAAGCTGTGTTTTTCTCATACAAATCATGCAGATTCTTCCATAGAGCCTCTGCTATCTTCTCCCCAGCCACATTGAAGTACACATTCTTTGTTAAGTACTTCCTGATTGTGGAAATGGCCTTCCTGTCAAGCTTGTCCCACTCTTCATCTGTCATTGATGAGACAACATGCAGAATAAGTATACAACACATAACGAAACAGGGGTATAGGCACACCATAATCTGTAGAACAAACCATATAAATTAAATTCAGTCTCACATGCAGATATTGGGCATAAACTAGATAATTTTATTCACTTCAGCATTATCTTCACAATACAACACCTTCAACCAGCTCTCACACTACCAATACAATACATAAATAATAAATACAAGAGAGGTTTTCCAGAAATAGAAGGCGTCTAGATTTTTCCATGGTTGTCGGTGGAGAAATTGGCTTCATCGAGAAGCCTCTGCTCATTTAATACACCACCTACATTTCTATCTACCAACTGACAGAAAAACTGAGTTGGCAACGGACGGGTGAGCTAGAGCAAAGAATCACCGTAATTTGGTTTCACCTGCTAACAAGAAGACATATGGAAGAATCACATCATAATTTTCAATAAGCACCAATTCACTAGCTCTCTCTTTGTTTTTTTTAAAAGGATACAACACTCCATACTTTGATCCCCACATTGTATCACTCTCTTTGTTGTTTTAAAAAGATACAATACTTCTTACTTTAATCCTTATATATATATATAAGCTAGTACCCATGGAATTTTGAACTGGTCACCTAACACAAGGAGTACCTTAATTGTACACCTTGGTTTACTGTCTATTCTACACCCCGTGGACCACATTAAATTTATTATGATATTATCTAAAACAAGTGATGAAGTAGTCCTCACAAACCAAATGAAAGTATGTTGACAAATATTCACCCACACAATTATAATTCTGATACCCCTGTGGTAGGTAGACCAGTTGGCTTGTGTGGGGTTTGGTCCTCACCAAGCACCGACTCTATTCCAATGAGACTTTTGATCTTTGCTCACTCAAGTTGAGTTGTTGGGATCATGGAGCATGGTGGGTTGTCCATAACACTTTAAATATAACTATGATGTGTGAGCCTGCCTCACGGTCTCTCTTGGATAAGTTGGAAATCACTGACCCATCCCTAAGGGAAATAGACCTCCCAAAAAACGAAAAAAAGAAGAACATGTCTCATAGACTCATTTGATTGACAATCATTCATGACAAGACACAAATATTTCATCTTTAGTTGGTATAATGGGCAAACTACTTGTTGCATCGAGTGAAACAAGGTGCTCTACAGCCCAGTATGGGGGAGATGTTGTAACGTGATATAACGTTTGTAATAAAATAATTAAAAAATAATCATGTCTGCTCGTAAAATAAAAAATTATGGAAAGTACTTAAAAAAAATCCATGTTGGTTCATAAAATAAAATATTATGAAAAGTAATTAAAAAATAGATATTCGTTTATAAAATAAAAACTTAAAACTTAAACCCGGATCTATCAATCAAGAGAGATCAAATTTCTTGAGTTTAAATTTAAAAAAAGAAATACACCTCAAAAAATTGGATTCCTCTCGGTGCTTGATAGATATGGATTTAAGATGGATCTATGCTGGTGGATAACCATCCCAACCACGATAAATTATAATTCAAAATAATTACATAAAAAATGTAAAATCAACTTCAACTTATATGCCACCATTGAAACACTTTTGTAAACATTAACACAAACAAACAACAATGCTCGATAAATAGTTGGTTAAATATTTTATCTAAAAAATGATTTTCAAAGTTTGAAAATCATTTGCCACCATTAAAACACTTTTGTAAACATTAACACAATTTTGTAAACATTAACACAAGCAAACAACAATGCTCGATAAATAGTTGGTTAAATGTTTTATAGAAAAAAAATGATTTTCAAAGTTTGAAAATCATTGATGCTCTTTCATTGTATCTCAATATTCCTTTTCAATACCTTTCGCAAATTCAAATGACAAAGAAAGTTTTTGGCTATTAATTCCATGATTAATATCAGCCATGCGACCTCTTTGAAATTTCATAAATACAAAATCATAATTTATGATCTAAATTTAATTGTTTAAATCTTGTAGAATTAAACTCGTATATTGTTAACAATGGTCCCGGCGGGGCTCGAACCCGCGACCTTCGGCTTAAACTTAACTCGGCCATAAGACCAACGCTCTAACCAACTGAGCTACGGGACCATATAGAGGTTTGTAAACATAATTTCAATCAAATCCATGTTACCAAAAAGCTATCCAAGCTGGTCAACGCATATTGTAATTATACAAGCCGGTATCGATTTACATTCCAATATTTTTTTGTTTCTTGGTTTTTTTAAAGTGTGATCATTTGGATAAATATTTAGACTTGGCCAAAATGGTTTTATTTATTTATTTTCGAGGCGAAAAAATATAATTTGTTATTTTTATGGAAACAAAATTACTATCATTGAAAACAAACAACAGAAAATTGTCTTTTGGATCAACTATCCGTACAGATTGAGACCACCATGGATCCCTGTAACCTCCCCCAAAACATATGAATCTATATAAAAAAAACTAAGCCTAACCATACTAGTTCATCGAGCAAAAGAAACAACTCTAATTTGTAATGTATTTAACTATTTATATTTATTACATTTGTTCATAAAATGTGATTGCTGAAAAATATTATTAAAATTATATACTAATATATCTACTTAATTTGTGGCTGGTGAACACTTATAGACCATAAGTTAAGTGCTCTGAATAAGTTATATGTTACTTGTTCTCTCTTTTTTTTAGTTAAACTCTGTCATGAATTGTCGGTTATCCATGTATCACGAACTGACCATTATCCATACATCATGAACTGAACTACTGTCATAGAATCAATATGGATAGTACACTTGTCTCATCCTCGTGCAATCTAGGAAAAACATAGAGTTAGTCAACCTCAAATTCTAAAATACAAACACCTATCAATATAACAACGCCCTTATTAATCTTTGATTATGCTTTTCACTTCCATATCCAAACTTGTATAACTATCCATCCTTACTCAAATTTTGTTGTTTAAATCATTTACATGATAATAAGAAAAAGACCATGTGAAAGAAGGTATGGAATTTCTTCAGTTTCAATAACCTGCACAATCTCATAAGTATGACAAAATTATCGACGTTTTTATAAATACATGAAAATGAAGACTCGCAATGTGAACATGATTTGGCAAGCCAAACTAGTACAGTGCATAATGGTACAGTCCCATCAAATTAGTTGTTGGAGGAGCTTCAACCTTCCACTTTATGATTGCTTATTATATTCTTTATTTAAAACAATTTAGAAAATTTCTTTTTTCCATAATATGGTAAAGCAAAAAATTACGTTTTTTCAAGATTTTTGATAGCTTTACACATTCGAAAACCTCTCAAGCACTGAGTAATAAAAAACATGACCTTTATAATTATAAAGACTACACATTATTTTCAAAATTTTCTACCTAGAACTTTGCTGAAATAAGAGTAGTTTTTTGGATTTATGCACACCAAAGAGACTTTATCATAACCTTGTTCTTTATTATTACTCTAGTAATGTCCTATATTAAATATTTTTGAATATTTCATTGCTTTTATGAACAAAAGCTATTAAGTGGTAATGTTCCTCACTTTGCCAATAACTTTTTTTTTTTTCCACGGAAAAAAAGCGTAATTCCAATTCATCAAATGAAGAAATTACATTCTGAATATGCAGTGAAGCATACAGTGGTCCATTTAAGGAGCAGAAAATTGTTCACAGAAATAGTAAGAAAAGAAACCTTCCGTCCATACATTCAGTCTTCCTGCCAGGAAAGTAGTAGCCGATATCACATGGCTCCCCGAGCCTCAATGAAAAAAGAAACAGTAACATTTTACAGCCATTATCATGAAAAAAAAACCATAAGCTCTCATGATCGAGAGTAACGTTTAAGATCCCAAAAAGAAAGTGCCATCGAGTAAAAACCACTAAGCTCCCCGAGCCTCCATGAAAAAAGATCCCATAAAAAACCAGTTTTTTGTAAACCATAAATAAACTTCATATGCAGTAGAAAAGTAAAATATCATCCACAGGAACTCAGTGAAGAGCCGGTACCAAGTCCTGCCCCTGTAGTATAAATTCATCCATGAAAGGTCGATGGTAGTATGCATAGAAAGATCCATCTCGGTATTCTGTCATTTGCCACACCCCCACTGCCAAGTCCCGACCAATCTTAGAAGACGCGTCCGCCTCCTGGTTGTTCTCCCTATAAACATGTCTGCAAGAAAAATGTAAGAATGAAAGTTTCAGTTGCACAATGTCCTGTAGAATGTTTTCAAGTCTAATATCATTGCAAAGTTGAGTGCCACAAGTCCAGTTTGTAACATTCATAGAGTCACCAAACACATTTATCCGTTGACAGCCCCGGTCCTTTGCAAAGATAAGAAGCAGTTTCAGGCTCATGAACTCAGCAAAATTATTCCCACCCTCCCCCAGTCCCCAGGCAAGGTGATAATAGTGGTTTGAAGAAAGATGCAGTACGGCCCCTCCCCCACAAGTAATTCCGGAAGCAGATCCATCATAAAAGCCCCATGGTATTGACACATCAATGTCCAGTGCCAGAACCTCACGTTGTTTAGCCACCTTAATATGATGTGGGAAAGCCTCCCGGTATCCACAAATCTGTACTGCAGTCACCACAGGGGTGCAGTATTTTTCATTAAAAACCATACCATTCCTAGCCATCCATATGCCCCACGCCACCATTAAAGGAAGATTCATGTAGATTTTCCCAATAGGGTCCTGCACCCACTGTGTCCAAGCCGATAACACCGAGTCCCCAGCCCAGATAAAACACATCTTGTAAATTCTGGAGCATTCCGCCCACACCTGTACCGTGAAGGGACATTGGAGTAGTAGATGAAAACAGGATTCCAAACTGGCTTTGCATAAAATGCACCACCCCGGTCCAATTCTATTCCTCCGCTGTAGGAAATCCCAGGTGGGTACAGTGTTTTCCAGGACATTCCACATAAAGAGGCGATGTTTCAAAGGGCATTCGATCTTCCATATTTTGGACCACCACCCAACCAAAACACGAGGGTTCATGAAGTGACTCAGACAAATGTATCCATCCTTGGGTGTGTATAGACCATTTTGGGCACCTTCCCATACCAAAACATCCTCCCTGTCTCGGAGAAGTATGTTGGAACCAATAAGTGCATCGACATATGACCTCAGCTCCCCCCTTTCGGCCACTGAAAGTGCCAAAGAATCCACATCCACCCATGACTGGTTCCACAAGTGTCTCCTATCCGGAACGGCCAACTGAGCTAGAAAACTAATACCCAACTCCTGCAGAGAAGTGATTAGATCGCCGGATAAGAGATGACGACCAGCACTTCCAAACCAAGGGTCCTCCCCAATACAAAGGGCCCGTCCATTACCAATATTCCACGCAAGATGATCCCCTACCACCATGAAAGAATGTATAACCGCTTTCCAGATAACAGAGCAGCCAGAAAGAGATTTATCCCTCGACCGCACCCAATCCAAAATAGATGAAGGGGAAATATACTTCCGAAAGACCACTTTAGTCCATAAGCTCTCAGACTTTAACAGTCTCCACACCCCCTTAGCAGCCAGTGCCTTTGCAAAAAGGTGTATATTTTTAAGACCCCATCCCCCCAAAGCTTTTGGTATGGCGATCTTTTGCCACCGAACCCAAGGGGAAACGTAGTCTCCTTTGCCGCTCCAAATGAAGCGAAAGCATAATTTGCGAGCAATTTCTAACGTTCCTTTAGGTATCCAAGAAAGGGCCAGCCAATAGACCGGAATAGCCTCTAAAACCGATTTCACAAGAACCAATCTTCCTGCCCGTGACAACCACCTATGGCTCCATACCTTCAAACGTTTGTGAATTTTTTCAATGAGCCAATGCCAATCCTGTTTAGAATAGGCATTTGGTTTTAAATGGAACCCAAGGTAACTGAAACCATCAGCCAGCTGAAGGAAGGTAAATGGGAAAAGCCTACGTAAAGCCTCAATCTCACAATCCCTGAGCAAATGAGTCGATAGAGTAGATTTCCGCTCATTTATCTCCATTCTGGTAGCCTTAGAGAAAAGTAGAAAAATGTCCTTTAGGGTTTGCAGGTCCTGTACCGATCCAGTACAAAAAATGAGGATATCATCAACAAACAGCAGGTGAGAGATGAAAAAATCAGGAGCCACCTGGATACCATGGAGAGTGCCATCCCTACAAGCTTTCTTCAAGGCTTTACTTAACCCCTCGGCAACCAGTAGGAAAAGTAAGGGGGATAGAGGACATCCCTGACGAAGGCCTCTTTCAGAGCGAAAAAAAGGAGAGGCAGCACCATTGATGAGCACCGCGAAGGATACCGTTGTGAGACAACTCATAACCCACCTAATAAAATCCACAGCAAAACCCAGATGAGTGAGAAGTAAATGAATATAGAGCCAACTCACCTTATCATATGCTTTGGATAAGTCAATCTTTAGAATGGCCCCCTTGATTTTTCGAGCTTTCATACTGTGAATGCCCTCCTGTGCTACACCAATGGCCTCATGGATCTGTCTTCCTTCCAGAAACCCAAACTGTTCTTCCGAGATATGATTGGACAGAATACCCTTTAGCCGCCCGACAATGATCTTTGATACCACCTTATATACACAGTTGCACAGAGAGATGGGTCTGAAATCATTTAAAGAGGAGGAGTTGTCAGTTTTTGGTATAAGGGCAATGAATGTGGAATTCATAGCTGCTGGAATGCGCCCCGTTCTACGAGTATCATCCACCATCCGTAACAGATCATTTCCAATAAGGTCAAAGAGTGCCAGTATAAATTCCACCGTCCATCCATCCGGACCCGGACTTTTGTCTTTACTGAAGCTCTGTAATACTCCTTTCAATTCATCGACAGTGACATCAGCCATCAAAGAGAGATTGTCCTCCTCTTCCACAAACCGAGGAAATAATTGGGCCATCTGGACCACCTCCAAAAGACTAGCCTGTGCCGGAGCTGTGAAAAGTGTTTTGAAATGATTAACCCCAACCCCTGCCATACCATCAAAAGACTTCTGGGTATTCCCCAAAGAGTCTTCCAAGCTCCATATGGTATTAGCCGCCTTCCTGCCCTTAGCATATGCATGAAAAAACTTAGTGTTTTCATCCCCTGCCGAAAGCCAGATAGCTCTGCTCTTTAACCGCCAAGTCTCCTCTTTCTCCAAAAGCAGCTTGTTTCTCCTACCCTCCAGGGAAACCAAAAGACCTTTCTCTTCCGGTGTACCCAATCCTCCAGATCCCGAATCATAAATGAGCTGCAACTCACTTTCAATAGCCAGTAGCTCTCCATTATCCCTCTTAGTCTTTTCATAAGCCCAGGCCTTCACTGGCCCTTTAATCCGTTTGATATTGTCCAAGAACTGATGTGAGGCAGAACGGCCCACCCGAGAGTTGAAAGGGACCCAGTGAGATTCAATAAGTCCATTAAAGGTCTCATCACTTAACCAAGTCTTATTAAACTTAAGGGGCACAGCTGGTTTCACAGGACCTTCCCGCATCTCCATGAAAATAGGAAAGTGGTCAGAAGAACCCCCCGAGCCAACCCACTGCCTCAACAGAAAGTTCCTATCAGCAAAAAATTCTGACACAAGGAAACGATCCAGACGTTTCGCAACTCTGTAATCCCCAGTCCTGTTATTTCTCCAAGTAGATTTTAGTAGGGTTGGCTCTATATCAAGCAGATTTCGATGGACTAACTGGTGAGTGAAGTAATCCGTCAGTGGGTCAGTCCTCGCTCTGTCACCCCACACTTCAGCCGGCCCAAGAGAGAAATTCATATCCCCTCCGAGTAAGAGATTACCATCTTGTAACAATGAATGGGAAAACAATGAATCCCAGAAAGGGACATGGTTTAAGTAGGGACCGTATATATTTACCACCGTGAGAGTATCACCAAGATCCTGCGAGGAGCAATTCATCCCCAAAACCCCATCCAAGCCCCACAGTGTATGACACTGCACAGAGCGATTATTCCATCCAAGAGCCAGCCCCCCCGACCTGCCACGAGCATCCAAGGTGGCAAAAGTCCATCCACCAAACCAGGATTCAAGTAAAGATTTGATAGTCTCACCAACACCCATAGTTTCCTGAAGCAGAATGATATCCGGGTGTTCAATAGATACCACTCTGCGAAGTGCTGATCTTTTATGGGGACCAGCAAGACCCCTGCAATTAAAAGACATCACCTTCATCAACGACCCCGTTTCTGGGCTCGCACCGCTCTAAGCGCCCGATCAATAGTCACTTGTTTGCCTTCCATAAGGTCCATCTTAGCCTTTGTTTGAGCCCGCGAGAGATGGGATATACGACCCCGACCCCTACCATATTTTCCAGTCTTGGTAATCCCAGGACCCAATCCACCCGGGGGAGTTTTCAAAAGGGAACGAAGGAAATATCCAGATCCAGATGGAGTATTCGGGGAGGAGGGGGAAAGGTCTTCCGAAGGACCAGGTTCAACCGCAGAGGGGAGGTCAATCATCAAAACCCCAGGGTTTGGTAGAGCAGGTGAGCTAGATGGGGTAACAGGGACAGTGCTAGAAGGAAAATCCATCTCCATAGCCGTAGATAAATTCAAGTTTTTCAAAGCCTCTATCCAATCAGGATTTTCACAAGACAAATTCTTATAAACAAAATGAAAGGAGAAAGGTTTAATGGAATGAAAGATACCTGCGGACGAAGACCCAGGTTCCGTGAAAGCAGCCGGTTGAGTAGATACCATAGCCGAAGACCCCAGAGTCGCTTCCTCCGTAGATTGCACCACCACTCCCACATCCGGCTGTATGACTGCATCCCCATCCACCAGTGCATCAGTAGCCAGCAGAGCAGGGTTTGGGGACCGAGCGTCCACCCCAACCCTATGAGACCCATCCCCATCTTTCTCATTCAAAACCCCAGCAGTCGGATCTTCCGGCACAGGGATTTCCGCAGCAAGGTTTAAATTCACAGCAGAAGGGGCATTTTTCGAGCCCGCAAAATTCCGGCGAAAAGGAAGATGACATTCAGCCGCCGGATGGCCATAAGCATGGCAACGCCGACAACGGAACGGAACATTCTCATAGTCCAATCTCTGCACATAAACATAGGGTCCCCAAGTAAGAGTAACGTCCAGTACCAGTCCATCTCTAAGATTCAGATTTACCAGGATACGGGCAACCTTCCTCTGTCGAGTTTGAAGAAAACTATAGTCACCATCAAGATATGTACCAATCATGTTGCCAATCCCCCTAAAATGACGCTCCGACCAGTAATGAAGGGGCAGACCAGGGAGACGAACCCACAGAGGAACATAATCCAGTCGTTCCCGGCTAGCGTCAAACATCGGGTGCCACGGTTTTATCATAACCGGACAATGATCCCAGCTCCAGTTAGAATTGAGAACCCATCTAGTATGCGCCTCCTCCAGGAAATTGAAGGCAAACCAGTTGCGTGTGAGCTCCACAAATTCCGGGGTATAGCCCAAAACCCCAGCCCAATTTGCCCCTACCCAGGCTTCAATGGTACCAAGGGAAAAAGATCTGCCCAAAGCTTTACCCACCAACGTAATACTGGACATCGTGAGCAATTGATTCCACTCTACATCCTCCCCCAAGGCATAGTTGTATTTCGTCCGGTTGAGTTTCAGCCAACGTTTCTTTCCCCGTCTCCCATGCTGAGCATTCTCCCCCGAAGAATGACCACCCCACTCGTCCGAACTAGTACCAGAGGCCACGCAAGGACTGGCAAAACCCCTGTGTTCATGCAGCTCCAGTCCCGTTCGCAAGCCAACCCCAGCGTCAGCCCCACCATCCACAGTAACAGGAGCCAAAGAAGAAGAAGCTTCGCATCCAGTGCCCAGGGAACCTACGGTAACAGGACCTTTTTTACGCTCCGCCGGGCCCTCCAAAGCCGATAAAACCTGATCAGATGTCCACAGAGGCCCCGCCTCCTTCAAAGGGGATGGTGGTATACATTGTAGTGGCGTCGTAATCGAGCCCAAAACAGGAGACAATGCCAGAAAACACGAGGGTGAGAACCCAAGCCCAGCACTGTTATCCACCGTCGCGGGAACCGCCTCCACGTCTGCTCCAGGAGAAGCACCCACCCTCCACCCGGCACCCTGCTGATGCGTCCAGATATCCGCATCATCCGATAGGTCATAGTTGTAATCCAAGCTATCCTCGTAGGTGGCCATCGGGAGGAACCCACCGTGACCCTGGTAATCCGACAAGGTTTTCCGCAGACAGGGTGATCAAACCTCAGACCGGAAAAAGGGGAGTGCATAAAAACGCGCCATAAACCGTGCCAGGTGGGCTACTGCATGGCGTTCTGACCTCCACACCGCCCGATGCTGCCCAGGTCCTAGGGTTCTACCAAAACGTTAACCCTACCTCCATCACCGTAACCGTCAGCCATTAAAACCCCGTTCAAGAACTTGCTCCAAGAAATTGTTCCAAGAAATTGCTCCAAGAAACGCAGTTTACATTTGTAAAAGTGAGTGTTAATTATTACATGATTTGAAATATTCTAGCAACCGAACATAGACATGAAATTTTTTGATGGGGCCTATTTTTGGAGCATTTAAGAGACGGTAATATGATTGGATAGTCAACACATTTTTTTAGCCCTTTGCCAATAACTTTTGTTATAAGATGGTAGTTATAAAAAAAAATGTAGATGGAAAAACATGTTTGGGTTGTTTGCCACTGTAAATGGTAAAACCTGAGTGTTTGACATTTCCAAATTTAAATATGTTAGAATTGGCAACAATTAGATCGATTAGAGAGATTTAAAATTTAATGTTTAGTGAAAGTTTGTTTCATAACCCTTTAGCATTGCTTCCATGGACATCAAGGTAAAATGCGACATTTTTATCTTATTGCTAGGCAATACTAAGTGTATGCATCATAATCATCGATATTTTGGAGAAAATGAGAAGAAGTTAACATGAGAATGAGAATCGTGCCAATGCACTTACTTTCCTCGATGGATTTTCTTTCAATTTTTAGTCTCTACGAAGGCAGGGATTATAGTGATCCGTTGGTCATAAACAAGTTTGACTTTTATATTAATACAAAAAAAATTATAATGTTTTTTAAAGTTTTGTAATATTTATATATTAAACTTAATATTTTGAAAATAAAAATTATTTTGTAGAATTTTTAAAATTTGTTATTCCTATTTTATGATTGGCTAAAAGCTATGAAGTGACAAATTACCAGTAGTGAATGTGAAATTGTTTAAACACAATATTAATTTAAATTAAAAAATACAATTTTTTTTCCTAACTTGACATGTAGTTTTTGTACTAGAGGTTTCATTAATGATAATGAATATTATAATCTTTATACATTGTGTTATTGATAATAAGTAAACGAAGTGCCCCTCTTTATTATTACATGTCCTCTCAATTTTTAAATGCAAAGTACTTTGATTTCTATGTACTTTAAATGCATTTACTAATTACTAATTTTAAAATTTAAAAACTAAAACTATTTCTTTTTATTAATATATAAAAATATCAATATAGTATTACAACAAGACATTATTAAAATATAAAAAACTAATTTTAAAATTTAAAACAATTAAAATTAAAAAAAATAGCAAGCAATTATTAATTGTTAAAAATATTTAAAAAACTACATTTTTAAACTTAGAAAAAACTAAAACCCTAGGAATCAATTATTAATTAATTATTAATTATTAATTATTAAAAAAAACTTTAAATTTTTTGAAAAAATTAAAAATAAATAAAAAATAAATTTTTAAATATAATATTATCATTAATTTACAAAATAATTGATATAATATCATACATCAATTATACAAAATATAACATGATAATTTTACAAAATACAACATAATCAATAATAAATGATAAACTTCATCCATCGTATTGTAAAAATTTCATAATATCATTTGATTACATAACATAAATTTTTAAATGTACCTTTTATTGGTTTGATAACTATTGAGATTTCTCCCACCCAAAACACTTAAACCACTTCATTTTTCCTTTTTTAAGTAAAGTCTTTTCTTTCAGAAAGCACATTGCTTCTATAAAATCAATGATAAACTTCATTCATCAAATTGTAAAAATTTCATGATAGTGTAGGGCCTCATTTAGCATCCATGGTAGGGAACAATGATGCCATGAGTCTGTTATTACAAGTATGTCAGAAGTTAAGTTGTCCATTAAGAGGTCCCATATTTCCCCTAGGTCTATAAGGGTAAATAATAATTTTCCTTGTTCATTTTATAGGTTGGCTGGTTGAGAGCAGAGGTTCATAGTCCATCTCAGAAGAAAAATATTTTTAAAATAATTATTTAATTACATTTAAGTTTATTTATTGTGATGTTAATTACTTTGTTAAGATATAAGTAGGGTATGCAAAGCCAATGATAGCTAAGAAACAATGTAGCTGATATGATTTTACCATTATGTCTTCGTGTCTTTTTACCTTATGAAATGATGTTTGTGGTTCTTATGAATGGTTGGTCCTTTTCTTACATAGTTAAAGTCGTTCTTTCCACTTTTTACCCACCTAACTACGATAGAGCTTTTGGGTTGTTTTCGCACCGTTTTTTGTTGTTTTCGGCCAATGACCAATGGTCAATGGTTTTCGACCCATTGTAATCTATTTCTGGTTTGAGAATTAGGGTTTATGAGGCTGGTGAATGCCTATATATTGTACTGTAAACGATTGAATTAATACAATTGAAAAGAAACAAAGAGAGAGGTGGAGCTCTAAGTTAAGTTGGTTTTTCCCTTCAAGGTTTCCAGGGTAAATCTTGGTGTGTGTAAATGTTATTGTTTACTTTCCGTTTTGCTTAAAAATTGTATGCATTGTTACACTTAAACATATTACAACTTTTAATAATAACCTATGGAGGATACCTAAGGTTGACAAGAATCCTTCTTACTACTTAATATATATCAAATATTAAGATGAATCTCTTATAATTGTATTAATACATTTAATATACAAAATTGTTTTGAACTCTCATTTATAATCATTATCACTATGTGTAATGTCCCCATTTTGACCCCACTACATTAAAATGTAAATAATGTAATATTGTTATAAAACCGTGGTGAGGAGCTCAAGGCCAAGGCCTTGCCATCGATTTATTGATGCAAATGGTTTACGTGCTAGCCAGGCACATTGGAATTGCAAATATCATGTAAATATGCATTTTAATAAAATACCCACAACTAGCTATGCAATGCAACAAGAGATGGGGGCATGATTTTACAAGGAATTGGGAGGGAAACATTCAAACCTTTGAGCCAATCAAATCAAGCCAAATGTCAATGAGAGAACCCATGAACCCTCAACTACCCTTGTTGACTTTTGTACTCAATCATTCATTTCTCCCAAGAGTTGGTTGAGGTAGTTAATGCCTTGGGGAATGGGAGGTATGGCTGTCCAAATTCGGGTATGGGCAAGCCAACCTTCATGGAAAATCATGTTTTGCTTCTTGGGCAAGAAAAGAGCAATGAATTGCTCACCAATACATTATCCATCAACTAGTTTGGCTCTCTCACGAGTTGGGAGCATGCTGGGCATTTTTTCCCATCGAAATTATGTGTTTTCCTTCATTCTCAGCTGAGAGAAGGGCGTTTTTGTGTTATATACCAATGGAAAGAAGGGGAATCGAATTGGGGGTTCCATAGAGACATTTTTGGCTGTTGAATGCTTAGTTAGTTGGGGGAGAAATCGTTTTCCTCCCTATGATTTTTTTCCCCATCCCACAATCCATTTTTGGCTGGAAACGATTTGGAAAACCCATGGCCATCTTGTTTGTAAATCCTATTGTGAAAATGTGTATCCATGCCCAATGATGGATTTTTTTGTGTGTAAGTAGTGTATGTTGGGGTATGGGTTATGGGTATCCATTGCTTTGGCTTGAGCTTGAGTGCAGGCATCCATAAATGAAGAGGGTTCAGATTTAGCCTGATAAACCCAACTGTGGATTGGCTTGGCTTAGATTAAATGATTATTTGGCAGTGTATGAGCTTGAATGTCCCATTTTCCTTGTAGAAATCATGCCCAGCTCAGGGGTGGTCTCTGAGTGCTGAAAGAATACAGGCTGGGCAGAGACCTATGGTTGGGTGGAAGGTTGCAGCGACATAGCTAGTTGCTTGGGACAATTGCACAATGAAGATAAGTAATCTCTATATGTATTTTCTTCTGCAATGTTTTAATTTGATGATTATTATTGATATGATGAATGCATATGAAAGGTGTGCGTGGATGATTTTTTTATTCCGCCGTGCATGTTTAATTGATTTGCATCTGTACACATTTGGTTTTAATTCGTATGAATATAATGAATCGGGCTGAGTTTATGTAAAAGCCCCAGAATTTGGTATCATGTTCCCTTCCTCGGATTAGTACCACGGGAGGGGACGTTACACTATGCAACGTATTTTGTTAAAGAGTTATCCTTGAATCATTGGATACAAATGCTTTTGACCCCTAGTATATGAAATCCATGTTCTAAGAGGTAGAAGATATGTTTAAGGAAATTATAGTAAAAGTCTTATAATATAAGGAAATGAGGTAGAGGGTATGTTTAAAGGAAATGAGGTAATTTGTAATATTTTGATTATGGAGATTGTAAAGAAGGTAATTTGTTGTTGTCCTTGAAGTTGTAGGATGATATACAATATAAAGGTCTTTATCAAGATTATTTTAGGTTATGAACCTAATTATTAAGTATCTTCATTATTTTTGTCTGTCAGCATTATTCATTATATCTTATGGTTGTTTAATTTTATTTATGGTTTAATGATTTAAGTATCTTGTTAAAAAAGTAATTGTATTGAGAGAAGAAATATATTTTTTGTTTATTTTTGTGTGTATGGTTAAAAAAGGAAGAGATAAAATAATTTTTACAGATGAAATTAAATAGAAGCATATATTCATCTTAATTCTAGAATTATTGAGTACCAATAAATCTGCACCTAGATTGATTTTGTCTATGTATAATAAATGGGTTAAAATGAATATATTATTATATATACATGTAGACACTAGCTAATAAACTTCATAGGAAATACAATCAACATTCAAAAAGTTGTATATTTCTTTTAAGGCCATCACTTGCTCTATCTATTTCTATGAAAGTTGTCCTTCATTTGAAAACTATGCAACTTGTTATAGAATATGGCCAATCTAGAAAAAAATTCAAGATAAATACTGATGAAGAGTATGAAGTATCCCATCAACTTATACAGGTTACATGGTAAACTTGTTTGAGCCATACTTATACATGTTATATGGTAAACTTGTTTGATCCATGGGGTTAGGAAAGAAAAATTATACAAGTTACATGGTAAACTGATTTGAGCCATACTTAAGAACATAAACAACCTATGCAAGTTGTGGCACAAGAGGATGGCACACATACATCATAGTATTTTTTCTATTTTAAGGGAGATAATCACAGACCTTCTAAATTCAACATTGAACAACAGGGAGTATGTAGAGGGTGCACACTTGGAAAGCATACCAAGGCTACTTTCCTAGGAAGCGAGCATAGGTATAAGTATATTCTAGACCCATTGCATTCAAATGTATGTGGGCCAATGTCAATAGCATCAATCTTAGTAAGCATGTACTATGTTTCCTTCATTGATGACTTCTCTTACAAAACTTGGATTTACTTCCTAAAGACCAAGCATGAGGTCATTAGTAGGTTTCAAGGGTTCAAATATATAGTAAAAAATTAGACAAGGAAGAAGATCAAAGTTCTTTTATTGGACAATGGGGGTGGATATAACTCCAATAAGTTTGAGGTTTCTACAAGGATGCACAAATCAAGAGGGAACTGATTATTTTTTACAACCCACAAAAAACAAGGTTGGAGGGAATAAGAATTGATCCATCATAGGTCATATTAAGGCCATGGCCATAAATTTTTTATGTTCTTTTGGGTAGAAGCATGCAACACCACCAAATACATTTAGAACGTGTCCTCACTAGATCTTGGAGGACAATATATTATAGGAGGCATTCATTGATGTGAAGCTAGAGGTCCAAGCACATACATACCATATGTCACTTGTTTCATGATACAATTCAAAAGGGACTGGTAAAGCTCCAATATGTATCCATAGATAAGTAGGTTGATGATATTCTAAGCAAGCCCTTAGAAAAAGAGAAGTTTAAAACATTCAGAGACAAGCTTATATTGGTGAAGAATTCATTCTTTGCTAAGAGGTAGTGTTGAATAATATACCTTAGAAAAGAACTTCCACATAGGTTCGGTGTCAAATTATGTGTTGGAAGTAGATCGAGATAATTCTATTTCATAATTAACTTTATGAAAAAGTGAAAGTCATATATTTATCTACTGAGTCTAATGAAGTGTATTCAATACATTAGTGATTTATATTAATCTTAACCATACATCTTACTCAAACATCATAGTTATGGTATATTAGGGTTTTACCTCAAGTATAAAGATAGGTCAATATAGAGAGTTCATATAGTTTTTGTTAGATAAGGACAATGACCATAAGAGAGGAAAGAAAGAAGAGACACGAGGAAGAGGATTGACCAATAATTATTGCAGGTCAAATAAGTGTTGTACAATAGAAAAGTCATAGAGTTGTAGAAACATGGTTGTACAATATATCTCATATGGTTATACAAATATATCCATATAGTCATACAATCATAACTATTTAGGACCATACAAGCCATACAAATGTCCATCATTTTTCATCCAGCCATACTTTCTTCATCATACCATACACCTCAGGTTGGAGTGTTTTTTGTTTACCATGTAGCTACCAATTTTAAGTACTTGTGAAGGTTTCCAGCTTGTAAGATTTGATTAATTGAATGATAGGCCGATCTGAAGGAGAAATTTACTGTGTATGTGTGTAATTATTTTATGCTTCCACTATTTAATTTCCAACTATTGTGTGATTGTTTCTATGTGAAGAACTTATATTTTTGTAGTGAAACAATAGAATTGCTTGATTGATAATATAAATACTTTAGTCACCTAGGGTTTGGAATTTTCACATTCTATGGACTCATATAGGATGTTGTCATGTTGGTGTAGGTTATTTTTGTTGGGTTTGTTATCTTCTTTGCATGGAAATTGATGGTCTAGTCGATGGTCAACTAAGTTGAACACAATCAACATAAGTTAAAATCAACAGATGGTTGAAATTTGGTCGATGGGTCGACTGGTCATCGACGAGGTGCCCAACTCAATAGCTCGACTAGAATTTGATGGGCGTAAAAGCTAGCAGGAATTAAACAGGCACACAAGAAGGATGGAATCTCAAACTGGTGGTTGACCAAAGTTGACTAATCAAATCCAAGTTTGGGATCAAAATTTATCACAAAAATACCATACTATTCTATTTTTCTCTCTCCTTTTTTTATTATCTCTCTCTTCCTTCTTCTTATTTAATATACATGTTAGTGATGGGTAATTTGTTATGCCTTAGGTTCGAGGACACATAAGAAGGTGCCTCTAATTTCATATCTTGGAAATTCATTGTAACTCTCCTTTTGGAGGAGAATGATCTCTGGGATACCATCCAGACTCCAATGTATCCAATGACAAATCCATGGGATTTGGCAGTTCACAAGAAGAAAGAAGTGAAAGGCAAATGGATGATCATGGATTCTATATAGGATCATTTGATCCCTCATATATATGAGAAGAATAAAATGAAGGAGATGTTTAATGAACTTATTAGCATGTTTTTCCAAAGGAAGAAGGGAAGAGGTAAAGGACCCATTAAGGGTAAGGTAACGAGTGAGGTTTCGACCTCGTAACTAGGGAAGAAGGAATTTAGTAAAATAAAATGGTTCATATGTCATAAGTATAGACATTATTCATCATAATGTATAGACAAGAAGAAGGGTAAGGGGAAGCAGTATAATAATTAGGTAGAAGCCAATGTTGAAACTCATATTAATGAGGTTTCCTCCAATTTTGAGAAGGATTTCTTTATGGTATTTTCCCTTTCTATTAGCATGGTACTCAATAATGTTCGGTATGTGGAGAGTGGAACATCTAGGCAAATGACATCATACCAGGAGTTATTTTCAAGTCTAAAAGAGCACATTTTAGGAGTTCAAGTTGAGCTTTTAGATGATGCCAAGTATCCAAGAGTAGGAGTTGGTACCATTCCCTTCCAACTCCAATTAGGTAATTGTTTAGACTTTGACGATATTGTGTTTATTCTAGGTCTCAGAAAATGTTTATTTTAGTTTCAACTATGAAAGATAAGGTATTTGTTGTAGAGTTCAAGAAGACTACCCCATAATCAAGACAAGTGATTGGGGTTAGGGAAGGAAACTTATACAGGTTACATGGTAAACTTGTTCGAGCCATACTTCATAACATGAAAAGCTTGGCAAGTTGTAGGGAAAGAGGATGGGACACCTGCAGCATAGTGTGCTACCTATTTTAAGGAAGATAATTACAGGTCTTTAGGATTCAACATTGAACAACAAGGAGTATGTAGAGTTTGCACACTTTGGAATCATGCCGAGGCTACTTTCCTAGGAAGCGAGCATAGGTATAAGGATATTAAAGAACTATTGCATTCAAATGTATGTGGTCTAATGTCAATAGAATCAATATTAGTAAGCATGTACTATGTTTCCTTCATTGATGAATTCTCTTGCAAAACTTGGATCTACTTCCTAAAGACCAAGGATGAGGTCTTTAGCCGGTTTCAGGGGTTCAAGGATATAGTAAAAAATTGTATGAGGAAGAAGATCAAAGATTTTTGATTGGAAAATTGGGGGTAGATATAATTTGAAGAAGTTTGAGGGTTTCTACAAGGACACAAGAATCAAGAGGGAACTGACTATTTTTTACAACCGACAACAAAACGAGGTTGCAGAGCAAAAGAATTGGTCAATCATAGGTCATATTAAGGCCATGACCATAACTTTTTGATGTCCTTTTGGGTGGAAGCATGAAACAAAACAATATAATTTTAGAACGTGTGAAATTATGAATGCTTCAAACATTTTGATGTTCCTTTGGGTAGAAGTTGGACTAGTGAAGAATTCATTCTTTGCTAACAAGAAATTATGAATAATGTAGCTCAAACAAGAAATTCCACATAGGTTTACTGTGAATTATGTGTTGGAAGTAGTTCGAGATAATTCTATTTTATAATTAACTTTATGAAAAAGTGAAAGTCATATATATCTATTGAGTCTAATGAAGTGTATGTAATACATTAGTGATTTATATTAATCTTAACCATACATCTCACTCAAATATTAGAGTTTTGGTAGATTAGGGTTTCATCTCAAGTATAAAGATAGGTCAAGATAGAGACTTCATATATTTTTTGTTAGACAAGGACAATGACCATAAGAGAGAAGAGAAAGAAGAGACACGAGGAAGAGGATTGACCAAGAATTATTGTAGGTCAAAGAAATGTTGTACAATATATAGAAAAGTCATATAGTCATTCAAACATGGTTGTACAATATATAGAAAAGTCATATAGTCATTCAAACATGGTTGTACAATATAGTTCATATAGTTTTACAAATAGATCCATATAGACGTACAATCATAACTATTTAGGGCCATGCGGAAATCATACAAGCCATACAAATGTTCCTCATTTTTCATCCAACCATAATTTCTTCATCATACCATACACCTCAGGTTGGAGTGATTTTTGCTTACCATGTAGCAACTAGTTTGAAGTACTTGTGAAGGTTTCCTTGTAATATTTGATTAGTCGATCTGATGGAGAAATTTCATGTGTATGTCTGTAATTATTTTATGCAAGCCCACTATTTAATTTCCATCTATTGTGTGATTGTTTCTATGTGAAGAAATTATATTTTTGCAATGAAATAATATACCTGTTTGATTGAGAATATAAATACTTTAGCCACCTAGGGTTTGGAATTTTCACATTGTATGGACTTATCTAGGATGTTGTCATGTTGGTGCAAGTTCTTTTTGTTGGGTGTGTTATCTCCTTTGCATGGAAATTGAAATTCTAGTCGATGGTCGAATAAGTTGAACTGAATCGACAAAAGTTAAATTCAACAGACAATTGAATTATGGACGAAGGGTCAACTGGTCATTGATGAGGTGCCGACCTCAATAGGTCAACTAGAAGTCGATGGGAGTAAAATATAGCATGAATTCAAAGGGTACCCAAGACAGCTGGAAGCTGAAACTGGCATTCAACCAAAGTTAACTTCCCAATTCTGAGTTCATGATCAAAAGTTATCACAAAAATATCCTAATATTATTTTTTCTCTCTTATTTTTTACTATCTCTCTTCTTTTTCTTATTTAAGATACATGTTAGTGTTGGGTAATTTTTTATGCCTTAGTTTCGAGGACAAACAAGAAGGTGCCTCAAATTTCCTATCTTGGAAATTCATGGTAGCTCTCCTTTTGGAGGAGAATGATCTATGGGATATCATCTAGACTATAATGACTCCATTGACAAATCCATGGGATTTGGCAGTTCAAAAGAATAAATAAGTGAAAGATAAATGGCTGATCATGGATTCTATAAAGGATCATTTGATCCCTCATATATATGAGAAAAAGAAAATGAAGGAGATGTTTAATGAGCTGATTAGCATGTTTGGCCAAAGGAAGAAGGGAAGAGGTAAAGGACCCATCAAGGGTAAGGTAAAGAGTGAGGTTTCAACTTCGTAACTAGGGAAGAAGGACTTTAGTAAAATACAATTCTTCATATATCATAAGTACATACATTATACATCATACTGTCTAGACAAGAAGAAGGGTAAGGGGAAGTAGTAGAAGAATTTGGTAGAAGCCAATGTTGAAACTCACATTAATGAGTTTTCCTCCAAGTTTGAGAAGGATATCTTTATGGTATTTTGCCTTTCTATTAGCATGGTTCTCAATAATGTTTGGTATGTGGAGAGTGGAACATATAGGCATATGAAATCATACCAGGAGCTATTTTTAAGTCTAAAAGAGAACATTTTAGGAGATCAAGTTGAGCTTGGTGATGTTTCCAAGTATCCAATAGTAGGAGTTGGTACCATTCCCTTCCAACCCCAATTTGGTAACTGTTTAGACTTTGACGATGTTGTGTTTTTTCTAGGCCTCGAGAAATTTTTTCTTTTAGTTTCAACTATGGAAGATAAGGTATTTGTAGTAGAGTTCAAGAACTAGCAATTCCTTATAAGACCAAAGAAGACTACCCCATAATCAAGACGAGTGATTGGGATTAGGGAAGGAAACTTATACAGGTTGCATGGTAAACTTGTTCGAACCATACTTCACAACATAAACAACTTGTGGAAGTTGGGACACCTAAATCATAGTGTACTTCCTATTTTGAGGGAGATAATCACAGGTCTTCCAAATTCAGTATTGAACAACAAAAAGTATGATGAGTGTGCACACTTGGAAAGTAAGCCAAGGCTACTTTCCTAGGAAGCGAGCATAGGTATAAGGAGATTATAGACCTATTGCATTCAAATGTATGTGCGCCAATGTCAATAGCATCAATCTTAGAAAGCATGAACTATGTTTCCTTCAATGATGACTTCTCTTTCAAAACTTGGATCTACTTCATAAAGACCAAGGATGTGGTGTTTAGCTAGTTTCAAGGGTTCAAAGATATCTAGTAAAAAATTAGATGAGGAAGAAGATCACAATTTTTTTATTGGAAAATGGGGGTGGATATATCTCAAAGAAGTTTGAGGGTTTCTACAAGGACACAAGAATCAAGATGGAACTGACTATTTTTTACAACTCACAACAAAACGATGTTGCAGAGTAGAGCAATTGATCCATCATAGGTCATATTAAGGCCATGACCATAATTTTTTGATGTTCCTTTGGGTAGAAGCATGAAACACAACAATCTACATTTAGAATGTGTCCTCACTGGATCTTGGAGGACAATACACTATAGGAGGCATTCATTTATGTGAAGCTAGATAACTAAGCACATACATATCATATATCACTTGTTTTGAGATAAGATTCAAAAGGGAAAGGTAAATCTCCAATATGTATCCACAATTTTCTGGGTTGATGATATTCTAAGCAAGCCCTTAGAAAAAAGAGAAGCTTGAAGCATTCATAGACAAACATGGATTCGTGAAAAATTCATTCTTTTCTAAGAGGTAGTGTTAAGTAATGTACCTCAGACAAGAACTTCAACATAGGTTCAATGTGAAATTATGTGTTGGAAGTAGTTCAAGATAATTCTATTTTAAAATTAATTTTATGACAAAGTGAAAGCCTTATATTTATTTATTGAGTCTAAAGTGTATTTAATATATTAGTGATTTATATTAATATTAAGCATATATCTCACTCAGAATGATTTCTATAGAATTAGATAACCAAACATCTAATCTACTTTACTTTATTGCAACATGGTTTCATGTGTAAAGATGCTACAGAATTGAACAATATTGTTTTCCACAAAATGAATGGATTCCATTGACTATTCCAATGCTTGGTTTGTATAATATATGACTAAAATAAGCCAATGTTTGATGTTAAAAATGAGGATCCTTGCAATGATTAATAAGATGTAAGTTTTCCCAATTCCTACCCTCATTAATAACTAGCCACTTTGTCAAGCTTTGCTTCACAAATTCCATCTTGTTTTCTACCAAGACCACTATTGTAAGATATATAGATTGTGCTTCAACTTCAACATTTATGAACCTTCAAAAGTGTATATTGCAAATTATATACTTCCTTCATTTGTCTTTGTTTCAAATAACCTAACACTCCAACATGGGATGGAAATGATAGGAAGTGCTCCCAAAAAGGAAGCTCATCCATTTCATGCCACTGAAGGCATTTGAAAACATGGAAATGTGCTTTAAAGTAGATTGCATTTGACTTAATCACTACATAAGTTTTGTGCTGGTTTAAATGGGTGGACTTACCTTCATTGTTGGGAATCAACTGCAAGGAAACACTTCAATTCTGAAGGATTTTTCTATCTGGTTCCTTCATAATTGACATGTATAATTTTGAATTCCATTACAAGAAACACAAAACAATGAACCAAACATCATAATTTTCAATAAGCTCCAATTCACTAATTCTCACTTTATTGTTTTAAAAGGGATACATCACTCCATACTTTGATCCCCACATTGGATCCAATGAATTGTACGTTAGTCTACCTGCTGACATTATCTAGAACAAGTGATGAAGTAGTCCTCACAAACCAAATGAAGTGTGTTGACAAGTATTCATCCACACAACTTTAAATCTGATAGGCTTGTGCAGTTGGCTTGTGTGGTGTTTGGTCCTCACCAAGCACCAAGTCTATTCCCATAAGGATTTTGATCTCTCCTCACTTAAGCTGAGTTGTTTGGATCATGGAGCATGGTGGGTTGTCAATAATGCTTTAAACATAACTATGATGTGTGAGCCTGCCTCACGGTCTCTCTTGGGTAGGTTGGAAATCACTGACCCATCCCTAAGGGAAATAGACCTCCCCAAAAAGAAAAAGAAAAAAAGAAAAAGTCTCATAGACTCATTTGATTCGCAATTGTTTATGACAAGACAAAAATATTTCATCTTCAGTTGGTATAATGGGAAAACTACCTGCAGATAACCATCCCAACCATGTTAAATTGTAATTCAAAATAATTATATAAATAATGTAAAATCAACTTCAGCTTATATGCCACCATTGAAACACTTTTGTAAACACTAGCACACACAAACAACAATGCTCGATAAATAGTTAATTAAAGTTTTATCTGAAAATGATATTTAATTTCAAAAGCATTAATGTTTTTTCAATATATCTCGATATTCTATAAACTTGAAGAATTGTTCATACAATTCAACTTTTTCAATACCTTTCAAAATCTTATCAATAGTTTTTCTAAAAAACATCCCTCCATCACTCATTTCGACCAAAGAACACATATTGAAACTTTGGCTCTACCATGCCATCTAAACATCCATTCACATTTACAACAAGATTGGACATCCCATGGCACCTCATAGTTATCTGAAATTTTATTTTATTTTTTTATTTAACTAAAACCATTCCCTGCCCGCCCTGAATTAGTTTTGGAAAATTAAAACTAGAAATTATCGAATTTTGGAAAGTTAAAACTAGAAATTATGTCGATAGAATGGGTTGCCAATCTAAGAACACCATGTAAAAATATAAAATTTTCTTGAAATATTTCACGTAAAACAATGTTAATCTATTATATGTCTCGTGAAAGCATGCATATGAATTATGAAACATCTAATATTATTGAGAAAGCATGCATATGAATTATGAAACATCTAATATTATTGAGAAATGAGCAAATTCAAATAACAAGAAAGTTTTTGAACACAACCTATGGTTGGCTCTTAATTCCATAATTAATATCATCCATGCGACGTCTTTGAAATTTCATAAATACAAAATCATAGTTTATATCAAAATTTAATTGTTAAATCTTATAGAATTAAACTCGTATATTGTTTAACAATAAATGGTCCCGGCGGGGCTCGAGGCCGCGACCTTCGGCTTAAACTTACCTTGGCCATAAGACCAACGCTCTAACCAACTGAGCTACGGGACCATACGAAGGATTATAAGCAGAGAACTCCAATCTAATCCATTGTGTTAGCAAAAATTAGACATTAAACAACGTCCACCCACCATAAGTAACGTCCACCCACCATAAGTGAGCATATTAAACAAGAGTGGTTGCATAGCAACAAGTCCCTACCTAATAGTTTGATTGTTAGTAGTAGCAATTTGCAGACAATTTTAAAAATGAAAATTTTGAAGAACTTAGTACAATTTGTATCTTGAAACTGTATATATCGCTCAAGGCTGCGTGCAATTTGTCTCTTGAAACTGTGTATATCGTGCAAGGCTGATGTATATCACTCAAGGCTGAGTGCAATTTGTCTCTTGAAACTGTGTATATTGCAGGCAATTTGTCTCTTGAAACTATATATCGCCCAAGGTTGTGTGCATGTCATATAGATTTTTCGGTATGTTGTTTAGAAGATAGGTATTTCATAAAGTTGGGTATATTGTATTAAGAGAACCTATTGCTCAAGGGGAATTCAAGAGTATCTATAGTAACTAACTTGAGTATAGGCATTCAAGCACAATACACCAACTATCTCTTACGAGTCAGTTGGTCGATCTTTGCTTGATAAACAATGCACCCGTAGGCAGCTGGTCAATCTCTGCTTGATAGACAATGCACCCGTAGGCATCTGAGACACTTATGATAATGTCTTGCACGATTATTCTCAAAGCCGTTTGTTTGCACTTTGTTTCATCGAGTTACAATGTACATAACTTTTGTATCGTTGTTTTTGTGGGTTCCCAGCACAACTTTGTCTAAGCGATTTGACTTGAGTGTGATACTCCATTTTGCCTCTAAGCACGCCTTTTTGTTTATCTATTCATTTCAATTCAAGTTATATGCTTTTATTTCTTTCTGTTTAATTTATAATAATAGTAAATTAATGATGAGCTTCAAGATGGAATAGACTTGCAAAGTTTAATAGATTGTATTCAGTTGAGTAACAGGCATGCACTAAAATTCATAATAGGCACTAAAACTCCGAGAGGTTGGTATCAAGCATAAATATATTGTTCTAAGTTTGTTGCAATGATTTTCTAGAGATGGTTGTTTTGTTACATCCATCTTTTTACAAAGGGTACGTAGTGGACTGAGGTTTTCGGGTTGTGCACCACTATATAAAAGATTATAATTCTCTTTCAAAACCATTCCACTTTTCAATGCATTGATAATCGGTGAAATTAAAATGGAACACTTCCACGATACATTAAATATGAGAAAAACTGTACAGATGGGAAATAATGGCTTCACACCTTCTCTCTGTAATTCCTGTCACGATAAAGCCAAAATTTAAATTTAAATGATGAAAACAAATAAGCTAATCATTCAAAACCAATTAATGTATAAAAGAAAAAGAAGGATAGATAGAAAAATCTCCCTGTAAAGCATCTCCTGGTGTATAATTAAGGGATGTAAAAAATGTAATTTTTTTGTATTTTTGTTGTGTATTTTAAATATGTAATAGTGTATATGATAAAATTGTTGAAGGTGATATGTTGAGCCATTTATATATGAGGAATTTGAATATATATAAAAGATTTATATATTAAACTATTTATATATAAGGAATTTGAGTACATACAATATATTTATATATTAAATTAATATAGATCCATCTTAACTTTGGATGTGAGAGGGTTCACATAATGATTAAGATGAATCTATAATGATTTAAAAAAAATATATTTTTCAAAAAAATAATAACTATATAATGGTTTTAAAAAAAATATTTAACAAAAAATTAATAACTATTTATTTTTAAAATATTTAGTATATATTTAATCATTTATCATAATTTATATATTTTAGTTGATTTTTGATATAAATAATTAACTAATTATTTAATATTGTAATAAATTGGACAAGTTTCACTATACATAATCTTCACTTATGCTAAAATTTTCAATTATATTCTTATCAAATTTATAATTAAAAAAAATAAAATTTGTTACAAAATCAACTTATTTCAATTAACATCACATTTTGATTATCCAAGAATAACATTCTCACATACATTTTAACCAACCCTATATAAAGTATGACACCAAAAGAGCATGCTTTTAGACATACCATGTATTATAGACAATTTCAATCACAACATTGTCTATCTTAATTTTAAGGTGCTCGTTTGATAAAGTTGCAATGAATTTTAAACTTCTTAATAAGATATTTAGAAGATTTTTTAATTTATTCATTTTTTTGGGATATCAAGCTCGATAATTAAAATTGAAATTGAATTTGTCTTTAATCTATTTTAACTCAAATTTATTATATATTAAGAAAGGAATAAAATAGGTTAAAGTGCAAAGTTAAATTTATTATGTATTAAGAAAGGAATAAAATGTGTTAAAAGTGTAAAGGTAGAGAAACTTGACCTCTCTTTACATTGATCTCATAATAAACCAACATAGATCCATCTTAAATCCGTATCTATCAAGCACCGAGAGGATCCGATTTCTTGAGGTGTATTTCTTTTTTTAAATTTAAACTCAAGAAATTTAATCTCTCTTGATTGATCTGGGTTAAACTTTTAATTTTTTATAATATAAACAAACATCTATTTTTTAATTATTTTTCATAATATTTTATTTTATGAGCAGACATGGATTTTTTTTTAAATACTTTCCACAATTTTACTTTTTTTTTTTACATTTTAATTAATGGCCGACAGTACATTTTACTTTTTTACTTTTTATTACATTTTACTTTTTTACTTTTCATTAAATACTTTCCATTACATTTTACTTTTTTTTACATTTTAATTAATGGCTGACAATAATAAAGACAAACATTTATAGCCTAGGATTTAATTCAAACGAAAACACAAGTCCATGTATTATATAGTATAGGATTTAATTCAAACGAAAAAAATACACGTCTCCGCCTTTTATTAATTATTATTATGTTAAAGATAAACTTTATTTATTATGGCCGACTATAAAAACAAACATGGACAAACGTTACAAGATCTCCCCCATACTAAATTGTAAAGCACCTCGTTTCACTCGATGCAATTAAAATTAAAATAAATCTATATCATATTGTATCTTTTTAAAATAAATAAATAATATATATAAAAAACTCATTTAACATGGTGATTTATACCCACTCTAAGACACCATTTTCGAAAAGAGAAACTTTAGTGACCGTGATTGTAGGTTGTACTCAACCTTCTTTGGATTTTATATATACAATGCTGACCTATAGGTTTTACTTACTACTATTGTATTTACAATTTATTCCATGTTAAAAAAACCACAATTATTAAATGCATTCTTACTGTTCTAAACTCAACGAGGAGAGAAAATCACAAAGTATGAATTTATCAATCACTGTAACTATGTAAAGCATACTTATAAGCTTAAAAATAAATTTATGACATCCATTTGACATTCAAACACTTGTATTATGTTAAGTAATTGTTTTATGCATTTAAATTTATTAATCACTGTAACTATGTCAAGCATACTTATAAGCTTAAAAACAAATTTATGACACCCATTTGACATTCAAACATTTGCATTATGTTAAGTAATTGTTTTATACATTCAAATTTATCAATCACTGTAACTATGTCAAGCATACTTATAAGTTTAAAAACAAATTTATGATACCCATTTCACATTCAAACATTTACATTCTGTTAAGTAATTGTTTTATGCATTCAAATTTATCAATCACTATAACTATGTCAAACATAATTATAAGCTTAAAAACAAATTTATAACACCCATTTGACATTCAAACACTTGCATTATGTTAAGTAATTGTTTTATGCATTCAAGATACTATCCTCGGACAGATTGCATATTTATAATCCAAGATGTATAGGTTATAGAACCTCGCTATTAACGCATGATTCAACTAAATGAGCATAATAACACATGTATCTCATCATAACACATGTATGGAATTTTTTTTGGATCTCATCATAACACATGTGTGCAATACACAAGGCAAGCAAAATTCAAGGCCAATTATGTCATTGTATATCAGCTTGGTATTAGAGTTTCTACAATATGCAATATGATTAGATCATGTGATGATAGGGATTCTTTAATGATAGAGCTCAAGGGTTGATTTATCATAACCAGTTCAAGTTTGCCTGTCCATGGGAAAACACACCAAAGATAAAACAAGAGTTTATCAATTGCAGATAGAAAGGAAGCATTCCTTTGCTTGATTCCATCAGTTGAAAGTGCCCCAACACAGAAGTAACACTTATCAGAATCAACCCTCTTACTGTAGTTCTTTTCACCTGCAATGACCTTGATAACAACCATTTGGAAGTTACATATATTTCTTTTCTCCATGATTGTGCAATCTATAAGTCACTCTAGAGAAATCGGTTTGGCTTCACAAGATAACTAGTTCTTGGCCTTCCTCTTGTAAAAGAGAATTCCTTCTTGGCCTTATTGTAATTCCTAGCCTTCAATGAGTCGAGATGGTTGACTATTTTAAGGGCTCACAAGCTATGACAGACCATGGGCTCATGATGGTCTACAAGAGTAAGCCTAGCCTTTCAAGTCATTACTTGGATTAAAAGAAATTTTGTGCTATCAAGTTGGTTTTGCACAGTTGCTTCTCCTTGGTCCCTACAATCAAGTTAGAAGACTTAAACACACCTATGAACTTATGTATATGTACCAAAGAAATCATGTGATTGGGTTGGTTTTGCAAGGTTGCTTCTCCTTAGTCCTTACAATCCAGTTAGAAGACTTAAACACACCAATGAACCTCTACATCCATACCAGTGAAAGCATGTGATTCATAGTTGAGAAGCGTATGAGTAGTTCATGTGTCTTCTACCTCTTTCTTGGCTCTTTGGGAAAGGGATTGTACAATTCCAAAGTTACTTGATGCTTATAATCTACATGACATAGTAAACAAATTTATGACATTGAAACAATTTCTTAATCTATTCATAAAGCACGAACACTAAGTTATGACTGTCAAATTATCCTTTATTTGGGCACATTATAATTGTATTAATATTTGGCAATGTCCACATACTCGCAATTACAAAGGATAGTATTAGAACACTTGAGTGAGATAATGCTTATTTCAAAGGATAGTATTAGAACAATTGAGTGAGATAATGCTTATTTCTTTTTCATTGAACCCATAGCATATCCTATAAAAAAGAGTTTTTAATATAATCTTATGGTGAAAGATAATAAGATTAGAAATTGCTTTTGGAAATTTATAATATGTAATTAATATTAAGATATTTTAGAATAAGTATATGAAGTAAATAATTAATATTATATCTAAAATAAGGAGAAGTTATAGTGTGATTAAAAAAATTAAAGGATAAGAGAAAATTAATATATTATAAAGAGGTGATTAACTTTAATGTATAAGATTAAAAAAATTAAAGGATAAGAGAAAATTAATATATTATAAAGAGGTGATTAACTTTAATGTATAAGATTAAAAAAATTCTCTCTTTTAACTAACATAAAGAAGGAAATCAATATTGCTAAAATAAGAATGAACTCTTGCAAGCTTCATAATGAAGCAACATTTTTGGACAGTTCTTAAAGTGTCATAGGCTAAAGAATTTGTCATCTTTGTGACACGGAGAGGATTGAAGATGAAATTCACTCTCTTAGAATGCCCTTTATGCACACACATTAAATCTCAATTTAAAAAAATAATCTTTAACTCATCAAATCTATGGTGATTTTGGAATACTTCTATCCAAGCTTTTCAAGAACATAAATAAAATTTTAAAGTAAGAGTAACACTTCAATTTTTTTTAAGAAACATTTTTCTTCAAGTTTCTTAATATTTTATAAATAAGTTGATTGATTTTTTTTTCTTTTACATCGATATGTGTTTATATTTTATACAAAAAAATTGGTAGTTATGTATGGATAACTAATAGTTGATGCATGAATAACTTGTAACTTATGCATAGTTCAACTACTTGATCCATGGATAACTTGTACTCGCAGTTCTTGCAACTACATATAAAGAACAACTAACTTGTTTGTTGCACTTAACTTATCACCTATTGGTGTTCACCAAGCACAAGTTAAGTGGCTATGCTAGTTTATATTGCTTTTAATATGTTTTCATAAACTTCTTCCCAATATTATAAACAATATTCAATGAGCTTTATACTAAAGCTTTTATATATTTTTAATTAATTTTATAAAAAATGAAATTTTGTTTAATTAAATAATGATGATGTTATCACTTATGGATATTATCATTAATTTATTAGAACTTAATAAGGAAAAAATATTCTCCTATTTTATTATGTTGTTTTTAAGTTTTAATAGTTGTAAATAAAATTATAAGGGCACGTGGAAGTTAATGAGGGTCATTTTGGCGCGTTAGATGCAATAGAAAACTGAAAAATCAGGCATCCCTCAACTTACTTGGTTTTTTTGTGATACTTACACAATATATCTTGCATCGACTAAAAAAGATGAAATGTAGGAAATTGCATCATGTTTTTGAATATATAAGTTTTAAGTATTGAAAATTTGCATAACTATGTCAAATTTCATCTTTTCTAACAGTAACTTTTTATTTGTTTGGAAAATGATAAGGTATATGTTTTTGTGGGTGCAACCTTTGAGTGCCTAAATGATGGTTTCGAGGTACAAAAATTGGTTGACATGTATAGAACCCGTAGCACTAGTGCAACACTATTTTTCAAAAATTAAATGTTTAATTTTAATTTTTTTTAATTATGTAAGTGATCAAACCTCGAGAATGGTATGTCAAATGTGGGTGCAGCCTTTGAAGGTCTTAATGCAGTTATTTCGACTTGGATTTTTTATAGCATGTAGAGGTCGGTGTCTACTAGTGCAACATACATTTTTTTTTTTAAAATGGTTGTGAAATGAAAAAATTACGAAATAAACACTAACATCATGTTTTTTGACTTAAAGAGTGATGACACAAGAAAATTATGAAACAAATAGAAAATATCAATATTTTTTTTTTAAATTACATAATTGGAATCTGCATAAAAAATGTTATTTATGCTTAAAATTTCGTCAATAATAGTCATGTATGTCATGCTGTAGAGAGCGGTGAAAAACAGACATATTGAGAAAAATGGTGGAAATGCCTAATTAGCTATGGTTCAGTAAATTCCAAAGCACAGGTTTGGTAAGTCCGAACCAACCACATAAGATTGTGGCTAACAAGTGGGCGTGGGAGGAGGGGGTTATTAGGTTCTCAAGAACGCATGCGCATTCTATTTAAATTCAAATATTTTGATTGGCGTGCTTGGTGTTAGACTAAACGCACGTGCGCTATTAAATTAACAAATTTATTTTTTTAAGTGTTGAATGGAGATAAAGGGGGTGAGAGAGAGAAGATGGGGGGGAAAGGGACATAAATTTAAGGATTTGGTGAGAGTAATGATAAGGGAGGGAAATTATAAGCCTAAACCCATAAGTCCTAAGTCTCAAAACCCCTAAATCCCTACACCCCTAAGCACCTAAGCCCTTGGCACATAATCCCTTACCCCATTAATAGTTGATCCTAAATCCCTTAACCTATAAAGGTATTACTCCTTAAATCCCTAGTCCCTTAATTAACCCTTTATCTCCCCTCACTGTTGTCATTATCCTCTAATTCCCTAATCCTTTAACACTATAACACCTTATAACTCAATTCCTAACCTCTTAAAACCTAACCCCCTAATCCAAGAGTCCTTAATCCCTTTACCCCTAAAGTCCAAACTTCTAAACCCCTTAAGTCCTTTAATTGTTTACCCTGCAATACTTGAACCGTTATCCCTCTAAGCTCTAGTTTATCCTATATAGGTAAAATAATTATTTACCTCTACACTACGTTTGCATATGCGACCTCTCTTGTGCTAGCGTGCCCTGCATTCGCTTGTGCACTCTATGTTTGCATGTGTGGTATTTGTTTGCATGGAATATTTATGTTTGTTTGAGCTCTCCCCCTCTAGATTGATTGCTCCTCTCTGAGCTTTGAAATTCTTGCTTGGGCTTGTGCATTAGTCTCTTTAAGCTCTAATTTACCCCTTATAATTCTTTAAGCCTTTAACCCCTTCACCATTAATGCCTAACCTCATAAACCCTAACACACTAACCCTATAGCACTAAATTAATTAACCCATAAGGTTGCTAACCCCTAAACCCCCTAGCCACTTTATCTATAATCCCACAACCCCTAAACCTAACCCCCACCCCTAAGCCCATATTCCACCTACTCATAACCCCCACCCCTCTCTATCTGAAAACCCCTAAAAACACCTCCCTACCACCCCTCTCTCTCCCTCTAACCCCTCCTCTCCCTCTCCCTAATACCCACCACTCTTAAACCCCCTTCTCTCTATCTCTCTCCTAATCCTGTCATTGTTAACCCTCATTCACTCTCTCCCCTCCTACACCTAACCCTCACTAACCCCCCTCTCTCTATCTCTTATGTACTCCTCTACCAACCCCTATCCCCCACCCCTCTCTCTCTTCTAACCCCCTGACACCCTCATCCCTCTCTATCTCTCTATAACCCCTTAACCCACCCCACCCACACCTAACCACCTCCCCTCTCTTATTGTCTCTCCTAGTCCCCATACCCCTAACCCCCCTCTCTCTATCCCCTCCTCCTTGTAACCCTTACAAACCCCCTCTCTCACTCTCTCTTCCCTACTTCTACATCTCTCTCTCTCTTTCTAAACCCCCTCTCCCTCTCCCTAACCTCTCCCCCATCCATAACCATCCTACTCTTTATACCTCTCTCATACTCCCCCTAGCCTTAAACTCCCTCCTCTTTATCTCTCTCCCCTCCTCTCCCTAGCCCTTACTAATCCCCTCTCTCAGTCTCTCTCTCTTCCCTACATCTCCACCTACCTCTAACCACACCTCCCATCTCTCTTTCTCACTCCCTACAACTAACCTCCTCTCTCTCTCCCTCCTCTCCCCCCTAACCATTACTAACCTCCTCTCTCTCTCTCTCTCTCTCTCTCTCTCTCTCTCTCTCTAACCCCCCTCCTATCCCCTTACCCCTAACTAACCCCCCCACTCTCTCTCTCCTACTCCCCCCCTCTCTCTCTCTCCTAATCCCCCTTCCCCTACCACTAACCACCCCCCATCTCTAACCCTTAAGCCCCTTGACCCCTTAGCCCCTAACACCAAATTCCTATTTAACCTCCTAACCCATAGAACATGAATCCCAAAACCTTTCAAGATAAGTAAGAATCTAGGGAAAGAAAGGAAATTTATTTTCTTGGGAACAAACTATTAAATAAGGTTTTGATGAAAATACAAATTGTGTAGATTACCATAACACTAGCACATTTTTGGGAGAACAAACGTTCGCGTGTTTTTGGCTTTTAATATGTTAACCATAATGCACGAGCGTTATAGTGATACATAACGCACACACATTATGTATCACTATAATGTTCGGGTGTTATGGTTTCCTATCCTGCGTTTTAAGTGACATGGCAGGCTTGTGGCCGCCCATGCCTAGTTCAAAGAAACGCATGCGTGTTTTTGTTTTACTAAACTTTTGCGTGTTTTGTGAAAGCACGATTGCATCTAAAAGGTCCCTCAACTTCGTGCGAGGGCCCATAAGTTTAATTTGGTTTTCATAGATTGACACATTATAAATATTAATGGTGTGTTTTAGAAATAAGATTTAATCTCTAAGTAGGTTGTGCATTTCAAAAATGTTTTTCAATCTTCCATCTTGTTAAAATTACAAACTTTACAAATAATTTTTTTCAATTTATTTTAAATCTTGTTCACCTCTCATCACAACGGGGAGATAACTCAATGTTCTAACTTAATGTTAATGGTCTCTTTGTAATAAACCAATTATTTCTTATTCTTAATCTCGAAAACTGGAGGTGAATACATATGATGCCCCAGCTATGGGTCAAAGATTGGACATATTATACAGTCGTGTGTAGGCATAAAGTTCTAGTAATTCCAATGAGCCAAACTATAATTCTTCAAAGGTTTTGTGGGATACCTAATCCTACAATATTAGGGTAATTTTGTAAACAATGTGAATAATTTTCAGTTTTTTAGAAACTAAACGTACAAGCCCAAAGGACCTCTTGGGATAAATCCAAAGGTCACTCCTCATGTATTTAATGACACGTTATTGGAAAATAATCAAACTTGGAGTTATCAATGGGATTGACAGTGGTATCAGAGCCTAGCCCTTTTTTATAACTCCATGACTTTTTTGTCTGTCTGTGACATGCCTATATGCCTCATCCTCAACCAGAGGTATCACTTTTACGCTTGTGTTACGTACATTTTTTTCTTCCTATTATCATTGTTTTTACCTAGATATGGTCTATTTGAGAGCATCACTTCATGTTTTTTAAAACCTGTTATACCTTTCATTACATGTATCTGCACATCATTATCAAAACCCTAATTTGTATCATCTATACGCTGCGATCTTATTCCTTAGTGCTTTAATCCTAGTGGTTACCCCCCTTCTTGCATGTATCGATGCTATCAAATTTGCATTGAATGCTTGCTTGATTTATTCATATGAAATGTGTTCTCTTTGTATTTTGAAAAAGGTTATGACCTGGGCATATTTGATTTCCTTGGTGTCACCCTCCTTTTTCTTTCCCTTTCACTTATTTAAAGGTTGTTTGTGTTCTACTTCCATACCTGCTAGAGGAGAGTTGTGACCCAATAGAGGAGAGTCGTGACTTGAGAGTGGATGTAGATATCGATAACGGTGAGCTCACAAGCTATCAAGCACTAGATATTTAGTTTGCAGGTTGAATTCTCCACACAACTCATGTAGAGAGAGAGATATACATGTTGCATGTGCCAAGACTACTATGAGTTCGGTGAAGTGCATAAGAGAAATTGTCGATTTTATTATTATTATTATGTGGAGTATGTATAGTGTGACGTAAAAAGAAATGATTGAGCATTTTTAAGCAAAACATTTCTGTCACATCCTTCCCATCGATCCAATGCAAGGGAGAAGACATGACACCAAACTGGGTTGTTTCTGCTTCGTAGCCCCATGATAAAATGTATAAATTCATACAAACAGAATGCATATGTGTGCATATGCATGAGTAAATTTGTCACAGCAGAATAAAATTATACTACACAATCTAGCATGCATTCAACATATTCATGATAGTCATCAAATAAAGACATTACAAAATTAACACAAGAGCGTACTTATCTTGAAACAAAGTAGTCCCGAGCAACTGGCTATGCAACTGTAATGTTCCACCCAACCATAGGCTAGTTGTGCTCATCAATATTTCAACATAACTGCCACCCTCGAGCTGAGCATGATTTATACAAGGAAAAAGGGAACAACGGACTCACACATAGCCAAATATACACCAAAATCATCCAAGCCAATCCACAGTTGGGTTTATCAGGCTGCTAAGGCAATGGAAGGAAATGAATTGCTAAGCTAGTGAGCTCGAACATAGAGCTATGGATACCTCTACAAGATCTATCTAGCTTGGTCTCTACAATACCTACACACCCAACACAAGGAAGTATTCCCTTCAGTGCTACATAGTCCCTTATGCCATACCTTCCATTCTAGTTCTCTTCAGGGTGTGCATAGAAGAGTAGCCAAGGCCCTTTTGATCTTTTTGTGAGGTTACTCTCTTCACTAGGTTTATCAAGCCAATTCCGATCCTCTTCCACTCTTAATTTCTTACTCACAAATTCAAACCAAAACAGGGGTGCACATAACAACAAAACACGAGTGTTGGGTATGAAGAAAAACGTTTTGACTGTGGGATTCCCAAAATGGGTTTTCCATGAGTTTCCAAAATTGTGGGCACCCAAAAATAGACTGTTAGAGGGGGAGTAAACCCTTGGAGAGAAAATTCGATTTCACCACACGTTTTTGGGCATTCAAGGGGTAGAAAAAACCTCTATAAACCCCCAAATCGTGACTCTCTTCCTCCCATCCAGTCTGCAACACAAAAATAAATTCCCAGCTATGGAAAAATGAAGGAAAAAGATGAGAAACGTGAAGGAAAACGCCCCAGCTAGATCAAACTACGTGAGGGAGAAAATACCATGGTTGAATAATGGCTTGGGCACAATTTCGTGGCTGTTTTCTTGTCATAGAAACCAAAATACGATTTCCCAAATTGATGGATTTCCCATACACAAAATTGGACAGCCATACCTCTCCATTTCCAATGCATTAACTACCTCAACCAACTCCTGGAAGAATTAAATGATTGGGTGTGTAAGTCAAAATGTGTTAGGAACCCATGCCAACCCTTCTCTTTACTTTGTTAGTATATTGTTGTTGGATACATATGCTTTGTAAGTCATCCCATAGTATTTGCTGATCCATAGTTTGTATTATTGTTGTTGGATTCATATGCTTTATAAGTCGTCCCGTAGTATTTGTTGACCCATAGTTTGTATTAGCCCATGGTATTGACCCATACGCCTAGACTTAGTTTATAAGTTTGTGTTGAGGCCAATGAAGGTACAGAGAAGTTATTTGTATTGAGCTTGCTCAAAGGAGGTTTCCCCCTCGAAGTGGCCCACGATCAATAAAAATATTCTGTGATTTGATATATCGTGCATTTCATCAATTAATTGTTGCAGGTTCTTTACAAAAAGGGTAGTTGAGGGTTTATGGGTTCTCTCATTGACATTTGGATTAACATTATTGGCTCAAAGGTTTGAATATTTTTCCTCCCTATTCCTTGTAAAAATCATGCCCCCATTTCTTGCTGCATTGCATAGCCAGTTGTGGGTATTTCATTAAAATTCATATTTACATGATGTCTTAATTTCTATTGTGTGTGGCTAGCACGAGAACCATATACATCGTTTTTTAATTTTCGATACATAAAACGCTAAATCGATGGCGGGGCCTTGGCCTTGAGATCCTCACCATGATTTAATAACGATATTTACATATTTACAATTTTAATGCAATAGGGTCAAAATTGGGATATTACAATTTCATTCTTATGTGGATCAGAGTTGGATATTATGAGTTACCCATAAATATTATCCATAAGGTCACACATTTCATTTTTCTCTAGTTCATATTTATTTCACGAGATTATCGATATCCCATCTGAGTGCATCTTTACTGGTATTTGAGTTATTGATGGTGACTTTAGTAGTATCTCCCTAGTAAACCCTAGTTACAATAGTTGCTTTTTCTTTTCTTCTACCGAGATATAGTTCTAGGGTTTTCTAAAGATATAACTCTATTACATAGACTTAGACCTGCATTTTATAAGGAGTATTGTATTGAAAAGAAGGATTATCAATATTTTATTAGACTGTAAATGGTTGGATTCCATCATCAAAGTAGTAGTGCTCATTGACAATGAAGAATACCCAAAATGGTTGAGGAAGATCAAGCACACACTTATTTTCAAGGATCCTTGGGATGGAATTTGTGAAGGAGAAACTATTGAAACAATGAATGGCCCTGTAATAACTACACCAAAACAACCTACAATAGACAAATATCTTGCCATATGGAAGTGAAAAGACCAGAAGGCATATGCATTTATCGCTGCTACAATAAGTGAAGAGGTGAGTTCGCATATAACACTTGGTAAAACCCCTCATGATTCCTTAAAGAAGTTAAAAGAACTGTATGAATTACATTCAAAATTGGAGCTAATTCAATTGATGTTGAAGCTCTTCAACCTAGAGGTCACTGGTACGAAATGAGAGATAAGTGACCTGGTGACAAAAAAATTTGGTCACCACAGTTTTTTCAAGGGATAAACGACCAAACTTGAGCAATTTTAAGTGATCCAACTAAAAACGGCCAATTTGGTCACGAGATAAAATATACGACTGGATAACAAGTAACTAAACTAAAAATGACCACATAACAATAACGTTAAAAATATGAATTAGTCATTTATTTAGTCATTTTTAGTTGTGTCACTCCAACAATGAAAAATTACAATTTTGAAAATGAATTTGTACTATTTACTAAGTTTTAACACTCTAGATGGATTCAAAGACCCCTATAAGGGGGTGTGTGAATCCATCCGCAGTGTTAAAATTTAGTAAATTGTAGATGCTCTCATGTGTCACACCTCGCAATTGACACCAAATTAGTGTTACTGATCATGACGACGTCCTAGTGAGACACCAAATTGATGATGTGTCGAGCAGCGTCATTACACCCATCGACATAACCCACAGTCATAATTTTTTAACCATGTCTATATTCATCATCATTATACTAGTATATTAATATCAAAATATATAATATTGGTATATTATAATATATAAACACACATATATAGCCTTGGGTATAAGGCCAATAATCACTCATTAACTATGACTTGATCGTTGGGAGCTCTGTTTTCATTGAAAAATTCATTCCCCTCCTGTTAACACCCAAAAAGTGCTCACTACCTCATCTACCCCATTACATGACTCATTTGTCCATATTTCCTACCATATTTACCTTCAGAACCCTAAAATCCCATTAAAAAGCCTCCAAAAGGCCACAAAACCATCAAAAAAGCTTCCAAAAAGCTAAAAAACCCTTTCCCCCCCCCCCAAATTATCCAAAATTCCCCCAAAATAGCAAAAACCCTCTAAAAAGGGAATTAAAAAAATAAAAAAAAGGACGAAAAAGACGAAAAAGGAGGAAAAAACCCTATACAGCTGACCTAAACCATATGGTTCCCAAAACCATGGGCCAGCACTCCACCACTAAAAACCTATAAATAGGTGATCGAGACCCCTCATTTCATATCCACAATCAAATACACCCTTACTCTGCCAAAATCACTCTTGAAACCCTAGCTCACCCTTGAGCTACTTTCACCATTGAGTGACCTTTTTGGCCCATTTCCAACCTTTTGGAGAAAGAGAAGGAGCAAAGCTGGAGTTTGGAGCAACCCTCTTGGACCATTACAAGAACTTCACCAACCTCTACACTTGAGGTAAAATTTTAATACAAAAAAGAAAGATCTTCACCATATTTCATGTTTTTGTTATGTTTATTAATGCTCATGCTAGTTTAGAATTTGTATTGGTTTATTACTTTCATTTACTGTTTATTGAACTACTACTAAGGAGTCCATTCTCCTTAGTAGGTGCTCATTTGCACAAGCTAGGGTGAAAACCCTAGCTACAGTTTTGGCGACTCCCCTTGTGTTCCTTTGAATTTTTTGTTATAGTTTTTAAAGTTTCAAATGTTTTTAATTTTTTGCAATATTTTTCTGTTCGACTATTCCTTTCGGCTGTCGTAAACCGCATCTTTTACCCCCTGCAGTTGCGTTCCGACCGTGTCTTTCATCCCTTTACCTGCGATCTAACCGCGGCTCTCAGACTGTTTCCGGTGGCCTGTCGGCCATTTTCAGTCTGTTACCTGCGATCCGACCGCGGCTATTAGCTTGTTCGGGGTGATTTGATTGCAGCTGTTCACCCTTTTCACGCGTCCCGACTGTGGCTTTCAGCCATTTTCCTTCAACCTGACTGCGCATGTCGGCCCTTTTTCCCGCGTCCCGACTGCGGCTTTCAGCCATTTTCCTGCAACCCGACTGCTCCTGTTGGCCCTTTTTCCTGCATCCCGATTGCGGCTTTCAGTCATTTTTATGCAACCCGACTGCGTCTTTCAACCTTTTTCCCGCGTCCCGCCTGCGGCTTTCAGCGTTTTTCCTACAACCCACCTGCGGCTTTAGACCTTTTTCCCACGGTCCGACTGCATCTTTCGGCCAAAATCCCGCAACCTGTCCGCGACTGTTGAGCTGTTTCCCGCGGTCCGACCGCCTAGAGTTGCCATAGAACCGCGGTCTGTTTGCACTTTTTTACTGTTTTGAACCCAGCACTTTGCTGCACTATTTTCTGCACCTGCACAGCCATCTGTCCTACCTGCAGCCATACTTCCCTACAGCCTTTTCTGCAGTTTTATTTTTGTTCCCTTTATAGAATAGTTTTAAAAAAAAATTCAGCATTTTAATTGAAAAAGAGAAAATTTTGCATTTCAAAGTTTACATTCTGTCTTGTTATTTTTAGTTAGAAAGTTTCCCCCCTTGTGGCACTTTTACTTGGGTTCATCATCTCACACGCACACACTCTGTCACCTAATTCAAGTGAGCCTTAAAAAACTGCTTAACACAACCAACATTTTAACCCCACTTGGGGAACACATAAGAATTTTTGTAGTTAGGTAGGATCGGGAGGATAGGCATCCAAATAACACCCCTCGGTTGCTTACACTTGAGACATAGTTGTTGTCCATTAGGGAACCAAAATCCCCTAGTATTTTTTGGCACGGTCACAACCAGTTTATCAGAGGGCCTCTCCCCTAGGAGGGTTGAAGTCGCCAGACTGGTTCTGGAGGCCTGAGTGGAATACCGCAATCCATTCAGTAACCGAAGGCTACCTTTCGTAGTTCTCGGGGTATCCCTGTATGGGGATACTGCGGTGATAGAACCAAACGGCAGATTCACCTTTTCTGGACGTGTCATGAACGGGGTATCTTAGTTGCTTTTCTTCTAGGATTGACTACCCGGTGTCCCTCCCGGTAGGGGGATATCTTTAGCCACTTGGCTCTCCTATCCATATTGACTGACTTAGATTTCATCACCTTGCAGAGGATATGTCTAGTTGAGTCAGAATACTATTTAGTTAGGTGTTTGCACGCTCCCTTACCTCCTTTTGGTCTAGTGAGTCCACTATTTTTATTTTTTAGGAAACTTGCTGCTTCTTGGTATTCTGACCATTTCTGTTGATACTCCACTTATTGTAGCACAACTGTTACAATAAGTGTTTTGAGTTGGTTGTTGGCCTGAGTGCCATATTTTTTGAGCTCTCCTTCTGCACACTCGGTTGCATTAAGGTTTTTGAGCTGTTTTTCACTCAACACAACCCCCAGATATTTGACACCATTTGTCACCATTGAGTCCCCGAGACATTCTCGGCGCCGCCGAGGTGAGCCCCCGTAGCACGGTTCACTTGACACCACCCGTCATAGACATAGATATTCATCACTTGATACGACTCATCATAGATCTCGAGCTTTGTCACTTGACTCCACTCGTCAACGACATAGAACTCCGTCACCCGATCTAGACGCCCCCTATTTTACCTCTGATTCTAAGGCAGAGTCCGAGAACCCCATTTACACTACACCAACCAGCCCCATGGTTGGCGTGACTTCCACCCCTTTCTTTGTAGGGACCATTGGTGGAGCATCCACCACCACACCAGCTACCACACCTGCTTTGGGTATGCCCTCGATGGGGCCCACATCTACCATTCCGATCACTGCACCCATTCCAGTAGCTGGAATACCTGCTCCCACTCCATCAGTGACACACACTACCCTTGGCGGCGCAGGACCGTCCCATACCACGTTCGTCCCTACACTTGGGGGCAACCTCCCAAAACCCTGCCCCTACACTTGGGGGCATTGGCCCCAACATGGTCCAACCCACTAGTATGTCACATCCTTCTACTAGTTTGCCATTCATGGATAGCCTCAACCTTCCTGACCTAGCTAGACTGACTAACGATCCCATCAGACACGACCCTGCGTGGCCTCACATGCCCATCAAGCTTCCCTCCGACATCCCTAAGTTTGAGGGAAAGGCAGGTGAGGACCCCCAGAACCATATTATGTCCTTCCATCTATGGTGTTCCTCCAACTCCATAGTGGACGACTCTGTCCGCCTCCGTCTGTTATAGCGCACCTTCACTGGCTCTGCAGCTAAGTGGTACATCGAGCAACCCCATGGGACCCATGCCACCTTTACTTCCCTTGCCTCAACCTTTCTGCAGTTCTTTCAGTTACCTGTCCGCTATGACGCGGGAGTTGAGATCTTACTGTCTTGCAGACAGAACATGGCTACCCACATCACTGACCACATTCATGAGTGGCGTCGACACCGCAGCCTCTGCAAAATCAAGTTAGATGACCGTATCTTCTTAGATTGGTTTCTAAAATCCCTCCTTCCTGTCATTGCCAAAGATGTGGCATCCGAATGACCCCAGTCTGAATAAGAGGCCATCCTTAAAGCCCAACAATTTGACCTCATTTACGCCCAGTCGGATAATCTTTATACCATTATACCTGACGCCCCTCGTGGCGACTCCTCCCAACACGATCCGCCGGGGGAATCCCATGCCGCAGACGACATCATTAGCCATGTTGCCTCACATCCCCAACCCTTTTCCATAGCACGTCCTAGCCCTGGCCCCGACCTTTCGTGGGCTACATCTCAATCCGGAGCAACCAATTCATATGCTCCTATGACACATCACCACCATTCCCATGGACCCTCATGTCCACCTCAGTGATTTGGACATGCGTCCCCCGCTTATGTCCCCCCGGTCGCACCTCAGCCCTATTACCACCCGCAGGATGCACTAGCTCCTGTGTCCCCTCAAGCCCAACCTACTTATTATCCACCACAGGCAGCCCCTGCGAAAAACCCACAACCCGCTCCACAGACATATCAGCAAACCCCACAAGGTTTAGCACCTGCAAAACCTCCCCCTACTTATTATCCACCGCAGCCTGCTCCCACACCTGCACAACCCCAGAACCCACCTGCTGCCCAAGGGCAGGTTTACGCCCAACAAAATCCGCAGCAGAACCAAAACAACCAGCGCCAACAGGGCCAGCAAAACCGTGGCAAAGGCCGTAACCGTGGGAACAACCCTCCTCTAGACCAAGGTGGTCAACCTCCCAATCCCCCAGACAACAATAATGCGGCACCTGCCAACCAAAACCTTGATCGGCCACCCAAGCAGGCCAAAAATCCTAATTTGTGAACAAACCATCCTTGTTCTATTTGCGGGGTCTATGGCCACTACACACATGCTTGCCCACATTTGGAGCGAGCAACCTTTGGTGCTGCAAAACCCCTTACCAATCCAAGGCGTAGTGAACACTCAGTCGTTGGCTCCCCCTCAAGGCAACGCGCCACCACAACAACAGATCACTTACGCTACTCCTGATCAACCCATGTTCGACTCAGGTACTCACCACTTGTTGATGATGTCGTCCGCTGATGTTAACCTCCAAACCCGTCAAAACCAATATGGCTCCACCCCTGAAGCCCCTCCCGCCAAAAAAAAACACTAACGCTCATCCCACTGATCAGACGTTACGTATACCTTCGGCTCCACTCGATGACACCTCTAAAGCACCTCGTTTCCCATTTCGTCGTATCAACAATAACCCCAATGCTCGCGCTGCGTCAAATTACAACATTGTAAATGACTTAGCCCAATCTCCCGCAGCCATGTCTGCGTTAGAAGTCTTCAAAAACTGTCCTTCACAGCGCAAGACTTTGCTCTCTGCCATTAGTGCTATTGACCCCAATGATTCACAACTGATGGTATTCGATTTGGACCAGTCCGAACCATGCCTACCTTCCACTTTAGCATTCCAAGTTTTTGTTTCCATTAGGAATCTTGTCATCCATTGGTGCATCATCGATGAAGGTGCCTCTACATGCGTTATGTCCACATTCGTTTGGCAGAAGTTGGGATCCCCTACTCTCCAGCAGTCCACCATTGCGTTGCGAGCCTACAACGGCCTTTCGGCTCAACCCCAAGGCATATTAGCTAACGTCCCCGTCCAGCTGGTTGGTAAAACCGTTCTCATTGACATTGAGGTCAACAATTCCCAACTTGATTATAACCAATTACTTGGCCGCAGCTACATGTATGCCATGCGGGCGGTTGCCTCATCCATTTTTTGTACCATGATGTTCCCCCATGACGGACGCGTGGTCAAGGTCGACCAACTCACCTATTACGATCCAAATGCCTTCGCTGCACCCGAGAATGTTCTCCCCATGGTTGAACAACCTGTTAGTGGTGCCACTACCTCGTTTGTTTCCTCCGTGGGACCTGGAGTTTACTCAAATACGTCGATGACCTCCACATTCCAATCCATTCCTCCCCCGTCACCCGCGACTGAAGTATCTGACCTATGTACCCTTTCCCACAATACACAAACACCCAACAATCAACCGCCCTTGTTACCCAAACCACCATTGGTACCTAGTCACATTGGTGTTACACCCATCCACACAATCCCCTTCCTACTCCCTCCCTCGGGAGTAGTAAGCGCCCCGGTTATGGCTACCCTTAGCCTCCCTAGGTTAACCTTAGGATTACCCGTGTGGTATATTTCGCCTCCCGTTCCCCCGCCGACACCAAATGTCGTCCTCCAACTGGTGCAACCCATTGTCACTACTAGTCAGCCACCTCCCAGTGTCGCTACCCTTTCGTCATCTACGAATCCTCCTCCTCTTCTCAAGCTCACTGGGGGCAGAGGCCCACAATCATACATTATTGTACCCCCTCCCAAGGCAGTTAAACCCCCTCCCGTGTTTCGTGCTCCCCCCAAATGCTCGTTGTGTGATGAGTTAGGCCATCCGACTCATCAATGTCCATAATTACCTGCATTATAGGAGCACATGCAAATGCTTGACGATGACCCCAACATCCCGGTTGTCGAACTCGATCCAACCCCTAAGCCTCGTGATAAATCACTGCGTACCAACCACCCTTGTGCCATATGCGGTATTTACGGCCACTACTCACATCACTGTCCTAATCTCCCAGATTACAGAGCAACTCTCTACGAGATGAATAATTTGGACCTCGAGACGACACCCCCCCACAATTGAGGAGATCCACCCCCCAGTATCATCCCCATCCGGAGAGATTAATACCATTTATATTTCGACTACCACTCCCTCGTCAACCGATTTGACAACTAAAACTTTCCGCAATGATGAGGAGATTCTAGAGGCTCTCACTGCCCCGGATTATCCCTGGGATGACATGCACCATCGTTCCTGTTTCCTCCCAGAAGAATCCTCCTCTACCACAGCTACCCAACTCGCGGTTGAGTCCAAAGATTTCCTTCCCACTAAAGTTGACTGGTTTAAGGATCCTATTCCTGCTCCTGATGCCTTTGAGGAAGGTAACATGGCCAACATCTCCCCCGTCATCCACATCGATATCTCTGACCCACCTGGTGCTCTTGAAATCATTACCTTAGGAGCCTCCTGCAGTGAGCATGAGATTGGAGAATACAAAAAACTTTTCCAAGAATTCCGCGATGTCTTTGCCTGGTCCTATACCGAAATGCCTGGTCTTGACCCCGCCATTATAGAACACCACATTGACACATGGCCTGATGTACCCCCCGTTCGTCAGAAACAGCGCCCCATTCATCCTTCCAAGCTCCCTGCTGTTAAAGCCGAGGTAGAGAAACTTCGCAAAGCAGGATTCATTTATCCTATTGCTTATACCACTTGGGTTTCAAATCCCGTTCCTGTTAACAAAAAACAAGGCACCATCAGAGTATGCACTGACTTCCGCGATTTAAATCGAGATTGTCCCAAGGACAACTTCCCCACGCCATTTATTGACCAACTCATCGATGCGTGTGCGGGGCATGAAGTCCTATCTTTCATGGACGATTTTCCTGGATACAACCAGATTCAGATCCGTAAGGAGGATCAGTACAAGACTGCCTTTATCACCCCATGGGGCACCTTTGCCTACCGCGTCATGCCTTTCGGCCTTAAAAATGCTAGTGCCACCTTCCAGCGGGCCATGACCTATTGTTTTCACGACTTGGTCTATATCCTGCTAGTCTAGCTTGATGACCTTACAGCTCGTTCCCGGAAACAATCAGACCACCTTAATGACCTCCGACAAGTTTTCCTGTGTTGTCGCAAATATCACATCCGCTTGAACCGCCACAAGTGTGTCTTTTGCGTTCCGGCAGGCCGGTTGTTGGGTTTCATTGTTTCCTAGAAAGGAATTACTATTGATCCCCTGAAAGTCCAAGCCATCTTAGACCTTCCCTCTCCTCGCACGCTCCGATAGCTCCAAAGTCTGCAGGGGCGATCCAATTTCCTTCGTCGCTTCGTTCCTGATTACGCCACTACCGTTCATGGTTTCTTACGCCTACTTCATACCCATATACCCTTTGTTTGGGATGAGCAAGCAGAATCTGCATTCGAAGCCCTTAAGAAAGCTCTCACACAAGCCCCCTTGATCTCCCCTCCGGATTTCTCTCAGGACTTCATCCTTTACGTCTCAGCATTCGAACATGCCGTGTTTGGAGTCTTGGTTCAAGAAGACACCTCTCACCAAGAGCATGTCATTTATTACGTCAGCCAGACCTTGTCTGGACCACCCCTACATTACCCATACGAGGAGAGACTAGCCCTAGCTGTGGTCTTTTCCGTCCAAAAATTGCGACAGTACATTTTGCTCAGTCATACCACAGTTGTCGCTGACTCCAACCCCATGGCCTATCTCTTAAACCGGCAGCTCCTGCAAGGTCGTGTTGCTAAATGGGTCATTATCCTCCAGGAATATGACCTTACTTTCTGAACCCCTAAGAGCACTAAATCCCTCGCGCTTTCCCAGCTCATCACCGATCTCCCCTCCCTTCTACCGTCCCCACAAATCTCCGATGAATTACCCGACAATCATTTGTTCATCATCTCATCTGATGACCCATGGTACGGTGATATTTTGTTATACCTGCGCACACAGAAGTTTAGACCCAACATCAATCATGATGGACGCCGTCGTATCCGTCACCAATCCTCTCGATATCTCCTATTAGGCGATGTCCTTTACCAGCGAGGGGTTGACACCATTCTCCGTCGTCGCCTTACACACGAGGAAGCCGAACACGTCCTCAATGACTGTCATAGCGGTGCCTGCGGAGGCCATTTCTCTGGGATGGCCACTGCCCAAAAGGTCGTCCGTGTTGGATACTTCTAGCCCACACTCTTTACCGATTGCATCACAGCAGTCAAACATTGTCATAATTGCCAACTTTTTGCCCCCAAGGCCCGAACACCACCGCTCCATTACACCCAGTCGTCACCGTTGGTCCCTTTTGTAAGTGGGCCATCGACTTCATGGAATGTAAACCCCCATCTGCCAACGGCCATAAGTACATCATTGTCGCCGTCGATTACTTCACCAAATGGGCGGAAGCCATGCCCACCTTCAATTGTAAAGCTGACACTGCTTCCCGTTTCTTTTTTAACCACATTATCACTCGATTCGGGGTTCCCAAACAGTTGGTCTCAGACCATGGTTCACACTTCGAAGATTCCATTTGGCGCGAGTTATCCACCCTACTGAAGTTCGAACATCAGTTTTCCTCTGCTTACTACCCCCAAGGGAACGGCTAAGTAGAGGCCATCAACAAAATCTTAAAAACCATCCTCCAATTCACTGTTGACCGGCATAAGTCCAATTGGCACCACATGTTATTCCCTGCCTTATGGGCTTACCGTACATCCACCAAAACCGCCACCGGTTTTACCCCGTTTCATTTAGTTCACGGTGTAGAGTCTGTCCTCCCCATCGAGTGTCAGATACCTGCCTTACACATCGTCGTCGAGCTTCTCCTAGACACCTCCCCACTCGAGCAACATCTGCTATCACTAGAACAAGCTGATGAAGACTGCCGTGCCACTCTCCAGACCATTGAAGCCACCAAGAACTGCTCCAAAGCTGGTTACGACAAACATGTACACCCTCAAACTTTCCATGAAGGAGACCTCGTCCTCGTCTATGACCAAGCCCACGACAAAACTGGTAAAGGAAATTTTGAATCCATGTGGCAAGGCCCCTACATCGTGCAGACCTGCCTCGACAATGGGGTATACATTTTAACTGACTCCGAAGGTCACCCTTTGCGCAACCCCCGTAATGGGTTGTATCTTAAACGCTTTTATCCCTAAATAACTTGCGGCCCCATTGGTCCGTTTTGTACAGTTTTCTCTCTTTTTGTTTTTCACCTTTTTTACCGCGATCTTACATTCATCATTTTTGCATGATCACAGATGGACCATCTTCCACCTCATTACATTGGCTTCGCCGATGGAGCGAGCCGTTGGTCTCCCAACTTGGCTTCTGCAGCATGGGTCTTATATTCTCCTTCACATGAATTGATTCACCTTGACGGAATATGTATAGGCGCTGCTACCAATAACCAGGCGGAGTATGATGCTGTGACCGGTCTCCTGACTGCTGCCCTCCAGATGGGAATATGTCACCTTCATGTGTTCCTTGACTCCCAGCTACTTGTCTCCCAGCTCAATAACTGCTACCAGGTGCGTGATCCCTGCCTCTTTAGAAAATTCCTACGCACAAAACAACTCAGCCGACAATTTGAATCCATAACATTCACCCATGTCCCCAGAGCTCAAAATAGTGTCGCAGATCAAATGGCTAACACCATCCTAGATTGGCACATCAATCACACCATATAAAAACTCCATCATACATCATCATCCCATAACATCTCATAAAAAATATATATAAAAACCCAAAAAGATTGCAAGGGGCATCCACGTGCCTATCATCACATAAACATTTGCATCCATGTGCAATAAAAATAAAAATAAAAATACATTCATATACAGGGGCATCCACGTGCCTACTCCTACATACATAATGTTGCATCCATGTGCAATACATCACATAAAATACACAAGGGGCATCCATGTGCCCATCATCCTATACTACTTGCATCCACGTGCAGTAAAAACATATAACAAACCATAAGTGCATCCACCTGCAGTAAAAACATATAACAAACCATAAGCGCATCCACGTGCGTACACTAAAACATCATCGCAAAAAGGTGCATCCATGTGCATATATATATATCAAAAAATACATACATATCCTGAGTACCCCTGTACTCAGCTATACAAAAAATATCTATACATCCCTAAGCCTCATAGAATACATGCCATAGCTACAAAATCGGGGGGAGTCCCCTGCACTCCCTAATGAGAGTCATACCCTCCATCACTGCCTGCATTAGCTGCCTCCGAGTCCTCCCCTCGCTCCTCCTCCGGCAACTCCTCATCCCTTGCTGGCTCATGTGCCCGTCCCCTGTCCACTAAGATGGCCACCCGGATCGCGATTGACTGGAACTCCCGTGGCGCCCTCATGCAATCCTGAATCACCTTCGGATCCACGTCCTGCCACCCGTCATCGGTCACTCCCACCAGCAACCGATCCAGAAGCATCCGTATGGACTCCAGAGTCCCCTCCGCGTCCTGTCGACGCACCTCCCCTCGGCCTGGCAAGGCTGGTACCCGCCACATGGCCCCCTGTGCGCTACATGCCCTGGCGGTGGTCTCAGGCCCACATCTGGAGATCACCCATCAGTCAGTAACAGTATATCAAAAAACTATCATACATAAGACTCGACATCCATCAGATGCAAACAAAACCATACGTACCATCTGGTCCCCACGCCTGTCCTGGCGGCCGTGGTGCCTCTGGATCCCCGGTGTAGTCCATATCCCTGTATGGATAGTCATCCAGTGTCAATGGTATCTGTAGCCACTGCAGGTACAGCTCCTGCATAAAGTATCTACCCACCTCACCCGCCACCCCGGCAGTGCATCATCTCCCCCCACCGCACCATGCGCGGCTCCCTCAGTCCTCCTGCCCTGACCGGCACCCGCGGCCGCAGTGTCGGTACCCCGCTCCATGAAGAAAGCACATAGAAAGGATCCGTAACAGAATCCTTTGCCAGATTCCTTCGCCAATGTTAGTTGTAGCTGCACACAGGTGAGGAACATCTGGCCCCACGCATAGTAGACACCATCCAGTACGCGCTCCACTAGCTGCATCTGGCCCCCAGACACCTTCTCAGGTGACTGGGACCCCAACACACGCACCACGCATGCCGCAATGGCCTGTACTAATGGATCCTATAGGTCCACCACCCGGAGTGCATTCCTCTGCACCCTCGCCTTTGGAACACAGTACCGCTCTAGCATATCCTCCATATCTACATCTGCGGATACTCGTGGCTGCGTATCTGCACCCCTCGCCTCTGGAACACAGTACCGCTCTAGCATATCCTCCATATCTACATCCGCGGATACTTGTGGCTGCGTATCTGCCACTCTACCCAGACATGGAAACCCCGTCAGGAAGTATACATCCGCAAGGGTGAGATCCACCCTCTCCCCCTGCACCATGAATGCCTGAATGTCAGGCTCCCAAAAGCTCACTAACCTGTTCAGCAGCAACGCTGCTGACCGCATCATAGGTACCTACACAAACTTCAGTAGTCCGCACAATCCCAACACCGACCGTACATGTCGATCCTCCCGGATGACATCCACTATCTCATCAGGGACCTCCCGCTCTCGCCACAACACCAGCGGCATCAATCACACAAGGCAAACTCATCAGACTCATGTCAAAGAAGTAACCCTGCCTTCCCCCCTCCCTCGAGGAACCCTAACAGCTCGATCCCAATTGCAGCTTTAGGGCCCCTTGCCGTGGTTTCTGATCGCGGCTATCAAGGCTACAGTCGCGGTCCAAAACCGCGCCTGTAGGAGCCGAACTCGCGGTTTTGAACCGCGTGTTCAGCCTCGGAACACGCGATATCAGACCGCGTATTTCGACCCGAACCTCTCAGTCCCCATCTGCGTGATCTACCCTGGAACCCGCGGTCTTCGACCGCGGTTCCATCCCATAAACCCGCGGTCCACCCCACGTGGACCGTACAAATACTCCCCTGGGACCCACTACCCCCCCCCCCCCACCCCCCCCGCACCCAAAGAAAATGCAGGTATGAGTTTGACGGAATACCTGTAACTCCCAGATCTGAAATCGGTTGGTCAGATCGTCCAGAAACACCAACTCAGCTCTGGTCCACTCTGATCACTAGTCAAAGTCAACAAGTACAAATGACACTTGTCATGTTGGACCCACTCACTATTTATAGTCCGTTGACTTTTTCTTGTTTTGGCCATTCTGAACTCATACGGAGTCCATTTTTCGAACCGTTTCCACCATTGGAATCAGCACGACGAGACCGTCATGATGGTCCACTTGTTTTCTTATTTTTCCACATCAGTTTTTGAGCATTTTTTTGACACCACTCGTCGCCCCGGTTAGCGTGCCACTTTGGCTGCTCTCCATTTTTGGTATATTTTATATCATCGGATTCATTTTTCTGAGCCCATGATGATGCTTGAGATCATTTCTCGCTCTCACCCCGAGATTTTTTTGGTATTTTTCCAAAACGCCCCCAGTCACCTCGGTTTGCGTGCCACATCGGTCGTTACCCATTTTTGACACTTTTTATATCGCCGGATTCATTTTTCCAAGCTCGTGATGATGCTTGAGATCATTTATCGCTCTCACTTGGTACAGTTTCAACATTGTGTCCCGACACCTTGCTGCCTCAGTTTGCGCGCCACATCGACCGCCATCGGATTATTCCACATTTTTACATGAGCCATTCACTCCTGTCATACTACAACTATTTCGTTATTTTTCCACCATTCATTACCCTGCAAGGAGGCCCACCAGTGTTCCCCCCTACCCTCGTTCTTGGTGGTCATCATAAATGTTCCTTGATCGAGCACTTCCTCCTTGCCTGGCCATTCCTTTTGTTTGGTATAATTTTATCCCTTTTTCGGGCCGGACAAGTCCTTTACGAAAAAGGCACTTAGGGAGTTTTTGTTAAGCTCTTTTCTGACTCCTAAAACAATGAAAAGATCGCTGAGCAATCTTGCTTCCTTTCATGCTCGTTAAAGTACTTGAAAGGGCGTCTATCTGGTATAAGTTTAACCCTTTTCCGGACCTGGTTGACTAATTACGAAAAAGGAATACTCTAGTCACACCGGCTAGAAGAGTTCTCCATTGCATCCTTTTATGCTTCTTTGGGCCTTGGAGACTAACACACGAAAAAGCAACCCCCTGGAGTCTTCTTATAGCTTTCAGACTCTCTAAAATTGAAAGCAACCACGAGCATGCACTATCCTGGGCTCGTACAAATCCACACGATAGTACCATTCCATTATTTCAAAAGTCTTCTTATCGCTTTCAAACTCCTTAAAAATGAAAGCACTCATGAGCATGAACTGTCCTGGGCTCGTATAAATCCACACGACAGTACCATTGTTCACCCACTTCTTCTAGTTCCTTAACCCATGAAGAAGTTCCCCCGTGCCTCTCGGCACCATGATCGATCATCTCGGCAGCACCCCCAAACACGTCGCCTTTGTTCAGAGTAGTCTGCAGTCCCCTGCCCTTTTTACACCAACTTGAGTATCACTCATCCCAGTCACTATCCTTGATCCATTACAGCTATGACCCCTTTCCCATCAGTCAGTTTCATATGCTGCCCGATCGTCCCCACCATCATATTCTGAACAAAGGAAGTTTGATTCCACCCCCTCTACTTGCCCAGTTATCCCCCACAATTTGTCAGTCCTACCATCAGTACTCTCACACTTCGGTTCTCCACCTCGCGCTCTTGTCAAGGAAACATCATTGCCTTGATAGTTGCAGGTCTCCCTCTGTCGACGACAGCCCCTCTATTCCAGAGGATAGACCCAGAGGTCCCTGCACCTTGGAGCCATCGCCATCTGTGATGAGTGCCTACGGACCATTTTGAGAGGAGTCATCATTGCCTCTCTGAGTGGTTGTTTCTCACATGCTCGACTTCAACACCTTGATCTCATCGTTGAGACTCATATACTCTTCCTTAGAGATACTCTTTCAATGGAGCCTCATATACTCTTCCTTAGAGATACTAAAGCTGCAATTAATTCAGAATACACTTATGCATCTAATGCTTTGGGATCCTTAATTAGAAGGCAACTTTTGGTAGACAATTGCAAACATACCTCTTCTTTCCAAGAGTGACAAAAAGATTGGAACGAACTAACCTTGGCAAAAAACACATATTTGCACCTTAGCTTCCATATGGTAAATTAAGTAGTAATACGATAGTATTCCCAAATGCCAGTGAAAAGAAGTAGAACCAAGGACCTTGAATCACTGATCAACACTACATGGCAACAAAGCTGGCCCTAAAACAAAACTGAATGTTGATCCTGAACACGTTTCCAACAAATTTTCGTGAACTTGTTGTAATATCTCAAGTTGTGACCGTTGGTTTAAGATGTATTTGTGTATGATTAAAGGGATACATGAAATATACACATAACTTGTAATTTTGAACAATGATAAGTAATATAAAAACATCGAAGACTGTAGAAGAGGAAGGATAAGTGAAAAGGGAAGGACAAGTGAAAGAGGAAGGACAAGTGAAGGACAAGAGCACAATAATTCCAAGGTTTTAAGTGAATGTTTGCTTTGGATGGTCACCACAGTGGAATATTTTGGATTTTTTCACATAAAACTGAAGGTGATATGTTTTTCTAAAATATATATTAATATCCTACATTTGGTATGCTTCATTATATGATATAGCTGTGATTTTGTAAATTATTTGTGTCTGAGCCTTTTTCTTAAACTATTAGACATTTGTTTATGATGAATTCCAGGATGTCACAGTGTGAAATTAGATCACAGGCTGATCATAAGGATTGAATAACACTCTCACAATAATTGCTAGTCTAAAATTGTCAAGAACACTGAAAATCAAACACAGAAATTATGCACAATAATAAAATGTATAGCATAAATGTACATCATCCAACCATGTATCATAAAGAGTATGTAAATATATAGAGTTACATCATAAATTCGAATTGCTTTGGAGGCATTTGAATTGCTCACAAAAAGGAGGCTTACTAAACTAACTAAAACCCCCCAAGATAGAAACATCTAACTCCAACTCAGCCATAAAGCTCACGAATTATCCAAACTGCTTTTGGAAGGTGATGTAGGATGAAATTAGAAAAGGATGGTATCTTTTGGAGTGAAAAAGAGGAAAGGTATGTTGGCCACAAAAACAAGCAACTGCCAAAACCTCTAAAGCGCCTAGCTTTTACCTTATCTACTGAAAAGCAAAAAAAACAGTGCAAAAGAAAGAAAGACACCTTTGACACTTAGAATAGCCAGAAAAACATACAAGATGCTAATGAATGCAATCATGTGGATACGGATGGCAAGTGGTGGGCCTAGGAAGGCAATAAGTGGCCAAAATCATAGTAAAACTACCTAGGAAAGTAATAAAAATGTAATAAAATTATATCCTAAGTATAAAGTCGGTTTTAATGCTCTAACACCATCCCTTAATCCTGATTGTATGTGACATAAATATTAGAAAAATTAGGGCCCAACAAAAAGGCTTGGTCACCCTTTACATATCGTTTTCCATAAACTATGGAAACATGGAAAACCTCATGGAACAAAACCCTCTCTCAAAATGGACAAGAACAAAACTTGAAACCTGATCTTCAATAAGCCTTCAACTCGTGTTCAGCCACTCCAACCAACAAATTAAGATGGATGAAAGTATTATGTGAAGGATTTAGTGAAAATGTCAGTAGTTTACTCAGCAGTGGGAAAATATTGCAAAACAATCAATATCTCATGCACTAGACTCCAAATGTAGTGCATGTGGAATTCAATGTGCTTGGTTCTTTGTCTAAGTACCAGATATGAGGATATCCTTATAGCAATCTGGTTATCAACCCAAAGAACAATGGGAGTGATAAAGTCAATCTGGAACTCACCAAGAATTCCTTGCAACTAGATACACTGAGTAGCTGCATTCATTGCTCCCCAATACTCTGCCTCTATTTAAGAGAGTGCAATTGCACTTTGCTTTTTACTAGACCAACATATATGACCTCCTCCAAGAATGAATACAAATACAGAAGTGGTCTTCTGGTCTGTGCTATCTTCATCCCAATCCGAGTCAGAAAATGAAACTAGATCCAAAGAGGAATTGGTAGCATAGTAGATCCCATGTGTCTTGGTGCCTTGCACAAAGTGCAAGATTATTTTTGCAGCCCTCCAATGGAGCTCATGTGGCTGCTCCATATACCTTGCAACATGACTTACTGCATATGCCAAATCTGGTCAGGTGTGAGTCAAGTACAGCATGATTCCAACTACTTCAGATGATGATGAGTCAAGTACTTAGGCTTCCAACTTGAGAATATTCTCCAATCTCAACTCCTTGTAGGGTCTCTTCCTCAAACGAGACACTTATTTCTATGAATTCCTTTTGGGTGATCAGATCAAGAAGTTTGTACCCCTTTGATTCTTATAAGTATCCAATAAACAAACATGTCCTACTATGTGGTTCTAAGGCCCTTCTCTTCTTAGATGGCACTCTAGCCCAAGCCTTGACACCAAAAATCCTGAAATGTGAAATATAAGGTTTATGACCACACCAAGCTTCATGGGGCGTAAATACTTTCTATGATTTGTGTGGGACTTTGTTTTGTATGTAGGATGCACAGTTTATTTATTTAGCCCACAAATTTGGTGGCAAAGATCCAATGCATGTGTATACCAACCACTGCACAGAGATTCTAAAAGTTTGATTTGATGTACTCTCCCCCATTATCATATTTGATTGCCTTTATCTTCCTACCAGACTGGTTCTCAACAAAGGCTTTAAAAACCTTGAAATAACCAAAACTTTAGACTTAAACTACAGGAAGTAGACCCAACAATACCTAGAATGATCATCAATGAAGGTTAATAGGTATCTGGATTTGTTCAATGAAGAGTGAGGGAATGGACCAACAATATCACTATGGATCAAATCCAAAGGTTCAGAGGTTCTCTCAGGCTTTGATCTCTCAAAATTTTTCTCTATATTTTTTCCTAGAATACAACCCTGGCAGACTGCCTTAGAGAAGGTGGTGTTTGACAACCCTACAACCATGTTTTTATCATGTAACTCATGAAGGTATCTGTAATTTAGATGACCAAACCTCTCATGCCAAAGTTTGCTTGCTTCATTAGCATGAGAGAAGAGTGCTACTGGTGGAGAGATAGGAAAAAACTGTGAAAACTTATAAACTTTGGTGGAATGATCAACAATTCCTAATGAAACAACTCTTACTATGGAGATATTAGAGATATCCACATCATTAGGGGCGAATAAAACTCTTTTGGGTGAACTAGTATGGGTCATTTGGTAGACATACAATAAGTTTGCAGCTAGACCTGGGACATAAACGACATTAAAAAATGAGCCATTGTCAAGATCTACTCTACCTTTACCCTTTGAAGAAATTTTTGAGTCATCTCCAAGAATAATGATAGGACCTGTGCCATCGGAGGAATCAAGAGTACAAAATTATTCTCTGGTTGCAACCATGCACTAGTACAAAATGAGAGATAAGTGACCAGGCGACTAAAAAACTTAGTCACCACAATTTTTTCAAGAGATAAACGACTAAAATTGAGGAATTTTAAGTGAGCCAGCTAAAAACGACTAAGATAAACGACTAATTTAGTCATGTGATAAAATATACGACTAGATAACAAGTGAATAAAATAAAAATGACTAACATAAACGACTAATTTAGTCATAGGAATACACATATGACTAACTAACAATGACTAAGAATATGAATTAGTCGTTTATGTTAGTCATTTTTAGTTGTGTCACCTCAGCAACGAAAATTACAATTTTGACAATGAATTTGTACAATTTACTAAATTTTCTCTGAATCCATCTGCAGTGTTAAAATTTAGTAAATTGTAACATTGTAGTTGTATTTAGAGACCCGAGTGACATTATTTGTGTCACTCGACAATGGAAATTTTCAATTTTGACAATGAATTATTACGATTTATTAAATTTTAACACTATCGATGGATCTAGAGACCCCTTGTGCCACTCAGTATCATTTTCTTCTTCCAAGACATCTAATGAGGTCCCTATATCTCCAGATGTTGGATATGGTAAAATAGATAGGGGGTCTCTGAATCTAGCTGCAGTGTTAAAATTACTAATTATAATCCTAATCAATTACAGATATATTCTTCTAGATTATATATATATATATATATATATATATATATATATATATATATATATATATTAGTTAATATTTATTAATAATTATGTTGATAGACATTTACAATGAGAAATGGGGGTATGGAGTATGAGGCCATTTCGACCTTTTAATTTCATTTCCACAATCTATGGCAATGATCTATGGTGAGGGCATATTCCATGAGAAAGATTCCTCTTGCACATAAATTGACGGCTCTTGTTTAAGGATTAACTCTGACTTCCAGTTTAAGGCTCCGATTTAAGGTATCCGTTACGTATTAGCACCATTAATATTTCAATTCCGCTTCATCCCCTTGGGCATTCTACATGGATATTTCCATTTCCCTATCCATTTGTGGTTGTTTCCATTTCCCAATATCTATTATGATGGAAACAACATGGCCACATAATAGTTGTTTCCATTTTCCACTATTTAGCATGAGAGAAACAACATGGACATATATATAACAATTGTTTGTATCAAGGAGTGGTACAAATATTTGGTGATGCCCTATATTTGGTGGTGCAAGTCATTTTCATTTAACCATGTATTTCACCATTGGGAAGATTGCTTTTCCAACTTATCGATTATCTGTATATGCAACTAGAAGAAGATTTAAGTCTACAATACTTGGAAGGTGTAAGTCAAAAGGTATATTATAGTAGATGCCCATACAAGATCATTGGGCGGTCACTTAGATGCTCCTTTTCTAGTATTGTTTGTAACAGGACACTCTCTCTATCGTAAATTACATTTGGAGGTGTGAGGATTGGATATGACTTTGTTTTGCACTGTTATATACTTAATCTATGGACTATCTTTGCTAGATGTTGGATTTCCATTTCAATAGAGAAACACGCTTACAAAGAAAAAAATGTATATTACTAAAGGGTCCAAGGTTTTGTAACAAAAAAGTCTTGCATATTAAAATCAAGTTAATAGAGTGAAAATATAAGAAAATATGTATATTACTAGACAGTCTAAATATAGAGTCGCATCTGAAACCTAATTCTTCACAATCTTCCTATGGTTATTTTAATGACTACATCCACCAAGGGCAACAAAGGAATGATTAAACAAAGTGAGGATTAGTCTATAATGAATCTTGTCACAATTCCATGACTTGTTATGGATACTAAAGAGAAAAATTTGAAAACAAATCATTAAAAAATATTATATTTTGTAACCTTAAAATTAAAAGTTTTGATCTGTAACCTTAAAGATATATGTGATGTAACTCTTCATTGCATTCTATAAGTTGGAAGATTTATAATAATGAATCGTTTGCCTCATACATATAAGTTATTATTATTTGTATTTTATTTATTATTTTAGTTTAAATTAACCACACACATATTTGATATAGAAACACTATTTTCTTTTATTACATCAATCCTTATAACTTTCTCACTATGTTATTTTAATATATCAATCTCAACCATCTCT